>JAQJVK010000020.1:6452819-7052819 GCA_035578135.1 Flexamia atlantica
GATTTGTCACAACCTAAAATAAAATTGCACCATTACAATAATGGTTTAATTTACACCATTAAAATTGCAGATAAAATTATAAAGTTGCATCATTCTACTCGCCAATCACTCAGGAACAACTGTTGAAAATTTAAAGTCTCTATTCCTAGATGGTTTTCATGGAAATTGCACCTAACTACTAAAAAACTAATTTCGGGAAATTGAATTTTAACACTACCAGAGGGGCGTAACCCTATCGCTTATGGCACTAAGCATGTGCAAACACTATTTATTTTTTGTATTTAGCTGATAATATGCGAGCAATGTGCATACTGTTATATATTTTCTTAAACAAAATAAAATGGGTGATAAGTTTGTTATTAAAAATATTTTTTTTTTACCTAGCTCCCCTTAAAGCAAACCACACCAAAAAAAGAGAAATTTAAGGAAAAGAAAGAAAGTGAAAAATAAATCCTTACTGTTCAATTTTATATTATTAGAACTGTTTTCATGCGTAACTAAAAAAAATCAATCTGCAACAACGTAAGGGATCTATTTTTACATTTTAGTTTGAGGTAAGAGTTTACCAGCGCCTGCAACAGACTGTCTGCAATGTGGCGCCGCGACTGTGTTGCCTAGCGCGCGGCTCAGTTGGCAGGGGCACCCAGCGAGTTTCTGTGTTTAGAGGTTCCGTAATTAAACTGGACCTCTTTAGTCTATTTTTCCTTGCAAAAAATCAAAGATATTTTAAAATATATCCGCAGGTTTCGGTTGCCTGTATTTTCTTTGTCTACCTGTTTGTTTATCTGAATCTTAAACAAATGCAACCTGATTATATTAGTACTAGTACTAGTAGGGTTAAAATATTTGATCCAAACTAACATAATTATACTCTCCCTTGATTAATTCAAAATGCAGGCCAAATTTTATTTTAAATTTAGTTTTTAAAATTTGTATAGTTTATAGCCTACGAGTTCTTACAAGAATTATGAACACTTTAACAATAAAAAATTAAAGAGTCAGATATTTTACGTACTTTCTCCGTACTCTTGGGAATATCCTCAAATGATCTAATACTTGCAAAAACTAATTAAGATTAGAAATTTTTAGTGAAACTAAATTAATTTTGGTATTTTATGTAAAATTTTATATGGTTAAACGTAATGTAACAGTGAAACATTTATAAACCCGTATTTAAATTATGATTTGAGGTATATTCAGTAATTTACTTCAAACTTCGGAATTAAAGCACTCTGACAGAGTAATTTCTAATAACATTCTTTCTGTGGTTCTTATATATATTTTTCATACGGCTAGACACCCTCAAGGGACGTAGTCTGAGGGCCTCTGTGAATCGGACAATGAACACAGATACAAATACTATAGTTTCTGTATTCGTTGAGTTGGAAGCCCTCGATGATCGTCAATGTATACAGAACCTTCTGTTACATTGATGATCTCGACCTTCATTTTAAAACTTCATTATGTATAAATCATTAGTACACTTTATTCTTCATACCTTTATGGACCTACTTTATACTTTTTGAAAAAATGATGACCTACCCAGGTTAGGTATTTTTAGCCAAGTATGAACAATGTATACATACTGGTATGAATGAGATACGAGAATAGGATGATTGAGGCGCGATCTTGTAGTCTTGAGACTAACTAAGACCGACGTGTTCCTTGCGGACAGGACTGTTAATTAATAGCCCAACAGCCAATCGAAACTAAGGGATCTACATTCAAACGTGGGATCCGATAGCCGATTTTTCACCAATGAATTACTAAACTGGTCTAATCATGAGGATGGTATTTGGATTAACGTATTATTCAGTGGTTCGGACGTTAATCCACACCAGGGAGAAAATAAAACCTACAAGTCACCCACAAGCCATCGCTTATATCCACAATTCGTGACCTCCAAATAGCTGGATTGCAGGACACGCCACCGTCCCAGCCATTTATAGTACAGAATCATTACATTACATTACATTACATTGCTTGAAATGGCGACCAACCCAGGTGGGTAATTTAAGCCAAGTATGAATGATAGATGAATGAGGGATATGACTGTGGCGTGATCTTGTAGTCTTGTTACTGTCAAAGACCGACATGTTCCTTTGGCAGGACTGTTAATTAATAGTCAAACAGCTGATGGCAACTAAGCTGAATACATTTCAACGTGGGATCCGAACCACAATTTTGTCTGTTTTACAATTTACGAACTGGTCTAATTATGAGGACGGTTCTATGAACGTAGTATTCAATAGTGCGGACGTTAATCCCTACTAAGAATCACCGCGTCTACCAGCCATCGCTCATAACTACTGTATCCACAATTCCTGACTTCCAAGTAGCTGGATTACAGGTCAACAATCATTAGTACAAAACATTTTAACGAGAAAGTCCACTCCCACACACTATTCCAATTTTCTCCCGCAATTACACGCAATAAAGGTGACAGAGCGGCCAGTGCCGGCGCCCCGTGGAGTGACGAGTGACAAGTGACGGGTGGCGGGGGTGGGTCAGCTGGGCCGAGGTATATAGCGGCCCCTGCCCCGCCGTCGCCGCAGCACCATGGACACCCGGCCTCTGGTACCTGTCGTCTGCTTGGCACTGCTCCTGGCCGTCGTCACCCCAGGCAAGTGCTTACTGATCTGTTAAATATTTAAAAGCAATTTTTTTATATTCAAAAATTTTTATATCAATTTTTTTATTTAAAAAATTTTTTGTTTTTTTTATTACAGTAAGTTGTGTGAAGCTTGTCAGATTTGTATACTTTCTCCTACTTAATTATACTAAAGTATGTGGAGAAAGTATTGTTTTCGTCAAAGTCCAGTTGTTAGTGTAAATATCTGTTTTAGCGCTCCTTGAATAAAAATAAAGTTTTGGGTTAATGTCTGTCCGTCTGTGTCGGTGTGTGTGTTTAATTGTGGATATATGTAAACAAAGCTAAAGACGACACCAGTGGTCTGATTTTCATGAATTTAGGCATCCAGGGATAAAGCAGGTATAAAGCCAAAATATCCCCTGGTATTTTTTCATCTTCATTTTTTCAAATTTTTGATTTATAAATAAAAACTACAAATATTCATATACCTCAAAAACGGCTATAACAATTTTTATAAGAATTTCATGGTTTCTAGTGCTTAGTGCTTAGGATGCCACACAAAAGGACACCATCTGCGTGTCTGTAAAAATTAAAGTTCAGAAATTATAAGGGTTTAAGTCTTAAAAAATTCATACTTTTCAGGGTATATAGCTGCCCCTGCCCGTGGCAGGGTAAATCTGTAACTTCTAAAGAATACATACTGGCGACCATTAAATTTGGCTTGAAAAAATTAATTATCCAGAATTTTGAGTTATTAGTTTATGTTATCTGGTTTGGGAGAAAATTTATACTTACATTTTGTGGTAATCACAGTATGTTGTGTAAAGTTATTCTTATGGAAGATATTTAAAAAATATCCAACACCTCTCAAATTTATTAATCGATTATGATGAAACTTGGTATCTATTTAATTGTAAATTAGTTATATTTTACTTTAGATTTCCTTGTTTTGCCTGGCTTTTTGTGAGAAAGTTCATATCAAGTATCCTGACACTTTATTGTATGTAAAGTTTTATAAAATTAAAATTTTTAATATTAAAGAATTATTATGTTTTGAAATCATAAAAATAATTATAGAACAGTCTCAGTAACAGGGCCGGATTTAGAACTTTTGGGCCCCTAGGCTCACTCAGTGGTGCGGGCCCCCAGAGCCAGAGTTACCAAATGTCCGTTTTTAGGAGGACATGTCCTCCTTTTTAACCACTGTCCTCCGTTCTTCCCGACTTTGTCGGTCGCATTGCGGCCGACAAAAACAAAGCCCCTCGTTCTTTTCGTGGCCGTCACATCTGGCCTTTTGTTGTGGCCAGAAAGTCTGTCGTTTCTACTGCAGCTGACAGGCATACTTCTCGGTAATTCGCGACCGACAAGTCACTCGCGCTTTTGGCTGTCTACTGACAACATTGCGGCCGGGAAATATGTTGTTTATACCGCAGCCGACAAATCTGCCGGTCACATCGCGGCTGCCAAAACGCGGTTATTTGTACCAAAAGCAAAACTCTCGGTCATAATGCCGCGGCTGGCAATTCTCTCGGCCATACTGCGGCCGGAAAATCGCCCAGTGTTTCCGTGGCCAGCAAATCTCTCTTGGTCTCATTGCGATCGGTAAATCTTTCGACATGTATTGCGGCCGGTAAATCTGTCGTTTGCACCACTGGCCTTTTGTTGTGGCCAGAAAATCAGAGATAGTGCTTAGTTATTCTATTTAAAAGCTATATTGTTGATATTTATTTTAATCGTGTGGAAGAAAAGGTAAGGCGAAAGTTGGAAATTTAATATTTGAAATCTAGGGGATACCACACTTTAGGTTTACAGCGGCTGGCAAATTTCTCCGTCATATTATGACAATAGCAAATAGCTCTTGGCTAGGCTAGGCTCGTGGCCTGCGAACATCGGTTGTATCGCTGCCGGTCAATCTCTCGGACATTTCGCGGCCGTCATTTGGCAAAGCTTCATCATCAAAACTCAGCGTCTAACACATTTTCAAGGGAAGGGCGGTTAAAATTGAGCTATGGAGCAAAGGTCTGAAAATCTAGACCCCCCCCCAATCAAAATGCTGAAATTATCCCCATGAATATTACTATCCTGTTATGTTGCCTAACTCATATCCGGTTCTGCAAGCTCTATTTGCTTATCGGGTAAAAATATAGCCTAAACGAGGTGTCAGTCACTGTATTTCCCTTCTGATTGGTCAAAGTTAATTTTTGTCCTAGCTGCAGGTTGTATGTTTCCGGTCCCCACACGTCACAATTTGTTTCCATTTTTTACTGATACAGCCTGAATACTATTATTATTTTCTACTCTACTCTTTTTTTCTCTACAGACCCCTTCCCCCCACCCGCACTTCGAGGACTTTGCAGCCGACAAAGCGGCGCTGTGCGCAATCGTAGCTGGCCTGCAGTCGACGATGTTTTATCCAATCCAGCTGTCTGCTATTTAAGTGCTGAAATTACGTTGTTTATGGTTCACGTTCAATCGGGATATCAATTGATTAATTATTTTTTTATTCTTGGTCAAAGTTTATTGAGTACCTAACTACGTTAATTCCTGGGTTCTAAAGAAATAATTTTTATATATTTTTGTGTGGCGCGGGCCCTCTTGTGGTGCGGGCCCCTAGGCGCGCGCCTATGGCGCCTATGCTTAAATCCGGCCCTGCTCAGTAATTAAAAAACATGTAATTTCAAACGTAATTACAAGAGGAAAAATTCCAAATAATTTTTACCCTGATGACAATTTGACCTTATTTGAAGAAAGTCCACTTTATTATGGAAAAAGATTATTAACAAACTTTCTAAATCTATAAACGGTAGAAGCAAAAATAGTTACTCAGAAAAGTTAAAAACATATAAATTTTAGTTAATAATTTGCTAAATGGATGTTTAGTGTTAGCTGACATAAAATGTTTTCGTAAATTTAATGTTGATCTGAATTCAATATTAATTTGATACTTTTTGTTCTGTTACTTGATAAGCAATGTTATAACTATAGAATAATTGTTATTCATTAAGTCTATATTGGAACCATATTTTACAATGGTTTAGTTTATGTATTTTCAGTTTTAGACTCATTGCTAATTTGACATCACCTGGTATTTGTTTCAGTATATACCATAACATTGTTAATGATTTATGTAAATAAAGATTACTTATGACTTTTAATTTTATTGTTAATTTCAATTAAAATATTGATTAATGGTGTTAATACATTACAAACTGATAATAATGAGTTAAAATAGTATTAGTTTTATACAAAATTTGTAAAAAATAAATTTATACTTTAATATGTAGTAAAGAAACAAAATAATGATTGTGAAAAATATTTCTGGTATAACTATTTTTTACTTGTTACTTAAAATTTAATACTAGCAATAAAATTGCGCTGATGTTAAATAAAACAGAATTTCTTCAAATTTAAATTTTTTTACATCGTTATAAAATTATACTTTTTCCTGCCAATTTTGTAATTAATTAAAGTAATGAAATTATAAATTTATTATTCTTTTAAATGAATTTGTAGTTTTATTGATAACACTACGATTATCAAAAGCTATACTTAGTACTAATTACTGCAAAAAGTTGCATCAGGTATGTTACAGTAAAATGAAGAAAGTTTTGTTTCATCAAGGAAATATCATCATAGCTTTTTGTCCACTAGACACTAGACAGTGACACTGAGACTATTGAATTTTTAGATATTTTGTAATTCCTCTGTAGGCTTTGTAGGGTTAGCCTGTTTGTGAATGATAAGTGCATAATTATACTGTCACCGTGTCACCTGTTATCATTCTGAAATTAACAGAACATTGTCAACGTGTTTGTACAAGTTTACATAATATGATTACAATGACCAGATTCCATATCTGATTCTGATTCTGATCCTTTTTATGTGGGTTATTTATCCCCAACACCGCCTGGAGGTCACCATCCCATTTTGGTTATTGTTCTATTACATTTGTATACATTGTAGCTATTTACATTTATATGGAAATAGCTCCAAAGTTAATGATTTGTTAATTCTTCAGAAAAAAGCAGTTAGAGTATTAACTAAATCAGACACCAGAGCCCATTGTAGACCTTTATTTGTTCAGCTTGAAATACAAACCATCATTAATCTTTACATTTTTGATCTAATGACATTTGTTTTTAAAAATCAAGACTTAATTGTACCTAAGAGTAATATACATTACTACAATACTCGTAATAAAAGCAAGGCAAATATAGATTTTAATAGGTTAAGCAAATCATTATCTAGTCATGTGGTATTGTCATTGAAGATTTACAATAAGGTTAGTGATCTTGTAGATAAATATAATTTTAAGGTTTTTAAGCAGAAGTTTTATAAATGGCTATCCTTGAATCCTTTTTATTCAATCAGTGAGTTTTTTGCTTTTGACAAGATTGACTTTTGAATGAGAGATCTATTTTAAAATGAGATTAGGCCTATTGATGTTTTTAATGTTTTGTATGTATTTTAAGTCATTAGGTTAAGGAATTTGACTTGGTGGTATTGCACTGCTATTTTTTGACTTTGTCAATGCTGTTTTATGCCTGTGAGACAATAAATGAATTCTTATTTTGTTGAACCTTGGCATGATTTATTTTGGTGTTATTTCATACTAAAAACTTTTGTTCAATAGTTATTGACAATTATGTTAGCCTAGAGGGTATTTCATTGAACATTTGTAAGATCTGACAAATGCATTTTATGACGCTATGAAATTTTTGTGGCTGTAACACTTAGGAAGGTATTGTCTCTCATTTTAGGCTAGTTTTACTTGAAAAGACCTATTTTAATAATGTATATTACTGAATGGTTAATAAAAATCTTATTTGTCCGCAGGGGTGGAGGCGTACACGGAGATGTACATAGACGGGACGGCCGCCGTGGACGGTCAGTCGCCGCAGAACCCCTACCTGTGGTTCGGCCCGCGGCTGGGCCGTCGCAAGCGACCTTCGGATAGCCTCGCACGCGACCCCGCCGCCGCTGTGGAGGACTCTCTCCTGGCGGCTCTAGAGGACACACCCTGGGCCCTGGTGCCGCTCAGAGGTGAATATGGTGCCAGTCCTACGCCTACATAAACAACATTATGAAATAAGCATTGGCAAGAGGTAAAAGAAAAGAGTAGGTCACAAGACTGCTCAAACAAAAGGTTTATTAAACAAAGCAAAAATATCAAGGTAGACCAAAATTCAAATGATACAGGAAAATCAAACGAGAACAAAATTAAAATAGAATTGAATTCACAGTGTTTGCCCTGACAAACTTGAGCTTAAAATGTCAATGGATGGAATTTACAGTATTAATGAACTTGTAAAATTATTATTATGTTGATTACATATTTAATGAATGACTTGATAACTTCAAATTAAGAAAATGAGATAATACTTTCCTATAAAATATGTTTACATAATATTGACTATTTACAGTACCTACTTATAAATAACAAAGAAGTCCACAAATCTATCCACAACACACCCTCATAGATCCCCCAGACAACACACACCGCCCTCTTCTTTCCTCTCGTCCGATGCCTCCTTCTCCCTCTCCTCTTCTTTCTTTTTCCCACCAAGCTGATAATTGCCTCCTCATTGACTGTCATCCCCGATAGGGTCTTAAAGGATGTTGATACAGTTCTTAGAAGCAAAAGGATGTTGATACAGTTCTTAGAAGCCAAAGGATGTTGATACAGAAGCATTCCCTACCGGGCACATCCTTTGCGGCAGCTATGGGAAAGGACAAATGAAAGACGATTGGTCAGACAGACAGACGGACAAGACATAAATTCAAGAGAGGAACAATTATTGCGTTTATGATTTATTAAGTTTTGAATTTGGAAAATGATTAAGTTTTCGTAACGTAGTTATAATGGATATCTGGATAACTATTTGACTCTCCTACCTGATACCTGTTAATTTTGTTTTGTATGGACTACAACCTTTATCACATGTATAATACTGTAGACTCTCTCGGACAGCTTTCGACCAAACATCGATTTATCCGGATTACACTCCAGAGAAGTGAACCTTTTTAATTAATCAATAATTTTTATCAACACATTGGTTTGACTGGACGTGATCAGTAGCAAATGGTCGCTGGTTCAAATCCAGCACTGGAGCCAAAATATGAAGTGAAACTGTAATATAAATTAAAAGAATAAAAAATAAGCATATTTTCTAATTATCAGTTGACTGTAATAATTTGTTTTATTTTCTTTGTATAAACAAAATATATCATATGCTAATATTAAAATTAAAATTTTATACAATCTATAAAATGAAATGGGTTTTTTCACAGATATAATAATGTATCAGCGATTCTCATTGAAAAGATTTAAGACCACTAATCACGTGTTTAAATTAGAGTTTTGGCTTATACAGTATACATTAGAGTTACAACTTAAATGTTTAGGGAACGTCGGTTTAACCGGAAAGTCTGTTGTCCAGACAGGTCTCAATATCAAGGTGTCCGATGTAAAACTTAATCAAAACGAAAACAAAAAGAAATTAGGAATAATTCTGATATCATGTAGGATTAAACTTTTTAATAGTATTTTGTTTTTCTTTAGCACCTTTTTCTCTTGCTAAAAGAATGGTTTAAGGGATCCCTTTCACATCTTGTCCCCCACAGGGCTGCACGACAGAGGTGCCTTGCAGGCAGGAGCCGCGGTGACTCGCGAGGAAGAGGTCCCGGACAACTCCAAGGCGCCCCCGTTCGCCCCGAGGCTGGGTCGCCGCCGCAAGTTGCTGCCGTTCTCCCCCCGCCTCGGACGAGAAATGGAACCCACCGAGAGGTTCGAGCGAAGCACCGAGGACTCCAAGCACCACTCGTAAACTGTACATTAGTGAAATAAACGTTTGTTAAGTACTCTTCTGTTGTTACTTTATCTGTTTGTTTTTGTTTGCCGAATAATGCTGGTGCTCTGAAGAGGTGGAGGTAGAGAAATCAGAAGGAAGTAATTTTAAGATCGGGGTGCTGCCTAGTTTATTGGTAGAATGCAGAACTTTGGTCCCCAGGGACCCAGGTTTGAATTCTATCAATCATTAATGGTAATTTACTCTTTGATAATGCCAGAACCTTGAAAGTGCTCAATAAGATGAATATAACTGCAGTGAGTGTCCATGGAGACTACTAAACCCCTCATCTAGAATTAAAAAAGTGGAAGTTCTGGAAAGTATAACGTTATTATAGATTTGGTCAGTCAACAATCCACAGCTAAAAAGCTTTTAAAACAAAAAAATCCTGTGTTACTTCGGCAAAGCAAAATATGTCTAGAAAAAATTATCAATCCTAGAAGTTGGGGGAGGATAATACAGCATCGAGTAATTTGTGAAAAGAGTCAGTGTCATTGTTACGGGTCTGTTGCAAGGTGGGAAGAATGGTAAATAAGACTATATTCTTTGTGGAAAATAAACATCACAGTCAGGACATGTTTTGATGCAATCACACATTCTCAGTTGTGCTGTGAGGTTTTGTCCAACAGATTGTGGTTTTGTCCACTAAATGAGCTTTTTTATTTATGTTTTTCTACTTAACGACAAACATAAAGCCTTTAAACATAAGCTTTTTTTATAGTAAAATAAATCTTGTTGAATGTATGGATGAGACGAAGACCCAATCACTCAATCCTCCCCGATCGCCCAATTTTTGCCTTCATAATTTCTTTTACAGGCAATGAAGATTTAAGTGAGGTAAAGTGGTAAAGATTGCATTAAGTAGTTCACAGTTGCAATGAGTGTTTTTAGAAACTCCAAAAATAGGAACAACTAAATGGTTTGATTACTATTTACATTGATTAGAGTGATAATTTGTCTGTGTTAAGACTAATGAAATGAAGGGGGTGTAAACAGTATATAAGGCAGTTCCGAGCAGAGATCGTTAGTTCACAATGGTCACCCTGGCAATCAGTTGTTCTTTGTTCGTAATCACGGTTTACATCTCAGGTATGTAGCTTGATTTACAAAGTCTTTTAATAATAAAAAATCATGTCATTCAGGAGTGGAAAAAGTCTTTTAATAGTCCAAGAATTTTAGGAAAATCGAACTAACAAATCCTGACCAAGTTAAAACTTCACACAGATGGTTTTTTCAAGATAGCGGCTGGAGCACAGCAGGGATTTAAGGAGAATTTTGGAATTTTAATTAGAGAGGTTTACTTAACATTCGTGCAAAGTTTAAATTTGGTCAGGATTTGTTAGGTCGATTGGCTTTGTTATGCTTAAATTTCCTGGACTATAAAGAATCTATAAAATCTCAAGATTTATTTCTACAAATTAAAGACCAAATTCAAATTCTGGAGTATTTAATAGTTGAAGAGTTTCTGGTACCGTACCATTTTTATCAAAACAAAAATTCAACCAATCTATATTTTGATTGTAATAAAGTTTGTTTAAAAAGATATTCCCTAGATTCTGTATTTGATTTTGGTATAAGTTTTTGGTATGATACCTTAAATTTGATCCTTTTAGCTAGAGACAATACCAAAGGCATTGTAATTTTTTGTGACTACGGAATTGAAAACAAAACAATATTTTTGTCTTGGGCTTAAAACCATGCTATTAAACAGCTTATTCCCTTAAAAGAAAATTTGTAAAAACACTATATAAAATCCATCTTTGAAGGAAAACTGTAAAAATATTGCAACCTCTGTTAATTAATATATTTTCAAATAAGAGAATGAATGTTCACGTACTAATTAGAAAAAAAATATTCTAGAAGAATGACGATGAGATTTATAAATGCCTGTTTTAATAAGAAACTTAACTAAATGTATTAAGCATTCACCTCACAGCAAATTGTATGTTAGGAACTAATCTGTAGTAAGGAACTACCTAATTTAAACTTAATAAGAAAATGTTATACATGACGGCAGTGAATGCTGCGTAACAATCATTACCTATTTTAAGAAGCCAATGCAAGTACAACTAAATATGTCTCAGTATTCTGTGTGTAAAGCACATTGGTCGAGAGATTATCAACTTATTTTAAATAAAGTATATACCTATATTACTCAAAAAGCTTCACTAAAGTAGCTCTATTAAAATAATTCACGATTATAGCAGGTAGGTAATTAAAAATAATTTTCTGAAATTAAGAATAAAATGCTTTAATTTTAGCTTTTCTTATTTTTTTCTTCTTCAGGAGTGGAGTCTGATGAAGCTCGTCCACCAGTCGGGAACTCAAAAAAGAATGAGGACCAAATTCTGCACGACCTCTCGGTGTATTTCAGACCAATGCTGGGCAAGAGAGGTAGCTTCTATGTCCCGCGTCTCGGCAAGCGAGATTCTGAGAACGACGACTCGCTAGGCAAGCGAGGCAGCTTCTATGTCCCGCGTCTCGGCAAGCGAGATTCTGAGAACGACGACTCGCCAGGCAAGCGAGGCAGCTTCTATGTCCCACGTCTGGGAAAGCGAGACTCTGATAGTGACGACTCACTAGCCAAGCGAGGCAGCTTCTATATCCCACGTCTCGGCAAGCGAGACTTCGAGGGTGACGACTCGCTTTTCTCCATGTGGGACAATCCCCAGGCTGTGACAGGTAGGCAGAACTACTAGGCATCACGAGTTTGCGACCTTAAAAACTTAAACAGCTGAGTTTTTCCATAGAAAAATGGCGGGCTTTTTAGGGTTAAAGCTCACAATTTTGTGACGCCTAGCGTAGAGGGTGGAATTGACAAATCTCTGTGATTCTGTGTCGACGAGACACAAACTTTTAGAAAATGTACCTGTATTAAAAAAAAAAAAATTTCTTTATAGTATAAAATATAAATGTTCTTGTTAAAGATTTGTTGATGTTACAGGTTAAATAGTAGGTTATAGCAAGCTTTTTGTGTTTTTGAAGAATACAGTAGCTAGTGTTATTGGTGTTAAATTTGTTTTGCTTTACAAAATGTTTGATAACCTCTTGATTAAGTTAAACAGAATATCTGACTACTTTAAAAATAGGAAATTAACATTTCTGGGGAAAAGAAAATAAAGCTTGTATATGGGTTGACAGCGTAAACTGAGTCAGGACCACTTTCCCCAAGTCAGTTTAAACCTTGAAAATAGTTTAAACCTGAGATTAATCTCTTCTTTATTTTTCACACCGTTCAAGGCAAGTTTAATCTTGCTTTTATTTTAACCGCTTGTTCAGGTTCAGTTAACCCGAAGATTTGGATTAATTTTGTTTTTCTTACTCATTGTATAACCCCCACCCCAAGGGGAATTTTCGACTAATATATTTTTTGTTGGTATTGACATGTTTAAAGGATTTACTTGGTTGTCACTTAAAAATTATAGCTTAGGCCTATAAAAAAAGTCATTGATAATAGTTGATGCTAGTTTAAACTCTAGTTCATCCCACAAATTTCACTTTCTCCAAAAAATTTCTTCTTAAACTTAGTTAAACTTATTCCTTGTAGTTCAGATGAGAAGCTGGTTTAACTAAAGGGCAGAGAAAGGTCCTTTGCACAGAGAAGTAGAACTGCTATTTGACAATGTAAACGAACACTGAAATTATTGAATCAAAGTTTAACTAAACCATCATAACCCTGCAGTTGGGGAAAGTCATATGTAGTTTAAACTTCTGAATAAATTAGTTTGGATCAAAACAAATTTATCTTAAACCATATTTAGGGAAAGCACCCCTTAAATGAACATAATATGATTGGCAGGTGCAGAGCTCCACAAAGAGGATGTCTCCAAGGACCTTCCAGAGTCTGCAGACCACCAGGTGGCACTGCGCTGGTACACACCCCGCCTGGGTAGGCGCGCCACCCCCTCCCTGTGGCAGACTGAAGGTAGGTGAGGTTCAGTGTTGCCAGGCAAGTCTGGCATTTTACCCGCTTGCTCCATTAAAAATACCCACTTTTACTCGTTTTTGCAAAAATCCCCACAAAAATGAGTACCTAAAACAGTATTACCCGAAAAACAAGCGCATGACTTTCAAAATATTCAAAACCATCTGGCATTTTACCTGCCAACTCCATTTAAAATCCCCACTTTTACACGTGTTTACAATAATCCTAGGAAAACAAGTATCTAAAACCATATAAAAAATCCCTGGCTTTACCCACTTATTACATACTCAGAATGTCGGCTAAATCCCTGCAACCCAAGTCTCCAGTCCTGGTTTCTGGCATGGTGTAAAGAAAAAAGAAAGGTATGTGCACAGTCAGCTGGTATGACATAGTTGGGCTCGAGAAACTAGCGGACGTAGCAGTTTGACTGCAGAACTAAGACCTTACAAAAAATATTTTGATTGAGTTGTATTAACTGGTTTGTATTGTAGTTGTCGTAAGCGCTATTTGCGTGAGTCCAACTACGTCACGTCAGCTGACCCTGCACACACCTTTCTTTTTTCCTTTCATCATGGTTTCTAGCAAGATTCCATCTAATACAACCATACTAAATAAATTATACTAACTTTTGTCAAAAATTAATATATCTTTAATTTTATAAATGCTTGTAGCTTACCTTAAGTTCCCTAATTTTTACCAAATTTATAAATATCTAGGTTTTTGGGTTTGGGTTTTTGTGATCTTGCGGTTGTGGTTTTTGGGTTCTTGGGTTTATGGGCCCCCGCTGCCCCAGTCTAAAATCCCTGGTTTTGCCCGGTTTTTTCTTAATCCCCGCAAATTTCCCAGTCTCTTAAATAACTGAAAACCGGCTAATACCCCATTTTTTCCAACATAGGTGATGTTGTTTAACAATTAAAAGCCCCAGCATTTCCAGCTCAGTCCTTCTCTCTGTTCCGAAATATTGTGCAGCTTACGACAGAAGGGTATTTGCAGGACAAAAGTGTGTCCTAGTCAGTGAGCCTTCCTCCTGAAGGAAGAGAAGACCACTCCTAAACATATCCTGAGCTCTGGACCTCTCAAGACGACTGACTCACTCTTAGACCTGATGACCTTTTAAGCCTTCCTAGAGAAAGACTGCCACCCAGGGGCCCACCGTGTTGTTGACAATGCTATAACCAGGATGGTTGCAGGATGGTCTTGGAGTTTTTCAGGTGAAAGTCCCTCATATAGAAGATTCCCCTCTAAGATGGACAAGCCAGGAAGATACAGAATCCTTCCAGGGCGCGGACCTAACTGGATATCCATACACAGTCAAAAATCTTAAATTTCTTATACTTCTTTTGGACATACTTCACTCTCCAGGGTAACTAAAACATCCATCCAAGGAGAAAAAATTTCTAGGGAAGAGTTTCTGCTTTTGAGTCCACAAGCAAAAAGGCGTTGAGATGAAGGAGGATTTACCATAATGGGATAGCCAAAAGACTAATACTCTCTGAAATTTTGTATTAACCCAACATTGACAATACAAATGGTTTGTCGACTACATAATTATAAAAAATCATGATTACCACAGTAAATAACAAAGGGGACTCCTATTAATTTTTTAACGATGTCTAAAATTCTATTGATTCTCTACAAGTTGTTGCTCAAACTGAATTACACCAACTAAACACTTCATTTTTTGCAGATGTACCAGAATATGATTCTCCTAGATTCAAAAGAAGAGAAGAGAAATCGTGGAAGATGGTTGGGATGTTCAACCCAAGACTTGGAAGATCTGTCCAACCGGATCTTACGACTTACGAGCTTGCGAGAGAATATTTGAAAAATAATATAAACTCTGAAAGAGAATAAATTTTAAATTTTACTGAATTATGTTTGTCACGTTATCCCTTAACACCTGTTAATATTAAGAAAGCCAAATATCAAAATAAAATTTATTTGGTTAGAAACAAAATTAAATATTTAAAAAATACAGAAAATAAATCATGAATGAAAGACCTTACGGAGTCATGACCATATTTGGTGCTTGAGAACTAAGTTCACACAGTCCAGACCAAAATGTTTTTAATTTCCTCCTGTGTGAGATTTTTATATGAATATAATTTTAAATTTTAAGTTACTTTCTGCCAGAAGGCTTTAGTTTATAGTCAATAGAATTTATATTTTGATCAGTAAAAAAATAGCTAGATACTTTTTTTTATTATTATATTATTCTGTAAGGCAAAACAACGAACATTTATAAGCTTTAAAAAACGGTAACATGACTTTCCTAGCAATACAGAGAACGTCTTCCCATTGTTTAATGGCGATCACAGATGGACGGTTTGGTAACATATGATGGACAGACGACCAAAGACAGAAGATAAACATTGTATATATTATGGATTAAAATTAAAATTTGGTTCATAAGTGATGAGAAAAGAGGCATATTGTGAAAAATGAAATGCATATTAAGGTCTAGGTGTTTCATCACTTAAACATTTTTTCCTATAGAATATTTTGTGCCATGCTTGCACCCTTAACACCTTCTCTGCGGTAGAATTATACCCTGATCTTTAATCCAGTGTGTCAGAGTAACAAGTTCTTCGTGCCTAATCATAAACTCTGAGCGTCACGAGTAACCGGTCACTCGTGGCAAAGCCAACATTTTTGCGCAAAATCTTTCAACTGATGGTGAAGCTAAAAGCACTCTAGTTGCCTTCACAGAAACTTAGACGACCTTATTTGTCTTGTTGAAGCTCAGGATTCATTTCTGACGTATTTCACAAAAAAAAAAAAAAACATGAAGAAACTAATAACCATATCTATTTGTGCAAGATATTAAATTGATGAAATCACAGACAAGTGATCCAAGAAATGCTGATAAAATATTTATATGGCTTAATTATTACTAAAAAGTGTGTTCATTTTCTTTTATGGAACTATAACAATGACAAATAAATTTAATATTGCATAAATAATCTCATTGTGGCACGAGTAACTGGTTAATAACAAAATTATACTCTCTGAAAAATTTTGAGCACAGGAGTGTAATATTTAAAGCGATCGCATTACAAATAACTGAGTTACGTGAAATGCACCCAGGGAACGATTGTCGATTTCAGCCGCCGCACTCCAAGCAATGAGCGGCACGAGTAACCGGGGTTACTCATGATGCAATGAATGTGTTAAATCCACCAAATTAAGACTATTTTCAAACCAAAACAATTATTAGCCACCAATACTACCCTACACTCATTCAGCTTTATTTTTTAACCTCTTGAAGTCCACGCCCGCACATATGCGGGATGACCCCCAGCCCGCCGCTGGTCCACGCCCGCCTATAGGCGGGATCAGACATCGTTCGGTTTCAGCGGTCCTTGACTTCACAAACTAACAAACTTTCGGTCACAAGTTATTTGTACTTTTTCGTCAGAAAACGAGCTTTCTATTGGTATATTTGGTTTTGTTATTTTCCCGGGTGGGAACACTGGGAAACGAAATTAACTGCATATTTTTAGTTGCGTCGTCAGCTGTTGCTCAGTTCGTAAACAAAACGAAATGGCTTCACGTGACCGGCGTTTTCTTTGTGATTGTGAAATAGCGGAATTTATAACTAACGATAGATTTAGTGACAAATCTGAGTGTAGTGAAAGTGATCATGAATATGAAGTGCTATTTTTACCATTGACAATCTCCAAAAATCTCCAAAATAACCCGGACCGGGCATTTATATGGTAGTAAAAATACCCGGACTTTAAGAGGTTAAGGAGCTAGCCAAGTTTTATACTTCCCGGAATTTCTAAATTTTCACAATACATCTACTCATGCAATGCAAACTTTTCACCTCATTGAATGTTTTTAACTCAATTTTGATCATTGTTCGTAAAATAGCCATTTGAAAAAGCGCTAAAATATTGTCTGTGCCTATACACACACCTGCTCCTCCAAACAACTAAGCATTAACATTCTAATTTTCTAATTACTTTCCCTAATGTGTGTTCCAAATGTTATCTTTAAGCATTTAAACTCTTCACATTAAGGATAAATAAAGATTTACTTTCATAATAAATATGAAAGGTAAATTAGACACTCTTCAGTAACATTTTAAGAAAAGAAAATTTATTAATTAACATGGTATTTTACAGCTTAATAAGGTACAAGTAATAGATTTCTGACACACTCAAGTTTAAGCCAAAAATCACCTTGAGTACTCATTAATTTAAAGAAAAATCAGTAAGTTTAAATAAAGTGGAATGGGCAGTGGTTGGTTTGTTGTTGGAGATTTTTTTTATGTGTATGAAAATAAATATGCTTTTGAGGTAGAGTTCTGGAAATTAATTAAGATCTACTACAAAACATAAACTAATTTCTCGATCATCCCTGCCTCAAAAACACTTAGATTCAAACAAAGAATTGTATTGCTTGGTTTTATGTTTCCAAAGTTTGAAATGTACAATCTTTCCTACCTGAATGAGCTTCTTTATTTTTAATAATTGATTCATATTTTGAATTTTTTAATGGTTAAAAATGAACTGCATCAGTGGACACCTAACAGATGAGCTACTATTGGGAACACAAAATTAGGCAGGCAGTCAAACCATACATACCCTAAATCGTCTGTTAAAACTCAGCTAGATATAATTAAATTTTTTGGTTAATTTAAGTGGTTTTTTTTTCAACTAACTGTCAAACTTTTTGATTTTCCGTACAAATTATACTATGCAAGTTTGTGCTGCAATATTTCTCTGAATATGCCCGTTTAAAAAAAAAAAAAAAAAAAACGATTCAAGTGTACCTTGGATAAATCAAGCCCACGCGATGAAACTTTGATGTTGGAGGTGTTTAACATTTCTTGCTTATGATCATGCAGCATAAAAAGCAACGTTAACGTTTCAGAATTTACACATGTGATCATGTGGTTGATCAACTACCCAATCGAATTTTTAGTGCTAACTTCAACAGCAATTTCATCCGCCTAATTCCATGTCCCTAATTATATTGTTCCAAAGTAAAGAAATAATATTAACATCTTTCAATTTGGAGCTGACAGGGCACTCAAAATCAATTAGATCACCCCTGATTCAAAATGCATATATTTAAAAAAAATATTTTATCTTAACGTCTTTTTTAATAAATTAATACATTAATTTAACCACCTTTTTTGCAAGGAAAATCTTTAATATGCATTAGTAAAATCAAAATACATACTTAATTCTAAAATTTACAAATGTACCATTTACAAAAGTGTACAATAAATAAACTTAATCTTCAGAGTCTCATTAACAGTAATTATTTCACACTTTGCCACATGTGCATTACATTTACACACCTTTCAATGCAACCACCCAGTTCATGACTTAAACCAAATGTTCAAATGTCCAAAAACCCAATCACTCAAATAAAAGTACATTTTACAAAAAGGTTGCATAAATTCACTAATGTGAACCTTATTTTTAACTCTTAGAGAGACAATATTTGGCTGTTTAAACCATTACTTTATACAAGCCTCATTAAAAAAAGCATTTTATATTATTAATTTTATTCAAGTTGAAGAATTAAAATTAAAAGGTGAAAACAATTGAAAAAAGAATAAAAATGTGAGAGGTAAATAAATAAATCAGTATATCACAGAGTGGGGTGTCAAACATTATTTACATGTAAATTGTCTGATTTTTCAAGTGACTTGATCATGCAAAACAAAACATCGATTGAAATGTTGGTGATTTAATTATTCACTTCAGCATCAAAGTTTGTAAATTCAATAACATATAAATAAATAGTTAAGCAGTTTTGTATGTATTGCACAAAAAACTAAAGTAGAATGCAGTAGATACTTTCAAAACACTTGAAAGATTTTAAAACTTCTTTCAACACAAAGAATTTGAATACTCAAGCTGACACATAAATGAATAAAATACTGTAAGAACTAAATATTATTTTTTATTCAAGCCCTAAATTAAAAAATATATATAAGTTAAATCAGCTTAATATTATTTGGCAGTTATGATTTGTTTGTAAAAAGATAAACTGTTGGTCAATGACTTGACTGAACAAATATATGACTGGGGTTGCGTTGTTGTTTTGTTATTTATAACAATTAGTAAAAGTAAAAATCAATAAAAATAACAAAAAATACATACAAAATTCACAAGATTTTGATATGTGAATGTGACTGTAACGAAAGCTGCAACAATAATTGGGTTGTTTTTAATTTATCAATTATATTAAGTTAAAAAAAAAACTATTTTCCCCAACCTAATTTACCTCTTAAATCATCACATTGCCCGATTAATAATAAGTTAATATTTATAAAATACACTTTCACGGTATTTTTATATTCGAAAATTTGAATAACCTTTAAACCAAAACTGTGTCAAAAAGAAATTATTTTACATTTTACTTTCCAGGATAGTTTACAGGAATTAATTCAATATATCGCAATTGAAAATACACAACCCTAAAAGATACCGACCTAAAATACCTCACTGGATCGATATTTTTATGCCGCATCGACTGCGGATCATAAACATCTCGCCGTTTCAAACCCGGATAGAAAGTCTTTGTACAGAGTGACACAGAGAGCTGCATCCCGGTCGCTTCATCAGCACTGCTTGAACAGCGTTGGGTCCCAGTAGAGGTTTGACTGCTGTGAGACCAGCGACCACACGTACGGAATGAAGAATTCCTCGGGCTTGTCTTCTTCCACGTACTTGAATTTCAGTTCTGGGAATTTCTGTGAACAGCAAGCATCAGTTTAACATTTTGTGCCTGCTGTTTTGTCAGTTTGAGTGAAGAATGGTCAAAAATAATTGCTGTTGAATTTGCATTTCTTTAATATCTTTACACTTATATCAATGTAACAAGGCACCCTTTCAATTAAGTACAGCATTAAAACGTTGAAAGTATACTTATTAAGTAGCTTTAACGCTTAAATACGCATCCAACATATTTATACACTTTCAAATTTAAAACAATTTACTAAGATATTATTATGAAAACAAAATTCTTTACCATTCTTATAGGATTTGTCAATAGATTTTTTGATTTAAAAGTGAAATTGTCTACATGACGGAGGGTATAAAATAATATACGGTATAGCTTCAGAATATTGTCTTGTCTATGTACACTTTTTTTGTTTTGGATGCCAACAGTTGGGATTAAAAAGACTTCAAATGAGATCATTGTATGTTCTTTGGAATATTAGGAGTAAAAAATAGATGACAAATTATAAAAAGAGTCGGTAATTTGTTTGAAAATTTTATTGATAAAACAATTGCATGCTTGATATCCTGGTTAGGGATATCTCAACCAACCAATGACATTTATTACACAGACTTTGTATTCCTTTGGTATGTAGTTTTCAATGTTTTACACTTTTTTATGCACCTGTGTCACTATGAATATAGTTTCTGTTTCCGATGGAGAGAACAAAAATGTCTCATGTTAATGATGAGTTTTTCAAACCATGGTTAGTCATATGGCACAGTAAGGGTGAACCGTAGGTCATCCATTTCACAATTGAGAGAGAGCTGTAATGAAAATCTGGTATGTAACCATTGTTTAAACAAAAACAGTTCAGATAACTTTCACACAGAATAACGAGTACCAAAGTCGACAACTTTACTGTCAATACAAATGAGTGAGTAGTGACAAAATTTGTTTTTTTAGTTGCTAAAATGAGCAATTTAAGCCCTAAAATTTAAATCTGCTCTGTCTTGTCAGCGTGCTGTGTGAGTACACAGCACGCTGACAAGACAGAGCAGATTTAAATTTTAGGGCTTAAATTGCTCATTTTAGCAACTAAAAAAACAAATTTTGGGCCTTATGTCCCCAAAAATAGAAAAAGGGCTTCTGATTCATACCCTGAACTAGCTGGATTATCAGATCATAGAAAATAACAGCTCTAAAAGACTTAGAGAGAATCGAATTATAATGGCAGCCACTAGAATATGAAATCCTATCAAGACAACATACTGTGTTTAGTAAATTCACATTTTTGATCATAAATCATAGAAACCCCCCAAAAAAGTGGAGTTGGGGATGCTCTGATTTTTTTCCCAACAGACTAAATCTTGATAAAAAGGAATGTTCCTACCAAATTTGAAGAAGATCGGACAAAAATTGTGTCCACAGGAGTACTGACACATATACAAATATCATTTTTAAAATTTTTTTTGGCATTTGGGGGCGCAAACAAAAAGTTATCATAGTACTATCCCTCAGAGCCAGCATGCGGGTGATGCCAATAGCTCACTATTCCATAGGACATTGGCTAGTAACACTACTGACTGTAGGCCTATGTCAGAACGTAGAGTTACCTTGAGTCGGTCGGAGGGCCACTGCAGCGCGGCCTGTTGTACCCAAGATATGACCACGTTGACTTACCTCGAGCAGTATATCAGAACGTAGAGTTACCTTGAGTCGGTCGGAGGGCCACTGCAGCGCCACCTGTTGCACCCAAGACATGACCACGTTGACTTACCTCGAGCAGTATATCAGAATGTAGAGTTACCTTGAGTCGGTCGGAGGGCCACTGCAGCGCCGCCTGTTGCACCCGAGATATGACCACGTTGACTTACCTCGAGCAGTATATCAGAATGTAGAGTTACCTTGAGTCGGTCGGAGGGCCACTGCAGCGCCGCCTGTTGTACCCAAGATATGACCACGTTGACTTACCTCGAGCAGTATATCAGAATGTAGAGTTACCTTGAGTCGGTCGGAGGGCCACTGCAGCGCCGCCTGTTGTACCCGAGACATGACCACGTTGACTTACCTCGAGCAGTATATCAGAACGTAGAGTTACCTTGAGTCGGTCGGAGGGCCACTGCAGCGCCGCCTGTTGCACCCGAGATATGACCACGTTGACTTACCTCGAGCACTATACCAGAACGTAGAGTTACCTTGAGTCGGTCGGAGGGCCACTGCAGCGCCGCCTGTTGCACCCGAGACATGACCACGTTGACTTACCTCGAGCAGTATATCAGAACGTAGAGTTACCTTGAGCCGGTCGGAGGGCCACTGCAGCGCCGCCTGTTGCACCCGAGACATGACCACGTTGACTTACCTCGAGCAGTATATCAGAACGTAGAGTTACCTTGAGCCGGTCGGAGGGCCACTGCAGCGCCGCCTGTTGCACCCGAGCCATGACCACGTTGACTTACCTCGAGCAGTATATCAGAACGTAGAGTTACCTTGAGCCGGTCGGAGGGCCACTGCAGCGCCGCCTGTTGCACCCGAGACATGACCACGTTGACTTACCTCGAGCAGTATATCAGAACGTAGAGTTACCTTGAGTCGGTCGGAGGGCCACTGCAGCGCCGCCTGTTGTACCCGAGCCATGACCACGTTGACTTACCTCGAGCAGTATATCAGAACGCAGACTTACCTTGAGCCGGTCGGAGGGCCACTGCAGCGCCACCTGTTGCACCCGAGACATGACCACGTTGACTTACCTCGAGCAGTATATCAGAACGAAGAGTTACCTTGAGTCGGTCGGAGGGCCACTGCAGCGCCGCCTGTTGCACCCGAGCCATGACCACGTTGACTTACCTCGAGCAGTATATCAGAACGTAGAGTTACCTTGAGTCGGTCGGAGGGCCACTGCAGCGCCGCCTGTTGCACCCGAGACATGACCACGTTGACTTACCTCGAGCAGTATATCAGAACGTAGAGTTACCTTGAGTCGGTCGGAGGGCCACTGCAGCGCCGCCTGTTGTACCCGAGACATGACCACGTTGACTTACCTCGAGCAGTATATCAGAACGTAGAGTTACCTTGAGTCGGTCGGAGGGCCACTGCAGCGCCGCCTGTTGTACCCGAGACATGACCACGTTGACTTACCTCGAGCAGTATATCAGAACGTAGAGTTACCTTGAGTCGGTCGGAGGGCCACTGCAGCGCGGCCTGTTGTACCCGAGACATGACCACGTTGACTTACCTCGAGCAGTGTATCAGAATGTAGAGTTACCTTGAGTCGGTCGGAGGGCCACTGCAGCGCCGCCTGTTGTACCCGAGACATGATTACGTTGACTTACCTCGAGCAGTATATCAGAACGTAGAGTTACCTTGAGTCGGTCGGAGGGCCACTGCAGCGCGGCCTGTTGCACCCGAGACATGACCACGTTGACTTACCTCGAGCAGTATATCAGAACGTAGAGTTACCTTGAGTCGGTCGGAGGGCCACTGCAGCGCCGCCTGTTGTACCTAAGACATGACCATGTTGACTTACCTCGAGCAGTATATCAGAACGCAGAGTTACCTTGAGTCGGTCGGAGGGCCACTGCAGCGCCGCCTGTTGTACCCGAGACATGACCACGTTGACTCACCTCGAGCAGTATATCAGAACGTAGAGTTACCTTGAGTCGGTCGGAGGGCCACTGCAGCGCCGCCTGTTGCACCCGAGACATGACCACGTTGACTTACCTCGAGCAGTATATCAGAACGCAGAGTTACCTTGAGTCGGTCGGAGAGCCACTGCAGCGCGGCCTGTTGCACCCGAGCCATGACCACATTGACTTACCTCGAGCAGTATATCAGAACATAGAGTAACCTTGAGTCGGTCGGAGGGCCACTGCAGCGCCGCCTGTTGTACCCGAGACATGACCACGTTGACTTACCTCGAGCAGTATATCAGAACGTAGAGTTACCTTGAGTCGGTCGGAGGGCCACTGCAGCGCCGCCTGTTGCACCCGAGACATGACCACGTTGACTTACCTCGAGCAGTATATCAGAACGTAGAGTTACCTTGAGTCGGTCGGAGGGCCACTACAGCGCCGCCTGTTGTACCCTAGACATGACCACGTTGACTTACCTCGAGCAGTATATCGGACATAGAGTTACCTTGTGCCGGTCGGAGGGCCACTGCAGCGCAGCCTGTTGTACCCTAGACATGACCACGTTGACTTACCTCGAGCAGTATATCAGAACGTAGAGTTACCTTGAGTCGGTCGGAGGGCCACTGCAGCGCCGCCTGTTGCACCCGAGACATGACCACGTTGACTTACCTCGAGCAGTATATCAGAACGTAGAGTTACCTTGAGTCGGTCGGAGGGCCACTGCAGCGCCGCTTGTTGCACCCGAGACATGACCACGTTGACTTACCTCGAGCAGTATATCAGAACGCAGAGTTACCTTGAGTCGGTCGGAGGGCCACTGCAGCGCCGCCTGTTGTACCTGAGACATGACCACATTGACTTACCTCGAGCAGTATATCAGAACGTAGAGTTACCTTGAGTCAGTCGGAGGGCCACTGCAGCGCCGCCTGTTGCACCCGAGACATGACCACGTTGACTTACCTCGAGCAGTATATCAGAACGTAGAGTTACCTTGAGTCGGTCGGAGGGCCACTGCAGCGCCGCCTGTTGCACCCGAGACATGACCACGTTGACTTACCTCGAGCAGTATATCAGAACGTAGAGTTACCTTGAGTCGGTCGGAGGGCCACTGCAGCGCCGCCTGTTGTACCCGAGACATGACCACGTTGACTTACCTCGAGCAGTATATCAGAACGTAGAGTTACCTTGAGTCGGTCGGAGGGCCACTGCAGCGCCGCCTGTTGTACCCGAGACATGACCACGTTGACTTACCTCGAGCAGTATATCAGAACGTAGAGTTACCTTGAGTCGGTCGGAGGGCCACTGCAGCGCCGCCTGTTGTACCCGAGACATGACCACGTTGACTTACCTCGAGCAGTATATCAGAACGTAGAGTTACCTTGAGTCGGTCGGAGGGCCACTGCAGCGCCGCCTGTTGTACCCGAGACATGACCACGTTGACTTACCTCGAGCAGTATATCAGAACGAAGAGTTACCTTGAGTCGGTCGGAGGGCCACTGCAGCGCCGCCTGTTGTACCCGAGACATGACCACGTTGACTTACCTCGAGCAGTATATCAGAACGTAGAGTTACCTTGAGTCGGTCGGAGGGCCACTGCAGCGCCGCCTGTTGTACCCGAGACATGACCACGTTGACTTACCTCGAGCAGTATATCAGAACGAAGAGTTACCTTGAGTCGGTCGGAGGGCCACTGCAGCGCCGCCTGTTGCACCCGAGACATGACCACGTTGACTTACCTCGAGCAGTATATCAGAACGAAGAGTTACCTTGAGTCGGTCGGAGGGCCACTGCAGCGCCGCCTGTTGCACCCGAGACATGACCACGTTGACTTACCTCGAGCAGTATATCAGAACGAAGAGTTACCTTGAGTCGGTCGGAGGGCCACTGCAGCGCCGCCTGTTGTACCCGAGACATGACCACGTTGACTTACCTCGAGCAGTATATCAGAACGTAGAGTTACCTTGAGTCGGTCGGAGGGCCACTGCAGCGCCGCCTGTTGCACCCGAGACATGACCACGTTGACTTACCTCGAGCAGTATATCAGAACGTAGAGTTACCTTGAGTCGGTCGGAGGGCCACTGCAGCGCGGCCTGTTGTACCCGAGACATGACCACGTTGACTTACCTCGAGCAGTATATCAGAACGTAGAGTTACCTTGAGTCGGTCGGAGGGCCACTGCAGCGCCGCCTGTTGTACCCGAGACATGACCACGTTGACTTACCTCGAGCAGTATATCAGAACGTAGAGTTACCTTGAGTCGGTCGGAGGGCCACTGCAGCGCCGCCTGTTGTACCCGAGACATGACCACGTTGACTTACCTCGAGCAGTATATCAGAACGTAGAGTTACCTTGAGTCGGTCGGAGGGCCACTGCAGCGCCGCCTGTTGTACCCGAGACATGACCACGTTGACTTACCTCGAGCAGTATATCAGAACGAAGAGTTACCTTGAGTCGGTCGGAGGGCCACTGCAGCGCCGCCTGTTGTACCCGAGACATGACCACGTTGACTTACCTCGAGCAGTATATCAGAACGTAGAGTTACCTTGAGTCGGTCGGAGGGCCACTGCAGCGCCGCCTGTTGTACCCGAGACATGACCACGTTGACTTACCTCGAGCAGTATATCAGAACGAAGAGTTACCTTGAGTCGGTCGGAGGGCCACTGCAGCGCCGCCTGTTGCACCCGAGACATGACCACGTTGACTTACCTCGAGCAGTATATCAGAACGAAGAGTTACCTTGAGTCGGTCGGAGGGCCACTGCAGCGCCGCCTGTTGCACCCGAGACATGACCACGTTGACTTACCTCGAGCAGTATATCAGAACGAAGAGTTACCTTGAGTCGGTCGGAGGGCCACTGCAGCGCCGCCTGTTGTACCCGAGACATGACCACGTTGACTTACCTCGAGCAGTATATCAGAACGAAGAGTTACCTTGAGGGCCACTGCAGCGCCGCCTGTTGCACCCGAGACATGACCACGTTGACTTACCTCGAGCAGTATATCAGAACGAAGAGTTACCTTGAGTCGGTCGGAGGGCCACTGCAGCGCCGCCTGTTGTACCCGAGACATGACCACGTTGACTTACCTCGAGCAGTATATCAGAACGTAGAGTTACCTTGAGTCGGTCGGAGGGCCACTGCAGCGCCGCCTGTTGTACCCGAGACATGACCACGTTGACTTACCTCGAGCAGTATATCAGAACGTAGAGTTACCTTGAGTCGGTCGGAGGGCCACTGCAGCGCCGCCTGTTGTACCCGAGACATGACCACGTTGACTTACCTCGAGCAGTATATCAGAACGTAGAGTTACCTTGAGTCGGTCGGAGGGCCACTGCAGCGCCGCCTGTTGTACCCGAGACATGACCACGTTGACTTACCTCGAGCAGTATATCAGAACGTAGAGTTACCTTGAGTCGGTCGGAGGGCCACTGCAGCGCCGCCTGTTGTACCCGAGACATGACCACGTTGACTTACCTCGAGCAGTATATCAGAACGAAGAGTTACCTTGAGTCGGTCGGAGGGCCACTGCAGCGCCGCCTGTTGTACCCGAGACATGACCACGTTGACTTACCTCGAGCAGTATATCAGAACGTAGAGTTACCTTGAGTCGGTCGGAGGGCCACTGCAGCGCCGCCTGTTGTACCCGAGACATGACCACGTTGACTTACCTCGAGCAGTATATCAGAACGAAGAGTTACCTTGAGTCGGTCGGAGGGCCACTGCAGCGCCGCCTGTTGTACCCGAGACATAACCACGTTGACTTACCTCGAGCAGTATATCAGAACGTAGAGTTACCTTGAGTCGGTCGGAGGGCCACTGCAGCGCCGCCTGTTGTACCCGAGACATGACCACGTTGACTTACCTCGAGCAGTATATCAGAACGAAGAGTTACCTTGAGTCGGTCGGAGGGCCACTGCAGCGCCGCCTGTTGCACCCGAGACATGACCACGTTGACTTACCTCGAGCAGTATATCAGAACGAAGAGTTACCTTGAGTCGGTCGGAGGGCCACTGCAGCGCCGCCTGTTGCACCCGAGACATGACCACGTTGACTTACCTCGAGCAGTATATCAGAACGAAGAGTTACCTTGAGTCGGTCGGAGGGCCACTGCAGCGCCGCCTGTTGTACCCGAGACATGACCACGTTGACTTACCTCGAGCAGTATATCAGAACGTAGAGTTACCTTGAGTCGGTCGGAGGGCCATTGCAGCGCCGCCTGTTGTACCCGAGCCATGACCATGTTGACTTACCTCGAGCAGTATATCAGAACGAAGAGTTACCTTGAGTCGGTCGGAGGGCCACTGCAGCGCCGCCTGTTGCACCCGAGACATGACCACGTTGACTTACCTCGAGCAGTATATCAGAACGAAGAGTTACCTTGAGTCGGTCGGAGGGCCACTGCAGCGCCGCCTGTTGTACCCGAGACATGACCACGTTGACTTACCTCGAGCAGTATATCAGAACGTAGAGTTACCTTGAGTCGGTCGGAGGGCCACTGCAGCGCCGCCTGTTGCACCCGAGACATGACCACGTTGACTTACCTCGAGCAGTATATCAGAACGAAGAGTTACCTTGAGTCGGTCGGAGGGCCACTGCAGCGCCGCCTGTTGCACCCGAGACATGACCACGTTGACTTACCTCGAGCAGTATATCAGAACGAAGAGTTACCTTGAGTCGGTCGGAGGGCCACTGCAGCGCCGCCTGTTGCACCCGAGACATGACCACGTTGACTTACCTCGAGCAGTATATCAGAACGAAGAGTTACCTTGAGTCGGTCGGAGGGCCACTGCAGCGCCGCCTGTTGTACCCGAGACATGACCACGTTGACTTACCTCGAGCAGTATATCAGAACGTAGAGTTACCTTGAGTCGGTCGGAGGGCCATTGCAGCGCCGCCTGTTGTACCCGAGCCATGACCATGTTGACTTACCTCGAGCAGTATATCAGAACGAAGAGTTACCTTGAGTCGGTCGGAGGGCCACTGCAGCGCCGCCTGTTGCACCCGAGACATGACCACGTTGACTTACCTCGAGCAGTATATCAGAACGAAGAGTTACCTTGAGTCGGTCGGAGGGCCACTGCAGCGCCGCCTGTTGTACCCGAGACATGACCACGTTGACTTACCTCGAGCAGTATATCAGAACGAAGAGTTACCTTGAGTCGGTCGGAGGGCCACTGCAGCGCCGCCTGTTGTACCCGAGACATGACCACGTTGACTTACCTTGAGCAGTATATCAGAACGTAGAGTTACCTTGAGTCGGTCGGAGGGCCACTGCAGCGCCGCCTGTTGTACCCGAGACATGACCACGTTGACTTACCTCGAGCAGTATATCAGAACGAAGAGTTACCTTGAGTCGGTCGGAGGGCCACTGCAGCGCCGCCTGTTGCACCCGAGACATGACCACGTTGACTTACCTCGAGCAGTATATCAGAACGAAGAGTTACCTTGAGTCGGTCGGAGGGCCACTGCAGCGCCGCCTGTTGCACCCGAGACATGACCACGTTGACTTACCTCGAGCAGTATATCAGAACGAAGAGTTACCTTGAGTCGGTCGGAGGGCCACTGCAGCGCCGCCTGTTGTACCCGAGACATGACCACGTTGACTTACCTCGAGCAGTATATCAGAACGTAGAGTTACCTTGAGTCGGTCGGAGGGCCATTGCAGCGCCGCCTGTTGTACCCGAGCCATGACCATGTTGACTTACCTCGAGCAGTATATCAGAACGAAGAGTTACCTTGAGTCGGTCGGAGGGCCACTGCAGCGCCGCCTGTTGCACCCGAGACATGACCACGTTGACTTACCTCGAGCAGTATATCAGAACGAAGAGTTACCTTGAGTCGGTCGGAGGGCCACTGCAGCGCCGCCTGTTGTACCCGAGACATGACCACGTTGACTTACCTCGAGCAGTATATCAGAACGAAGAGTTACCTTGAGTCGGTCGGAGGGCCACTGCAGCGCCACCTGTTGTACCCGAGACATGACCACGTTGACTTACCTCGAGCAGTATATCAGAACGAAGAGTTACCTTGAGTCGGTCGGAGGGCCACTGCAGCGCCGCCTGTTGCACCCGAGACATGACCACGTTGACTTACCTCGAGCAGTATATCAGAACGAAGAGTTACCTTGAGTCGGTCGGAGGGCCACTGCAGCGCCGCCTGTTGTACCCGAGACATGACCACGTTGACTTACCTCGAGCAGTATATCAGAACGTAGAGTTACCTTGAGTCGGTCGGAGGGCCACTGCAGCGCCGCCTGTTGTACCCGAGACATGACCACGTTGACTTACCTCGAGCAGTATATCAGAACGAAGAGTTACCTTGAGTCGGTCGGAGGGCCACTGCAGCGCCGCCTGTTGTACCCGAGACATGACCACGTTGACTTACCTCGAGCAGTATATCAGAACGTAGAGTTACCTTGAGTCGGTCGGAGGGCCACTGCAGCGCCGCCTGTTGTACCCGAGCCATGACCACGTTGACATCTGTGCTCTGGTCTTCTTCCTTCTCTAGCTTGGCGGTGAAAAACTCTATCACCTGAACACAGAACAATGAAATAATGACCCCGTAAGTGAGAAGTCGGGGTTACATCATAAACAATTATGATACTGAAATCTACTTACTAAAACTTTATTTTTCACACCCGGTATCGTTAAATAAGATAACAAATTGTATTTGTACAATTAGACGTTTACATCTGTTGTAAAAGAAACAGGAGATCTGTGAAAATTTTCAGCACAGCTCTACCACACTAACCCCCCAAGGAGGGAAGAATTCTGGGAGATCCAAAATAAATTCGGCGTTCTGACCAAGTGGTGTAGAAGGATCTTGGTGTGTAATGTTACTAACTATAGACCGATTTCTTTACTCCCATCAATAGCAAAAGTTTTTGAGAAAATAGCTTATAATAGACTTGCACTTTTTTTAGAAGACAATAATAAATTAGAACATATTCAGCATGGTTTTAGAAAAAATAAATCGACAATCACAGCAGCAGTCAGCTTTGTTGATTCAATAATTAACTCAATAGATAAGGGGGAAAAAGTGGTGGGAATATTCATGGATTTATCAAAGGCTTTTGACAGTGTTTGTCATTCAAAATTAATTTTCAAATTACAAGAACTGGGTATAACAGGTGTAGCACTTGACTGGTTTAAATCTTATATTTTAAATAGAAAACAATTTGTAGAAATAACTCAAATCACAAATTTCAATCAAATTTTAAAATTCAGATCTTCTTTAAATAATGTCAAATTTGGAGTTCCACAAGGATCAAATTTAGGGCCTCTTCTGTTTTTATGTTACTTAAATAATATAGGGCAATCTTTAAACTATTTTCCGTCTTCTACCCTTTGTCTATTTGCAGATGACGCTAACTTGACAATTTCTGGCAAAACACAAGATGATCTAGAAATGTTGTCAAAACAGAATTAGATAGCTTAGAGAATTTTTTTGATTGTCATAATTTAAGTATAAACCCAGAGAAATCTAAAGCTATTTGTTTCAAAAAACTAACCAAAGTAGGAATTGCATCAACCCCAAAATTATTTTGAAAAATAAACAAGTTGAAATAATTGATCAAACAAAATTTTTGGGTATTGAACTAGACTGTAACTTATCTTGGGACAATCATGTCGATCATGTTCTAAAAAAAGCTAATTCTGGTTTATATGCAATAAGAAAAATGTCTAAACTATGTAACATTGAAATTTTACGCACAATATACTTTGCTCTCATTCACAGTTATATTGCATATGGGTTAAGCGTATATGGGGCAATCAACAAACGCAATTTAGAGGAAATATTAAAAGTTCAAAAAAAAGCAATTCGAACAATTTTAAAACTTAACCATCGTGAATCAGCAAGAGAACACTTTAGAAATTTAAAATAAAAACAGTTTTTGGACTTTGTATATATGAAACCATAGTATATGTTAAAAGTTTAAATCAATACAATGACATTGGCCCAATTCAAATTCACAGTTACAATACCCGAAAAAAGCTTGAACCCCTTCCACATCATCGATTAGAAATATTTAAAAAGAAAACTACATATACTGGTAAACATTTTTTCAAATATTTACCAGACTCCATAAAAAAAGAAACAAATTTTATAAAATTTAAACGATTATTAAAGACATATTTGGTAGAAGGTGTTGTATATGACTTTGAAGAATTTGAGAATGGTTACAGATAAGCAGAAATCGTCATTAGTGGATGTAATATTTTTTTTCTCAAGCATAAGCTAAGAAATTGTTTATTATTTCATTTTTGTAGATAATTTTTTTTATATTTTATTTATTGTAAATATTGGACAAACCTGTATATTGTAACTGACACTATTCAATGTATACATTGCTGTATATAAAATAATGAATAAAGAATATTGAATCTTGAATGTCTTTCTTTGTTTGATTCTTTTTATACATCATCAGCAAAAAGATGAGCAGGATTCATCTGATCAATGTTGACACGTGACTGGAGTCTGTTGAAGGTGATTGTCCAAAATATTTCCAATCCATTTAAACACTTTAACAGAAGCACTAATTGTAAACTTTAGTTTATTTTTTGACTAAAAAAACAGAAGTTTTGTTAAAAAATGGTCAAAAATGGATAGTTACCAAATAAATGGATAGTTACCAAATAGATAGTTTTTTGTGTGACAAGTTAAAACTTCAGCTAGTCACCTAACTAAATTTTTGACCACAAATAGTAAACCTATAAATAAATGAATTTTTATTTCTACATAATGTGGAATAACGAAATCTCAATTTCTGATGGGATGAATTGAAATATTGACCTTATAATTCAACTAAAAATAAACTGACCATGTCGATATTCTGGATAACGTCTTGGAAGGCGGGGTCATTTTTGAATGGCTCGAAAACATGTTTCTTGTAGAGCAGTGTGTAGACCAGGTTGGTGTTATGGATGAGTTGATGTGAAAGACATGAGTTTATCACTTCCAGCAGTATCCTTAACGCCTCCTGCACCGTGCCTTGCTGCAAAAAGTTTGAGGAGTCACAAATTTGAATTCAGCTCGGAAAAACAAATAATTTAGTATCTTGAATAATTTCTCTATGTCCATTAGTTAGTGAGATACTGAAAGCGTTAAACACAGAAGTTGCCCCAATGTAACCTAATGAGAAGTAAATAACATTGTATGTCTCGTTTATTGCTCAACATATCTTAATAAATCTTGGTATGTGGCTTCATCTATTTGTGATGTACTGGATTACAACATCAAACCCTCCATTTTGATATACAGGGTGAGTCTTCTAAGCCGTCCACAACAGATTTTAGGCGAACGGCTTAACATACAAAGACGGAACAAAACATTTCCCCAGTAAATCATACCCAAGGAACAACGTAAAAATATTTTTAAGCTTTTCAAAATACAGGGTGTTCCAAAAACCGGGGGTCATGGGTTCGAATCTCGGAATTTTCAAATGTAAACATATGTCATATTATACATAATTTTAAAGCTCTAAGCGAGATAAACAATTTGGTGAAAACAGAACTCAATTATCTTTATTATTTTCAAAATGGCGGCCGTTTTTGTGAAAAATATTGGTATTTTCGGAATACCCTGTATCTCGAGAACTACTGAAGGTTTTTTCGTTCTGTCTGAAAATTCTTCATCCTTGTAAACTCAGCTTTAATTTGATATGCAACATGCCAACATTAAATGAAAATAAATATTTTTTTTAATATAATTTTTTATAAATGTTGGTAGCACTGAAAATTAAAAATATTAAAAGGCAACATATGTTAAATAGTACATCATTTTAACCCTAGAACGGCCAAACGACTTTTTTAGTCGTTAGGTTACGGTAAGATGGTGGCCAAACAACTTTTATAGTCGTTTGCTACAGACTTTTGTTCTAACCAATATTTCGTACTGTTAAATTGCAGTAATCACAAAGACAATTAAACCATTGGAAAGATAATGAAATTACCTTCAATTTCCATATATAATATACTCATTTATGTTTACTATAACCGCAGGATAGTGAGATAAATATATTGAAAATTTGAGCTTTCCGTTCCGCGGCACTGCCGAGCGAGCAGTGGAGGCAAAATGGGCCATTTTGTAAAATTCGTGGAAGCTTTATTTTTCGTCGTAGAAGCTAGAGGGTGGTATCACTCAATTCATTCTTTCTTTCTCTACACTTCGTCTGCTGAAAATTTTAGTCTAGCGTCATTAGTTTACCAGCTGTGATTTTTTTACAAAGACACGGTAAACTAAGTCAGTAAGAGTTTTCTGTAGGGCCAAACAACTTTTTTAGTCGTTTGGATAAGTATTTATTATTCTGCTTGTAGATGGAATTGAAAACAAAGAAAAATACAGAAATGAAGAGGAAGAAATCCTCTACCGATCTAAGTATAATTGTAAGTTTGCTGGAGTGATATTTTGGTTTTTGCAGTCGGTCAAAGTTATGGAATGTCGCAATTCGTCAGAGCACCTGTGTGTTGTAGGCCTATCGCGTTGCAGCCAGATGATTCTTTGTTGTGGTGAACAGCTGTCGGTTATAAGTTTGTTTTTGTTAGTTGTGACTGCTTTAGTGAATAAATATTGTTATTATAGTGATATTAGAAGGTATTTATGTGTAAATCAGTGATGAATAATGGAAGAAAACTTCGACTCCAGGTTTTTTTGTGAGTTGTGAGAAAGATAGGCAAAATAAAACTGTTTATAAACATACATTGACGTTAGTTTACCTACTAAAAAAATATTATTATTTTCTACATTTTTCTCATTGACTCATTTGGTATGATAAAAGGCTAATTCCATAAAATCAAGAAAGTGAGATTGTTTTGAGGGAAATCTTGCTCTGATATCAGAGCATAACAGAGCGGTAAATAAAAAAAAGTTCTCTCTTTTTATATTTTACCACTTATAACCCTTATAAGTTGTTTTATTTCAGATAAACTATATATTTTCTGATTTGGTACAAAATTTCACACATTTTGTATATCTTGTAATTTTTATACACCCAATAATTATTTTTTTACGTGTGTTAGAAGTTGTTAGTTTTTTGTGTAATATCCCGTAAGTAAAAACAAAACTTATTTTCAAACTGAAATACTATATTAACGGAAAAAGTATAAATACGGATATTTATTTTTTCTTATTCTATGTTTACTTCTCTATCATAATATATGTGTTTTTATTATGTTTTAGGTCTTTTACTATGTGTAGGCCTAAAAAGTATATAAGCATGCAAAATTCAAACAAAATGTAGAGTTTCACATTTCACGCTATAACTCAAAATCGTTTATAGTTGTTTCAAATATTCTTGTGTTTTTGTGTAAGGAAATAAATTTCAAACAACTTGTATATCTTGGATTTTCGTAAACAAATTTTTTTCTATTTTTTGGAAGGCCTTACTTTTGAAATTTAGTTTTTAGGAAATGTTTGTTTTTTGGTTTTTGGCATGTACCATTTTTGTTGTAACAAAGGTTCAGGGTTTGTTAGTATATTTAGATTCTACAGAATGTCCCAAATCTAATGGTATATAATGTTATATGTTTTGGTAAAAATTAGGTATTTTATAGCAGTTAACATAAAATGCTGCACGGAAGGCAAAAACTGCCTGGCCCCACAGAATCTCACCATTTGGCCTTTCTAGGGTTAAAGGTCTTGCTAAAACCTACAGTTTTCCAATTTATACTCCCCTACTACCTTTGGTAGTTTTTCAGTAATAAACATAAAACTCTATTTTCCCATATAACGTCCATGTTAAATTTGCTGTACTCAATGTTAAAGGATGCAAATTTAAATGATTTGAGTACTGCACATTTAACATGGGCATTATATGGGAAATTGGAGTTTTTTGTTTATTACTGAAAAACTACCAAAGATAGAAGGGGAGTATAAATTGAAAAATTGTAGGTTTTTGCAAGGCCTTTAAAATGATGTACTATTTAACATATGTTGCCTTTTAAAATTTTTGATTTTCAGTGCTACCAACATTTATAAAAAATTAAATTAAAAAAATATTTATTTTCTTTTAATGTTTTCATGTTGCATATCAAATTAAAGCTGAGTTTACAGGGATTAAGAATTTTCAAACAGAACGAAAAAACCTTCAGTAGTTCTCGAGATACAGGGTAATCCAAAAATACCAATATTTTTCACAAAAACGGCCGCCATTTTGAAAATAATAAAGATAATTGAGTTCTGTTTTCACCAAATTGTTTATCTCGCTTAGAGCTTTAAAATGGTGTATAATATGACATATAGTTACATTTGAAAATTCCGAGATTCGAACCCATGACCCCCGGTTTTTGGAACACCCTGTAATTTGAAAAGCTTAAAAATATTTTTACGTTGTTCCTTGGGTATGATTTAGTGGGGAAATGTTTTGTTTCATCTCTGTATGTTAAGCCGTTCACCTATAATCTGTTGTGGACGGCTTAGAAGACTCACCCTGTATATGTGGGAGAAACATGCAAAATCATTTTCTATATTATCCTCATGGAGAATACTGATATATGCTCATCTGAGAATATACTTCATACAACCTGAGATAAAGCTTTATCTGAATAATTAATTTACACATTTGTAATTCACTGAGTATGCAGGTCTTCTGCAACAGCGGAATTTAACATTTATTTATACAATAACCTGTTGCAGTGGAGTCCTGGTAATCCGTAATAATTGGGACTGGACCTACTCCGGATAAACAAATAATTCGTATTAAGCTGAATTATAATTTAAATGAAAAAAATTACTTTAAATACAGCGTTTGATTTATTTCTGCTGCTTACCTGTGGTCAGGAAATATGCATGATTTAATTTTACACTTGCCTGTTTACTTTACAAAGATTTTTGTAGAATTACTTCGGTCGCTTTTCTGTGATTGATAAAAAGGCGCCATCGTCTTTGCAAACTTACTTTCCTCGCGCTGTGCCAAATACTCGTGAACAATATATACAAGCGATCAAATTAAAAAGTCATTTGCTTGCTTCTCAAAGTTTTTGTGCGATCAGTAAATACGCGGATTCGAATTTCACAGTCGTTTACTTGATCGTGTAATCATACATAATCAACATGTATGTAAACTGTTGTTTTCCTTATATTAAGTCTCGATCTACACAACCACGCAAACATATTGGTAACTGGTATACCGCTGAATTAAGGAATTTGAAACAGGAATGTATGAATTATTTTTATCTGAGTAAAGACACTGGTCTGGATGTTTTTAAGGTTAGGTACAAATTATTGATGAAAATTTATAATAAAAAAGTAAAGGAAGCAAAGTTGTTGTTTAATAACGCTTTTATCTTAAATGCTTGCAATAGGCCTAGAGCAATGTGGAATGTTATTAAACGAAATATTTCTTTGAATGAATTACCAGTTGCTCATTCAGCTGGATCCCCCTTGAGTGCTGAGAATTTCAATTCATTTTTTGTAAATAGTATTAGTGATATTGTTGATAATATTTCTGTTAGTGTAAGTAGTTTTAATGATTTTCTGACTAATGTTCCTTCCAATGATGTGGTATTTCAATTTTGTGAAGTTTCTGCCAAAAATGTTCATGAAGCTGTTATGTCGTTGAGTTGCAGTAGCAGCCTGGATGTTTTTGGATTTAATTCTCAGATGTTTAAGTTAGGTAGTGTTTATCTTTGCGAAGTTATTGCACACATTGTTAATTCTTGTATTTCCGATAATGTTTTCCCAGGCAAACTTAAGTTTTTGAAGATTGTCCCGATATTCAAAAAAGGGGATAGATCAGACATGGGTAATTATAGGCCTGTGGCCTTAGTGCCCACTCTGTCAAAGGTCATTGAGAGATTGCTGTCATGGCAAATTATCAACTTTCTGGAGGGGAATGGTCTGTTGTCCAGTATGCAATTTGGTTTTCGGAAGCACCGGTCGACCACTGAGGCAGTGTTAATGTTCATTCAGGACACTCTTGAGGCTATGGAAAGAAAACAATGTGTTTGTTCTAAATTCTTCGACCTCTCAAGGGCCTTTGACACAGTGTCGCACAGTATTTTGCTTAAAAAAATGAAATCTATTGGTTTTTGTGATAAAGCTGTGTCCTTGATTGAGTCCTACTTAAGTAATAGATATCAGGCTGTTTATTTTAATGGTTCATTATCTGAGTTTAAACCATCGATGTAAATAAATACAACTGGATAGCGCGCTCCCCGTAAGGCTCGTGTAGTGATTTCCGAGCCAACACAGCTATGCGTTGGGGTTGCAGCCGGGCCGAATTGAAGGGGCGTTGGGGGAAAAATCGCGAAACTGTATTGTTAACCGTGTTGAAACTGCACGGATTTGGGAGCAGTTTTTAACAGGTAAAGCTCGCTATAATAGATGTATTGTTATAACTATTAAGTAATTACAATTAATATTTAACTAGGCGGTCAGTACAAGTTGGCCGGCAAAAGATGCGTTCCCCCATCACCCCTGCAGAATCTTAAACGCAACCACTGCTGGTGGCTCGCGTTGCCAAGTTACCAATCCAGTGTAGTTATTTACATCGATGGTTTAAACTCACTTCTCATGGTGTTTCGCAGGGGTCCATTTTGGGCCCACTGTTATTCATAATTTATGTCAATGACTTGCCATACAATGTCTGTGATATTAATGTGTCGTGTTTTATGTACGCTGACGATGTATGTCTTAATTTTACAACAAAAAATAGCCAAAACAATGTTATTGCTAATACTGTTGATACCATGGTTGAGTGGTGTAAGGCAAATAAATTAAGTCTTAACCTAAATAAAACTCAAAACCTGGAAATATCGTATGATAAATCGAAAAGTGTTCAAGCTCCTGTAAAATTCTTGGGTGTTTTTATTCAGTCTAACTTGAATTGGAATTCACATATTGATTTTATTGTTCCTAAAGTTTCTAAAGGCATTTTTATGTTAAGGAAATTAAAACTAATTGTCTCAATTGATGTATTGTTAACTGTGTATTTTAGCTATGTTCATTGTCATCTTATGTATGGTGCCATCCTTAAGTGGTAGAGAGGACTTGCTAGTCCTAACTTCGCTTCAAAAATAAAGTCATTTTTCATTTCATCCTTTGGGCCAACTGTCGTTATACTGACTCATTGTTTGTTTTACAAAAGAGAGCAATTAGATTGATAAGTGGTGTTCCACCACGCACCCATTGTAGGCCTATTTTTAAGAGGTTAGGTGTCATGCCTTTGGCCTGTATTTATATTTTTCAGTGTCTTCTGTACGTTAAAGATAACATAAGCATTTTCTTATGCAATAAGGATGTGCATGACTATGCCACTAGAAATAGGAATCAATTAAAGACTGATTTCTGTCAATATGCTACCACTCAAGCTAGTTTTAAATATACTGCAAATAAGCTATATAATAAGTTACCGATGAAAGTTCGAGAGCTACCATCAAATGATTTTAAGCTTGTAATTAAAAAATTTTTACTTGAAAAATGTTTTTATGAAATAGATGAATTTTTGGTATCAACTTTTGAATTGTTTTAGAATAATATTAAATCTTGGATATGTTTAAATAATATCAACTTAGCCAAATTGTAATACAGGAACTATAGGCTAGTTTATCTTGACGCATCCAATACACTATTTGTATAAATTTTTGTACAAATGTGTCCAGGAATAAAGAATATTTGATTTGATTTGATTTGATTTGATAGTTCGCCAAATGACTCCCCCTGGTCTTCCGCAATCGAATTTAAGGCCATTCTTGTCTTTAGAGAAGTGTCACTCATGTTTTTACCCAGGACTGGGGGAAATTTCCTGTCCCAATAGCGTTCCAGACAGATTGGCTAATGTTAGGTCATCTGGGGCATTCACTGGCCCTGAACCTTTTGAGGCATGTCTTGCAGTAATGTGAATCACTCAATCACGGCCTGGGCCTGAGGTGTTGGGTGGGTCGCCCATTCCTGAGAGTAACTGAGCTCACTCTCCAATCTCCATCTTGTCAGGTGGCATCAGATCTTCAGTGATTAGATAGGCACGATGTAAGACAAATCACTGGACTCATCACAGAACACAGGCCACTGAGGAAGTATTTGCACCAAATAGAGGTGTACATTGGTGACCCCTCTTGTAGGAAGTGCAAGCAGTCAGAGGAGACTGCTGACCATCTGCTGATCGAATGTTAAAGGCTTGCTGAGGTAAGGCTGGCAACTCTTGTGACCATGGAGAGGGGCACACCTTCCTCAAGGAGAGCTTTTTGATAGGTTGCAGCTACTCATCAGGGCCACAAACCTTGACGGTTCAACATCATCGAGAAAAGGTTGCATCACGCCCTCGTGGCTAAAGTGCCTTGGGGCCTCAGTCCGCCCTTCCGAATGAATAGTGGTTCGGATTAAGCAGAATTTTGGATTACCGAGTTTCGGATGATCGGGACTCCACTGTATTTATTTACCTCAGCGTTGGCCCGGGCGTGAGTGCGAGCCAGGACCTGGAACAGCCCGACCAGCCGCTGACACACGTATGGGTGGAGCTCGTGGAACTGCGAGGACATGTTGGCCAGAGCCGCCAGGCAGTTCGTGTGCAAGTATTTATCCTGGAAATGGCCAAAATATCATTAACACTTTGAACCCTAAGCCTGAGTATAGCGGGGGGCATAGAGTATGTCGCCGTGAACGAAGCCCGAGTATAGGTTGGGCCTCGAAATTAAATTCCACAGAAACGTGTATTCGACGTATAATCGTTGCTACGGAACTCATCCTTGATCATAGTATCCAAAAGTCTCGAAAAAGCGTGTGTATAAGTGTACAGTAATAACAATTTCCCCTGTGTTGTGTTGGCAAAACTGCAAAACTCTCTGATTCAAATTTCCACCATTTTAACTGTCTTTCTTTCTACTCTTTCAATCCTTGAAAAAGGTTCAAAACAATGAACCGAAATATAGGACATTTTTCTTGTGTGTTATAATTGTTTGTGACTACAGGCCTACTCATTTTCAGGTAAGCCAGTTGTTTTCCTATATAATTCCTATCAAAATACCAACCCCTTGAGGGATTTCCTTCAAAAAATAATTTAACTACAAAGGCTTTACATGCTAGAAAATTCCATTCAAAGAATCTTTCAATACAAGCTTAGCAATAATAATAGTAAAATAACATGTGTGACTTTTCTTGACTCATAATAATAACAACTGATGCAGTGCCGATTAAATAAGCATACAATATTAACAGTCAATCACGAAACTACAGCAGGCCATACCTCACCTCAAAGACCAGAGAAATCATCATGTATTAAAAAGTCCTGAACGGAATAAAAGGCCTTAGCGATAAGCCATTTTGATACGCGCCTCTTAAAAGTATTAGGATCTGAATTCCTAAAGCTTTCTGGCAGCTTATTATAAAATTTAATTTGTAAAAATTTGTGGCTATTAAGAAATTTGCTTAGCCTTGCAGGGGGAATGTTTAAGTTACTAGATCCCCGCGTTTGGTAGCTATGAATTAAATCACGAGTAAAATAACTATTTAGGTTTTGCTTAACAAAATTAACATTTTGAAATATAAAAATAGAGGGCAATGTCATAATTTTGTGTTCCATAAACAACGGTCTACAACTATTTTGGATCGGAATATCAAATAAAATTCTCAAAGCTTTCTTCTGCCACTTAAAAACCCGCTTTGCTCCACTACTGAGATACCCCCCATAAGAGATTTGCATACAGCAAATGTGTATGGAAAAAAGCGTGATAAGCTGAAATAAGCATATGGGTGGACACACATTTTTTAAGTTTTGTAAGTAAAAAACAAACCCTAGCTAATTTCTAAAATTACATTGTTTCGTGTCGTAATTTTATTACGACGTACTCGGCACTTTTTGACTTTTAAAGTCCTAGGACTATAAAGAGTCAGCTGGTATCGAGTACATCAGCTTTTAATTCCTAGGAATAAAAAGAGTGTATTTAGGTCCGGAAAACATGCATTAAAAACATCTGTTTTTGAAGCAGTATAACGAAAAGTCTTTTACAGTAGCAGGTAAAGTTTCGAGTTGGAAAGTGTTTCTTCTGTACGTACCCTCATCTTGAGCAGGTTGTACTGCACGGTGCGAGTGGTGACGAGGATCATGAGGCCTCCGAGGGAGATGTCCAACACCATCCGCTCCGTGTACCACGGGACTGTCTTCAGCATCTGCCACAGACATTCAGAGAACTCGGATAAATCCACAGTAGTTTTTCGTTTGCCTTTTTTTTCTTTTTTTTTGAAGAGGGAACCAGGAGGTTTGGCTACCTCATAGAATGTTTCAGCCTTTTTAACTGACATAAATTTTCCGACGCTATTACAGTTCTCAGGAATTTGAAAATTAAGAATATGTCTTTTGTCTATTTAGTCGTTAAGTACTGGCTACAAGCCTCCACACCATTCCATCTTCTGGTAGACATAGCATTCCTTAAAACTACGATCCACAGGAAGCTGAAACTATACTTAATTAATTATACTAGACTAGTACATTACGTTACTAGGCTGGGAAGTACTGTTTTGCCGGACGAGCATGATAGTTCCTACACGAGCGGAAGCGATACAAAATTTTCATGCGAGTACGGTAAAACTCACCGGCCGTGTAATGTACGATACTTTTCATCATACTACTGCAAACACTAAAACTGTAGACAATGATTTTTCCTCGATTTTTATTTATTTTTAATTTATTGAACTAAACATGCCTTCAGTAATATTTTTGAAGTAAGCAGCGTACCGTGGAGTGGACAGTCTTGTTGAACAGTGGGTCTTCCGTCAGGATCAGCAGGATGATAAGACTCATGTAGACGTGATGGCAGTTGTCGTCCGGCCCTGTGTAGACCGCACTCAGCATGGGCAGCACCTGTCACAAGTATAGTACACCTTGAATTATCCGGATTAATGTGGCGGAACACCGGTCCGGATAACAAAAATCCGGATAATCCGAGATCATTACAATATTGCCTAAACAGCAATCGTAAAAAGCCCCTGCTAAATTGATGTGGCATGTCAAGAATGTACAACATATTAGCCTTTCAAATTTTATGAGGGGTTTAATTTTAAAACAAGTTTAAGAACTAAATGCTAATATTAATTATACGAATTTAATGTTAACTTTTACTGTACTTGCTATTTAGGTTTGGAATAAACACCAGATTATAATATTTAACATATTACAGTTAAATAATCATGACTCAAAATAACTCAAACTTGAAATAATCATGACGAAACTTGAAGTAACTCAAAACTTATTAGTAACTCTTTTTAAGAAATAACGGAACACATCAAATGACAGCAATAAAAAATCTTGCAAAATTGCCGTAAGCTATGCCTTTGTTGATTGCTGTTAACGCCCTAAGCAGCAATAAAGAGAACTACATTCACGAAAATGCTGAAATGTACTGATTCTGTAATGCGATTCCTTCAATTATTGTGATTCCAAAAGCATACAGTAATGTATTACATTTTACTTTTAGGAGGCGCACTTCACCCGTAAACTCGCCAAAATCATGTTTTGCCGTGATTTTAATTTTTTCATTTCTCAGATAGACTGGTTCGGATAATCCGGGATCCGCATAACGTGGGGTCTGGATAATCCGAGGTGTAGTGTATCATTCTGTCAGATATGTCCTAGTTGACTTTTGTTAGTTTAGGTACCAAGACTGGGTTTAGGGTTTAGGTACAAAAGACTAAGGACCTAGGGGATATTACAGGAGAAGCTTCCTTTCCGATAGCCATACAAAAAGACAAAAAAATGGCTGAAGTTACCTCAAAGGATTTTCTTGTAGGGTGGGACAACTCAGGCTTCCTAATCACCCCTACAACAACACCAGCTGTGTAGGGGAGAGAGAGATAACAATCGGCAAAGAACATGACATGCGGTGTTTTTGGATGAGTGTGAGAGTTTGCAAAGTAGCGCTACCATAGGCTGTCATTGTCTTGTAACAAGAAAACCAGCTCACTGTTCCCTATCCTGCGGAAGATATACTTGTGCGCTTTCTATATGACGTGTCCATAGCATAGTTATAATATACTTTCAGAAAGTAGTATTTTTACAAATTTTACTCTCATTACATTATTGGTAAGTGGTGTGTAGGGCCACACCAAAAGAAAGGGGGGGGGGGGAGACAACTGTTGCGCTGCAACATTTCAAAAATGGGAAATATCCTTTTCTCAACGACATTAATAAGTTAACTTCACAGGGTGGATAGCCTAAATTGTGTTTTAGCTGCTAAAAGATTATGCAGGTTAAAAGTTTTAAAATTTGGTAATTTTTAATACTTCCCTTACAAAGTTTAGACGTATATCTCAATCAGTGGCGACGCGTGACATTTTTGAGTGGTCATCGCTGATAGTGTAGAAGTACACGGGACTGCGCCGGCGCCGCGCGGCGGAACAGCTATATTGCTATTTATAGAATAGTCGCGACAGACCTGCGCTTGACCGGCCCAGATATCCGTCCCCCAGCGTCATTCATAGACCCCACGACCATAGATAAAAACATCCATGACTCTACTGAAAAGGCGAATGGAATAATACTGATACTTAAAAGCTCTCGGATGAAAGTTTAACATTGAAAAATGCAGCTAGCTATTTTATTAAGCAGTTTATGACTTCATTTTTATAATTTTTAATCAGTTTAGTTTTATTTTGATAATTGTTTCAGTTGAACAATTATATCACCTTCTCCTTCAGTCATTGTTGTGCTCATCGATTAATAATAAAATATGTTAAAAATTTAATTAAACCACTGCAACTTCACTCATTGAAACTACACAAACACAAGCACAGCGCGCGGCGCAAGAACTGTCAGAGACGGATTTGTAAATTTGCCGCCCCTGGGCTACACGGGGGGGAGTAGGGGGTTTTTTTTACTCGCGAGTGTACTTTTTGACTGACTCCGTTGTTGTCCTTTTGGCCCGTTTTGACCAGTTCCGGCCCGCTAAACAAGACTATTTCGACTACCTCAGGGGGGGTTGTGCCTTCTCTCTCTAATTCTCTCTAATTTACCGCCCCTCCCAAATTCTCCCGCCCTGGGCTGTAGCCCATTAAGCCCATATGTAAATCCACCCCTGAGAACTGTGCGCATGCGCGAGTAGCGGAGCAGGTCTCTCTGCACTGTGAAGTGAACTATTTTAGATCTCTGCGCATGTGCGAGTAGCGGAGCAGGTCTCTCTGCACCATGAAGTAGCACTGACAGAAGTCAAGAGTTGCTCGTTACGTGGCGAAGGCTACCGAGTACAGCCGAAGGGAGCCGGACGCCAACCGATTCTCCAGCGACAGAGAATCGCTTGGCCGCCTGTACAACAGCGGTGTGAGTGGTGGGGATGGAGGCGGGGAGCTGGGCGCTCCACTAGATTGGATTCTCCAAACTCGGAGAATCGGTTCGGATTTAGTCAATAGAGAACTACGGACGCGGCGCATCTGGCGCGCAAAGCAAAACGCCGTGCATAAAAATAGCCTGATACTCCGAAAATTTATGATTTTCTTTTGAAAATAATAGACTTCTAACATTATGTTACTTGTAGTTTTATCTAAAATATTTACTTTAAAATTGAGTTAGTCATTGGCGAATCTGTAGATGACCGCACGCCTCGCCACTGATCTCAATCCATCCAGATCTGTTGTATATTTCCATGATATACACTTTCATGGACCACTTATGGAGTCACTTATCGGCCCAGAATATCCTACGTGACCTTGACGCAATTCCACTTTCACAAATAGAAAAACCCTTGCCTCACGCAGTTTCATAAAATTAATATTTATTTTCTCCATTAAATGAAATCTTACCTAATTTATGTTACACGTTATCAGCGGCTGTTTAAGAATTAAATCTTAATAGCTAAATTTTTATAAATATCATTGATTTTTATTCTTTTGGTTTTTAATATACAATTATTTTTTAGTTTCTTTATGTCATATGAATGCAGCTATGGACTTGAACTCGCCACACGTACAGGTCTTTTGACCCATGTGTGGTTTTTTTAATTTTGTTATTATAACGCTGCTTTTGTTATTATTTCTGAAAATAAAGAATTATTTGATTTGATTTGACTTATCATGGACCACTAAGACTGCAAATGTGGAGAAAAATTAAAAATCTATTAATGTTTACTAGAGGTGTGCGGATAGTGAATTTTTGGATTGGATTGGATTCGGATCGGATAGCTTATGTTCGGATCGGTTTCGGATCGGATAGCTTATGTTCGGATCGGTTTCGGATCGGATAACAACAGGTTCGGATCGGTTTAGGATCGGATAACAACAGGTTCGGATCGGACAATACCGGATTCGGATATTTACGGCGCGGCGTAATGATCAGATTTAAGTTTTCTCATAAGCCTAAGGTAATTGCAAGGAACTACCATAGGAACTAACTATTATGTGTAAGGTTAGGTTTGCCTTGATATGCTTGAGTTGTTGATTATTGTGATATATTGTTTCCAATATAGGCCAAATGTCAATTATTAAAGTATGCAAAGAACTACTATCTGTTAAGAATTTAGAAATTTATTGATTCTCCTTAAGCATAGGTAGTATTTAACTGAATAAGCTTATTAGGCCTAAATCAATTTCAGGACTTGCAACTTAAAAATTCCTTTTTCAACCTAAATTTGTTCACTATTTGGCCTCTGTATATTTTGTTCTTTTCCTTATTTGATCAGTGACTAGGCCTATGTGATTAGACAAAAGAATTAAATAGCCTATAAAACTTGATTCACCAATCATTCCATATTTTAAGAAAGCTTTACATTTTTATTCATGCATTAATGCCTGACAACCAAGATTTTGATCCACTACAATAAATAGGCTACTTTAAAAACAAAATAATAAGACTGAGTAGTAAACTTAACCTAAATTTCAAGATAAGTTTCAAATGTTGTAGGTTTCAATATTAAAGCTTGGGCATTTAATTTAATTAGAACATATGTCTGTTTTATATAACAAACAACAAGCAAACTCACTAATTATTTTCATAGGCGTAGGTTGTCAACTCAGCATTGTACTGATATCTAAGAATTTCCATTTTAATCACGTATTGAAAATACGGCCGGCCGGCTTTGACTCGACTTAATTCGACAAAGATTAAAATTTAAGCAAATAAATTTTTGATCGTTCAACTTTCAATTTCTAGGTAGGTAATTGCTTAACTGAAAAATAAAGTAATCTGGCAATTGAAAAGACGTTCTAGTCAGTTTTAGAGCAGACGGCAGACGACGACATTTAAAATCAAAAACGAAATGAGATGATAAGATAAACATTTCCCCCCCGAGTAGGCTACAGGTGCTGTTCTGTAGTTTTTTTCCTGTTTGTCTTAGGGAAATGTACAGGTTCGCCAACTCATTGGCAGCCCAAAATTATTGTAGGCTTTTTATTTTATCATATCAACAGGCCGCTTAAGATATTTACGGCCTGAAATAGTCGTGCGAAACATCAACACGACTATTCATTTATGGGGGATTTATGGGATATTTCATTTTGGCAATTGAAGACGATTGGTCGACACTGTCGAATGTCGGACAATGGCGAACCCTAATTCGTCTTGGTTGCGATTCTCTCTCATACCAATCGATGATGTTTCGTCGGTAACGGATACTGATCGAGACAGAACTATTTGTTAACTGATTTAATACTACGATACAAGAATTTGTCTTAGGAAAATGTTTGTTATCGTGTCGGGTATTGTGCAGTTCTCTGATCGTATACAACGATCTCGAATTCTCGATCTAATCACGAGTCGCAATATCAGCAACCGAAATACATCGATTGATGCATACCACTACTTAATCGCATCGTGTTGAGGCGTTGTTCTAGCCGCTGTGGCAACCGTCGCATTTCAAAGCGTAGGTTTTGCTCCGCGACGTTTTCTGTCACCAAAGTACTTTCGTCAACAATGACTTATTTTTTCGGAAAACTTTCCAAACTTGAAAATTTGATCCTTTTTTTAAAATTTACCCCAAAATGTGCAGTCTATCCGATAGAGTCGGATATCTAGTCAGTTTTACCGGATAGTCATAAAACCCTCGGATTGGATTCGGATATCCGATCCGATCCGAATCCGATCCGAGTTTTCGGATATCCACACACCTGTAATGTTTACTAATCCATTGCAAATAATGTCATATCAGTGATGTGTTTCATGCTTATTTTTAGTAAGCGTTTAATTTATCAACAATGGTTTTAGATTTTAAATGCTTTTAGTTAGAATCAAACATTTCTAAAGTTACAAAATTAGACCTTTCTCTAGCAACTTACCAGAGATTCAATGTCTGAGCGTGAAACTAGGAACGTCTTGAAGTTTTGATTTCGATGTACGAGAGCATAGAGGAAAAGTGTTGTTTCTTCTCTGTCCAACGTAGCACACAGAGTCGTCAACAATCCGCCTAGGTTGTCTGAAACATTCTCACAATTAAAATACAATCATGCTCACAAAGTTCATTACGATTAGTTGGTTACAATGAACAAAATTAAAGTCTGTTTTAATATTTCATTAATGATATCAATCAAGTAAAAAGTGGTCAGTGATGGAGCATGAATATGACGTTAGAGAAAAAAATGGAGACCATCACCAACACTTGAAACACAATCAAAGAAGAATGAAATTTATAGTACTTGAACGGTAAAACGTGTGGATTAAAAAAATAACCTGTTATTGAAATCAAGTTGTTAATTGTAAATTCCTTATTGTAGGCTGTGTTATTGTGCTACAGAAATATTTGCAAGTTTGCTGTTTTAGTTTTATGATTAAGTCAATCAAAATTTACTAAAAAGACAACAACAAAAAATACTGATTTTATATGATTGAGTATACATCTGAAATGCAATGAAAACTTGATTAACCTTCACCATCAGACAAATAAGAAAAAAATCAACGGAAAACGGAAAATTCCTCACCGACATCCATTTTGCAGCAGACACAAGCTTTAAAAATTTGCTCATTGTATTTAGAAATAAGACCATTCACACTAAACTTCTGAACACCCACAGATGTACAGTAGTGTCTGCTTTTACCACTTGCCACTTGCTGAGCGATTTTCACACATGCGCTTTTCCGCTTTTTCCATGCCTCTTACCACATATCAGAAGACTCCCTCACAGACGCAGTACTCTTTATGTGAAATGGCTCCCGGTAAAATGTCTGTTTGCATTAGTCCCTTGGCGGCTGCAGTGGATATCGGTGTGGAATGGCTTGAATGTGTGCAAGAACAAATATTCTACTGAATTAGGAGATAAATGAGGACAAAACCGAATGAGTAAATAATATACAGAATACTGTCTCATCTAAGACACTGCAAAAAATGTGTAAAAACAAGAGAAATTAATGATGAATTTTTTCAATGAAAAAGACTGATGGCTTGAAGAACAATTTCAATTTTAGTCTTACTATACTTTGTTCACTTAAAATCAATATAAATACTATAGAACCTTGATGAACCGACACTCTTTTAACCGCCATTCTCTGTTACACGTTACAGATACTCTACTTTTCAATTGATGTGTCATCATTGATCCATTGCGCCACAAACAGCACAGAAGAAAGTGTATGAGTCATTGTGACTGAATGCGACTGATGGCTGAAAAGTGAAAACATAAGGAATAGGGATTTAAGGTAAGGTTTAATGTCTTACAAAACTTTTTACATAATAACTTATTGTACAGGGTGAGGCAGACCACCTGTGCACATAATTTTATGGGAGTACGGTTTAACCTAGATACCAAATAAAATTATTCCCCGCTAAATCACATATGAAGAATTCATTTAAAATATTTACAACATGACTTGAGCACAGGGTGTTCCAGAAATGAAGGTTACGAGTTTTGGGTTACGGTTAAGGTTACGGAAAAAAATATTTTGCTGTTCCGTAATGGAATTAACATGCATTTTATATGGAAAAATTGAGTTTTTGGCTTATTACTACAACACGAAAAAAATAGACAGTAGGTGTAAATTGAAAAGTTGTTCGTTTTTAAAAGACGCTTAAAACGATATGCTATTTGCCATATGGTGCCATTTGACTTTTTTAATTTACAGAGCTACCAACATTACAAAAAAATAAAAATCTGGTTAAAATTTATAATATTGAAAATTATGACATGTAACACATCATTGTAAAGCTGAGTTTACCAGGATTACGAATTTTCAATCAGAACTGAAAAATGTTTAGCGGTTTCGAAAATACAGGGTATTCCGTCAATAGGCAAAAAAATCAAAGAACTGGCCGCCATCTTAAAATGGTTTGAGATAATTAGGTTCTGTTTTCACCAAAATGTTCCTCTAAACAAGACCTTTCTAAAAATGTACAATGTGTTATAGGTTTACATAAGAAAATTTTGAGATTCAAACTCGTAACCTTCATTTCTGGAACACCCTGTGCTCAGATCATGTTGTAAATGTTTTAAATGAATCTTCATATGTGATTTAGCGGGGAATAGTTTTATTTGGTGTTTCTAGGTTAAACCGTACTCCCGTAAAACTATGTGCACGGGTGGTCTGCTTCACCCTGTATATGATTGTAATGAGATTTCTGTTATCTGTCGATTCATTAAACCATTATAATCTCTATCCCAAGTGTGACTGTTAACAGAGGTACAGCTGTACAAAAAATGTTGGACTTTGCCATTATACAGAGGCCATATACAGTGCACTGCATCAGTTACGTCGGGTGGGATTATCATAATCATGTTATAAGACTTTCTTTGTTTCGTTACGAATTGAACGATTCCAGATGAGTCATACTTTCACCCGCCGAATTCCATTGACAGGTTATGCGCGCACTCCAGTCAATAAACTGACCTATGCCTACTCGGAAGGCATTTGGCAGATATGACTCATCCGGTATCGTTCGATTTGTAACAAAAGAAGGTAAGTCCTAGGAACATATTTATGATAACCATGCTTAACATAACTGCCGTTCTAAAATGGTGGTGACCGTGTATGGCCTTTAAGGGCAGTGTTGCATTCACCTCAATCCTTGATGACATTGCTGCCTTCTGGGAGACAGAGCTCATAGACCTTTCATCATAATTGTGTCAAATTTGGAGAGCAATTCAATTAAAGTATGGTCTTTCCAATTATATGGATATTTTTGGTATCCTGCAAAAAACCTCTCTAAAACAGTGGCCTCAGTATGAAACCAAAGAATCAAAAAATCATGCTGTAAAACTAAAAATAAATCCGACCACCGAATATTATTAAACCATGCCGAACCATGCTTAAATTAAAAACTACAGTTTCTGTAAAAAAATATTTGCGGAGCTAGGCATTTTAATAGTTTACGGATTAATCATACTTGAAACAGTTAGTTGCGTTAAACATTTTTTTAATCCCCGGTTGCAAAATAACACTCATTCTTATAATATTCACCTAAATCATAAAGTAGAAAAGCACAATTTAGAGTTTTTCAAAAAGGAAACTGGTTATATGGCATCTTATTTCTTCATCTCCACCCTCAGAAATTCATTGATGCGGTCGATAAAAAAATTTTTATAAAGCAGCTGAGAGACTACTTGTTGAAAATTCCTCTCTTGTTGAATTTACTCCTTTGAAGAGTTTTTTTTAATTGAGCACAGCTGATTCACCAGCTCAAAGGAATTTTTATTTTGATGTATATTTATGTATACATTATTTCAATTTATATTTTGATTTTTTTACTTAAGAAAGGAAACAGATGTAATAGAAAATTTTGTTGATTTAGATTTAGGTAATCCTATGACACTATTCTTGTACAATGTACATTATATGAATAAAGATATTTGATTTATTGATTGATTGATTGATTGATTGACTGATTGATTGATATCAGATGACAAACCGAGGACTGACCGGAGTAGTTGTTGAGGGTCTCGCGGAAGGGGTTTTGCGGGTTGTTGCAGTGGTTGACCAGCACCAACAGCAGCAGCACGGCCTGGTTGGCGAGTGTAGACGTTTCGGGGCCCTGCACTCCCGTCAGGTAGCTCCACACATCCGCTGTCGACAAACACAACTGTCCATGTTAACCGTCAACAAAAACATAACTGACTATGTTAACTGTCGACGTCAAACATACAAACATAACTGTCCATGTTAACAAAACAAACATAACTGTCTAAAAAAAAACCACAAACATAACTGTCCATGTTAACTGTAGACGACAAACATAACTGTCTATGTTCACTGTCGACAACAAACATGACTGTCGTTGTGAACTGATGACAAACATAACTGTTAACATGAACTGTTGACAACAAACATAACTGCATGTTCACTGTCAACGAGAAACATAACTGTCCATGTTCACTGTCCACAACAAACATAACTGCCCATGTTAAATGTCTACAACAAACACAACCGAGGAGGTTACTGGAGGTAACGTGCAATAGTATTTTCATGGCCCTTTGATTCTGTCAGGTTGGCAGTATGAGGGGGAGTGATTTCATTCCCCCTTGCAATTACCAACCCAAAATCAAACAACTCAGTAATGGGAGTGAAACCATTTGATTAATCAAACATAAAAAAAGATTTTCGAAGATTTGAATATATTAAATTGGTTTTATTATTTTCCTGTTTGTCGATTTAAGATAATACGCAAACAATTATTGAGAATAATCAATATATTAACATTTTCATATTTTTAAGAGCTGATTCAAATAAATCGTCATTCTTCTAAGAACAATATTTTATTATTAAATTAATAAATGAGGGGGAGCACGTTCAAACTCCCAAGCTGACAGAATGACCGGCCAATTTCTCAAGATTCAAAGATTGTGTACAGTCACACAATAATGCTAGATGTAGATAGCTTACCAACATTGTCAATATCTATTTTGTCCAAATGTCATTTTTTCCATCTTTCCGAGCAAAATCACTTAATGGAAAATAAGGTTTTAAGTGAGGAAAGGGGATAGTCTTTCAGCTAGCTTACCTGAGAAATAATGTTCATGGTAGCAGCACATAGAAACACTAAAGGAGACACATTTATCACTAACATTTCGTCCTTCTGGAGGACTTCTTCAGAGTGAAGAGAGGAAAAAAGAGAGGAAAGAAGAAGTTGCTCTCTTCACTCTGAAGAAGTCCTCCAGAAGGACGAAATATAGTGATAAATGTGTCTCCTTTAGTGTTTCTATGTGCTGCTACCATGAACATTATTTCTCAGGTAAACTAGCTGAAAGACTATCCCTTTCCTCACTTAAAACCTACCAAGCCCTTGGCTCTTCCTTAGAAAACTTAATGGAAAATAAGTTTTTTTAGCACTATTCCTTAGGTAATACATTAATGTTTCTCAAAAGCAATGCTTGTGTGAATTTAACTTATTATAATCGTGCCTTCTAACACAAGGTATGCCCAGCAGAAGTGATGATACGTGAGTCAAGGGTTATGAGTGTTCCACAACACAACAAATGTGTGGAAGTGGGGAATATAAGAATATTCATTTGATCCTTTCCATGGACAGTTGAAAGCTAAATACTTTTGACTTGTCAAGTCTGTTCTGTCATTACTGATGTTTGGCAGTGTTACGAGATTTTCCTTCCGTGCATTGGGGAAGGGGGGGGTGGTGATGTACTTGCTGTGGTAGGTCAAAAGGGAAAAGCGAAAGGTGGAACGCGAGCAACAAAAGGTTGGGAACCACTGCTCTATAACAATAACCCTGACAATCACCGCAGACAGTTGTGTGGTACTCACAGGCCAGTCCGAGCAGCAGACTGCCGCCGGCCAAGTTGGGAGGTTTGGGCTGCTCCACGAACCTCTGTATCAGCACTGTCGTCAGTCTCTCCGCCCGGTCACTCTCCATGAGTAACCTAAACAAAAGAAAACATCACCACGGGCGCGGCCTGGTGTAGTGGTAGAATGCAACACTTCGGTTCCCAGGGTCCCGGGTTAGAATCCCACCAATCACCAATGGCAATTTGCTATGTGATAATGCCATAACCTTCCATAACCATAAGGTGCACAGTAAGCTAATTAGGCTGCAGTGCATGTCCACGGAAACTTCTAAGCCTGGTTCTCACCTAGAAAAAAAGAAAACAAAACTATGGGCGCGTTTACCTAACGACATTTAAAAACCATCTCAGTTAAAAACCTTCGCAGTCAACCGAAATCACCCTGCAGTATAAGCTGCATACTATACTTTATTCAATGAGAATGTAAAATGAAGCCCCACTTCCTGCTTCAACTGTAATTTTTGATGGCCTGTTACATGAATACCTAATGTTACTGCAACAAAACTCCAAAGAGCTTTATAATATACACTGGAGCTGGAACTGGAACTAAATGTCTGTTCACTTAGCGAATTATGGTTATGATTGTTGCAGTGATCTAAAAATGCACATGAACCTTACAAAAAGCAAAGAAATAGTTCATAAGACAAAAAATGCATTGACACATGCTTTATTTATTGTTCATTAGTATGGTTTGTATTTTTCATCTGAAATCAATAAAAGGAATATAATAAGGCCCAAATTTGGGGTATTTATCCATATATAATATATATACTTTATCCATGACATAACGTTTTATTAATCTGAAATTAAAATTTTTGAGCTTTTGATGTGGTACTGTATATTCACACTAATTTAAGCTGTTCAGCTGTTCATGTACGCTATACATTACCGGTAATAGTCCAGGTGACAAAAAGGTTTGGAGGGAAATTTTTGGAACACAATTTTTGACTTTGCAGCTTTGTTTGGGCTTGATAGGAGGTGAACATATCAAAAGTCCCTGTCCGTAGCCCTTGAGCGGGAGGAAGGAGGGGGGTCTGAAGGTACCATTTTTAGATTTTTCCTAAATATCTTGAAAACTATCAACTCTTATTATCTCCTGGCAAATTGGAAAATTAAAGAAAATTAAATTTACTGTTAGAAAAGTATACAATATTATGTCTAGTTTGATCCAACTATTTACAAGATAAGCACTAATTTTACTAACATTTTAACTAATTTCCCTTCCATAAGAAATACATGTAAATTTGTGTGTAACATACATGCCCAGTGGGGCAATGCTTTTTCACCTAACGGAAAATAAGTAACATTCACCAAATGAAAAAAATTCCAGTCATTTGACACCTCAATCATTAATATTGGTCTAAAATAAAGGTGTGGGAGAGGTCATAAAAAATTGCAGTAACCACATATTTGTAAAAATTCACTAAAAACAACTTTTTTATGAGCTCATCAAGACCTTTATTTTGGGCAAATTTTATGACTGAGGTGTCAAATTACTGAAAATTTCGTCAATATTTCATGAATGTTGTTTATTTTCCTTTCGGTGATAGAAGTGTTGCTACATTGGGCATGTATGCTACACATGAATTCACACGCATTTCTAATGGAAGGGATATTTGTAAAAATATTAATAAAATTAGTACTTACATTGTAAATGGCTGGACCAAAATAGACATATTATAAACTTTCCTTAAAGGAAATTTAATTTTGTTTACTTTTCTAATTTACTAGGGAATACTAAAAGTTCATGGTTTTTTTAGATATTTTGGGAAAACCTAAAAATGGTACCTTCACACACCCCTCCCTCCTCCTGCTCAAGGGAGGGATGGGGACTTTGATATGTTCACCTCCTAACTAGTCCGAACAAAGCCGCAAAGTCAAATGTGTTCCATGCATTTCTATCTATACCTTTTTTTGAGCATTCGTTACCTGGATTTTTAGAACCGCTGGCTGTATTTTTAGTGTTAATACAGGTAAAGGAGTAGTCTCAATTAGTGTAAACTATGACAACCAAGGTAGAAGTATGATCAAGGTAGAAGTATGATCTAGGTAGAAGTATAATCTACCTTGATTTTAAATTTCCATTTCAATCACTCCATTGATCTTTGCTTAAGACTTGTAAACCACTTAATCACTTAATCACTTTAATAAGACAGGTACCTCATGGAGGACGTTACCCTGAATATGAGTGAAGGATGAGTGTGATGATCGTGATGATAGTGGCGCGATCTTGTAGCCCTGTTACTGACTAAGGAAACCAACAAATAAGAAGAAAGAGAACACTATTAAATTATAATATTCAAATTAATTAATACCTACTGTATTTGACAATTAATTAAATATCTTTTGTTAAGCCTGTACCACCAATGTACATTTTATTTTATTTTATTTACAATCATATGTTTCTTGAAATTATTATTTTTTGTTTACTTTTTTCATAATGAGAGTTTTCTGAGCCTGAGTAAAAACAGTTCTAAACTTAAATTTTTGTGAGTTTAATTGAGTAAACACATCTTGGGTACCTGTAAACCTGCAGTTGGTCGGCCGTCTGGGTAGTGAAGAGCTGGACGGAGAGCAATACGAGAAGGCAGTTGATGGCCTCTACGTAGAGTCCGTAGGTCAAGTCCCTGTGAAAACAAAAAAAGAATGTAAACATTTATAGGAAAACTTATTTATAAAATTCCTTTTGAACTAGTTGATAAGCCCCGCTTTGCCCAGGAGATTATTTTCTTCTTGCTGTATTTTTTTGTCTTTTAGTGCTGCATTCTGTCGAAAAGTAACTATTCAAAGCACTTTCAAAAAGTATATATTTATTGTAATTTGAGTGCAGCAAGACATTACTACCACTTATGGGTGGAAATATAAATAGTTTTATGGCAGCTGATGATGCACTGTAATAGTGTGAAACGCGTCCTGCATTAAACTGGATAATTGTGTTACCTAAGGTAAAAAGGTAATCCTCAATTGTATAATTATTAAAAAATAACCAATATAGTAATTTCAATATTATATGAATATCTAGCTACCTGTGAGAAAACAATTTTGAATTCTGTCTTTGTTGTTATAATTAATATTATAATTGTAAAAAATTAGCAATTTTGAGCCATAATATTAATATATTTGAACAGTTTTTCTACTGTTAAATTTGACGAAGAAAAGCACATTAAAACATGAAACCCATACATGTTAAGATAATTGAGTTATTCTGGTTAAAACACCATGCATGTTTCAAGGAAATAAGCATCGGTTTTTACACCAAGATTGTGGGAGGTACAGCAAACTCTTAATGAGAACAAGAATTTAAATTAAACAAAAATTTTAGTTTACCTGATAAATAATCACAATTAATTGTAGTAAGCAAAGAATATTAAAATAAAAATACCTCTAAAAAAAGGATCATTATTTGCCTTAATTATTTTGAATTTAAGTTCATCTTATAGCCTCAATCTTAAGTTTCAGCTTTAAAAGAAGATCAGCAACAGAACAACTATTCAATTCTACTAAAATTTCATTTTTAATATTAAAATTAAATAGTTTTAATAAATTAACCCTATTAAATAACTAAACATAAGTTGATTTTGCAGCATTTTTATCAACCAAAGGGTTATTTATACAAGAAGTGATAGTAAATGAAGCCTCATTGTTTGACAAGAGATAATTATCCTATCAGAGGATAACAAAACCACATCTGGGATGACACAAACTGACACTCACTTTACTCGAGTGGTCGGCCCAACTGTTGGTTCGGAGAAGTGAAGATTGATATGGGAACTGGTGAGTCAAATTGTAATTATCAAGAAGAAAGCAATTAATTAGTAATCTTTTTAATCCTATGAGCACACCGTATTTCAACTTATGGAAACCATTTGTCTGTATTTTTCTGCAAAAATATTATTCTAACAGTTCTACTTTTAGTAAGATGTTTCTTTTGTTTTGATTTTCTCTTCATATGTTATTCGAATCAACTAAATTTGTAATTTAAATGGCTTATGTACCAAACCAATTTTGGAACTGATAACCAACCCAGTGGTACTGATTTTACGCCAGTACCACCTAGTTTTAATATATATTCTGAATTGTCCTCAAAAATTTACTTTGCCTTCAACTGGAAAAATTATACAAGAAAAATCTGGAACACCTACTAACATATAGGGGTTGATGGAAAAGTAGCCTACTCTAAAGGTGATATGGAGAAATGACTGTGATTCAATCCAGTTCATTATGTTAAGGCATCAAGATTAAGTACAGCAAATTAAAAATATAGGGTAAATTCAGTAGTATCTCACAAACTCGACACGCTGGATAACTCGGTACCTTCGTTTTTGCAAGAAGCACACAATATTTTTGCATTATGTTCAATAATTTTAAACCTATTTCCAATCACGAGCCTTTAATGTTTTGTTGTTATTATAAGTTAAAACATACCTTTATTCAGTCCATTAAAGTCTTTAAGTATAAGCCAGAATATACTTTACAGCTATTTCTTGAGTTCTCTTCATTCCCAACAACATATTCCAGAAAACCTGACATTCCTCTAATCCGACAGGGTATAAGTCCATGTTGTGGTTGAGTTTGTGAGACGTATTGTAAACAGATAAGCAATATATATGCGTCTCAACCTTATGCAATCCTAACACAATTAGCTCCATCCCAATAAAAAAGTCAGTGAACAAATGGAGTATGTGCCTGAATAAGTTACACTTCACTAACTATATAGTTGAGTATGGCCTAAACAACAAATCAGTTGAGTTTATGTTTACTTTCCAGATACTCAACTTCAACTACCTGACTGGGTCAACAATGAGTTTTTTGCTGAGTGTCTACAGGAGGAAATTAAGGAAACGGTAGCTGTAACTGACTTCACCACATCAACGGTCGTCCCACCCGGAAACAACTACGGCAGTTTCATCTTCCGAGTTAATATCAATTACAGATGTGAAAGCAAAGATTCCAAGACAAAAAAAATATCACTGATCGTTAAGTCAGAGCTACTGGACCCTATCATAAAAGAAATGTCGACAGAGATCCACAAGAAAGAACCATTCTTCTACTACAACTTTTTGCCCAAAGCGTCCAAAGTCGGTGAAACATATTTTGCCCCTAGATCGTTTTTCTCACCGAGGCCCACAGTCACGATTCTCGAAGATTTGAAGGATAAAGGTTTTATGATGGCCGACAGGATGAAGCAGTTGGATTTTGAACACTGCCGATTGTACATGACTGCTGCCGCGACCTTGCATGCCACTTCAGTGGCGGTGTTCCAACATCACCCCGAGACGATTCCACAAGTCAACACTTCCCCCATGTACAGTGATGACACTCCCCTCACTCGTAACTTCTTCACAACCTTCATTGCCATCGGCATGAAGCTGTTCATCGAGGAAGTAGAAAAACTCGACCCTTACAAAAAGTACGGCGAACTGTTGAAAAAAATCGTTCCCAATCTGTGGAGCATGTTAGTGGACATGCATAAACCGGGGGAAGGAATCAACACCATCAGACAGGGCGATCCCTGGACCACCAACATGATGTTTCGATACGATGATCGAGGCGAACCTTGCGACATAAGACTGATCGACTTCCAAGGCATCCAATACGGCAGCCCCGCTCCGGACGTTGTCTTCTTTATCTGGTCCAGTGCGAACCACGATGTGAAGAAAACCCGCCTCCAAGATCTCTACAGGATCTACGTAGAGACTTTCAACACCAAACTGCAGCAGTACGAGTGTGTAGAGAGGTTGAATTATCAACAGTTTGTTGCTGACGTGAGGAAAGCGACTCCACAGGCTCTGTTTCTGGCGGCCACCATGAACCCGATCTTTGTTCACCCTGAACCCGTGGATTTCGCTGGGATTTTTACAAAAGGACGTGAAGAAACAGAAACCGTCTTGAGAAAATACTATGACTCCGACTTTTGCGACAATCATCTCCCTCTCTTGTTGGAGTGTTTAGAAGTGAATGGTGTCTTTGACTATTTGCAAGATTACGTAAATGGTTAGAGCCATATATATAGATGTAATTTTTTGTATGTTAATACTTTATTGGAAATTAGCCACCACAGAAGGGTTATAAAACAACACGTTTTTGGCTCAAATCACAGATAAACAACTAATAAGAGGAAATAAGTTAACTTGTACATAAGTATAAAAAGCCCTCAGTTCAGATGACAACTGTTTTTGTTATAATATTCCTTACATTTACATAACCACACGGTCTAAACGTTTTTTAATCAGTACGGCATTTGGGTCCTGAGGTGTTCGGATTATAGGGTGTCCACTGTAATCTATTCTCTACACTTTTTGTTAATTGTAAACAGCTTGTTTTTAAGTTTTGAGCTTTAACCCTTTGCGATCGGATTGAATATTTGCCGCTATTCCGTAGCGATCGTAAGGCCAGCTCTACTGGCCACCACCATTAGCGTACAGAAGTCTGATTTTTTTCCACAGCAGTTGACTTTTGTGATCGGACGTCCAGCATGGCTGGCCAACATAAAATCCAACGAAAGCTCAGGTGTCCAGCAGGACTGGCCGATAAGTGCCAACAACATTTTATGTTTTTGTTTGTTTTTCTAAATTTTGCCTGATGCCTGTAGAGTGCTGCAACCTAGTGAGGAGCTATTTAACTAAATGATCGGCATGCTTGCAACATTCAATAGTGAAATTACCCTACGGTAATAGTGAAATTACCCTATAACATTGCAGGTTTACAATAAAAACAAACCCAAGCTGCCGGGCTTGAAAACAATTCCGAGCTGACGGTAGTGAGCCTCCATGATGAATGCCGAGCTGACGTGGAGTGGGGCATAGCCAGTAAAGCTGGCCGTTCGACCGGGGGAACCAAGCCGTTCAAAAATTGATTTCGAGCTGACTGTGTTGTGGCCACTCCTGCTGGCCTTACGATCACAAAAGGTTAAATGAGCGTGTTATTTGTGGCAAGGGGTAAATCTAATCTTTTAAAATGAAAATGATTGACATTATTTTTAAGAACTAGGCCAATACTTAATCTTTTACTTACCCAACAGGTAGAAAGACGATCAAGTCAATCAAAGTGTTGACGTAGTGGTTGAGCTGGGACTCCTCCACTTCCTTGCCATTGGCTGGAAAAGATTACACTTTATTTGCTCATACGAGAAAATTCTCTTTTGTTGTAATTCTACTGAAATTAACAAGCTTTCCTTCTAAAATACTTTGCAACACATGTAAATCAGGTAATAAAAGTAAACTATAAATTGAACTATAAATAAAAATAAACTATAAACTATAAATTGAAATAACTATAAATTGATTATAATCTACTTCCTATTTTGTCTACTTCCAGAGTCACGAGTTGCCATGTCTTTGTTTAATGAAGAATTCCACAAATAAGATTTAATTTGTTGCCACAATCTCACTTGTACAAGCCTTAAGTTTGATGTTAAAAGACCTGCCAGTTTGTCCTATGTTAAGCATTACAGTTAGCCACTTCAAGATCTAAGAAGCACAGAGTGTACATGAAAAAATGCTAAAGATGGCCTTACGGTGAATACACTTTCGTCCAGAAAAAAAAGGAATTGTAGAAGTAAAAAATCATCATTATTGTCATCATTAGTTCTGATGAGTGCTGACATACTGAAAATCTGTTACGAACTACGGTACGTAGAATGAAAGAATGAGTAGCACAGAGGTAAAGTAATCAATTCGTACATCGAAGGGCACCAGATCATTTCTAGGTAAGATCTGAGAAACTTACACAAAGATTCAAGTCTGGGCTCAATTATCGGGCGAAAATTATTAATAATCCTTACAAAATGAATCACAGGTCTTTGTCAGTGACTAAGCTTTCATCTCACCAATCCCACACATTCTGGTTAAAATACGCAGTGCTCCATCTCTGTCTTAATCAGGTGTTACAAAATTGTCAAATAAATGACAAAAATACACTCACCTTTAGTTTCTATGTGCCTGAGAAGATCAACTTCTTTTCCACTTTGAACAAGGTATTTTGTGTAGCAACGGATAATAAATAAGGAATTGAATGTCTGCCAACTGAACATATTGCTGAAACATACATTATATTTTGTGGTAATAAAAATTCTATGAAAATATAACAAACAACAATAGCAATAACAAAAAAACAACAATAACAATAACAAGTAACCTAAACTAACCGCTTTTACCCATCATAGTACAACAAACCAACGTAAAGCATTCAAAAATCAATCTTCAATTTTCAATTAAAATGTTTTGCTTGATAAATGAGGTTGGGTTAATTATTTTATGTTCTGCACATGCTATTCTATGAATCCATTAAGGTCCCATTGTAGAGTGTTTGTATTGTCATTTTTTGAAATCAAGCTTTATTCCATTTCATGTTGACAATGATTTTGGCTAGGCTAGCACCGGTATAGGTTTTGATTTCTTCTCTTCCATGACTAAATCGTACACTGAAGTTAAATTCCTACCCCATCCATGACTTCAGTGGTTTATGGAACTTAGGAAATATAGAAAGTCAATTTAAAAATAGCTCTCTAGTAGAGGCAGATAAGAAAATGTTCTACCGTAATGTAAAATAAGGGAGCTGAGAATAAGAATGCAAAGTCTATCACATCAAAAGCAATAAAAAGGAGGACTTTAGGAGGACCCAACTGAAATTAAGAGGACCCAGCGACGTTTCTTGATGTGTTTTTGTTTATGAAAACTACCATTAAAATAAATAAAAAATAATTATTAAAGCAATTAAGTAGGGGTGGGCGAGTACTCGACAGTCGAGTAATTACTCGAGTATTTGCTACTACTCGAGGTCGAGTCGAGTAGTTCCAACTACTCGACCCAAACGAGTCGAGTAGTTAGTTACTCCCGCCGTTTACGCGGCGGCCAAATTTACGTGCGATTTACGTTTGTGCGATCAAATTTTACAACAGATCGCGAGTTACGCAAAGCTACATCTGCCTTTTATCCGCAATTAGTAGATTGTTTATCGCGGCCGCTCGCTAGTTTCACAATAAGCAGTATTTTCTGTTCATTTGTGACCGGCAAATACGCGCGACTGTTTTTTACGGCCGATCGCTAGTTTCGCAAAGTTGCATTTCGTTTATTTACGATCGGCAAATACACACGATCATTTTTCGCAGCTGACCGTGACTTTTTCAAGGCTACATTTGCCGATTTTTGGCGATCGGCGATACGCACGCTCTTATTTCGCGGCTGACCGCGACTATAGCACGCTACATTTGCCGATTTTTTGCGATCGGCAAATACGCGCGGTCGTATTTCGCGGCCGACCGCAACGTTAGGAACGCTACATTTGCCGATTTTCGGCGATAGGCATATACGCACGCTCGTATTTCGCGGCCGACCTCGACTTAAACAATGCTACATTTGCCGACTTTCGGCGATCGGCAGATCGCGAGTTTTGAAAAGCTACATCTGCCGCCTATCCGCGACCAACAGATGTGCGCTATCATTTTTCGCAGCCGTCCACGAGTTTTTCATAACAATAACCACGAGAATATTTCATTGCCTAATAGATTTTGAGATTATGATTTTTCCAAGAAAAATATAAAAACATAAGCTTAAATAAGGTAGATACATTTTATACGTAAAATTGAAGAAAGATTTTAATTAACTGTAATTCAAAGACATAAATACTTTAAAAAATGTAGATTTCATTACTTTTCACAACTACTCGACTCGACTCGACTCGATACTCGAGTATTTGGCTTAATACTCGACTCGACTTCAAAATCCACTACTCGCCCACCCCTACAATTAAGTCATAATCTGATTTACCAATAAATCTCTCTTAAGTTAAAAAAAAATAATAAAAATAACATAATATAATTGCAACAAAATTAGGCCTAGTGTTCATGACGGTACATTTATAGGCCTAACATCCTATAAAGCCAAGAAATAGTACATTACGTTACTAGCTTGGTAATTACCGTTTTAATGTTCAAGTATTCGGGATTTTGATGCGAGTCAGGTAAAATTTACCTGGGCGTATGACGTACGATACTTAACATCATACTACTCAGAAAAAAACGTAATTTTTGATCATAACACATGCCTTGCTTAAACTTTTACGCTTCTCAATTCTTCAAACGTAGACAATAATAAACAAACAAACATTTGCTGCTGCCACTACATTCCTCTGAAGTAACCCATAAACATGCATTAAACATCGGTTTACTGCAATCAGCTGATTGTTTTGATTGTCGACTTCTGTTATTTCCGCTTCCTAGTGCACAGTAAATTTACTGTGCACTGCACAGTAAATGTACCGTGCAGTAATTTGCAAAAGGAAACTCTCCAGCCAAGAGTATGGCACAGAAATCAGATGTTTCTGTGTGGTTTGATGTAGAATAATTTTTAAAGTCATAATTTTTAACAAAGTGTAATAATTAGAGGACCTTCAGGCCAAAAGGAGGATATTTGGAGGATTAGGAGGACAGTAGACGCCAGGGAACGTTACGCACCTCTCCACCTGGGTCGACGCCAGCAGCTCGGACGAGACTGTGAACAGCACGTGAAGCAGGGCCGCCAGGTTCCCCGTCCGCGGGTTGTTCTCCTTGAGAGCTTCACACAGCGGCAAGATTTTCTGCATAAGCGCCTCATCATCAGCTCTGGAAACCATAAATAAATAAATAGTCTTATTGCAGGTACATCCATCATAAAATAAATGCATGCAGATTTACAAATAAAAAAAATAAAATCCATATGCAGTAAATAACACATATAAAACTGGTAGTACAGCTAAATATAAAATTTCTCACATGCAGCAACATTTATAAAAAAACCTAAGACTTACAAAGGCTCCCTCCCTCAACAGGCACAATCGCCCAATTAATTACAAGGGGAGCTTAAAAATACTGTTATTTTGGTAATGAAACATTACCAAACACCAAATGGTACTCAAAAATTCCAAATGGTACCCAAATGGTAAATGGTAAATTCAATATAACCTTTGACTATAATATAAATTATTTTTCCTGTGATGCATAAATTAAATATAGAGTAAACATTAAAGACAAAAAACAATAAAGTACAGCAGAAAAGTAGAAAATATAACAATCATTTCTCTCTTGATGTGAAAAATCAAAATTGTTATGAAATGAATTTTACAGATGGACTGACTCATTTGAGGGTGAATTGACGTGAGCTCTAGAGAAGGACTGGTAGATTGTCCAGCTTACCCGACACCTATCCTGCCGCACAAGTCACAATACACCAACAAGGTCACAACAACAATAAACAATAAGAATCAAGATCTACACAAAAATTGCCGATACTTACTTTCTCAACAAATTTTAAATTTAAGTGTAGTAAGGCGTCTTTTATTTATATCCAACAACAAATACTCCTTTTTCTAGCCGATGAATGATGAGGCAATGCTAAGTCTGCCCTTTCAAATTGGGGGACAGCTGAGCCCTGTTGCTATGCTCAGAATGACATTGTCTCAGTTGCCCGTGTTCACAAAGGGCACCCGTGACTCCAACAATAAAAACAACAAGACTCAGAGATGCGTCACCTAACGTAAAAGGTTGTTAGAGATCAGGACAATAAAAAATCTTGACAATGAGCCATTTTTAATTCATAACTAATTAGAACCCATGCCGTGTTTATCAGGGATTAAAGTAGATCTCTGAAACTACAAATGCACATAATGTAATTTGTTTAAAAAGTCTGCTTATAAATTTTAAATCAGATCCACTTTTCAGAATTATACATTTAAATTGAATTTTTATGTAGCATGCAAGATAGTGTGTATAAAAATCAACTTACTTTGTGGATGGAGGCTTCAATGTAAAAGAGAGAAATCTGTTCCAAAAAGGATTGTTTGGTGAAATACTCTCCTTTCCAACAAATCGCAGTAAGTACTCATTGGTGGCGTAATCTACATTATGGCTGGATGAAGTACCCATCTGCAATCAAAATTCAAGTATAACCTAAAAGCTGAGTGTTTGTCCTGTTTTCAATAGGGGTGCCATTTTTATTAGGCCTACACAAACTAAGTTTCGGCAGACTTGTCTAAAGCTTTCAACGGCCAAAGTTAGTTTTGCTGCTGATTTATAAACATGTAAACTAGGGTTTAGAGGCCATCCCTCGCTCTATTTCAACTACACCTTCCAAGCAGTCAGCAAATGACTGAAATTGATTCCAATAATATAAGCAATCACATAATTTCAATCAAACTTAGCAACCGTAAGAACAGGAGTTCCACAGTATTTGATACACTTAGAGCCCTGGTCTTTTCTTCTTAGCCTTATATAATTACAAAAATACCCTTCAAAAATTTATTTTAGTTTGCTGACAACACCATGATTTTCACACAAACATCCTTCAGATCGCTGATCCTCAACTATAATAACTTGGGGCACTGCCCTGTTTAATTTTTATTTTTACAAGGAGCCCCATGCGTAAATTGTGGTTTTTAACCCTAGATATGTATTGTAAATTAATTTTGACGTGTGCTGACATTTTTTTTGTCCGATTTTGCAATCTAATGACTTTGAGCCCTGTACCATCAGCAGTGCTTCTCTCGCTATGGGTTTGATTTAATTTGACAGTTTTATGACTGTTGGTAATGTATTTCCAAATTTAATTGGAAAAATACGTCAAATTTACGTACAATACCTATAACAGTAAAATGTGTCTTTCAATGGACTCTTATGGATCTTATGGCCTGGTAGCTAAAAACATAATGTAAATTTATTATCTAGTAAATAATATTATCTAAGATTTCTTGTATTTGGGTGCCTTCTTTAAAATAAATAGGCCTAAGCATTACATCAAACATATTTTAATTTGTAAACCACAACAAAGTAAAATTTACGTATCAAATACCAATAGCGTTATATGAATGACAATACCTATCTAGGGTTAATATATTATTTCTATTTGTGAGAAAATCACCTCCTGGTGGAATAAATTGTATGGCTTCATACACCTTAAAAAATTGTCTGCAAAAAACAAGTCATCTTTACCCAAGTTAAATTTTACTGTGGAGTTCAGTTACTAAACCTGAGCAAAACATATAAAAACTTAGCCTGTAATGGCAGAAAATCAGGCATGAAACTAGTAGGCCTACCCTACGTACCTAACCTAGCCTACCCAACCTAATCTGCTTAATCCTGGTAGCCACTAAGATGCCACCTGTGGCACTTATTGACCTATCTACAGCTTTACAAAGAGACTAAAGATGGATGAAACAGGTATGCAAGTAATATGCTACTAGAGGCTTGAAGGGGCTAATAGCCCCTAAGCATAATCCTTCTTTACTGTAGTACAAAATAACTTCTTAGAAAATAGGCTTTTGGATCCACAAAATTATGATTATATCTAGCATTTGGTTTTAAGTAAACAAAGCAGACCTTTTTACATCCTAATGGTTTTTAGATGGCAGCTATTTTACGTTATTTCTAATTATATAGTAAGCTTAAAGCAATTTTAGAATTTTCCCCGAGTCCCTGGGATGGAGACCTTCAATTTCAGCCCCCTCCCATCATCCTGTGACCTTCCAAACGCCCACAATTTCGGCGCAAAAATGTCCCTTACGTAATTATATATATAGATCATTTTGGTATTAAATCTGCATCGTTATAACATAAACTAAACAAACGTACTTAGCTTTTTATAATTTTGAATTATGGAAAAACTCAAACCCTTAATTATTATAAAATCTGAAAATCTTAAATTTAAAATATATTTTGTTATAGTACATTGAACGTACATAGTTAGCTACATTTCGAAAAAATCCCACATGTCAACATCTACCAAAAGGCTTTGAATCAAGCATTAGCACCACATGTTTGATGTAAACAAAGCAGACGTTTTTCAATCCCAATGCATTTTAAATGGAAGATATTTTTTGTTATTTCTCATTTTCTGGTAGGCCTAGATTTTGATATAATCTGATATTTTTCCCGACCCCCTGGGACCAAGACCTTTAATTTGAGCCCTTTCCCAGCATCCTGCAAGCTGTCAAACTCTCACAATTTTGATTTTAAAAAATCGCTTACAGAATTAGTAATATAGATAGATACCGCTCACTTATTATTGGTAGGTTGATTCCTCACCAATGAGTGCGGCTGAACCCGCCCATTGAAAGTAAGGGAATGACTCTAATTTTATCTTTTTTGTTCAATACGAACTTGAAGGCCAAGGGTTTAAAGGTGAACAGTGATGTATAAGTGAACCAAGTGTATAAGAAGTGAAATGACATGTGAGGCATGAGCTACTCGTGTATCTTCATTTATCAATGTGCCCAATATTTTTTTTTTAAGATAGATATTTTAAAGTTATTTAAAATATTAATAGTGTTATTTATTAACAGTATGTAATACTTAAAGAGAATGTTATGTCTTTCTCAACCCAGAAATACCTTAAAATTTAAAGTAGTTTAAGTTAGGTAAATGATGAAGTTTTGAAAAGCTACAATTAAAAAAGACGAGGTTTACCTCAAAAAGGCTTTAAATGTAGTTTATTCATTAGTCTGCCTCTCGTGTAGAAAAATATTAAAAACTGTGCCAATGACAAATTTGTTCGGATATAAACTTGGCCTAACCAAAATATAAGAGTAAACGTCAAACGTCAACTTCACCTGAAATTTCAACAAACAGCTGACAGGGACAGACAGACGTGCTGGCAGAAAAATTTAAATACAGCTGAATTAATTACTCTATGCAGCTAGTGAAACAAAATCAGTGAGCTAGAGCAAAATCATATTCATATAGTAAGATTAAACAAAATGGGTGCGTGACAACCCAAGGCCCTTCTCAGGGTGGCCTTAGACAACCTCACAATTATTACAACACAAAAAACTTTCTTGAGGAAGTCTATGAATTTTATTTATTTTTTAGCCTGTTAAGAACTGACGATTCCCCGGACTGCCTCATGTCTTATTATACCTACTTCTTCATCAGTGACCACCATGGCACCGCACTATAAGATAAAAACATCCTAATGTTAGGATGTTCGATAATCCTGTCTAAGGAACATGCCAACCTTAGTCAGTAACAAGGCTACAAGATCGCGCCACTATCATCACGATCATCACACTCATCCTTCACTCATATAATCAGGGTAACGTCCTCCATGAGATACCTGTCTTATTAAAGTGATTAAGTGAAAGATGTTTCATCTATGGTGACCACAGGGACAGGGTGGATTGATGGCGTCAAAATATAGCTAAACATACATTTAACTTTACTTAAAATTCATTGTAAGTGCATGTTCGCGCTGACCAGTACTCATATGTCTATGTCACAAGAGGAAAAGGTCAGCTAGACCATAGATAAAAGGCCTATGTTATGTTGGACAAGAAAAATTAATTATGCCTTCTCAGTTCTTGCTACGCGCATGTATTGCATACTGCCAGATACTGTGAAGAGCCTCCGGGGACAACATTTTACAGGAAGAGTTAAGGCCTGGCTGAAATCCAACTCCCTTAATTCCATCGCAAAAAGTTTTGAGGCCAGTGAAGCCCATATTTAGGTCGCAACCTGCGGCCATCCAAAATTGTAAATCAATATGTATATAGTCTTTATATTAATAGACAAGTATTTTTTCCATAAGGTTTTTGTACTCCTTTTTTCTCAGCCTGTGTGCAACGTAGCAAAAATCTAAGCACACCGATAGAATTGTATTTTCCTGTAGATATGCAGAATCCCATTGAAATTTATATTGGTCTTCTAGAAATGTAGAAAATTCAATTTAAAATTTCAAAAAAATTAACATTAGCCTTATGAGTTGCTGTTTTGGTGATATTATAACAACCAAATATGTAAACAAAGCTAGCATCATATGTAGCTGTTATCACATGCTATTTTTCGTAGAGTAAAGATTTGATGTAGAAACATTAAGCCACAGTTAATTGGAGCATGGAGGGAAAATATAGAATTTGATTGAAAACAGGACTACTTAGAGAAGATTAGGGATATCATACTCAAATGTGTTTCGTTTTACATATATATGGAAAAATAAAGTTTACTTGCCTAAATAAGATTAAGAGATAAACATTTTCTGATAAAAAGGGAAGAAAAAAGTACATTAAGTTAAGTTTCTACCATCCAATGTACTAACTGACATGCAACCGGCAGGGCCGTCGACGGGGGGGGCAAATGCACAGGGGGCTGGACTCACAGGGAGCCCGGATCCACGCGAGATTAGTAAAAATGGGGCCCAGAATCGAGATGAGTAAAAAAGGTGGGTTTCTCAATTGCACAGGGGCCCGAAAATCCTGTCACCGGGCTTGGCAACCGGAGTATAAATGGACACATTATATTCAAATTTTGTTTTTATTAGTGGATAATGGGTAAAATATATATTACATTTTAGTGATAATAATAGGAAGAGAGGGAAGGAGGAAAAAGTTCTAAATGGTAGGAAAGAAGGGAGGAGAGATGGTAAGAAGAGAATGAAGGAGAAAAGGAGGGAAAAGTGGAAAGAAGGTCGGAAGTAGAGAGTGAGGAATTAATGTAGGGAGGGAGAGAACTGTGGTAAGGGGTGCACAGGATAAACTGATTTGATGACTGAAGTTTTACTTTCCTCTGATTCAATAATTATTCTTAAAAAAAACATGAAATCTTAATAAAATGGTAATTATCTTAATAAAATACTAATTACTAAAAACCATGCCATAAGCCAGAAATGAAGTAAAATGATTAGTCAAGGACTGAGTCTTTCTCTTTTGTTTTTGGGCACCCAGTTTGGTTATATTATGTGTTTACATGGAAAATATGTACTATATGAAATGTATTTAGAAACGCATTGGTTTATGCGGGGATTATTTATAAAATTAGCTATCCCTATTTGTCACTTTGAAAATTGGTCGAATTTTCGACCACTGGCGATCTCTAGTTATAATAAATTAGCATACGGTAATTTTATCAAAGTGCCCACTTCCCGCCCACCCTTCAGCCATCCTGTAAAACCTTATATATACATATATATATATGTGTGTGTGTGTGTGTGTGTGTGTGTGTGTGTGTGTGTGTGTGTGTGTGTATGTATACATTTGTAATAATAATAAACTTGAGCACCCTTTTATCGTTATTTAATATAATGTAATATGATTTTAGAATATATATATAAATGATAAAATTTTTAGTGTTACTCTATGACTTATCTTAAGAGCTGGAAAGCTAAAAAAAATCTAAAGTAAACTAACCTCTCCATGGAGTGCAAAACTTGTAATATTTTATTTTTCGATCAAATATAGATCACTAACTACACCAGACTCAATTTACGTTCATTTTAGTTTGCTAAATCTAAGAAAAGGAAATATTGGAGATTAACCATGTTTAAAAAGTAAGTACTCTGATGCTGAATATTATTTCCAGTTAGTTTTTGTAGAATAACCTATATCATGCAAACATACACTTACAGGATGGTATTTAATGTACAAGTTCCACAATAGCTGTATTTTAAGCGATGAATGAATGAGAGATGAGTGTAGGATCATTGTAGTGCAATCTCGTAGTCATGTTTCTGTTTAACCCTTTCAGTGCTATGCAACGATATATATCGTTGTGCGTATTTTTCCCGAAAAGTGCGATGGAACGATATATCATTGTGCGTGTTTCATCCGAGGAGCGCTAAGCGACGATATATCGTTCCGGCGCGACTACCGATCGCGTGTTTAAATGGGCATATCGGTTGACTTGGTTGTTCTTTCAAAAACAGGGATGATTTCTTTCGATTCCTCATACGATTGAGGCACGATATATCGTTCCTTAGCACTTTTAAGATGACAAAATATTTTTTTACTGATTTTTTTCCCCGCGCAACCCTAGCAGTTTTCGGACGAAATGAGTAAAAATCTCTAGCAGTTTTCGGAAAAAAACAAAAATGTTTGTAGCACCGAAAGGGTTAAGGCCAACATGTCCCTGAGACAGAACCAGTGACGGATTAACCACTAGCCTCACCAAGCTCGGGCTTTGGGCTGCGCGTATATATTCTCATAGTCTGATTGGTGAAATTGTAGATTGGTTCAAATCCCACTTAAAGAAATTAACAGTTCTGTCCAGTGCCGGATTATAGGCACCTCGGCCCTAAGCCCAGACTGTGTGTTTCCCTTGGGATCTGACGGCCTCGCCAAGAGTGACTTTTTGTTGGCTAAATTACATTCTCGACCCTAACATTCATTCATGATTTGCTTCCTGGATTGATTTTTTGACTTAAAATAACTAGATGACTAACCTTTTCGTCTTCAATCCTTAAGTTTAACCAGTTGGATTAATAGTTTCGGGATTCTATCCCATTATCAAATCCTTCGTCAAATAATAAATTACATAACACACATCTTCGTCAATATTAAAATCTTGACACAACACAAACACGGACAATTTACGGTACGAAAAAGAGACCACAGATGAAGAACTAGGCCTACACAAATTGGCAACCTAATGCACTTTAGCGTGCCCGTTTTTTCGCGCGGCGTCAAATTTGTTAGGTCGTTTTGCCGCACTTATTGCATTGGTATCAAAGTTATTAATGGCTATATTTGTTCTTTGGGACCTGAAGATTTGATATTAACGAAATTATACTTGATGTTTTAAACGAGAAACTAAATTTTGGATCCAACATTCTGTTCGACAGAGTAGGAGAGCTCCAGCTCAATAGATCAGATAGTCAGCTGATACCCCTCCTCCAAGGTCAACGTCATCAAGTCGGTATCGGCTAACCAACGCTCGCTCCCCGCAGTCTGGAATCATGTCTGTGGCCGGCCACGCGTATGAATTTTAAATGTCTCTTTTTGTACCGTGAATTGTCCGTGTTTGTGTTGTGTAAAGATTTTAATAGCCTATTGACGAAGATGTGTGTTATGTAATTTATCATTTGACGAAGGATTTGATGATGGGATAGAATCCCGAAACTAGTAATCCAACTGGTTAAACCTAAGGATTGAAGACGGAAAGGTTAGTCACCTAGTTATTTTAAGTCAAAAAATCAATCCAAGAAGCAAATCATGAATGAATGTTAGGGTCGAGAATGTAATTCAGCCAACGAAAAGTCACTCTTGGCGAGGCCGTCAGATCCCAAGGGAAACACACAATCTGGGCTTAGGGCTGAGGTGCTCATAAATCCGGCACTGGACAGAACTGTTAATTTCTTTAAGTGGGATTTGAACCAATCTACAATTTCACCAATCAGACTAGGCCTATGAGAATGGTTTCACAAATGAATGTAGTATTTACTATTTACAGAGTGGATGATAATCCCCACTAGGGAATACTACATCCTCTTAGAGGTTACAAAGAGAAATCAAATCATTTTCATCTCCTCCCGGTTTAGGCTAAAATTTATCTAGAAGAAATAAATAAAAAATTATTCATAAAAATATAACAAATTTTCTCTTCTGATAAGTGTTTGATATTGCTCGAAACCACATTCCTTCCCCACTAGCATCAGCCCTTGTGGTGAACTAATTCCAAGAACAATTTTTTGTTCATACTTTAAGAATGTAGATGTTAGGTATGTGTAATTTTCGTTACAACTGAGGGCCACAGTTGATGAAACAATGTTTACTGTGATGTGCATTCACTACAATAGTATTCTGTTAAGGTGTATTTTTTTCCAATATTCTTGTATTAGCTGTTTCAAAATTGTCATCACAAAATCAAGTAATACCCTGATAGTTATAATACCTACTTCAATGATTTTTAGCAGGGGAGGAAATTGATACTTTTTACCTAGCCAAATGAAACTAAAATCTTAGATTTATTTTGGCATTCCTTAAGTTAGTATTTTTCAAGAAGAAAACTAGTTAGAAGTTATGAATACCGTACCTGAAATAAAATATCAGGACTCTTTACAGACCTAATCGTCATAAATTATTGTAATTTTAGGTTTGATGAAAAAGAGTCAATCTCTGGTGTGCAGCAGCTAAAGTCATCGGTTCAGAAAGGAATCAGAACTAAATTATTGGAACAATTTCCTTATCTTGAAAGTTATATAGATACAATCCTACCCAAGAAAGATATATTTAGAATTGTCAAGTGGTAAGTTAGCTAGCTAGTATGTCAAGTTAAGATTTCCTGTTATTTTCTCAATAAGATGTAAGATATCTAGGCCTAAATAGCTTTTCGGTTCATAAAACCTCACTTACTCGACACTAGGTAACTCAGCACTTGATAACTCAACACTCTAACAGCTGATAGGGAATCTTGAACCAGGCTTTTTTTAGATCATTTAGTTTTAATTGTTGAGAATAAAAACATTGTTGAGTATTTATGCGTGTAATAAACTTAAAACCCATGAAAAATTCCAGTGTCGTGGATGACTCGACAACCCTCAAAAACGATAAACTCTTGATCCACTAATAGTAGTTGAGGTATTGAGGTTTTACTGTATATAGAAATAGAAATATTGTTATCTGACTTAAAAAAGCCATTCTTTGTAAATATTCGATTCCTTAATTTAATTACACAGTTATGTTTTCTTTTTTTTATTGCAATGTAAATTGAACCCTCAGAAGTTATAAACAAATGAAATGTTATAAGAATAATGCTATACTGTAGTTTTTGAGTTTGTAATCAATTATGTTAGTAACTGACAGCTGTAATCTATCACTACAACAATGTTTTGTTCGAAACAACGCTCCAACTACTGAAGAGATAACATCGGGCAAAGGTCTGCCCGACGTCCTTGTCTGCTGCCACTGCGGTCTGGACAAGTCTATGTAGCAGTTGACATCTATGCCACAAAAATTTAAAACTATGCATTTTTTTATCGATGTTTGTGCATTGTTTTAAATGTTTTTACAACATCATCGATATAAAAAGTCAAAATTTCTTTATTATCTTTCAGCATAAAGCAATCAATTCTTTCAGCATAAAGCAATCAATACTGTCAATAGTACACATAACCTCAACACTGATTGGTAACTTTGAAACATCTTTGAGTTAATTGATTTGTATGTTATAGCCATGACCACATAGAAATAATAGTAAATGGTTCCGGTGAATTGTTATTCTTCCGCCACCGAGAAGGACCATGGATGCCGACATTAAGACTGCTGCACAAATGTAAGTTTCTATCTTTAATGCTAGTGGACACGCACTGCTCGGCAGCAGATGCGTAAAGATAATTGTAAATAAAAACATACGCATCTGCTGTTCAGCCCTTTACTTTATAGTGGTGGCTTCAGAAAAATTTTGTAATTAAGTATGGGGTCAATGGATATGAGACACGCAGTTTTCTCAAAATTTCTGGGTAGTTTGGGCTGTATCGCTTTATATTTGGTTACTGGAATGTTAAGTAAATTTCTGTAGCGGTCACTAATAATGGACAGTTAATGTTTTTGTATCTAAGGAATTTTATCCTGCACTGGGTAATCCACCACTTCAGTAGTCCTGCTTATTCTGAGGGCTGAATTCAGGAGATTCCTCGATTGCGTAAAAATGACAAGAATAAATAGGAAAGAGTGCAAAGATCAGAATTTGGCTGCTCATATCACTCACCTATTGCTCGCAGGTAATGGGTCCTAGCGTAACATACCTGTATTGTGTTGAGTTGTGTATGGGTCTATCTAAAATAGTGACTGATTTACCAACAATATTATTTTCCCAGAAGGATGGAAAATTGGTGCCACCATGTGTCACTGAGTAGATAGATCTATGAAATTTGATATAAGTATAAACATGTATGTTAATATTTTACCGAGGTTTCAAAACTAAGGATACATGAAAATTTCTTAAACAAAATTCTTAAGGTTTTTTAAGGAAATCAGTGCTACCAGATACCACAGATTAGAAAAACCATTCAAATCAGCCTAACAAACATGTTGATTCATATATAAAACCTCATAGCTATCTACTCGTTGACACCAATTTTGTATCCTTTAGGGAAAATAATGTTGTTGGTCCCTCACCATTTTAGATAGACCGTTGAGTATGGTGTTGTGCCTTATTGTGTATAGTTTTGAGTTGTGTCACAGATCTCTTCATCTTGCCGTGGCAGCAGGTGGACAAGGGAGCCATCAGGTTCGTGCTCAGTGGCGCCAACATCATGTGTCGTGTTGTGTTGTGTCACAGATCCCTTAATCTTGCCGTGGCAGCAGGTGAACAAGGGAGCCATCAGGTTCGTGCTCAGTAACGCCAACATCATGTGTTGTGTTGTGTATCGTGTCGTGTCGTGTTGTGTCACAGATCCCTTCATCTTGCCGTGGCAGCAGATGGACAAGGGAGCCATCAGGTTCGTGCTCACTGGCGCCAACATCATGTGTTGTGTTGTGTATCGTATCGTGTCGTGTTGTGTCACAGATCCCTTCATCTTGCCGTGGCAGCAAGTGGACAAGGGAGCCATCAGGTTCGTGCTCAGTGGCGCCAACATTATGTGTCGTGTTGTGTTGTGTATCGTGTCGTGTTGTCACAGATCCCGTCATCTTGCCATGGCAGCTGGTGGACAAGGGAGCCATCAGGTTCGTGCTCAGTGGCGCCAACATCATGTGTTATGTTGCATTGTGTATCGTGTCGTGTTGTGTCACAGATCTCTTCATCTTGCCGTTGCAGCAGGTGGACAGGGGAGCCATCAGGTTCGTGCTCAGTGGCGCCAACATCATGTGTTGTGTTGTGTTGTGTATCGTGTCGTGTTGTGTCACAGATCCCTTCATCTTGCCGTGGCAGCAGATGGACAAGGGAGCCATCAAGTTCGTGCTCAGTGGCGCCAACATCATGTGTCATGTTGCATTGTGTATCGTGTCGTGTTGTGTCACAGATCTCTTCATCTTGCCGTGGCAGCAGGTGGACAAGGGAGCCATCAGGTTCGTGCTCAGTGGCGCCAACATCATGTGTTATGTTGTGTCACAGATCACTTCATCTTGCCGTGGCAGCAAGTGGACAAGGGAGCCATCAGGTTCGTGCTCAGTGGTGCCAACATCATGTGTTATGTTGCATTGTGTATCGTGTCGTGTTGTGTCACAGATCTCTTCATCTTGCCGTGGCAGCAGGTGGACAAGGGAGCCATCAGGTTCGTGCTCAGTGGTGCCAACATCATGTGTTATGTTGCATTGTGTATCGTGTCGTGTTGTGTCACAGATCTCTTCATCTTGCCGTGGCAGCAGATGGACAAGGGAGCCATCAAGTTCGTGCTCAGTGGCGCCAACATCATGTGTCATGTTGCATTGTGTATCGTGTCGTGTTGTGTCACAGATCTCTTCATCTTGCCGTGGCAGCAGGTGGACAAGGGAGCCATCAGGTTCGTGCTCAGTGGTGCCAACATCATGTGTTATGTTGTGTCACAGATCCCTTCATCTTGCCGTGGCAGCAGGTGGACAAGGGAGCCATCAGGTTCGTGCTCAGTGGCGCCAACATTATGTGTCATGTTGTGTTGTGTATCGTGTCGTTTTGTCACAGATCCCTTCATCTTGCCGTGGCAGCAGGTGGACAAGGGAGCCATCAGGTTTGTGCTCAGTGGCGCCAACATCATGTGTCGTGTTGAGTTGTGTATCAAGTCGTGTTGTGTCACAGATCCCTTCATCTTGCCGTGGCAGCAGGTGGACAAGGGAGCCATCAGGTTCGTGCTCAGTGGCGCCAACATCATGTGTCGTGTTGTGTCGCAGATCCCTTCATCTTGTCGGGGCAGCAGGTGGACAAGGGAGCCATCAGGTTCGTGCTCAGTGGTGCCAACATCATGTGTTGTGTTGTGTTGTGTATAGTGTCGTGTTGTGTCACAGATCCATTTGTCTTGCCGTGGCAGCAGGTGGGCAAGGGAGCCATCAGGTTCGTGCTCAGTGGCGCCAACATCATGTGTCGGGTTGTGTATCGTGTCGTGTTGTGTCGCAGATCCCTTCATCTTGCTGTGGCAGCAGGTGGTCAAGGGAGCCATCAGTTCGTGCTCAGTGGTGCCAACATCGTGTGTTATGTTGTGTCACAGATCCCTTCGTCTTACCGTGGCAGCAGGTGGACAAGGGATCCATCAGGTTCGTGCTCAGTGGCGCCAACATCATGTGTTATGTTGTGTCACAGATCCCTTCATCTTGCCGTGGCAGGAGGTGGTCTCAGGAGCCATCAGGTTCGTGCTCAGTGGAGCCAACATCATGTGTTATTTTGTGTCACAGATCCCTTCATCTTGCCGTGGCAGCAGGTGGACAAGGGAGCCATCAGGTTCGTGCTCAGTGGCACCAACATCATGTGTTATATTGTGTCACAGATCCCTTCATCTTGCCGTGGCAGCAGGTGGACAAGGGAGCCATCAGGTTCGTACTCAGTGGCGCCAACATCATGTGTTATGTTGTGTCACAGATCCCTTCATCTTGCTGTTGCAGCAGGTGGACAGGGGAGCCATCAGGTTCGTGCTCAGTGGTGCCAACATCATGTGTTATATTGTGTCACAGATCCCTTCATCTTGCCGTAGCAGCAGGTGGACAAGGGAGCCATCAGGTTCGTACTCAGTGGCGCCAACATCATGTGTTATGTTGTGTCACAGATCCCTTCATCTTGCTGTTGCAGCAGGTGGACAGGGGAGCCATCAGGTTCGTGCTCAGTGGCGCCAACATCATGTGTTGTGTTGTGTATCGTATCGTGTCGTGTTGTGTCACAGATCCCTTCATCTTGCCGTGGCAGCAGGTGGACAAGGGAGCCATCAGGTTCGTGCTCAGTGGCGCCAACATCATGTGTTATGTTGTGTCACAGATCCCTTCATCTTGCCGTGGCAGCAGGTGGACAAGGGAGCCATCAGGTTCGTGCTCAGTGGCGCCAACATCATGTGTTATGTTGTGTCACAGATCCCTTCATCTTGCCGTGGCAGCAGGTGGACAAGGGAGCCATCAGGTTCGTGCTCAGTGGCGCCAACATCATGTGTTATGTAGTGTCACAGATCCCTTCATCTTGCTGTTGCAGCAGGTGGACAGGGGAGCCATCAGGTTCGTGCTCAGTGGCGCCATAATCATGTGTTGTGTTGTGTATCGTGTCGTGTTGTGTCACAGATCCCTTCATCTTGCCGTGGCAGCAGGTGGACAAGGGAGCCATCAGGTTCGTGCTCAGTGGCGCCAACATCACGTGTTATGTTGTGTCACAGATCCCTTCATCTTGCCGTGGCAGCACGTGGACAAGGGAGCCATCAGGTTCGTGCTCAGTGGCGCCAACATCATGTGTCGTGTTGTGTCACAGATCCCTTCATCTTGCCGTGGCAGCAGGTGGACAAGGGAGCCATCAGGTTCGTGCTCAGTGGCGCCAACATCATGTGTTATGTTGTGTTGTGTATCGTGTCGTGTTGTGTCACAGATCCCTTCATCTTGCCGTGGCAGCAGGTGGACAAGGGAGCCATCAGGTTCGTGCTCACTGGTGCCAACATCATGTGTTATGTTGTGTCACAGATCCCTTCATCTTGCCGTGGCAGCAGGTGGACAAGGGAGCCATCAGGTTCGTGCTCAGTGGCGCCAACATCACGTGTTATGTTGTGTCACAGATCCCTTCATCTTGCCGTGGCAGCAGGTGGACAAGGGAGCCATCAGGTTCGTGCTCAGTGGCGCCAACATCATGTGTTATGTTGTGTCGCAGATCCCTTCATCTTGCCGTGGCAGCAGGTGGACAAGGGAGCCATCAGGTTCGTGCTCAGTGGCGCCAACATCATGTGTTGTGTTGTGTATCGTGTCGTGTTGTGTCACAGATCCCTTCATCTTGCCGTGGCAGCAGGTGGACAAGGGAGCCATCAGGTTCGTGCTCAGTGGCGCCAACATCATGTGTCGTGTTGAGTTGTGTATCGTGTCGTGTTGTGTCACAGATCCCTTCATCTTGCCGTGGCAGCAGGTGGACAAGGGAACCATCAGGTTCGTGCTCAGTGGTGCCAACATCATGTGTTATGTTGTGTCGCAGATCCCTTCATCTTGCTGTGGCAGCAGGTGGTCAAGGGAGCCATCAGTTCGTGCTCAGTGGTGCCAACATCGTGTGTTATGTTGTGTCACAGATCCCTTCGTCTTGCCGTGGAAGCAGGTGGACAAGGGATCCATCAGGTTCGTGCTCAGTGGCGCCAACATCATGTGTTATGTTGCGTCACAGATCCCTTCATCTTGCCGTGGCAGGAGGTGGACTCAGGAGCCATCAGGTTCGTACTCAGTGGAGCCAACATCATGTGTTATTTTGTGTCACAGATCCCTTCATCTTGCCGTGGCAGCAGGTGGACAAGGGAGCCATCAGGTTCGTGCTCAGTGGCGCCAACACCATGTGTTATGTTGTGTCACAGATCCCTTCATCTTGCCGTGGCAGCAGGTGGACAAGGGAGCCATCAGGTTCGTGCTCAGTGGCGCCAACATCATGTGTTATGTTGTGTCACAGATCCCTTCATCTTGCCGTGGCAGCAGGTGGACAAGGGAGCCATCAGGTTCGTGCTCAGTGGCGCCAACATCATGTGTTATGTTGTGTCACAGATCCCTTCATCTTGCCGTGGCAGCAGGTGGACAAGGGAGCCATCAGGTTTGTGCTCAGTGGCGCCAACATCATGTGTTATGTTGTGTCACAGATCCCTTCATCTTGCTGTTGCAGCAGGTGGACAGGGGAGCCATCAGGTTCGTGCTCAGTGGCGCCAACATCATGTGTTGTGTTGTGTATCGTGTCGTGTTGTGTCACAGATCCCTTCATCTTGCCGTGGCAGCAGGTGGACAAGGGAGCCATCAGGTTCGTGCTCAGTGGTGCCAACATCATGTGTTATGTTGTGTCACAGATCCCTTCATCTTGCCGTGGCAGCAGGTGGACAAGGGATCCATCAGGTTCGTGCTCAGTGGTGCCAACATCATGTGTTATGTTGTGTCACAGATCCCTTCATCTTGCCGTGGCAGCAGGTGGACAAGGGAGCCATCAGGTTCGTGCTCAGTGGCGCCAACATCACGTGTTATGTTGTGTCACAGATCCCTTCATCTTGCCGTGGCAGCAGGTGGACAAGGGAGCCATCAGGTTCGTGCTCAGTGGTGCCAACATCCAGGTTATGTTGTGTCACAGATCCCTTCATCTTGCCGTGGCAGCAGGTGGACAAGGGAGCCATCAGGTTCGTGCTCAGTGGCGCCAACATCATGTGTTATGTTGTGTTGTGTATCGTGTCGTGTTGTGTCACAGATCCCTTCATCTTGCCGTGGCAGCAGATGGACAAGGGAGCCATCAGGTTCGTGCTCACTGGTGCCAACATCATGTGTTATGTTGTGTCACAGATCCCTTCATTTGCCGTGGCAGCAGGTGGACAAGGGAGCCATCAGGTTCGTGCTCAGTGGCGCCAACATCACGTGTTATGTTGTGTCACAGATCCCTTCATCTTGCCGTGGCAGCAGGTGGACAAGGGAGCCATCAGGTTCGTGCTCAGTGGCGCCAACATCATGTGTTATGTTGTGTCGCAGATCCCTTCATCTTGCCGTGGCAGCAGGTGGACAAGGGAGCCATCAGGTTCGTGCTCAGTGGCGCCAACATTATGTGTTGTGTTGTGTATCGTGTCGTGTTGTGTCACAGATCCCTTCATCTTGCCGTGGCAGCAGGTGGACAAGGGAGCCATCAGGTTCGTGCTCAGTGGCGCCAACATCATGTGTCGTGTTGAGTTGTGTATCGTGTCGTGTTGTGTCACAGATCCCTTCATCTTCCCGTGGCAGCAGGTGGACAAGGGAGCCATCAGGTTCGTGCTCAGTGGTGCCAACATCATGTGTTATGTTGTGTCGCAGATCCCTTCATCTTGCTGTGGCAGCAGGTGGTCAAGGGAGCCATCAGTTCGTGCTCAGTGGTGCCAACATCGTGTGTTATGTTGTGTCACAGATCCCTTCGTCTTGCCGTGGCAGCAGGTGGACAAGGGAGCCATCAGGTTCGTACTCAGTGGCGCCAACATCATGTGTTATGTTGTGTCACAGATCCCTTCATCTTGCTGTTGCAGCAGGTGGACAGGGGAGCCATCAGGTTCGTACTCAGTGGCGCCAACATCATGTGTTATATTGTGTCACAGATCCCTTCATCTTGCCGTAGCAGCAGGTGGACAAGGGAGCCATCAGGTTCGTACTCAGTGGCGCCAACATCATGTGTTATGTTTTGTCACAGATCCCTTCATCTTGCCGTGGCAGCAGGTGGACAAGGGAGCCATCAGGTTCGTGCTCAGTGGCGCCAACATCATGTGTTATGTTGTGTCACAGATCCCTTCATCTTGCCGTGGCAGCAGGTGGACAAGGGAGCCATCAGGTTCGTGCTCAGTGGCGCCAACATCATGTGTTATGTTGTGTCACAGATCCCTTCATCTTGCTGTGGCAGCAGGTGGACAAGGGAGCCATCAGGTTCGTGCTCAGTGGCGCCAACATCATGTGTTATGTTGTGTCACAGATCCCTTCATCTTGCTGTTGCAGCAGGTGGACAGGGGAGCCATCAGGTTCGTGCTCAGTGGCGCCAACATCATGTGTTGTGTTGTGTATCGTGTCGTGTTGTGTCACAGATCCCTTCATCTTGCCGTGGCAGCAGGTGGACAAGGGAGCCATCAGGTTCGTGCTCAGTGGCGCCAACATCATGTGTTATGTTGTGTCACAGATCCCTTCATCTTGCCGTGGCAGCAGGTGGACAAGGGATCCATCAGGTTCGTGCTCAGTGGCGCCAACATCATGTGTTATGTTGTGTCACAGATCCCTTCATCTTGCCGTGGCAGCAGGTGGACAAGGGATCCATCAGGTTCGTGCTCAGTGGTGCCAACATCATGTGTTATGTTGTGTCACAGATCCCTTCATCTTGCCGTGGCAGCAGGTGGCCAAGGGAGCCATCAGGTTCGTGCTCAGTGGCGCCAACATCACGTGTTATGTTGTGTCACAGATCCCTTCATCTTGCCGTGGCAGCAGGTGGACAAGGGAGCCATCAGGTTCGTGCTCAGTGGTGCCAACATCACGTGTTATGTTGTGTCACAGATCCCTTCATCTTGCGATGGCAGCAGGTGGACAAGGGAGCCATCAGGTTCGTGCTCAGTGGCGCCAACATCATGTGTCGTGTTGTGTCACAGATCCCTTCATCTTGCCGTGGCAGCAGGTGGACAAGGGAGCCATCAGGTTCGTGCTCAGTGGCGCCAACATCATGTGTTATGTTGTGTTGTGTATCGTGTCGTGTTGTGTCACAGATCCCTTCATCTTGCCGTGGCAGCAGGTGGACAAGGGAGCCATCAGGTTCGTGCTCAGTGGCGCCAACATCACGTGTTATGTTGTGTCACAGATCCCTTCATCTTGCCGTGGCAGCAGGTGGACAAGGGAGCCATCAGGTTCGTGCTCAGTGGCGCCAACATCATGTGTTATGTTGTGTCGCAGATCCCTTCATCTTGCCGTGGCAGCAGGTGGACAAGGGAGCCATCAGGTTCGTGCTCAGTGGCGCCAACATCATGTGTTGTGTTGTGTATCGTGTCGTGTTGTGTCACAGATCCCTTCATCTTGCCGTGGCAGCAGGTGGACAAGGGAGCCATCAGGTTCGTGCTCAGTGGCGCCAACATCATGTGTCGTGTTGAGTTGTGTATCGTGTCGTGTTGTGTCACAGATCCCTTCATCTTGCCGTGGCAGCAGGTGGACAAGGGAGCCATCAGGTTCGTGCTCACTGGCGCCAACATCATGTGTCGTGTTGTGTCACAGATCCCTTCATCTTGCCGTGGCAGCAGGTGGACAAGGGAGCCATCATGTTCGTACTCAGTGGCGCCAACATCATGTGTTATGTTGTGTCGCAGATCCCTTCATCTTGCCGTGGCAGCAGGTGGACAAGGGAGCCATCAGGTTCGTGCTCAGTGGCGCCAAGATCATGTGTTGTGTTGTGTATCGTGTCGTGTTGTGTCACAGATCCCTTCATCTTGCCGTGGCAGCAGGTGGACAAGGGAGCCATCAGGTTCGTGCTCAGTGGTGCCAACATCATGTGTTAGTTGTGTCACAGATCCCTTCATCTTGCCGTGACAGCAGGTGGACAAGGGAGCCATCAGGTTCGTGCTCAGTGGTGCCAACATCATGTGTTATGTTGTGTCACAGATCCCTTCATCTTGCCGTGACAGCAGGTGGACAAGGGATCCATCAGGTTCGTGCTCATTGGCGCCAACATCACGTGTTATGTTGTGTCACAGATCCCTTCATCTTGCCGTGGCAGCAGGTGGACAAGGGAGCCATCAGGTTCGTGCTCAGTGGCGCCAACATCACGTGTTATGTTGTGTCACAGATCCCTTCATCTTGCCGTGGCAGCAGGTGGACAAGGGAGCCATCAGGTTTGTCCTCAGTGGCGCCAACATCACGTGTTTTGTTGTGTCGCAGATCCCTTCATCTTGCGATGGCAGCAGGTGGACAAGGGAGCCATCAAGTTCGTGCTCAGTGGCGCCAACATCACGTGTTATGTTGTGTCACAGATCCCTTCATCTTGCCGTGGCAGCAGGTGGACAAGGGAGCCATCAGGTTTGTGCTCAGTGGCGCCAACATCACGTGTTTTGTTGTGTCGCAGATCCCTTCATCTTGCGATGGCAGCAGGTGGACAAGGGAGCCATCAGGTTCGTGCTCAGTGGTGCCAACATCATGTGTTGTGTTGTGTTGTGTATAGTGTCGTGTTGTGTCACAGATCCATTTGTCTTGCCGTGGCAGCAGGTGGGCAAGGGAGCCATCAGGTTCGTGCTCAGTGGCGCCAACATCATGTGTCGGGTTGTGTATCGTGTCGTGTTGTGTCGCAGATCCCTTCATCTTGCTGTGGCAGCAGGTGGTCAAGGGAGCCATCAGTTCGTGCTCAGTGGTGCCAACATCGTGTGTTATGTTGTGTCACAGATCCCTTCGTCTTACCGTGGCAGCAGGTGGACAAGGGATCCATCAGGTTCGTGCTCAGTGGCGCCAACATCATGTGTTATGTTGTGTCACAGATCCCTTCATCTTGCCGTGGCAGGAGGTGGACTCAGGAGCCATCAGGTTCGTGCTCAGTGGAGCCAACATCATGTGTTATTTTGTGTCACAGATCCCTTCATCTTGCCGTGGCAGCAGGTGGACAAGGGAGCCATCAGGTTCGTGCTCAGTGGCACCAACATCATGTGTTATATTGTGTCACAGATCCCTTCATCTTGCCGTGGCAGCAGGTGGACAAGGGAGCCATCAGGTTCGTACTCAGTGGCGCCAACATCATGTGTTATGTTGTGTCACAGATCCCTTCATCTTGCTGTTGCAGCAGGTGGACAGGGGAGCCATCAGGTTCGTGCTCAGTGGTGCCAACATCATGTGTTATATTGTGTCACAGATCCCTTCATCTTGCCGTAGCAGCAGGTGGACAAGGGAGCCATCAGGTTCGTACTCAGTGGCGCCAACATCATGTGTTATGTTGTGTCACAGATCCCTTCATCTTGCTGTTGCAGCAGGTGGACAGGGGAGCCATCAGGTTCGTGCTCAGTGGCGCCAACATCATGTGTTGTGTTGTGTATCGTATCGTGTCGTGTTGTGTCACAGATCCCTTCATCTTGCCGTGGCAGCAGGTGGACAAGGGAGCCATCAGGTTCGTGCTCAGTGGCGCCAACATCATGTGTTATGTTGTGTCACAGATCCCTTCATCTTGCCGTGGCAGCAGGTGGACAAGGGAGCCATCAGGTTCGTGCTCAGTGGCGCCAACATCATGTGTTATGTTGTGTCACAGATCCCTTCATCTTGCCGTGGCAGCAGGTGGACAAGGGAGCCATCAGGTTCGTGCTCAGTGGCGCCAACATCATGTGTTATGTAGTGTCACAGATCCCTTCATCTTGCTGTTGCAGCAGGTGGACAGGGGAGCCATCAGGTTCGTGCTCAGTGGCGCCATAATCATGTGTTGTGTTGTGTATCGTGTCGTGTTGTGTCACAGATCCCTTCATCTTGCCGTGGCAGCAGGTGGACAAGGGAGCCATCAGGTTCGTGCTCAGTGGTGCCAACATCATGTGTTATGTTGTGTCACAGATCCCTTCATCTTGCCGTGGCAGCAGGTGGACAAGGGAGCCATCAGGTTCGTGCTCAGTGGCGCCAACATCACGTGTTATGTTGTGTCACAGATCCCTTCATCTTGCCGTGGCAGCACGTGGACAAGGGAGCCATCAGGTTCGTGCTCAGTGGCGCCAACATCATGTGTCGTGTTGTGTCACAGATCCCTTCATCTTGCCGTGGCAGCAGGTGGACAAGGGAGCCATCAGGTTCGTGCTCAGTGGCGCCAACATCATGTGTTATGTTGTGTTGTGTATCGTGTCGTGTTGTGTCACAGATCCCTTCATCTTGCCGTGGCAGCAGGTGGACAAGGGAGCCATCAGGTTCGTGCTCACTGGTGCCAACATCATGTGTTATGTTGTGTCACAGATCCCTTCATCTTGCCGTGGCAGCAGGTGGACAAGGGAGCCATCAGGTTCGTGCTCAGTGGCGCCAACATCACGTGTTATGTTGTGTCACAGATCCCTTCATCTTGCCGTGGCAGCAGGTGGACAAGGGAGCCATCAGGTTCGTGCTCAGTGGCGCCAACATCATGTGTTATGTTGTGTCGCAGATCCCTTCATCTTGCCGTGGCAGCAGGTGGACAAGGGAGCCATCAGGTTCGTGCTCAGTGGCGCCAACATCATGTGTTGTGTTGTGTATCGTGTCGTGTTGTGTCACAGATCCCTTCATCTTGCCGTGGCAGCAGGTGGACAAGGGAGCCATCAGGTTCGTGCTCAGTGGCGCCAACATCACGTGTTATGTTGTGTCACAGATCCCTTCATCTTGCCGTGGCAGCAGGTGGACAAGGGAGCCATCAGGTTCGTGCTCAGTGGTGCCAACATCACGTGTTATGTTGTGTCACAGATCCCTTCATCTTGCGATGGCAGCAGGTGGACAAGGGAGCCATCAGGTTCGTGCTCAGTGGCGCCAACATCATGTGTCGTGTTGTGTCACAGATCCCTTCATCTTGCCGTGGCAGCAGGTGGACAAGGGAGCCATCAGGTTCGTGCTCAGTGGCGCCAACATCATGTGTTATGTTGTGTTGTGTATCGTGTCGTGTTGTGTCACAGATCCCTTCATCTTGCCGTGGCAGCAGGTGGACAAGGGAGCCATCAGGTTCGTGCTCACTGGTGCCAACATCATGTGTTATGTTGTGTCACAGATCCCTTCATCTTGCCTTGGCAGCAGGTGGACAAGGGAGCCATCAGGTTCGTGCTCAGTGGCGCCAACATCACGTGTTATGTTGTGTCACAGATCCCTTCATCTTGCCGTGGCAGCAGGTGGACAAGGGAGCCATCAGGTTCGTGCTCAGTGGCGCCAACATCATGTGTTATGTTGTGTCGCAGATCCCTTCATCTTGCCGTGGCAGCAGGTGGACAAGGGAGCCATCAGGTTCGTGCTCAGTGGCGCCAACATCATGTGTTGTGTTGTGTATCGTGTCGTGTTGTGTCACAGATCCCTTCATCTTGCCGTGGCAGCAGGTGGACAAGGGAGCCATCAGGTTCGTGCTCAGTGGCGCCAACATCATGTGTCGTGTTGAGTTGTGTATCGTGTCGTGTTGTGTCACAGATCCCTTCATCTTGCCGTGGCAGCAGGTGGACAAGGGAGCCATCAGGTTCGTGCTCACTGGCGCCAACATCATGTGTCGTGTTGTGTCACAGATCCCTTCATCTTGCCGTGGCAGCAGGTGGACAAGGGAGCCATCAGGTTCGTGCTCAGTGGCGCCAACATCATGTGTTATGTTGTGTCACAGATCCCTTCATCTTGCCGTGGCAGCAGGTGGACAAGGGATCCATCAGGTTCGTGCTCAGTGGTGCCAACATCATGTGTTATGTTGTGTCACAGATCCCTTCATCTTGCGGTGGCAGCAGGTGGCCAAGGGAGCCATCAGGTTCGTGCTCAGTGGCGCCAACATCACGTGTTATGTTGTGTCACAGATCCCTTCATCTTGCCGTGGCAGCAGGTGGACAAGGGAGCCATCAGGTTCGTGCTCAGTGGTGCCAACATCACGTGTTATGTTGTGTCACAGATCCCTTCATCTTGCGATGGCAGCAGGTGGACAAGGGAGCCATCAGGTTCGTGCTCAGTGGCGCCAACATCATGTGTCGTGTTGTGTCACAGATCCCTTCATCTTGCCGTGGCAGCAGGTGGACAAGGGAGCCATCAGGTTCGTGCTCAGTGGCGCCAACATCATGTGTTATGTTGTGTTGTGTATCGTGTCGTGTTGTGTCACAGATCCCTTCATCTTGCCGTGGCAGCAGGTGGACAAGGGAGCCATCAGGTTCGTGCTCACTGGTGCCAACATCATGTGTTATGTTGTGTCACAGATCCCTTCATCTTGCCTTGGCAGCAGGTGGACAAGGGAGCCATCAGGTTCGTGCTCAGTGGCGCCAACATCACGTGTTATGTTGTGTCACAGATCCCTTCATCTTGCCGTGGCAGCAGGTGGACAAGGGAGCCATCAGGTTCGTGCTCAGTGGCGCCAACATCATGTGTTATGTTGTGTCGCAGATCCCTTCATCTTGCCGTGGCAGCAGGTGGACAAGGGAGCCATCAGGTTCGTGCTCAGTGGCGCCAACATTATGTGTTGTGTTGTGTATCGTGTCGTGTTGTGTCACAGATCCCTTCATCTTGCCGTGGCAGCAGGTGGACAAGGGAGCCATCAGGTTCGTGCTCAGTGGCGCCAACATCATGTGTCGTGTTGAGTTGTGTATCGTGTCGTGTTGTGTCACAGATCCCTTCATCTTCCCGTGGCAGCAGGTGGACAAGGGAGCCATCATGTTCGTACTCAGTGGCGCCAACATCATGTGTTATGTTGTGTCGCAGATCCCTTCATCTTGCCGTGGCAGCAGGTGGACAAGGGAGCCATCAGGTTCGTGGTCAGTGGCGCCAAGATCATGTGTTGTGTTGTGTATCGTGTCGTGTTGTGTCACAGATCCCTTCATCTTGCCGTGGCAGCAGGTGGACAAGGGAGCCATCAGGTTCGTGCTCAGTGGTGCCAACATCATGTGTTAGTTGTGTCACAGATCCCTTCATCTTGCCGTGACAGCAGGTGGACAAGGGAGCCATCAGGTTCGTGCTCAGTGGTGCCAACATCATGTGTTATGTTGTGTCACAGATCCCTTCATCTTGCCGTGGCAGCAGGTGGACAAGGGATCCATCAGGTTCGTGCTCATTGGCGCCAACATCACGTGTTATGTTGTGTCACAGATCCCTTCATCTTGCCGTGGCAGCAGGTGGACAAGGGAGCCATCAGGTTCGTGCTCAGTGGCGCCAACATCACGTGTTATGTTGTGTCACAGATCCCTTCATCTTGCCGTGGCAGCAGGTGGACAAGGGAGCCATCAGGTTTGTCCTCAGTGGCGCCAACATCACGTGTTTTGTTGTGTCGCAGATCCCTTCATCTTGCGATGGCAGCAGGTGGACAAGGGAGCCATCAAGTTCGTGCTCAGTGGCGCCAACATCACGTGTTATGTTGTGTCACAGATCCCTTCATCTTGCCGTGGCAGCAGGTGGACAAGGGAGCCATCAGGTTTGTGCTCAGTGGCGCCAACATCACGTGTTTTGTTGTGTCGCAGATCCCTTCATCTTGCGATGGCAGCAGGTGGACAAGGGAGCCATCAAGTTCGTGCTCAGTGGAGCCAACATCATGTGTTATGTTGTGTCGCAGATCCCTTCATCTTGCCGTGGCAGCAGGTGGACAAGGGAGCCATCAGGTTCGTGCTCAGTGGCGCCAACATCACGTGTTATGTTGTGTCACAGATCCCTTCATCTTGCCGTGGCAGCAGGTGGACAAGGGAGCCATCAGGTTCGTGCTCAGTGGCGCCAACATCACGTGTTATGTTGTGTCACAGATCCCTTCATCTTGCCGTGGCAGCAGGTGGATAAGGGAGCCGTCAGGTTTGTGCTCAGTGGTGCCAACATCACGTGTTATGTTGTGTCACAGATCCCTTCATCTTGCCGTGGCAGCAGGTGGACAAGGGAGCCATCAGGTTTGTGCTCAGTGGCGCCAACATCACATGTTTTGTTGTGTCGCAGATCCCTTCATCTTGCCGTGGCAGCAGGTGGACAAGGGAGCCATCAGGTTCGTGCTCAGTGGTGCCAACATCATGTGTTATGTTGTGTCGCAGATCCCTTCATCTTGCTGTGGCAGCAGGTGGTCAAGGGAGCCATCAGTTCGTGCTCAGTGGTGCCAACATCGTGTGTTATGTTGTGTCACAGATCCCTTCGTCTTGCCGTGGCAGCAGGTGGACAAGGGATCCATCAGGTTCGTGCTCAGTGGCGCCAACATCATGTGTTATGTTGTGTCACAGATCCCTTCATCTTGCCGTTGCAGGAGGTGGACTCAGGAGCCATCAGGTTCGTGCTCAGTGGAGCCAACATCATGTGTTATTTTGTGTCACAGATCCCTTCATCTTGCCGTGGCAGCAGGTGGACAAGGGAGTCATCAGGTTCGTGCTCAGTGGCGCCAACATCATGTGTTATATTGTGTCACAGATCCCTTCATCTTGCCGTGGCAGCAGGTAGACAAGGGAGCCAACAGGTTCGTGCTCAGTGGCGCCAACATCATGTGTTATGTTGTGTCACAGATCCCTTCACCTTGCCGTGGCAGCAGGTGGACAAGGGAGCCATCAGGTTCGTACTCAGTGGCGCCAACATCATGTGTTATGTTGTGTCACAGATCCCTTCATCTTGCTGTTGCAGCAGGTGGACAGGGGAGCCATCAGGTTCGTGCTCAGTGGCGCCAACATCATGTGTTATATTGTGTCACAGATCCCTTCATCTTGCCGTGGCAGCAGGTGGACAAGGGAGCCATCAGGTTCGTGCTCAGTGGCGCCAACATCATGTGTTATGTTGTGTCACAGATCCCTTCACCTTGCCGTGGCAGCAGGTGGACAAGGGAGCCATCAGGTTCGTACTCAGTGGCGCCAACATCATGTGTTATATTGTGTCACAGATCCCTTCATCTTGCCGTGGCAGCAGGTGGACAAGGGAGCCATCAGGTTCGTACTCAGTGGCGCCAACATCATGTGTTATGTTGTGTCACAGATCCCTTCATCTTGCCGTGGCAGCAGGTGGACAAGGGAGCCATCAGGTTCGTGCTCAGTGGCGCCAACATCATGTGTTATGTTGTGTTACAGATCCCTTCATCTTGCCGTGGCAGCAGGTGGACAAGGGAGCCATCAGGTTCGTGCTCAGTGGCGCCAACATCATGTGTTATGTTGTGTCTTGCCGTGGCAGCAGGTGGACAAGGGAGCCATCAGGTTCGTGCTCAGTGGTGCCAACATCATGTGTTAGTTGTGTCACAGATCCCTTCATCTTGCCGTGACAGCAGGTGGACAAGGGAGCCATCAGGTTCGTGCTCAGTGGTGCCAACATCATGTGTTATGTTGTGTCACAGATCCCTTCATCTTGCCGTGGCAGCAGGTGGACAAGGGATCCATCAGGTTCGTGCTCATTGGCGCCAACATCACGTGTTATGTTGTGTCACAGATCCCTTCATCTTGCCGTGGCAGCAGGTGGACAAGGGAGCCATCAGGTTCGTGCTCAGTGGCGCCAACATCACGTGTTATGTTGTGTCACAGATCCCTTCATCTTGCCGTGGCAGCAGGTGGACAAGGGAGCCATCAGGTTTGTCCTCAGTGGCGCCAACATCACGTGTTTTGTTGTGTCGCAGATCCCTTCATCTTGCGATGGCAGCAGGTGGACAAGGGAGCCATCAAGTTCGTGCTCAGTGGCGCCAACATCACGTGTTATGTTGTGTCACAGATCCCTTCATCTTGCCGTGGCAGCAGGTGGACAAGGGAGCCATCAGGTTTGTGCTCAGTGGCGCCAACATCACGTGTTTTGTTGTGTCGCAGATCCCTTCATCTTGCGATGGCAGCAGGTGGACAAGGGAGCCATCAGGTTCGTGCTCAGTGGTGCCAACATCATGTGTTGTGTTGTGTTGTGTATAGTGTCGTGTTGTGTCACAGATCCATTTGTCTTGCCGTGGCAGCAGGTGGGCAAGGGAGCCATCAGGTTCGTGCTCAGTGGCGCCAACATCATGTGTCGGGTTGTGTATCGTGTCGTGTTGTGTCGCAGATCCCTTCATCTTGCTGTGGCAGCAGGTGGTCAAGGGAGCCATCAGTTCGTGCTCAGTGGTGCCAACATCGTGTGTTATGTTGTGTCACAGATCCCTTCGTCTTACCGTGGCAGCAGGTGGACAAGGGATCCATCAGGTTCGTGCTCAGTGGCGCCAACATCATGTGTTATGTTGTGTCACAGATCCCTTCATCTTGCCGTGGCAGGAGGTGGACTCAGGAGCCATCAGGTTCGTGCTCAGTGGAGCCAACATCATGTGTTATTTTGTGTCACAGATCCCTTCATCTTGCCGTGGCAGCAGGTGGACAAGGGAGCCATCAGGTTCGTGCTCAGTGGCACCAACATCATGTGTTATATTGTGTCACAGATCCCTTCATCTTGCCGTGGCAGCAGGTGGACAAGGGAGCCATCAGGTTCGTACTCAGTGGCGCCAACATCATGTGTTATGTTGTGTCACAGATCCCTTCATCTTGCTGTTGCAGCAGGTGGACAGGGGAGCCATCAGGTTCGTGCTCAGTGGTGCCAACATCATGTGTTATATTGTGTCACAGATCCCTTCATCTTGCCGTAGCAGCAGGTGGACAAGGGAGCCATCAGGTTCGTACTCAGTGGCGCCAACATCATGTGTTATGTTGTGTCACAGATCCCTTCATCTTGCTGTTGCAGCAGGTGGACAGGGGAGCCATCAGGTTCGTGCTCAGTGGCGCCAACATCATGTGTTGTGTTGTGTATCGTATCGTGTCGTGTTGTGTCACAGATCCCTTCATCTTGCCGTGGCAGCAGGTGGACAAGGGAGCCATCAGGTTCGTGCTCAGTGGCGCCAACATCATGTGTTATGTTGTGTCACAGATCCCTTCATCTTGCCGTGGCAGCAGGTGGACAAGGGAGCCATCAGGTTCGTGCTCAGTGGCGCCAACATCATGTGTTATGTTGTGTCACAGATCCCTTCATCTTGCCGTGGCAGCAGGTGGACAAGGGAGCCATCAGGTTCGTGCTCAGTGGCGCCAACATCATGTGTTATGTAGTGTCACAGATCCCTTCATCTTGCTGTTGCAGCAGGTGGACAGGGGAGCCATCAGGTTCGTGCTCAGTGGCGCCATAATCATGTGTTGTGTTGTGTATCGTGTCGTGTTGTGTCACAGATCCCTTCATCTTGCCGTGGCAGCAGGTGGACAAGGGAGCCATCAGGTTCGTGCTCAGTGGTGCCAACATCATGTGTTATGTTGTGTCACAGATCCCTTCATCTTGCCGTGGCAGCAGGTGGACAAGGGAGCCATCAGGTTCGTGCTCAGTGGCGCCAACATCACGTGTTATGTTGTGTCACAGATCCCTTCATCTTGCCGTGGCAGCACGTGGACAAGGGAGCCATCAGGTTCGTGCTCAGTGGCGCCAACATCATGTGTTATGTTGTGTTGTGTATCGTGTCGTGTTGTGTCACAGATCCCTTCATCTTGCCGTGGCAGCAGGTGGACAAGGGAGCCATCAGGTTCGTGCTCACTGGTGCCAACATCATGTGTTATGTTGTGTCACAGATCCCTTCATCTTGCCGTGGCAGCAGGTGGACAAGGGAGCCATCAGGTTCGTGCTCAGTGGCGCCAACATCATGTGTTATGTTGTGTCGCAGATCCCTTCATCTTGCCGTGGCAGCAGGTGGACAAGGGAGCCATCAGGTTCGTGCTCAGTGGCGCCAACATCATGTGTTGTGTTGTGTATCGTGTCGTGTTGTGTCACAGATCCCTTCATCTTGCCGTGGCAGCAGGTGGACAAGGGAGCCATCAGGTTCGTGCTCAGTGGCGCCAACATCACGTGTTATGTTGTGTCACAGATCCCTTCATCTTGCCGTGGCAGCAGGTGGACAAGGGAGCCATCAGGTTCGTGCTCAGTGGTGCCAACATCACGTGTTATGTTGTGTCACAGATCCCTTCATCTTGCGATGGCAGCAGGTGGACAAGGGAGCCATCAGGTTCGTGCTCAGTGGCGCCAACATCATGTGTCGTGTTGTGTCACAGATCCCTTCATCTTGCCGTGGCAGCAGGTGGACAAGGGAGCCATCAGGTTCGTGCTCAGTGGCGCCAACATCATGTGTTATGTTGTGTTGTGTATCGTGTCGTGTTGTGTCACAGATCCCTTCATCTTGCCGTGGCAGCAGGTGGACAAGGGAGCCATCAGGTTCGTGCTCACTGGTGCCAACATCATGTGTTATGTTGTGTCACAGATCCCTTCATCTTGCCTTGGCAGCAGGTGGACAAGGGAGCCATCAGGTTCGTGCTCAGTGGCGCCAACATCACGTGTTATGTTGTGTCACAGATCCCTTCATCTTGCCGTGGCAGCAGGTGGACAAGGGAGCCATCAGGTTCGTGCTCAGTGGCGCCAACATCATGTGTTATGTTGTGTCGCAGATCCCTTCATCTTGCCGTGGCAGCAGGTGGACAAGGGAGCCATCAGGTTCGTGCTCAGTGGCGCCAACATCATGTGTTGTGTTGTGTATCGTGTCGTGTTGTGTCACAGATCCCTTCATCTTGCCGTGGCAGCAGGTGGACAAGGGAGCCATCAGGTTCGTGCTCAGTGGCGCCAACATCATGTGTCGTGTTGAGTTGTGTATCGTGTCGTGTTGTGTCACAGATCCCTTCATCTTGCCGTGGCAGCAGGTGGACAAGGGAGCCATCAGGTTCGTGCTCACTGGCGCCAACATCATGTGTCGTGTTGTGTCACAGATCCCTTCATCTTGCCGTGGCAGCAGGTGGACAAGGGAGCCATCAGGTTCGTGCTCAGTGGCGCCAACATCATGTGTTATGTTGTGTCACAGATCCCTTCATCTTGCCGTGGCAGCAGGTGGACAAGGGATCCATCAGGTTCGTGCTCAGTGGCGCCAACATCATGTGTTATGTTGTGTCACAGATCCCTTCATCTTGCCGTGGCAGCAGGTGGACAAGGGATCCATCAGGTTCGTGCTCAGTGGTGCCAACATCATGTGTTATGTTGTGTCACAGATCCCTTCATCTTGCGGTGGCAGCAGGTGGCCAAGGGAGCCATCAGGTTCGTGCTCAGTGGCGCCAACATCACGTGTTATGTTGTGTCACAGATCCCTTCATCTTGCCGTGGCAGCAGGTGGACAAGGGAGCCATCAGGTTCGTGCTCAGTGGTGCCAACATCACGTGTTATGTTGTGTCACAGATCCCTTCATCTTGCGATGGCAGCAGGTGGACAAGGGAGCCATCAGGTTCGTGCTCAGTGGCGCCAACATCATGTGTCGTGTTGTGTCACAGATCCCTTCATCTTGCCGTGGCAGCAGGTGGACAAGGGAGCCATCAGGTTCGTGCTCAGTGGCGCCAACATCATGTGTTATGTTGTGTTGTGTATCGTGTCGTGTTGTGTCACAGATCCCTTCATCTTGCCGTGGCAGCAGGTGGACAAGGGAGCCATCAGGTTCGTGCTCACTGGTGCCAACATCATGTGTTATGTTGTGTCACAGATCCCTTCATCTTGCCTTGGCAGCAGGTGGACAAGGGAGCCATCAGGTTCGTGCTCAGTGGCGCCAACATCACGTGTTATGTTGTGTCACAGATCCCTTCATCTTGCCGTGGCAGCAGGTGGACAAGGGAGCCATCAGGTTCGTGCTCAGTGGCGCCAACATCATGTGTTATGTTGTGTCGCAGATCCCTTCATCTTGCCGTGGCAGCAGGTGGACAAGGGAGCCATCAGGTTCGTGCTCAGTGGCGCCAACATTATGTGTTGTGTTGTGTATCGTGTCGTGTTGTGTCACAGATCCCTTCATCTTGCCGTGGCAGCAGGTGGACAAGGGAGCCATCAGGTTCGTGCTCAGTGGCGCCAACATCATGTGTCGTGTTGAGTTGTGTATCGTGTCGTGTTGTGTCACAGATCCCTTCATCTTCCCGTGGCAGCAGGTGGACAAGGGAGCCATCATGTTCGTACTCAGTGGCGCCAACATCATGTGTTATGTTGTGTCGCAGATCCCTTCATCTTGCCGTGGCAGCAGGTGGACAAGGGAGCCATCAGGTTCGTGGTCAGTGGCGCCAAGATCATGTGTTGTGTTGTGTATCGTGTCGTGTTGTGTCACAGATCCCTTCATCTTGCCGTGGCAGCAGGTGGACAAGGGAGCCATCAGGTTCGTGCTCAGTGGTGCCAACATCATGTGTTAGTTGTGTCACAGATCCCTTCATCTTGCCGTGACAGCAGGTGGACAAGGGAGCCATCAGGTTCGTGCTCAGTGGTGCCAACATCATGTGTTATGTTGTGTCACAGATCCCTTCATCTTGCCGTGGCAGCAGGTGGACAAGGGATCCATCAGGTTCGTGCTCATTGGCGCCAACATCACGTGTTATGTTGTGTCACAGATCCCTTCATCTTGCCGTGGCAGCAGGTGGACAAGGGAGCCATCAGGTTCGTGCTCAGTGGCGCCAACATCACGTGTTATGTTGTGTCACAGATCCCTTCATCTTGCCGTGGCAGCAGGTGGACAAGGGAGCCATCAGGTTTGTCCTCAGTGGCGCCAACATCACGTGTTTTGTTGTGTCGCAGATCCCTTCATCTTGCGATGGCAGCAGGTGGACAAGGGAGCCATCAAGTTCGTGCTCAGTGGCGCCAACATCACGTGTTATGTTGTGTCACAGATCCCTTCATCTTGCCGTGGCAGCAGGTGGACAAGGGAGCCATCAGGTTTGTGCTCAGTGGCGCCAACATCACGTGTTTTGTTGTGTCGCAGATCCCTTCATCTTGCGATGGCAGCAGGTGGACAAGGGAGCCATCAAGTTCGTGCTCAGTGGAGCCAACATCATGTGTTATGTTGTGTCGCAGATCCCTTCATCTTGCCGTGGCAGCAGGTGGACAAGGGAGCCATCAGGTTCGTGCTCAGTGGCGCCAACATCACGTGTTATGTTGTGTCACAGATCCCTTCATCTTGCCGTGGCAGCAGGTGGACAAGGGAGCCATCAGGTTCGTGCTCAGTGGCGCCAACATCACGTGTTATGTTGTGTCACAGATCCCTTCATCTTGCCGTGGCAGCAGGTGGATAAGGGAGCCGTCAGGTTTGTGCTCAGTGGTGCCAACATCACGTGTTATGTTGTGTCACAGATCCCTTCATCTTGCCGTGGCAGCAGGTGGACAAGGGAGCCATCAGGTTTGTGCTCAGTGGCGCCAACATCACATGTTTTGTTGTGTCGCAGATCCCTTCATCTTGCCGTGGCAGCAGGTGGACAAGGGAGCCATCAGGTTCGTGCTCAGTGGTGCCAACATCATGTGTTATGTTGTGTCGCAGATCCCTTCATCTTGCTGTGGCAGCAGGTGGTCAAGGGAGCCATCAGTTCGTGCTCAGTGGTGCCAACATCGTGTGTTATGTTGTGTCACAGATCCCTTCGTCTTGCCGTGGCAGCAGGTGGACAAGGGATCCATCAGGTTCGTGCTCAGTGGCGCCAACATCATGTGTTATGTTGTGTCACAGATCCCTTCATCTTGCCGTGGCAGGAGGTGGACTCAGGAGCCATCAGGTTCGTGCTCAGTGGAGCCAACATCATGTGTTATTTTGTGTCACAGATCCCTTCATCTTGCCGTGGCAGCAGGTGGACAAGGGAGTCATCAGGTTCGTGCTCAGTGGCGCCAACATCATGTGTTATATTGTGTCACAGATCCCTTCATCTTGCCGTGGCAGCAGGTAGACAAGGGAGCCAACAGGTTCGTGCTCAGTGGCGCCAACATCATGTGTTATGTTGTGTCACAGATCCCTTCACCTTGCCGTGGCAGCAGGTGGACAAGGGAGCCATCAGGTTCGTACTCAGTGGCGCCAACATCATGTGTTATGTTGTGTCACAGATCCCTTCATCTTGCTGTTGCAGCAGGTGGACAGGGGAGCCATCAGGTTCGTGCTCAGTGGCGCCAACATCATGTGTTATATTGTGTCACAGATCCCTTCATCTTGCCGTGGCAGCAGGTGGACAAGGGAGCCATCAGGTTCGTGCTCAGTGGCGCCAACATCATGTGTTATGTTGTGTCACAGATCCCTTCACCTTGCCGTGGCAGCAGGTGGACAAGAGAGCCATCAGGTTCGTACTCAGTGGCGCCAACATCATGTGTTATGTTGTGTCACAGATCCCTTCATCTTGCTGTAGCAGCAGGTGGACGGGGGAGCCATCAGGTTCGTGCTCAGTGGCGCCAACATCATGTGTTATATTGTGTCACAGATCCCTTCATCTTGCCGTAGCAGCAGGTGGACAAGGGAGCCATCAGGTTCGTACTCAGTGGCGCCAACATCATGTGTTATGTTTTGTCACAGATCCCTTCATCTTGCCGTGGCAGCAGGTGGACAAGGGAGCCATCAGGTTCGTACTCAGTGGCGCCAACATCATGTGTTATGTTGTGTCACAGATCCCTTCATCTTGCCGTGGCAGCAGGTGGACAAGGGAGCCATCAGGTTCGTGCTCAGTGGCGCCAACATCATGTGTTATGTTGTGTTACAGATCCCTTCATCTTGCCGTGGCAGCAGGTGGACAAGGGAGCCATCAGGTTCGTGCTCAGTGGCGCCAACATCATGTGTTATGTTGTGTCACAGATCCCTTCATCTTGCTGTTGCAGCAGGTGGACAGGGGAGCCATCAGGTTCGTGCTCAGTGGCGCCAACATCATGTGTTGTGTTGTGTATCGTGTCGTGTTGTGTCACAGATCCCTTCATCTTGCCGTGGCAGCAGGTGGACAAGGGAGCCATCAGGTTCGTGCTCACTGGTGCCAACATCATGTGTTATGTTGTGTCACAGATCCCTTCATCTTGCCTTGGCAGCAGGTGGACAAGGGAGCCATCAGGTTCGTGCTCAGTGGCGCCAACATCACGTGTTATGTTGTGTCACAGATCCCTTCATCTTGCCGTGGCAGCAGGTGGACAAGGGAGCCATCAGGTTCGTGCTCAGTGGCGCCAACATCATGTGTTATGTTGTGTCGCAGATCCCTTCATCTTGCCGTGGCAGCAGGTGGACAAGGGAGCCATCAGGTTCGTGCTCAGTGGCGCCAACATCATGTGTTGTGTTGTGTATCGTGTCGTGTTGTGTCACAGATCCCTTCATCTTGCCGTGGCAGCAGGTGGACAAGGGAGCCATCAGGTTCGTGCTCAGTGGCGCCAACATCATGTGTCGTGTTGAGTTGTGTATCGTGTCGTGTTGTGTCACAGATCCCTTCATCTTGCCGTGGCAGCAGGTGGACAAGGGAGCCATCAGGTTCGTGCTCACTGGCGCCAACATCATGTGTCGTGTTGTGTCACAGATCCCTTCATCTTGCCGTGGCAGCAGGTGGACAAGGGAGCCATCATGTTCGTACTCAGTGGCGCCAACATCATGTGTTATGTTGTGTCGCAGATCCCTTCATCTTGCCGTGGCAGCAGGTGGACAAGGGAGCCATCAGGTTCGTGCTCAGTGGCGCCAACATCATGTGTTGTGTTGTGTATCGTGTCGTGTTGTGTCACAGATCCCTTCATCTTGCCGTGGCAGCAGGTGGACAAGGGAGCCATCAGGTTCGTGCTCAGTGGTGCCAACATCATGTGTTAGTTGTGTCACAGATCCCTTCATCTTGCCGTGACAGCAGGTGGACAAGGGAGCCATCAGGTTCGTGCTCAGTGGTGCCAACATCATGTGTTATGTTGTGTCACAGATCCCTTCATCTTGCCGTGGCAGCAGGTGGACAAGGGATCCATCAGGTTCGTGCTCATTGGCGCCAACATCACGTGTTATGTTGTGTCACAGATCCCTTCATCTTGCCGTGGCAGCAGGTGGACAAGGGAGCCATCAGGTTCGTGCTCAGTGGCGCCAACATCACGTGTTATGTTGTGTCACAGATCCCTTCATCTTGCCGTGGCAGCAGGTGGACAAGGGAGCCATCAGGTTTGTCCTCAGTGGCGCCAACATCACGTGTTTTGTTGTGTCGCAGATCCCTTCATCTTGCGATGGCAGCAGGTGGACAAGGGAGCCATCAAGTTCGTGCTCAGTGGCGCCAACATCACGTGTTATGTTGTGTCACAGATCCCTTCATCTTGCCGTGGCAGCAGGTGGACAAGGGAGCCATCAGGTTTGTGCTCAGTGGCGCCAACATCACGTGTTTTGTTGTGTCGCAGATCCCTTCATCTTGCGATGGCAGCAGGTGGACAAGGGAGCCATCAGGTTCGTGCTCAGTGGCGCCAACATCACGTGTTATGTTGTGTCACAGATCCCTTCATCTTGCCGTGGCAGCAGGTGGATAAGGGAGCCATCAGGTTCGTGCTCAGTGGTGCCAACATCATGTGTTATGTTGTGTCACAGATCCCTTCATCTTGCCGTGGCAGCAGGTGGACAAGGGATCCATCAGGTTCGTGCTCAGTGGCGCCAACATCATGTGTTATGTTGTGTCACAGATCCCTTCATCTTGCCGTGGCAGCAGGTGGACAAGGGATCCATCAGGTTCGTGCTCAGTGGTGCCAACATCATGTGTTAAGTTCTGTCACAGATCCCTTCATCTTGCCGTGGCAGCAGGTGGACAAGGGAGCCATCAGGTTCGTGCTCAGTGGCGCCAACATCACGTGTTATGTTGTGTCACAGATCCCTTCATCTTGCCGTGGCAGCAGGTGGACAAGGGAGCCATCAGGTTCGTGCTCAGTGGTGCCAACATCACGTGTTATGTTGTGTCACAGATCCCTTCATCTTGCCGTGGCAGCAGGTGGACAAGGGAGCCATCAGGTTTGTGCTCAGTGGCGCCAACATCACGTGTTTTGTTGTGTCGCAGATCCCTTCATCTTGCCGTGGCAGCAGGTGGACAAGGGAGCCATCAGGTTCGTGCTCAGTGGTGCCAACATCACGTGTTATGTTGTGTCACAGATCCCTTCATCTTGCCGTGGCAGCAGGTGGACAAGGGAGCCATCAGGTTCGTGCTCAGTGGCGCCAACATCATGTGTTATGTTGTGTTGTGTATCGTGTCGTGTTGTGTCACAGATCCCTTCATCTTGCCGTGGCAGCAGGTGGACAAGGGAGCCATCAGGTTCGTGCTCAGTGGCGCCAAAATCATGTGTTATGTTGTGTCGCAGATCCCTTCATCTTGCCGTGGCAGCAGGTGGACAAGGGAGCCATCAGGTTCGTGCTCAGTGGCGCCAACATCATGTGTCGTGTTGAGTTGTGTATCGTGTCGTGTTGTGTCACAGATCTCTTCATCTTGCCGTGGCAGCAGGTGGACAAGGGAGCCATCAGGTTCGTGCTCAGTGGCGCCAACATCATGTGTTGTGTTGTGTATCGTGTCGTGTTGTGTCACAGTTCCCTTCATCTTGCCGTGGCAGCAGGTGGACAAGGGAGCCATCAGGTTCGTGCTCAGTGGCGCCAACATCATGTGTCGTGTTGAGTTGTGTATCGTGTCGTGTTGTGTCGCAGATCCCTTCATCTTGCTGTGGCAGCAGGTGGTCAAGGGAGCCATCAGTTCGTGCTCAGTGGTGCCAACATCGTGTGTTATGTTGTGTCACAGATCCCTTCGTCTTGCCGTGGCAGCAGGTGGACAAGGGATCCATCAGGTTCGTGCTCAGTGGCGCCAACATCATGTGTTATGTTGTGTCACAGATCCCTTCATCTTGCCGTGGCAGGAGGTGGACTCAGGAGCCATCAGGTTCGTGCTCAGTGGAGCCAACATCATGTGTTATTTTGTGTCACAGATCCCTTCATCTTGCCGTGGCAGCAGGTGGACAAGGGAGTCATCAGGTTCGTGCTCAGTGGCGCCAACATCATGTGTTATATTGTGTCACAGATCCCTTCATCTTGCCGTGGCAGCAGGTAGACAAGGGAGCATTCAGGTTCGTGCTCAGTGGCGCCAACATCATGTGTTATGTTGTGTCACAGATCCCTTCACCTTGCCGTGGCAGCAGGTGGACAAGGGAGCCATCAGGTTCGTACTCAGTGGAGCCAACATCATGTGTTATTTTGTGTCACAGATCCCTTCATCTTGCCGTGGCAGCAGGTGGACAAGGGAGTCATCAGGTTCGTGCTCAGTGGCGCCAACATCATGTGTTATATTGTGTCACAGATCCCTTCATCTTGCCGTGGCAGCAGGTGGACAAGGGAGCCATCAGGTTCGTGCTCAGTGGCGCCAACATCACGTGTTATGTTGTGTCACAGATCCCTTCATCTTGCCGTGGCAGCAGGTGGATAAGGGAGCCGTCAGGTTTGTGCTCAGTGGTGCCAACATCACGTGTTATGTTGTGTCACAGATCCCTTCATCTTGCCGTGGCAGCAGGTGGACAAGGGAGCCATCAGGTTTGTGCTCAGTGGCGCCAACATCACATGTTTTGTTGTGTCGCAGATCCCTTCATCTTGCCGTGGCAGCAGGTGGACAAGGGAGCCATCAGGTTCGTGCTCAGTGGTGCCAACATCATGTGTTATGTTGTGTCGCAGATCCCTTCATCTTGCTGTGGCAGCAGGTGGTCAAGGGAGCCATCAGTTCGTGCTCAGTGGTGCCAACATCGTGTGTTATGTTGTGTCACAGATCCCTTCGTCTTGCCGTGGCAGCAGGTGGACAAGGGATCCATCAGGTTCGTGCTCAGTGGCGCCAACATCATGTGTTATGTTGTGTCACAGATCCCTTCATCTTGCCGTGGCAGGAGGTGGACTCAGGAGCCATCAGGTTCGTGCTCAGTGGAGCCAACATCATGTGTTATTTTGTGTCACAGATCCCTTCATCTTGCCGTGGCAGCAGGTGGACAAGGGAGTCATCAGGTTCGTGCTCAGTGGCGCCAACATCATGTGTTATATTGTGTCACAGATCCCTTCATCTTGCCGTGGCAGCAGGTAGACAAGGGAGCCAACAGGTTCGTGCTCAGTGGCGCCAACATCATGTGTTATGTTGTGTCACAGATCCCTTCACCTTGCCGTGGCAGCAGGTGGACAAGGGAGCCATCAGGTTCGTACTCAGTGGCGCCAACATCATGTGTTATGTTGTGTCACAGATCCCTTCATCTTGCTGTTGCAGCAGGTGGACAGGGGAGCCATCAGGTTCGTGCTCAGTGGCGCCAACATCATGTGTTATATTGTGTCACAGATCCCTTCATCTTGCCGTGGCAGCAGGTGGACAAGGGAGCCATCAGGTTCGTGCTCAGTGGCGCCAACATCATGTGTTATGTTGTGTCACAGATCCCTTCACCTTGCCGTGGCAGCAGGTGGACAAGAGAGCCATCAGGTTCGTACTCAGTGGCGCCAACATCATGTGTTATGTTGTGTCACAGATCCCTTCATCTTGCTGTAGCAGCAGGTGGACGGGGGAGCCATCAGGTTCGTGCTCAGTGGCGCCAACATCATGTGTTATATTGTGTCACAGATCCCTTCATCTTGCCGTAGCAGCAGGTGGACAAGGGAGCCATCAGGTTCGTACTCAGTGGCGCCAACATCATGTGTTATGTTTTGTCACAGATCCCTTCATCTTGCCGTGGCAGCAGGTGGACAAGGGAGCCATCAGGTTCGTACTCAGTGGCGCCAACATCATGTGTTATGTTGTGTCACAGATCCCTTCATCTTGCCGTGGCAGCAGGTGGACAAGGGAGCCATCAGGTTCGTGCTCAGTGGCGCCAACATCATGTGTTATGTTGTGTTACAGATCCCTTCATCTTGCCGTGGCAGCAGGTGGACAAGGGAGCCATCAGGTTCGTGCTCAGTGGCGCCAACATCATGTGTTATGTTGTGTCACAGATCCCTTCATCTTGCTGTTGCAGCAGGTGGACAGGGGAGCCATCAGGTTCGTGCTCAGTGGCGCCAACATCATGTGTTGTGTTGTGTATCGTGTCGTGTTGTGTCACAGATCCCTTCATCTTGCCGTGGCAGCAGGTGGACAAGGGAGCCATCAGGTTCGTGCTCACTGGTGCCAACATCATGTGTTATGTTGTGTCACAGATCCCTTCATCTTGCCTTGGCAGCAGGTGGACAAGGGAGCCATCAGGTTCGTGCTCAGTGGCGCCAACATCACGTGTTATGTTGTGTCACAGATCCCTTCATCTTGCCGTGGCAGCAGGTGGACAAGGGAGCCATCAGGTTCGTGCTCAGTGGCGCCAACATCATGTGTTATGTTGTGTCGCAGATCCCTTCATCTTGCCGTGGCAGCAGGTGGACAAGGGAGCCATCAGGTTCGTGCTCAGTGGCGCCAACATCATGTGTTGTGTTGTGTATCGTGTCGTGTTGTGTCACAGATCCCTTCATCTTGCCGTGGCAGCAGGTGGACAAGGGAGCCATCAGGTTCGTGCTCAGTGGCGCCAACATCATGTGTCGTGTTGAGTTGTGTATCGTGTCGTGTTGTGTCACAGATCCCTTCATCTTGCCGTGGCAGCAGGTGGACAAGGGAGCCATCAGGTTCGTGCTCACTGGCGCCAACATCATGTGTCGTGTTGTGTCACAGATCCCTTCATCTTGCCGTGGCAGCAGGTGGACAAGGGAGCCATCATGTTCGTACTCAGTGGCGCCAACATCATGTGTTATGTTGTGTCGCAGATCCCTTCATCTTGCCGTGGCAGCAGGTGGACAAGGGAGCCATCAGGTTCGTGCTCAGTGGCGCCAACATCATGTGTTGTGTTGTGTATCGTGTCGTGTTGTGTCACAGATCCCTTCATCTTGCCGTGGCAGCAGGTGGACAAGGGAGCCATCAGGTTCGTGCTCAGTGGTGCCAACATCATGTGTTAGTTGTGTCACAGATCCCTTCATCTTGCCGTGACAGCAGGTGGACAAGGGAGCCATCAGGTTCGTGCTCAGTGGTGCCAACATCATGTGTTATGTTGTGTCACAGATCCCTTCATCTTGCCGTGGCAGCAGGTGGACAAGGGATCCATCAGGTTCGTGCTCATTGGCGCCAACATCACGTGTTATGTTGTGTCACAGATCCCTTCATCTTGCCGTGGCAGCAGGTGGACAAGGGAGCCATCAGGTTCGTGCTCAGTGGCGCCAACATCACGTGTTATGTTGTGTCACAGATCCCTTCATCTTGCCGTGGCAGCAGGTGGACAAGGGAGCCATCAGGTTTGTCCTCAGTGGCGCCAACATCACGTGTTTTGTTGTGTCGCAGATCCCTTCATCTTGCGATGGCAGCAGGTGGACAAGGGAGCCATCAAGTTCGTGCTCAGTGGCGCCAACATCACGTGTTATGTTGTGTCACAGATCCCTTCATCTTGCCGTGGCAGCAGGTGGACAAGGGAGCCATCAGGTTTGTGCTCAGTGGCGCCAACATCACGTGTTTTGTTGTGTCGCAGATCCCTTCATCTTGCGATGGCAGCAGGTGGACAAGGGAGCCATCAGGTTCGTGCTCAGTGGCGCCAACATCACGTGTTATGTTGTGTCACAGATCCCTTCATCTTGCCGTGGCAGCAGGTGGATAAGGGAGCCATCAGGTTCGTGCTCAGTGGTGCCAACATCATGTGTTATGTTGTGTCACAGATCCCTTCATCTTGCCGTGGCAGCAGGTGGACAAGGGATCCATCAGGTTCGTGCTCAGTGGCGCCAACATCATGTGTTATGTTGTGTCACAGATCCCTTCATCTTGCCGTGGCAGCAGGTGGACAAGGGATCCATCAGGTTCGTGCTCAGTGGTGCCAACATCATGTGTTAAGTTCTGTCACAGATCCCTTCATCTTGCCGTGGCAGCAGGTGGACAAGGGAGCCATCAGGTTCGTGCTCAGTGGCGCCAACATCACGTGTTATGTTGTGTCACAGATCCCTTCATCTTGCCGTGGCAGCAGGTGGACAAGGGAGCCATCAGGTTCGTGCTCAGTGGTGCCAACATCACGTGTTATGTTGTGTCACAGATCCCTTCATCTTGCCGTGGCAGCAGGTGGACAAGGGAGCCATCAGGTTTGTGCTCAGTGGCGCCAACATCACGTGTTTTGTTGTGTCGCAGATCCCTTCATCTTGCCGTGGCAGCAGGTGGACAAGGGAGCCATCAGGTTCGTGCTCAGTGGTGCCAACATCACGTGTTATGTTGTGTCACAGATCCCTTCATCTTGCCGTGGCAGCAGGTGGACAAGGGAGCCATCAGGTTCGTGCTCAGTGGCGCCAACATCATGTGTTATGTTGTGTTGTGTATCGTGTCGTGTTGTGTCACAGATCCCTTCATCTTGCCGTGGCAGCAGGTGGACAAGGGAGCCATCAGGTTCGTGCTCAGTGGCGCCAAAATCATGTGTTATGTTGTGTCGCAGATCCCTTCATCTTGCCGTGGCAGCAGGTGGACAAGGGAGCCATCAGGTTCGTGCTCAGTGGCGCCAACATCATGTGTCGTGTTGAGTTGTGTATCGTGTCGTGTTGTGTCACAGATCTCTTCATCTTGCCGTGGCAGCAGGTGGACAAGGGAGCCATCAGGTTCGTGCTCAGTGGCGCCAACATCATGTGTTGTGTTGTGTATCGTGTCGTGTTGTGTCACAGTTCCCTTCATCTTGCCGTGGCAGCAGGTGGACAAGGGAGCCATCAGGTTCGTGCTCAGTGGCGCCAACATCATGTGTCGTGTTGAGTTGTGTATCGTGTCGTGTTGTGTCGCAGATCCCTTCATCTTGCTGTGGCAGCAGGTGGTCAAGGGAGCCATCAGTTCGTGCTCAGTGGTGCCAACATCGTGTGTTATGTTGTGTCACAGATCCCTTCGTCTTGCCGTGGCAGCAGGTGGACAAGGGATCCATCAGGTTCGTGCTCAGTGGCGCCAACATCATGTGTTATGTTGTGTCACAGATCCCTTCATCTTGCCGTGGCAGGAGGTGGACTCAGGAGCCATCAGGTTCGTGCTCAGTGGAGCCAACATCATGTGTTATTTTGTGTCACAGATCCCTTCATCTTGCCGTGGCAGCAGGTGGACAAGGGAGTCATCAGGTTCGTGCTCAGTGGCGCCAACATCATGTGTTATATTGTGTCACAGATCCCTTCATCTTGCCGTGGCAGCAGGTAGACAAGGGAGCATTCAGGTTCGTGCTCAGTGGCGCCAACATCATGTGTTATGTTGTGTCACAGATCCCTTCACCTTGCCGTGGCAGCAGGTGGACAAGGGAGCCATCAGGTTCGTACTCAGTGGCGCCAACATCATGTGTTATGTTGTGTCACAGATCCCTTCTTCTTGCTGTTGCAGCAGGTGGACAGGGGAGCCATCAGGTTCGTGCTCAGTGGCGCCAACATCATGTGTTATATTGTGTCACAGATCCCTTCATCTTGCCGTAGCAGCAGGTGGACAAGGGAGCCATCAGGTTCGTACTCAGTGGCGCCAACATCATGTGTTATGTTTTGTCACAGATCCCTTCATCTTGCCGTGGCAGCAGGTGGAGAAGGGAGCCATCAGGTTCGTGCTCAGTGGCGCCAACATCATGTGTTATGTTGTGTCACAGATCCCTTCATCTTGCCGTGGCAGCAGGTGGACAAGGGAGCCATCAGGTTCGTGCTCAGTGGCGCCAACATCATGTGTTATGTTGTGTCACAGATCCCTTCATCTTGCCGTGGCAGCAAGTGGACAAGGGAGCCATCAGGTTCGTGCTCAGTGGCGCCAACATCATGTGTTATGTTGTGTCACAGATCCCTTCATCTTGCTGTTGCAGCAGGTGGACAGGGGAGCCATCAGGTTCGTGCTCAGTGGCGACAACATCATGTGTTGTGTTGTGTATCGTGTCGTGTTGTGTCACAGATCCCTTCATCTTGCCGTGGCAGCAGGTGGACAAGGGAGCCATCAGGTTCGTGCTCAGTGGTGCCAACATCATGTGTTATGTTGTGTCACAGATCCCTTCATCTTGCCGTGGCAGCAGGTGGATAAGGGAGCCATCAGGTTCGTGCTCAGTGGTGCCAACATCATGTGTTATGTTGTGTCACAGATCCCTTCATCTTGCCGTGGCAGCAGGTGGACAAGGGATCCATCAGGTTCGTGCTCAGTGGCGCCAACATCATGTGTTATGTTGTGTCACAGATCCCTTCATCTTGCCGTGGCAGCAGGTGGACAAGGGATCCATCAGGTTCGTGCTCAGTGGTGCCAACATCATGTGTTATGTTGTGTCACAGATCCCTTCATCTTGCCGTGGCAGCAGGTGGACAAGGGAGCCATCAGGTTCGTGCTCAGTGGCGCCAACATCACGTGTTATGTTGTGTCACAGATCCCTTCATCTTGCCGTGGCAGCAGGTGGACAAGGGAGCCATCAGGTTCGTGCTCAGTGGTGCCAACATCACGTGTTATTTTGTGTCACAGATCCCTTCATCTTGCTGTGGCAGCAGGTGGACAAGGGAGCCATCAGGTTTGTGCTCAGTGGCGCCAACATCACGTGTTTTGTTGTGTCGCAGATCCCTTCATCTTGCCGTGGCAGCAGGTGGACAATGGAGCCATCAGGTTTGTGCTCAGTGGCGCCAACATCACGTGTTTTGTTGTGTCGCAGATCCCTTCATCCTGCGATGGCAGCAGGTGGACAAGGGAGCCATCAAGTTCGTGCTCAGTGGAGCCAACATCATGTGTTATGTTGTGTCGCAGATCCCTTCATCTTGCCGTGGCAGCAGGTGGACAAGGGAGCCATTAGGTTCGTGCTCAGTGGCGCCAACATCACGTGTTATGTTGTGTCGCAGATCCCTTCATCTTGCCGTGGCAGCAGGTGGACAAGGGAGCCATCAGGTTCGTGCTCGGTGGCGCCAACATCACGTGTTATGTTGTGTCACAGATCCCTTCATCTTGCCGTGGCAGCAGGTGGACAAGGGAGCCATCAGGTTCGTGCTCAGTGGCGCCAACATCATGTGTCGTGTTGTGTCACAGATCCCTTCATCTTGCCGTGGCAGCAGGTGGACAAGGGAGCCATCAGGTTCGTGCTCAGTGGCGCCAACATCATGTGTTATGTTGTGTTGTGTATCGTGTCGTGTTGTGTCACAGATCCCTTCATCTTGCCGTGGCAGCAGGTGGACAAGGGAGCCATCAGGTTCGTGCTCACTGGTGCCAACATCATGTGTTATGTTGTGTCACAGATCCCTTCATCTTGCCTTGGCAGCATGTGGACAAGGGAGCCATCAGGTTCGTGCTCAGTGGCGCCAACATCACGTGTTATGTTGTGTCACAGATCCCTTCATCTTGCCGTGGCAGCAGGTGGACAAGGGAGCCATCAGGTTCGTGCTCAGTGGCGCCAACATCATGTGTTATGTTGTGTCGCAGATCCCTTCATCTTGCCGTGGCAGCAGGTGGACAAGGGAGCCATCAGGTTCGTGCTCAGTGGCGCCAACATCATGTGTTGTGTTGTGTATCGTGTCGTGTTGTGTCACAGATCCCTTCATCTTGCCGTGGCAGCAGGTGGACAAGGGAGCCATCAGGTTCGTGCTCAGTGGCGCCAACATCATGTGTCGTGTTGAGTTGTGTATCGTGTCGTGTTGTGTCACAGATCCCTTCATCTTGCCGTGGCAGCAGGTGGACAAGGGAGCCATCAGGTTCGTGCTCACTGGCGCCAACATCATGTGTCGTGTTGCGTCACAGATCCCTTCATCTTGCCGTGGCAGCAGGTGGACAAGGGAGCCATCATGTTCGTACTCAGTGGCGCCAACATCATGTGTTATGTTGTGTCGCAGATCCCTTCATCTTGCCGTGGCAGCAGGTGGACAAGGGAGCCATCAGGTTCGTGCTCAGTGGCGCTAACATCATGTGTTGTGTTGTGTATCGTGTCGTGTTGTGTCACAGATCCCTTCATCTTGCCGTGGCAGCAGGTGGACAAGGGAGCCATCAGGTTCGTGCTCAGTGGCGCCAACATCATGTGTTATGTTGTGTCGCAGATCCCTTCATCTTGCCGTGGCAGCAGGTGGACAAGGGAGCCATCAGGTTCGTGCTCAGTGGCGCCAACATCATGTGTTGTGTTGTGTATCGTGTCGTGTTGTGTCACAGATCCCTTCATCTTGCCGTGGCAGCAGGTGGACAAGGGAGCCATCAGGTTCGTGCTCAGTGGCGCCAACATCATGTGTCGTGTTGAGTTGTGTATCGTGTCGTGTTGTGTCACAGATCCCTTCATCTTGCCGTGGCAGCAGGTGGACAAGGGAGCCATCAGGTTCGTGCTCACTGGCGCCAACATCATGTGTCGTGTTGTGTCACAGATCCCTTCATCTTGCCGTGGCAGCAGGTGGACAAGGGAGCCATCATGTTCGTACTCAGTGGCGCCAACATCATGTGTTATGTTGTGTCGCAGATCCCTTCATCTTGCCGTGGCAGCAGGTGGACAAGGGAGCCATCAGGTTCGTGCTCAGTGGCGCCAACATCATGTGTTGTGTTGTGTATCGTGTCGTGTTGTGTCACAGATCCCTTCATCTTGCCGTGGCAGCAGGTGGACAAGGGAGCCATCAGGTTCGTGCTCAGTGGTGCCAACATCATGTGTTAGTTTTGTCACAGATCCCTTCATCTTGCCGTGACAGCAGGTGGACAAGGGAGCCATCAGGTTCGTGCTCAGTGGTGCCAACATCATGTGTTATGTTGTGTCACAGATCCCTTCATCTTGCCGTGGCAGCAGGTGGACAAGGGATCCATCAGGTTCGTGCTCATTGGCGCCAACATCACGTGTTATGTTGTGTCACAGATCCCTTCATCTTGCCGTGGCAGCAGGTGGACAAGGGAGCCTTCAGGTTCGTGCTCAGTGGCGCCAACATCACGTGTTATGTTGTGTCACAGATCCCTTCATCTTGCCGTGGCAGCAGGTGGACAAGGGAGCCATCAGGTTTGTCCTCAGTGGCGCCAACATCACGTGTTTTGTTGTGTCGCAGATCCCTTCATCTTGCGATGGCAGCAGGTGGACAAGGGAGCCATCAAGTTCGTGCTCAGTGGCGCCAACATCACGTGTTATGTTGTGTCACAGATCCCTTCATCTTGCCGTGGCAGCAGGTGGACAAGGGAGCCATCAGGTTTGTGCTCAGTGGCGCCAACATCACGTGTTTTGTTGTGTCGCAGATCCCTTCATCTTGCGATGGCAGCAGGTGGACAAGGGAGCCATCAGGTTCGTGCTCAGTGGCGCCAACATCACGTGTTATGTTGTGTCACAGATCCCTTCATCTTGCCGTGGCAGCAGGTGGATAAGGGAGCCATCAGGTTCGTGCTCAGTGGTGCCAACATCATGTGTTATGTTGTGTCACAGATCCCTTCATCTTGCCGTGGCAGCAGGTGGACAAGGGATCCATCAGGTTCGTGCTCAGTGGCGCCAACATCATGTGTTATGTTGTGTCACAGATCCCTTCATCTTGCCGTGGCAGCAGGTGGACAAGGGATCCATCAGGTTCGTGCTCAGTGGTGCCAACATCATGTGTTAAGTTGTGTCACAGATCCCTTCATCTTGCCGTGGCAGCAGGTGGACAAGGGAGCCATCAGGTTCGTGCTCAGTGGCGCCAACATCACGTGTTATGTTGTGTCACAGATCCCTTCATCTTGCCGTGGCAGCAGGTGGACAAGGGAGCCATCAGGTTCGTGCTCAGTGGTGCCAACATCACGTGTTATGTTGTGTCACAGATCCCTTCATCTTGCCGTGGCAGCAGGTCGACAAGGGAGCCATCAGGTTTGTGCTCAGTGGCGCCAACATCACGTGTTTTGTTGTGTCGCAGATCCCTTCATCTTGCCGTGGCAGCAGGTGGACAAGGGAGCCATCAGGTTCGTGCTCAGTGGTGCCAACATCACGTGTTATGTTGTGTCACAGATCCCTTCATCTTGCCGTGGCAGCAGGTGGACAAGGGAGCCATCAGGTTCGTGCTCAGTGGCGCCAACATCATGTGTTATGTTGTGTTGTGTATCGTGTCGTGTTGTGTCACAGATCCCTTCATCTTGCCGTGGCAGCAGGTGGACAAGGGAGCCATCAGGTTCGTGCTCAGTGGCGCCAAAATCATGTGTTATGTTGTGTCGCAGATCCCTTCATCTTGCCGTGGCAGCAGGTGGACAAGGGAGCCATCAGGTTCGTGCTCAGTGGCGCCAACATCATGTGTCGTGTTGAGTTGTGTATCGTGTCGTGTTGTGTCACAGATCTCTTCATCTTGCCGTGGCAGCAGGTGGACAAGGGAGCCATCAGGTTCGTGCTCAGTGGCGCCAACATCATGTGTTGTGTTGTGTATCGTGTCGTGTTGTGTCACAGTTCCCTTCATCTTGCCGTGGCAGCAGGTGGACAAGGGAGCCATCAGGTTCGTGCTCAGTGGCGCCAACATCATGTGTCGTGTTGAGTTGTGTATCGTGTCGTGTTGTGTCGCAGATCCCTTCATCTTGCTGTGGCAGCAGGTGGTCAAGGGAGCCATCAGTTCGTGCTCAGTGGTGCCAACATCGTGTGTTATGTTGTGTCACAGATCCCTTCGTCTTGCCGTGGCAGCAGGTGGACAAGGGATCCATCAGGTTCGTGCTCAGTGGCGCCAACATCATGTGTTATGTTGTGTCACAGATCCCTTCATCTTGCCGTGGCAGGAGGTGGACTCAGGAGCCATCAGGTTCGTGCTCAGTGGAGCCAACATCATGTGTTATTTTGTGTCACAGATCCCTTCATCTTGCCGTGGCAGCAGGTGGACAAGGGAGTCATCAGGTTCGTGCTCAGTGGCGCCAACATCATGTGTTATATTGTGTCACAGATCCCTTCATCTTGCCGTGGCAGCAGGTAGACAAGGGAGCATTTAGGTTCGTGCTCAGTGGCGCCAACATCATGTGTTATGTTGTGTCACAGATCCCTTCACCTTGCCGTGGCAGCAGGTGGACAAGGGAGCCATCAGGTTCGTACTCAGTGGCGCCAACATCATGTGTTATGTTGTGTCACAGATCCCTTCTTCTTGCTGTTGCAGCAGGTGGACAGGGGAGCCATCAGGTTCGTGCTCAGTGGCGCCAACATCATGTGTTATATTGTGTCACAGATCCCTTCATCTTGCCGTAGCAGCAGGTGGACAAGGGAGCCATCAGGTTCGTACTCAGTGGCGCCAACATCATGTGTTATGTTTTGTCACAGATCCCTTCATCTTGCCGTGGCAGCAGGTGGAGAAGGGAGCCATCAGGTTCGTGCTCAGTGGCGCCAACATCATGTGTTATGTTGTGTCACAGATCCCTTCATCTTGCCGTGGCAGCAGGTGGACAAGGGAGCCATCAGGTTCGTGCTCAGTGGCGCCAACATCATGTGTTATGTTGTGTCACAGATCCCTTCATCTTGCCGTGGCAGCAGGTGGACAAGGGAGCCATCAGGTTCGTGCTCAGTGGCGCCAACATCATGTGTTATGTTGTGTCACAGATCCCTTCATCTTGCTGTTGCAGCAGGTGGACAGGGGAGCCATCAGGTTCGTGCTCAGTGGCGACAACATCATGTGTTGTGTTGTGTATCGTGTCGTGTTGTGTCACAGATCCCTTCATCTTGCCGTGGCAGCAGGTGGACAAGGGAGCCATCAGGTTCGTGCTCAGTGGTGCCAACATCATGTGTTATGTTGTGTCACAGATCCCTTCATCTTGCCGTGGCAGCAGGTGGATAAGGGAGCCATCAGGTTCGTGCTCAGTGGTGCCAACATCATGTGTTATGTTGTGTCACAGATCCCTTCATCTTGCCGTGGCAGCAGGTGGACAAGGGATCCATCAGGTTCGTGCTCAGTGGCGCCAACATCATGTGTTATGTTGTGTCACAGATCCCTTCATCTTGCCGTGGCAGCAGGTGGACAAGGGATCCATCAGGTTCGTGCTCAGTGGTGCCAACATCATGTGTTATGTTGTGTCACAGATCCCTTCATCTTGCCGTGGCAGCAGGTGGACAAGGGAGCCATCAGGTTCGTGCTCAGTGGCGCCAACATCACGTGTTATGTTGTGTCACAGATCCCTTCATCTTGCCGTGGCAGCAGGTGGACAAGGGAGCCATCAGGTTCGTGCTCAGTGGTGCCAACATCACGTGTTATTTTGTGTCACAGATCCCTTCATCTTGCTGTGGCAGCAGGTGGACAAGGGAGCCATCAGGTTTGTGCTCAGTGGCGCCAACATCACGTGTTTTGTTGTGTCGCAGATCCCTTCATCTTGCCGTGGCAGCAGGTGGACAATGGAGCCATCAGGTTTGTGCTCAGTGGCGCCAACATCACGTGTTTTGTTGTGTCGCAGATCCCTTCATCCTGCGATGGCAGCAGGTGGACAAGGGAGCCATCAAGTTCGTGCTCAGTGGAGCCAACATCATGTGTTATGTTGTGTCGCAGATCCCTTCATCTTGCCGTGGCAGCAGGTGGACAAGGGAGCCATTAGGTTCGTGCTCAGTGGCGCCAACATCACGTGTTATGTTGTGTCGCAGATCCCTTCATCTTGCCGTGGCAGCAGGTGGACAAGGGAGCCATCAGGTTCGTGCTCGGTGGCGCCAACATCACGTGTTATGTTGTGTCACAGATCCCTTCATCTTGCCGTGGCAGCAGGTGGACAAGGGAGCCATCAGGTTCGTGCTCAGTGGCGCCAACATCATGTGTCGTGTTGTGTCACAGATCCCTTCATCTTGCCGTGGCAGCAGGTGGACAAGGGAGCCATCAGGTTCGTGCTCAGTGGCGCCAACATCATGTGTTATGTTGTGTTGTGTATCGTGTCGTGTTGTGTCACAGATCCCTTCATCTTGCCGTGGCAGCAGGTGGACAAGGGAGCCATCAGGTTCGTGCTCACTGGTGCCAACATCATGTGTTATGTTGTGTCACAGATCCCTTCATCTTGCCTTGGCAGCATGTGGACAAGGGAGCCATCAGGTTCGTGCTCAGTGGCGCCAACATCACGTGTTATGTTGTGTCACAGATCCCTTCATCTTGCCGTGGCAGCAGGTGGACAAGGGAGCCATCAGGTTCGTGCTCAGTGGCGCCAACATCATGTGTTATGTTGTGTCGCAGATCCCTTCATCTTGCCGTGGCAGCAGGTGGACAAGGGAGCCATCAGGTTCGTGCTCAGTGGCGCCAACATCATGTGTTGTGTTGTGTATCGTGTCGTGTTGTGTCACAGATCCCTTCATCTTGCCGTGGCAGCAGGTGGACAAGGGAGCCATCAGGTTCGTGCTCAGTGGCGCCAACATCATGTGTCGTGTTGAGTTGTGTATCGTGTCGTGTTGTGTCACAGATCCCTTCATCTTGCCGTGGCAGCAGGTGGACAAGGGAGCCATCAGGTTCGTGCTCACTGGCGCCAACATCATGTGTCGTGTTGCGTCACAGATCCCTTCATCTTGCCGTGGCAGCAGGTGGACAAGGGAGCCATCATGTTCGTACTCAGTGGCGCCAACATCATGTGTTATGTTGTGTCGCAGATCCCTTCATCTTGCCGTGGCAGCAGGTGGACAAGGGAGCCATCAGGTTCGTGCTCAGTGGCGCTAACATCATGTGTTGTGTTGTGTATCGTGTCGTGTTGTGTCACAGATCCCTTCATCTTGCCGTGGCAGCAGGTGGACAAGGGAGCCATCAGGTTCGTGCTCAGTGGTGCCAACATCATGTGTTATGTTGTGTCACAGATCCCTTCATCTTGCCGTGGCAGCAGGTGGACAAGGGAGCCATCAGGTTCGTGCTCAGTGGTGCCAACATCATGTGTTATGTTGTGTCACAGATCCCTTCATCTTGCCGTGGCAGCAGGTGGACAAGGGATCCATCAGGTTCGTGCTCATTGGCGCCAACATCACGTGTTATGTTGTGTCACAGATCCCTTCATCTTGCCGTGGCAGCAGGTGGACAAGGGAGCCATCAGGTTCGTGCTCAGTGGCGCCAACATCACGTGTTATGTTGTGTCACAGATCCCTTCATCTTGCCGTGGCAGCAGGTGGACAAGGGAGCCATCAGGTTTGTGCTCAGTGGCGCCAACATCACGTGTTTTGTTGTGTCGCAGATCCCTTCATCTTGCGATGGCAGCAGGTGGACAAGGGAGCCATCAAGTTCGTGCTCAGTGGCGCCAACATCACGTGTTATGTTGTGTCACAGATCCCTTCATCTTGCCGTGGCAGCAGGTGGACAAGGGAGCCATCAGGTTTGTGCTCAGTGGCGCCAACATCACGTGTTTTGTTGTGTCGCAGATCCCTTCATCTTGCCGTGGCAGCAGGTGGACAAGGGAGCCATCAGGTTCGTGCTCAGTGGCGCCAAATCATGTGTCGTGTTGTGTCACAGATCCCTTCATCTTGCCGTGGCAGCAGGTGGACAAGGGAGCCATCAGGTTCGTGCTCAGTGGCGCCAACATCATGTGTTATGTTGTGTCGCAGATCCCTTCATCTTGCCGTGGCAGCAGGTGGACAAGGGAGCCATCAGGTTCGTGCTCAGTGGTGCCAAATCACGTGTTATGTTGTGTCACAGATCCCTTCATCTTGCCGTGGCAGCAGGTGGACAAGGGAGCCATCAGGTTCGTGCTCAGTGGCGCCAAATCATGTGTCGTGTTGTGTCACAGATCCCTTCATCTTGCCGTGGCAGCAGGTGGACAAGGGAGCCATCAGGTTCGTGCTCAGTGGCGCCAACATCATGTGTTATGTTGTGTTGTGTATCGTGTCGTGTTGTGTCACAGATCCTTTCATCTTGCCGTGGCAGCAGGTGGACAAGGGAGCCATCAAGTTCGTGCTCAGTGGCGCCAACATCATGTGTTATGTTGTGTTGTGTATCGTGTCGTGTTGTGTCACAGATCCCTTCATCTTTCCGTGGCAGCAGGTGGACAAGGGAGCCATCAGGTTCGTGCTCAGTGGCGCCAACATCATGTGTTATGTTGTGTTGTGTATCGTGTCGTGTTGTGTCACAGATCCCTTCATCTTGCCGTGGCAACAGGTGGACAAGGGAGCCATCAGGTTCGTGCTCACTGGCGCCAACATCATGTGTTATGTTGTGTCACAGATCCCTTCATCTTGCCGTGGCAGCAGGTGGACAAGGGAGCCATCAGGTTCGTGCTCAGTGGCGCCAACATCACGTGTTATGTTGTGTCACAGATCCCTTCATCTTGCCGTGGCAGCAGGTGGACAAGGGAGCCATCAGGTTCGTGCTCAGTGGCGCCAACATCATGTGTTATGTTGTGTCGCAGATCCCTTCATCTTGCCATGGCAGCAGGTGGACAAGGGAGCCATCAGGTTCGTGCTCAGTGGCGCCAACATCATGTGTTGTGTTGTGTATCGTGTCGTGTTGTGTCACAGATCCCTTCATCTTGCCGTGGCAGCAGGTGGACAAGGGAGCCATCAGGTTCGTGCTCAGTGGCGCCAACATCATGTGTTGTGTTGTGTATCGTGTCGTGTTGTGTCACAGATCCCTTCATCTTGCCGTGGCAGCAGGTGGACAAGGGAGCCATCAGGTTCGTGCTCAGTGGCGCCAACATCATGTGTCGTGTTGAGTTGTGTATCGTGTCGTGTTGTGTCACAGATCCCTTCATCTTGCCGTGGCAGCAGGTGGACAAGGGAGCCATCAGGTTCGTGCTCACTGGCGCCAACATCATGTGTCGTGTTGCGTCACAGATCCCTTCATCTTGCCGTGGCAGCAGGTGGACAAGGGAGCCATCATGTTCGTACTCAGTGGCGCCAACATCATGTGTTATGTTGTGTCGCAGATCCCTTCATCTTGCCGTGGCAGCAGGTGGACAAGGGAGCCATCAGGTTCGTGCTCAGTGGCGCTAACATCATGTGTTGTGTTGTGTATCGTGTCGTGTTGTGTCACAGATCCCTTCATCTTGCCGTGGCAGCAGGTGGACAAGGGAGCCATCAGGTTCGTGCTCAGTGGTGCCAACATCATGTGTTATGTTGTGTCACAGATCCCTTCATCTTGCCGTGGCAGCAGGTGGACAAGGGAGCCATCAGGTTCGTGCTCAGTGGTGCCAACATCATGTGTTATGTTGTGTCACAGATCCCTTCATCTTGCCGTGGCAGCAGGTGGACAAGGGATCCATCAGGTTCGTGCTCATTGGCGCCAACATCACGTGTTATGTTGTGTCACAGATCCCTTCATCTTGCCGTGGCAGCAGGTGGACAAGGGAGCCATCAGGTTCGTGCTCAGTGGCGCCAACATCACGTGTTATGTTGTGTCACAGATCCCTTCATCTTGCCGTGGCAGCAGGTGGACAAGGGAGCCATCAGGTTTGTGCTCAGTGGCGCCAACATCACGTGTTTTGTTGTGTCGCAGATCCCTTCATCTTGCGATGGCAGCAGGTGGACAAGGGAGCCATCAAGTTCGTGCTCAGTGGCGCCAACATCACGTGTTATGTTGTGTCACAGATCCCTTCATCTTGCCGTGGCAGCAGGTGGACAAGGGAGCCATCAGGTTTGTGCTCAGTGGCGCCAACATCACGTGTTTTGTTGTGTCGCAGATCCCTTCATCTTGCGATGGCAGCAGGTGGACAAGGGAGCCATCAAGTTCGTGCTCAGTGGCGCCAACATCATGTGTTATGTTGTGTCGCAGATCCCTTCATCTTGCCGTGGCAGCAGGTGGACAAGGGAGCCATCAGGTTCGTGCTCAGTGGCGCCAAATCATGTGTCGTGTTGTGTCACAGATCCCTTCATCTTGCCGTGGCAGCAGGTGGACAAGGGAGCCATCAGGTTCGTGCTCAGTGGCGCCAACATCATGTGTTATGTTGTGTCGCAGATCCCTTCATCTTGCCGTGGCAGCAGGTGGACAAGGGAGCCATCAGGTTCGTGCTCAGTGGTGCCAAATCACGTGTTATGTTGTGTCACAGATCCCTTCATCTTGCCGTGGCAGCAGGTGGACAAGGGAGCCATCAGGTTCGTGCTCAGTGGCGCCAAATCATGTGTCGTGTTGTGTCACAGATCCCTTCATCTTGCCGTGGCAGCAGGTGGACAAGGGAGCCATCAGGTTCGTGCTCAGTGGCGCCAACATCATGTGTTATGTTGTGTTGTGTATCGTGTCGTGTTGTGTCACAGATCCTTTCATCTTGCCGTGGCAGCAGGTGGACAAGGGAGCCATCAAGTTCGTGCTCAGTGGCGCCAACATCATGTGTTATGTTGTGTTGTGTATCTTGTCGTGTTGTGTCACAGATCCCTTCATCTTTCCGTGGCAGCAGGTGGACAAGGGAGCCATCAGGTTCGTGCTCAGTGGCGCCAACATCATGTGTTATGTTGTGTTGTGTATCGTGTCGTGTTGTGTCACAGATCCCTTCATCTTGCCGTGGCAACAGGTGGACAAGGGAGCCATCAGGTTCGTGCTCACTGGCGCCAACATCATGTGTTATGTTGTGTCACAGATCCCTTCATCTTGCCGTGGCAGCAGGTGGACAAGGGAGCCATCAGGTTCGTGCTCAGTGGCGCCAACATCACGTGTTATGTTGTGTCACAGATCCCTTCATCTTGCCGTGGCAGCAGGTGGACAAGGGAGCCATCAGGTTCGTGCTCAGTGGCGCCAACATCATGTGTTATGTTGTGTCGCAGATCCCTTCATCTTGCCATGGCAGCAGGTGGACAAGGGAGCCATCAGGTTCGTGCTCAGTGGCGCCAACATCATGTGTTGTGTTGTGTATCGTGTCGTGTTGTGTCACAGATCCCTTCATCTTGCCGTGGCAGCAGGTGGACAAGGGAGCCATCAGGTTCGTGCTCAGTGGCGCCAACATCATGTGTCGTGTTGAGTTGTGTATCGTGTCTTGTTGTGTCACAGATCCCTTCATCTTGCCGTGGCAGCAGGTGGACAAGGGAGCCATCAGGTTCGTGCTCACTGGCGCCAACATCATGTGTCGTGTTGTGTCACAGATCCCTTCATCTTGCCGTGGCAGCAGGTGGACAAGGGAGCCATCAGGTTCGTGCTCACTGGCGCCAACATCATGTGTGTGTTGTGTCACAGATCCCTTCATCTTGCCGTGGCAGCAGGTGGACAAGGGAGCCATCAGGTTCGTACTCAGTGGCGCCAACATCATGTGTTATGTTGTGTCGCAGATCCCTTCATCTTGCCGTGGCAGCAGGTGGACAAGGGAGCCATCAGGTTCGTGCTCAGTGGCGCAAACATCATGTGTCGTGTTGTGTCACAGATCTCTTCATCTTGCCGTGGCAGCAGGTGGACAAGGGAGCCATCAGGTTCGTGCTCAGTGGCGCCAACATCATGTGTCGTGTTGTGTCACAGATCCCTTCATCTTGCCGTGGCAGCAGGTGGACAAGGGAGCCATCAGGTTCGTGCTCAGTGGCGCCAACATCATGTGTTATGTTGTGTCGCAGATCCCTTCATCTTGCCGTGGCAGCAGGTGGACAAGGGAGCCATCAGGTTCGTGCTCAGTGGCGCCAACATCACGTGTTATGTTGTGTCGCAGATCCCTTCATCTTGCCGTGGCAGCAGGTGGACAAGGGAGCCATCAGGTTTGTGCTCAGTGGCGCCAACATCACGTGTTATGTTGTGTCACAGATCCCATCATCTTGCTGTGGCAGCAGGTGGACAAGGGAGCCATCAGGTTCGTGCTCAGTGGCGCCAACATCACGTGTTATGTTGTGTCACAGATCCCTTCATCTTGCCGTTGCAGCAGGTGGACAAGGGAGCCATCAGGTTCGTGCTCAGTGGCGCCAACATCATGTGTTATGTTGTGCCACAGATCCCTTCATCTTGCCGTGGCAGCAGGTGGACAAGGGAGCCATCAGGTTCGTGCTCAGTGGCGCCAACATCATGTGTCCTGGCCTAACGAGTCCCGGCGCAATCATGACTCCTGCTCCCAAGGGCACGGTTGTTGTATCCTTACCAAACTGTGTATTTCATCCGTATTACTTCCATCCAGTGCTTGATTTGTATAAATTTAGGTGGCACAACTATAACTGACTATTTGGCATATGACCTCTCGCCTCACCGCATAAAAAAAATGGATGGGTGATTCATCCCTTATTAAAGAAATAATTTGACTATTAGAATTGTTAGGTTTAAAAAGTCATGTTATATTAAACTCAAACTTTGTAATGGACAAAAACAAACAAATCATTACTTTGAATATTTAATTTTTTTTTTGTTTTTTTAACGACCAGTCTAAAGCGAGGATTTGGGTCTTAGAGCATTTTTAACTGAGGCTTTTTTCTTTAGCCATGGTGTTCAACATTCGGTTCAGTTAGGTCAGTTCCAAACAAAAGGCATAGCGCTATTATACAGGGTGTTTTTTTTTTAACGCAACCCATTTTTAAGATTGAATAATGCACTTATAAATATGAAATGTGTATAGTTTTGTTCATCTTAACATTTTATACAACCTATTATTTAAGTTTGATCACATTTAGTCTACATTATGTGTTCAAACAATCTTCCAATGGCATTTGTATAAAGTTAAGCTCTCTCCATCAAATTCCCAAACACGTTTTGCAAGGCACCTCTTAGAATTTTTTACATTAAAATTGTTATGTCTGTTTCCTGTGAATTGTTTTCATATGCCTTACTTTTTATGTACCTATCATCAAAGAAAATAATATAGTGGGGTCAAATCCGGGGATCTTTGGGGAAAATAATCATTCACTGATTAATAAAGTTTTGGGTTGTGTTTTAAAAAAACACCCTGTATAAAAGATTACATAAATATTTTTCAAGCCAGATTTTTAATCTGAATGTTGAAATTTTAGAAAGTATACGGATTCTTATGTTGCTTTATAATGCTATTTTTACTCATCCCTCTTTTTAATAATGTATTGTTCCAATATTTAAAAAATACTATATCTAAGTCTATACTCTACAAGGAAAAAATACATAATAGGCCCTACCAATTGTTATTTTGACACACTTAATATGAAATGCCCTTATTCCATGTTATCAGTTATAAAAAGCTCAGATATTGACTTCAAAGTTTGCTTCATAAATAGGAAATTAACCTATTCTTATCGTTCAAATGTCGTATAATTTTACTTTGGCAACTTTTAATATAAAAATGTGTAATATGACAATGCTATGAATCATTAAATTACACTCTGCAAGATGGTGATTTGCCTTGACTCTACCGCAGGCTGTGATGGCGGAAGGAAAGCAACACGCTCTTGCTGTCGGAATTACCACGCTGTCAACGGAAGAAATGTAAGTTTGGTTAGCCAATCGTAATAATCTTCACTGTGTTGCTTAAATCTTGCCAAATCAATCTTAAATAAAGTTTTTAGATAGCTCAGTATTACCATAGCCATCTCTAGTAATAAGGCTGCGGCCTTTGACCTGGCAACATCGCTTCTCAAGGGTTTTTTGCATAGTAAAACCATTGACTTTCCCTATAGAGCCAGCTGGTTTCAAGTAAACAAAAATTAGTGCCATTAGAGAGTATGGATAACCAAATCAGCTGAACCCTTAGGCGCGATGTTGCCATTTACTAGCACCCCGGCCTTGTACTAGAGATGGTTATGGTATTACTCAATGGTTTTTTCAACCGATGTAAGTATTAAAATAATGCGATAAATTTTTAAACTATAATTGTAGGCAATAACCGAGGCAATAGGAACATTTTACCATCACAAAATTGAAAATTAACAACTTATGTTGTCTCGATAAATAATAACTAAAAATTTCCTTTCTCTTTTGTCCTGAACTATTTATTTGTTGTGCAATAATATATTTTTCAGAATTTTAGCCTAATAGTCTCTTTGCAGCCTGCCTTCAAAACTCAACTTCCAAATTATCTGAGGAAGTGTTGGACCTAAAGACCTCAAATACCATTACCAATAGGCTATCATTGACCATTAGACTGGATAAATATTGTCATTACTTTACACAAATTACTATTAAAAAACAAATTATTTACTTTTACTTATGATGGCAGCCAGTTACAATGTCCATACTATCCCCCATAAACTATTTGATGGAGTAAAACTTTTCCCCAAAAATAGGCTTTTAGCACTTTTTTGTAGGGTAAAAACAACTGCAAAGTCCAGCCCTCTTACATTACTCGGTAATTAGTTGAACAGCTTTTAAATGATCAGTTAGCAGACTTGGATTTATATTCAGCCGACATCTCGGCACACTGATGTTCCTAAAATAATCACAATAATCAAGACGTACATTTTGTTCGAATTTGAAGTAGCTTCGTGTAATTATGACATATTCATAAAGAAATTGGTTGAAGGAAATGTAAAATCCCCCATGCATACATTGGATTTTTTTATTTCTGCTTGCTTTCTAAAATAATTTAAGCTGTTGGTTTTTAATATATATTTTGTATTTTTACAGAGCCAAAGTTAATAAAGGAATTGGAGTTGAAAACTGTCATTACTTGAATGATGGACTTTGGCAGATGAAGCCTGTGAAGTGAAGATGTGCCCGAATGATTGTGTATTTCACAAATAAAATTGTTTCTATATAATTTTATTAAAATCGTGTTGTTTTTATCCTTACTAACGGTTTAGAATTACCTGAATTTTATTTAATAAAAATTACCTACTTTATTTAAATTTGTTGTTGGTAAGATGTTCAAAGTGAGATTAACCCATATATTTTCTACTACATTTATGAAGAAAAATCCTACCATTTCAGAAAATTTAAAGATAAGGATTTAACTGGAATCATTTGTTTGAAATTTAAACTGAAGCGATAACTATGAACAGATAATGGTAAGTTAACATATGGGTCTGATTTAGTCTTATTGCTTCATTAACTTTTTACGGTCAGGATAATTGTTTTTGGATCAGAAGTCATGTTTCAACCAGACTGTACCACTGGGGCGTGGTGGGGTTCGGAGATTTCTGCCGCTGACATCTGGCGATAGCTGTACCTCACGAACGTTAGGATTGAGGGGAAGTGGTTGTGGGAAGGGGAAAATTTGTGGGGGTGACAGCTGTCTTCGTAAATGTAAACTAACATGGTTTCATGAATGTTGCACAACTAAAGTTACACTAGTGTCTTGCAACCTTAACCTTAACACTTTGGGTGCGGCCCGGTCTCCGGAGACCGGTGGCTGGAAGCGAGCGCCGGCCTGGCCGGTCTCGCGAGTCTCCCCGCACTCGGTGGAATGAATCAGCCACAGTGCTGCAACCTTGCGGAGAAGCTCGGAGTTGTTGTCGTGTGCGTTGCCATAGCAACCTGCCTGTTGCTCTGTGCGCGTCGCCCGTCGTTCCCACGGGCCTGACCCGGTCTCCAGAGACCTTTTATCTATTACTGACTTATTGCGTGTTTTGACTTATTACTATCGTGTTTTTGCGAGTTATATGACGTTTTATAATTAATATTTTATTTTTTGTGACGTTTTGGTGAGGTACGGACAAACCGTGTCTGTGTTTTGGTAACTGTTTTGAACAGTTCCACGATGCCCTGTAAATGAAATAAACATTGGTTGGGAGGGAGGATGAGGCTGTAAATACAGTAAATATTAGTTATTATGCCATTTAAAATTTTTTTGTGTGAAAACCGTGTGTTTGTGAGGCTAAAAGTGAGGAAATTACGTCACGGTGCCTACGGACCGCTTCCCGCGGGCCGGCCCGGTCTCCGGAGACTGACGATTTTGGACGCCAATTTTTTTGAAAAAAACGCCTGGAAACGCAGTTTGCGACCATGATCCTGGCTTCTGGATACAAAAGGTAAGATATAATGCAAAAAAAAATTTCAGGCCCTGGGGATGGTTTTACTCATTTCGGTGCCGCACCCAAAGTGTTAACCTCATTTACCCAGCATATTGATATTTGAATGAAACAGTGGTTAAAACCATGATAGTAAGCTGTAATTCGATTGTCATTTACATTGGGGCATGTGCAGTCAAGATCTGTAGATTAGAGTAGAACAATATGATATTATTATTTAATTTTTTTGACTCCTAATGGAGAGGTATTGAAACTCATCTCGTTTTCAAGAGACCCTACCTGACCAATTATTTCTATTTAACCTACTTTTCATATTTAAAATTGTATATTTTGTGTTAGGGTCTGTGTCCAATGTTTTTTGTATGACATTTTGTGTGAGTGAGATTTCAGTGTTGATGAATGTATGGATGAATGTAAATAGTGTGTCAAAAATAGGTTAAAGATAAATAAGTAGGTTATTGTAACTTTTAAGAAGGGTCGATTGAAAACGAGAGGAGCTATATAGCTCTCAAAACGTATTGTAGTTTAAACACTATAGAAGTGAAAGAAGTCAAAAAAATTAATATAAATTGCAAACCCTTTGCTATTATGAATTTTCAAAATATAATATTAACTAGTAGGTTTCCAAATTCGGGGCTATCTATTTTGCCCACCAGTTGACATGAGCTGACTGAGGAGAAAATTTGACTGACGGGGTACTTCCGGTTAACCCGTGGTGTAAGGGGACGCCCTTACATCGATGGAGACACCCTTACATCGATGGAGACACCATGAGATTTGACCAACTGACTTCGAAATTTGTGAGTTTATGATACCTTAAACTAGGGAGAATACAAGGGTAGTTCATAGAAAACACCCTACTGATCCATGGAGAGAAAACTCGACTGACTCAAGGCGACACTAAAAAAGGTGTTTTTTTAGTGTCGCCTTGACTGACTGGGTAGGTACTTCCGGTTGTCCTCTACTGACTTCATATTTTGTGGTATATTTTTAAGCTCACACAATAATAAAAACAATTAATTATATGCTCCCCGTGATCCGTGCATTGCTCCGAAAACCATAACTTTGAAAAGCACAAGCCCGACAAAATAAGTTTTTTGTAAAGGCATCATTCAGCAGAAATGCGCCATTACGAAAGTCATTACTCCGAATACTCCGAATGGCACTGCTCCGACAGACCTAACTCCGAAATGCTCTGTTCCGAAGAAAGCGTCGGAGCAGTGCAATTTGGACTTATGGAGAAATGCCGGCGCCCGCAGAAATCTCAACAATCCAGGAGGGTGTTTCTAAACGGGTTTCACAATTACTAGCTTTAAATTACTATTTTCTAATTACAACCTATCTTTATTGTATCTTTACGGTTTTGGAACGGAAACTCAGTATTACAAAATACAAAGTCAATATTACTAATTTACCAACATTGTTTTGAAACAGCCTCTAGGTAGTTTATTGAGTCAGGAAAGTATATAAAAGTGCAAATTTTCTAAATAACGGCGGATGATAAGTGGGAAGTGTGGGGAGATAGTGGGGAATTTTGTTATATTTGCTGTCGGGGATTTGTGGGGATTTTTGTGTGTCAAGTAGGAATTTTCTATTTTTTGACTTGGAAGTGGAAGAAGAAGAAGTGGGAGACACTGAATCAAAAAAAAAAGAAATATTACCATAACCTACAATATTCAATTTAAATTTATCATAACATTCACAGAACTCACGCCGCGTTAATATGTCATTTACATGAATATCTTTTGCTTTAAGAGTAAGTAATATTAATTTATTAGTTCGATTTGTAAACAATAGTAGGGTAAATTTAAGGCCTAGTCTTTACAGTCTTTCAGAATAGGCCGACTATGTAAAGATACTGAACATCTTTACTTAGGAGTAATTTAAAACAAATGAAAGATCACATACAGTGTAGTGGATAAAATGAAGGCTTTGACTGGCAAAGATAAACTAGTTTGCCAGGACCATAAGTTATAGCTCACTAATCAATGGGTGAATTCAGCCACACTCTGGTGAGGGTATGAGTTTCATATCTGATCTTCTAGGTTATGTTTACCCTCGACTGTTTACCTTTAATGCTTAGGTTTGATAACTGTACTTCTCAACAGGATTTAATATGTGCGAAGATCAGTTTTGTTTTTGTTACTCGGTTTAGGTTTCGTTTATCCGATATTAACTGTCAACCTATCTTGTTTAACTCAACCGATGTACTGTTTCAACGACCGCCAGTAATGAAGAAAATTCGATAACAAACAATAACCGAAACCACCGTCAATATAGGCTACTATTTTCCCTCACGAACAATAAAACATACCAAATGTAAATATATTACAACTAAAATTAATTTGAACTTAAACTAAAAACTAATTTAGGCCTAAAACGTAACTATAATTAAATAAATTAAACACAACTTACCTTATTTCTCATCATTCGCCATCTTGTGCTATATACCATTGATAAATATGTTTTCTTAGGGTAAAAAAAAATTTATATGATATACAATGGAATCGGATATCAAGTTCTGTCCAACAAATAGTACATATCGAACTTTGACTAGATCGGTAGATCGTAGGACATTGTTTTCTTAGAAAATCAGATGTTGAATCGTCTGCTATAGGAACGAATGGCAGAAGATCAGATATGAAACTCGTACCCTGGTGAGTAGGCCTAAATGCCTACCTGTAAATTACTTTGTCTAAAAACAAATGCACCCATCCCTAAGTACTGTAAGGTATCTGTTTTTTGTATATTTTTAATCTAAATTTTTTTAAATCTTTAACTAAGAGCCTTATTATACAGTTCTTGGAAATTAACGTTTTGTGGCTTATTACAGGCTAAATCAAATAAAACGTCAAAAAAATGGATGAAGACCAACCGGAAGGGGAACAGAAGAAGTTTGCTGCGGACAGAGCCAAGCTGGGTCGAGCAGGCTGTAAAAAATGTAAACAGAAAATTGAATCAGGCTCTCTTCGAATCGCCAAAATTGCACCCAATCCTTTTGGTAGTAGCGGTGGAGCTATGAAAATGTGGCATCACGTTAATTGCATGTTTGAGGTAAGGGAGTCAACAGGTTTTGCTCTAAAATTGCCTTTGCCTTAGATTATGAAATAATTTTTGGATCACACTAACTATTCACCAATTTTTGACAAAATTTATATTATCAATAGTCTAAACGGTTAGAGGCAAATATAATATAAATTGATAAAGTAAAGGATACTAAATTTTTAAAACCCTAAAGAGCCGTTTGTTTTAATTTTTTTCATTTGGAAATTCACCGTAGATTTTTAAGCAAGTGCAGAAGAAGGGAGATGCTTTAAAAGGTGGTTCCTTGTATTGGGTATTAAAGAAATGATAAATTATTTCTGGTATTATGCTAGTGAAGGTGATGTCTATTCAAAAATCTCTCTAAGTTAGACCAAAAAAATTAAATAAGCACTGAAAAATAATCATTGAGGGAAATGTAATTATTTTTAATCTTTGGAAATATTCCTTTAAATGTTCTCTAGATCATATTCGTGGCAGTATTCTTTTGGCCCATTTCTGGGTGAGAAAAACCCTACCACACCCGAAATACTCCAGAAAATTAAACTGTAAGAAATCAGGGAGTAAAAATATGCGAAATAATATGCGAAGTAGGCTCGCCGCATAATGTTAACATCAATTGCTTTAGATATTATTAAAAAGGTCATAACAGGCTTTTGCTTAATATTGTATTGTACAATATTGTTAATATTGTATTAATATTGTATTGTTGCTCCCACATAAGGGATGAATAGATTTATAGCCAAGACATTTAGTAGATGGTACAGAAATTATATCTGATGCAAGGCATGATGGAGGGGTTCTGGTGTGGTTTGCCAAGCAGCGAGTGTCGACGCCTCGCATACAGAGTGGGGAGGATGTGGCGACTGACAGACAGTTTGCTGAGACTGTGTTAGACTGTTAGATTTTAGGGTAATGAAAGCCCCAGCATTGCCAGCTACTCCAGCTAGGCACTTCTCCCTAGGGACATTGTGCAGCTTACGGTAGGAAGGGATTTTCAGGATGGGAACTGTCCCATCCTGAAAATCCCAAATCATTACTTAGGTCAGTCAGCCTCGCCCCTGCAGAAAGTGAGACACGTTTCCAACCCGTCCTCCAGGCTCTTCCGGGGACGACTCACCCTCTAACCCGACACCTCCCGAGCATCCCCAGACAAGGACCTCCAGCTGGGATCTCTCCTTGTTGTGAAGAGTCTCACCCAGGTCGGTTCGCCCTCCAGACTAGCAGGCGCCTAGAAGTTTGTCGGATAAGGGTCCCTCATCCCCTTCCAGATGGACAAGCCAGGACAAACCACAACTCCCTCCATGGCTTAGATCTGACTGGGTATCCAAGCTCAGTTGGGAATCAAAGTTCCCAGAGAGACAAGGAGGAACCAAGGTGAACAGGAAGCTGGTCAATCCGGACAGCCAATAGACTTACCAGAACAATGACAGCTTCTAATTACTGTAGCCATTGTCGACTTTTGTATTGGTTAAGACGAGTCAGAGAGCCATCTATGGACTGTGACTGCAGCTCTCTGTGTTGCAGGTGTTTGCCAAGCAGCGAGCGTCGACACCTCGCATACAGAGTGGGGACGATGTGGAGGGCTGGGATGCTCTGTCTGCTGAGGACCAGGAGGAGATTCTGTCCCACGTCGCCAACTGTGAGTGCAGCACCATTAACATACGTGCGAGGTCGAACTGACAATAAACGTCTTAAAGAGAGTCGATTTGTTAACCACTTAACTGTGGAGTAATTTGCCCCCCGTGGTTTTTTACGTGATCAGTAGTGCGCAGTTTAATTACACGATCAACACCACATTGCACGTTTTTGTCTCAATGCGACAAACGTGATACTGCAGAATTCGTGGTGTGGACGTAGTTCCAGAAAAATCCACTAGAGTGTAGCACCAAACGGTCTGCAACTCGTCAGGGTCAACTGTACAGTCGTAGAATGAAAAAAACCTAGCAGAACAATTATTGTACCAACAAAATAAAGAAATAAATCAGGTGAGAATGTCAAATCCGAGTAAACTCGGGCATCGCAGTTGACGAAGCGAGGGTGTTGCACGAGATATCTCGTGTGCAGCAGTCACGGGTACAGAGGATAAGGGGTTAAAGATAAGAAAAAATACCTATTTCAGAGAAGTACATCATACTCCTCTGGAATAAAAGAAGTACTTCCTTGCCTGGTATTATGAATTATAATACCAGGCATAAAAGAGATATTGTAACCTCAACCCACAATCTTGAATTTTTTAAGAAAAAACCAACATATGCTGGTTCATCGTTTATGAGAAAATTGCCAGAAGCTATAAAAAACGAAATAAATACTAAGCTGTTTAAGCGAAATTTAAAGAAATATTTAATAGAAAAATCACTATATACAATGGAGGAATATTATATTTAAGCTATAGTAATAATTTAATAGATTGCCTTATTTCTTAGGTAAAATTGTATAATTTATGGATACTGTATTGATGATAATATTTTGTTTATTTTTTAGTCAGGTTAGTAACTGCCACTATTTATTGTACAGGTGTACAACGTGTATAAATAAAGATTTTTGATTGATTGATTGATTGATTGACTTCATACTTCTGGTGGTGGTTAAGAATATGAACATGCTTCGGTGTTTACAAACAAAACCGGATGAATTTGGATATTTAGAGAAGGGGAAAGGAATAATAGCAGATGATCGATTGATTCAATTATTAATTTCCTGTGTCATCTGTTGCATGTTAAATTAAAAACATTTCACCTGTTTATTGATTGTTATTCACTAATTGCAATGCCGAAATCTGTTTTTGAAAATTTTCATTCCTTTTCAAGATATAACCAAATAAAGTTTCTTCCCTAAGTAATCCCAATGGATATTTCCAGCTCTGAATATTTTTTCAGATTATATTTCTTATCTCTGGCTCTAATTTAAAGTATGAAGGCCATTTGAGTACCAAAGCACTCAGTGATATAATGGAACGTCATCAATTAGAGAATCAGACTACAATGAGAATGGATTATCTTTCATAATCCAAAATAAAAGGAGCTTTTCTAAAATTGATTTTCAGTAAAAATTAAATATCACATTTCTTACAAGACATAAGAAACACAGTCCAAACAAGTATTTAATGTTCAATCAATTAGTCAATCAAAATATCTTTATTTATCATTGTATACACATAGGTTGACATGTTCATAAGGTTTATAAAGGGAAGAATCTTCATTAAAGTATATCTTAAACACAAATAAGATTTTCAAAAACTGTTTTCGACATTACAGTCAGGGTGACAATCTAGTTTGCAATGATGGGTCATAAAACTAAGTTTACATTTGAAAAAAAATTATTACGTCCAATGTGGCGGATCCAATATGGCAGCAAAAAAATCCTCCTGTCAAGAAGTTCTTAACAGCTGCTCTTAATTATCGATAGCAATAGATTGATTCATTTATTACTTGTAGCATCCTAAATCTTTATAATACTTTTGTCACCATATTTTCTTGCCATCTTGAAAATGAGGCGCTTTATATAGTCATACTTTGAATTTATGGTTTGGCATATGAAATAATGGCAGAAAAAAAATCTCCATTTAACAATATTTTTAAGGTTAAGTGTCTTTTTTATTGTCTTTCCTCAACTAGGGTTACTCTCCCAGAACTGTATCAAAGATTCTTACCCGGAGGAATGCGCACAGAGCTCTTGCTCAAAAATTTACATTACTAGCCCGGTGCGGTGTTATAGCCTATAATCTCATAGCCTAGAATTTAAAAATCGTGTTATAGTCTATAAAAAGCAAACTGTGTTATAGTATATAATGGAAATGTAAAAGGTGTGTTATAACCTATAATATCGCAACTGTAAAATAGCATATAATAACTTTTACAAGTTGTTGCATAGCCTATAATGTTTTAGCAGAGGTGTGTTATAGTCTATAATCTTAAAATTGTGTTATAGCATATAATAGTCGATTTGTGGCATAGTCTATAAAGAAGATTTTGTTGCATAGCATAGAATAGCCATTATAGAGTATAACCCATAATCAAAATATTATTCTAGGCTATGGAACAGTTTGTCAAAAGCTTTATATGTTATAACACAGTTAAATTTCTAATATAATCTTTAATAATTTGCTGTATTATAGCCCATAAATTCGAAATTGTGTTATAATCTATAATAAGCAAAGTGTGTATAACCTAGAAAGACGAGTTTGCTAAATAACATAGAATGGGGAGGAGAGGCACGCAGCGGAACAGCCGTTGGCAGACGCCTGGCAGCTCGGTACGCGACCACGCAGCGAACTGACACTCAGTGTTGCCAATGTCGGGAATTTTTCACTGCATGCGGGATTTTTGAGGCTGATTTGATGGAGATCTGCTAAATCGAGCGTTGCTGTAGATTTGTAAACGCAAATTGGGGATTGCTCTTTTCCGGAAATATATATATTCGGGCGTTAGCATTAGTGAATAATGAAATGTTTCGATGTTATCACACACTGTTATAAGAGCTCATGTTAGTACTGTACACTTACTAACATGAGTAACTTACTAACATGAGTACTTACTGTACACTTACTGTAAACTTCATTTTTAGTTTGTACTGAGTGGTGGGTAGTCACGGGAAATTTCGGGAATTAAAACTACCAAACTGGGATGGTAACACTGCCTGCTGAGCGGCGTTTTCAGGCCTGGTGTTCTGTGATTGGCTGTCCCGCCGTGGGAACATCCTCCCTTTCTAGACTATGCAACAAAATCGTCTTTCTAGACTATACAACAAATTCATCTTTCTAGACTATGCAACAAAATCGTCTTTCTAGGTTATAACACAAAATAATTTTTATAGGAAATTCCACAAATTAACCATTATATACGATAACACACCTTTGAGATTATAGACTATAACACACTTCTGCTAAAACGTTATAGGTTATGCAACGTTTCTTAAAACTCATTATATATTATGATACAGTTTCAATATTCTAGGCTATAACACACTCTTCACATTATCATTATATGCTATAACACATTTTGCTTTTTATATACTATAACACGATTTCCACATTATGGGCTATAATACAGTAAGTTATTAGAAATTAAATAAAAATTTAACAATTATAGTTTATAAAACAAAACTGTGTTATAGCATATAATGTTTTTTGACGAAGTGTTTCATAGCCTATAAAGAAATATGATTATAGGTTATACCCTATAATGGGCGTTATATGTTATGCAACAAATTTGTCTTTCTAGGCTATGCCACAAATTGACCGTTATATGCTATGAGATTATAGACTATGAGACGCCACGTACTAGCCCTATATCAACTATGTTGGAAGCATTTAACAATCCTGTTATTTGGAAATCATTGAATGATTCTTAAGGTTGCTTGTTTTGGTCTTTATTTTGGTAGCTATCTCGGATCGGAGTTGTAATAAACATATATAAAAAATGGCAACAATTAATTGTTCTACCCTCAGGTACTCAATAACATTTTTCAAAAGTTCAGCAAGTCAGTAGAGGGAAATATACATACCAGCCCATTCTGTTAATGATTTTATTGTAATGCATTCGGTGTCCACCTCCCAATCAGATCGTTACAGCAATCTGCTCGAAGATAAGGTCCAGTCGCTGAGTAATGGGCCACGAGCAGAGCCAGTCAACCGAGCCGACGATGACACCATATTGTAGTCAATTATGTGTTCATACACATCAAAAACAATTTTGGTATATTATAAATAATGAAATTTTACTATATAAAAATGCTAGGATTACTGCTGCTGTGCACTATTTTAATAGTTTCATGTAAGTCAATAAATTTGCTCATTTGCTGTTTAATTTTAGATGACAGTCTGTAAAATCGTTTCATTTGATAATTTCATGTTTGAGATAAAAACTGTTTTCTATAAATCATGATTGGAAGTGATGTCATTTTGATAAGAGATCTACAGATTTTGAGTTTATTGTGCTTATTTACTAAACTTTAACTTATGTTGCAGTAACAGGGTCTGAAAAGGTAAAGAAAACAACACCAAAACCAAAGAAAACACCGGTCAAGCCTTCCACATCGACAATCAGTGCTGCCACCACGTCACCATCGACAGTCAGTGCTACCACCACATCTCCATCGACAGTCAGTGCTACCAACACATCATCAACAACCAGTGTTGCCACCACGGTGTCTGCGACAGACAAAAACCACAAGGATAACTCATTCAGGGAGTTTCGCAGACTGTGTGCGGACATCGCCAACGCCAGCAGTTATCTCACCAAGACATCCATCGTCAAGGAGTTCTTTGACAAAGGAACAGAAGGAGGTGAGTGTAGTGGGTACGACTTTCATAACTGAACTTCTGCAGTTCAATCCTATGGCAGACTAGGCCTATTGGATTGTATTGCAACATCTAGTCTTTAAGAAAACAATATCAAACAATCTTCTGATAGCGACTGAATTGTATTTCAATATCCAGTCCTTAAAAAAAACAATATCGAACGATCTACCGATAGACGAACTTTGATATTAGTTTGTCGGTCAAAACACAATACACGACTCCATCATATTTTACGAATTTTTTTGTTGTTTTATAAAAGTGTATTGTTATTGTTTGTCGACAGTACCTTAGTTCAAGATGATGGATGATGGGAAACAAGGTAAGTTTGTTTAGTTATTTTACGTTAGTATCGTTTTGGTTAGTTTTTAGTTAGATGTGTTATATTCGGTTTAGTTTCATAACGTTTTATTATATTAGGATATGTTTACTGCTTATGAAAGAATTGAATAGTGAACTTAGCCTTGATATCGGTCAATGGTGGTTATCAAAATATTACTATTTCATTACTTACAGTTATCGGAACAGTATGTGGAATGAGCCGACCAAAAATCTGTTGTTTTTGGACAACTGCAATGGGTAGGCTTCAGTATCTGATCTTCCGTATGACTCACTATTGCTAAGTACAGTTGCAGTACAGCCCTTTTAACGTTATGGTGAGAAGTTCAGTTACTAAAGCTGACCCTCATTGAGGTGAGAACGGCAGAAGATATGAAAGTCTTACTGAGTAGTGGAGGAGGCATCGTTGTAACTTGTAAGCCATGACGAAGTGTGGAGAATAGGCTGAAAAGACTACAAAAATACCTTCCGATATTACAATAAAGTAATAAAGCTGAGCCCTATGGAGACACAGGCGTGAAAACTGCTTAGTTGTACTGTTTAAGACCTTAATGGGATTTTTGGCATTTCATGGGATATTGTTTCATGGGAAGTTGAAGAATTATTGATGTGTGAGTCAGGGATTTGCCCTCTATTGAAAGATAGGTAGATATAGAACAGAAACATTTTTTTATAGAAGATATAGATATAAATAGATTTAGATTTTTTAGTTGTAGTCCTCAAGGTCCCATCTGTTGAAAACCTTAGCCTAAACTCGAATTTTTCACTCCTTAAAAGTCAGAATTCAGCCTCTGACGCCATGCTGACCGTAATGTTTTACCCTTCTTATTAAATTTGTGAAATTGCAATCAAGTCTGTTGAAACCACCGAGATTTGTTATTAAACTAGATTCTTTTTCTTATATTTTAATATTTTTTGTTCTCAGATGGCTTTCGAGGTGACATTCTGCTGTGGTGTCGATTGCTGCTGCCCGGGGCTGTTAAGAGAATATACAATCTACAGTCCAAGCAAATCATCAAATTATTCAGTCGAGTATGTAAATGCTTTTGAACTGTTTATAATTGTACTTAACCACTGGGTAATCACTAAATAAGTTTATAGTTCTTCTCTTCATGGTTGCCAAAGAAGTTGTGGTTAAGGTTTTTATTGTACTTTTTTGCTTTAAAAGACCTTAACTACTTATTGCCATGGTTTTGACCTGTGCGGGGATCAAAAGACAATGAGATACTGTAGCTAATTGTCATGTAGGCAAGCCTGAGGGACTGCTCATGTTCAAATTGAGGGATGCAATAATTGAGAACAAAAGAATCAAATTGATTCTTGTGCTGGAGTTGATTAATTGATTCTTTTCATCAAGAATCGATTCTTTAAAATATTCATCCTAATTTTTGTAGCATTTTTTTAAAATTGCTTGATTTAACGAATTGTAATATTGTTTTCAATAATAAATTTCCATTATATAATGCTTTTATTTGTTTTATGTCAGTAGCTTAAATTTATTACAATAATAAATGCAACTCGATAAAATTCAATGTTAAGAAAGAAAAGTATTGATTTTCATTTTAATGATAGGCCTAGCGACCAAACACTAAAAAAATTGTTTCCCATAAACACTGCTTTCTTATAAATTTCCTAACCGATTCTGTAAGAGCCAGACAGTGAGCGACTGTGGTTGTTGCAGATATTCGGCACCGACCAGGAGGAGATGTTGGAAGACTTGGAGCAGGGAGACGTTGCTGAGACCATCCGGGTGTTCTTTGAACAGAGCCGGACTGTGAGTAAAAAAGCGAATGAATTTCTTGTGGAATAGTGAGCTATTGGCATTACCCTTATGGTGACTCTGAGGCATGGTACCATGATAAGTTTTCATTTTGGGGCACCAAGATGCAAAAAATACTTTAGCGGTCGCAATTTTTGTCTGATATTCTTCAGATTTGTTAGGAGCAATCCTTTTTATGATATCAAGGTCAAGTTCATTGGGTATACAAATGGACCACCCCTAACCCCACTGTTGGGGGATAAATGATCCAAATTTGGGGTTTTTGGGCACTATAAGGGTAATATAAGCCCCAAATATAAATTTAAAACATATTTTTTAGAAGTAAAAATACAAAAATTTCACGCTTTCTGCCAAAGTTATATCACCATAAGTAACAGATTTATGATAAAAAATAGAAATTACTAAACGCGGGGAGTTGCCCTAAGGGGATTTCAATCCCTAGAGGTCACTATTACTATTTGAATCTCTTAGATGTAGGTAGGAATGTCATTTTTATGGTCTGATCGGCCATTTCGTTAGGGGAATGAACCGAAAGCCTCTTTTCCATTTTGGGAGGCAAAAAGCCTAAATTTTAAGGGTTTTAGGCCTAAAAGGGGCAATTCAAGCCTTTAAAATTGAAATTCTCCCTGTCATGTCAGTGTGCTGTTTGAGTACTCGTTGCACTTTATAGTGTTAAAACACTGAGTTTATTCTGATAAAATTATCAGCAATTTTTTTGTGTGTGTGTTTTATAGAATGGATTAATCGCATCTTTATTTTTTACTGTGAATCACTAAATTATAAAGTACTCTTTCACGTCAAGTTCTAATTATTATTAATATTAGTTCAAATCAACAAACAACCAGAGGGTAGTCATAATCAACAAACTAGATGCAGCCATTTCCAAGAAGAACACTTCATTATTAGATGGCCTGATAATCTTTATTCATCACTCTGGCTGTAGTATAAAGTTGGGCTAGACCAGAAGACTTCTGGTACTTTAGTACTTGTCCTTCTAGTAACAAACAAATTACCAGAAGTCAAATGAACTATTGTAACTTGATATTACAATCAGCGTGATGAATAAAGGATTATCACGCCATCAAATAATAAAGTGTTCTTTTGTAACACTTCTAGGTGAGAAAAATTACTGTTTTAAAAACTATAAATCATGAACCTCGTCTTATTTACATGTTACAGATTATACTTTACAGATTACTTTGTTATAGATTTACACTTTATGGTAGGTGTAAAATGTTTCAGTAACTTATCAGCGAGTTGATTATTCATGGTTTTCCTCCTGGATTGAAATTCAACTAATAAATTAATTAATAGGTCACAGACCTTTTTTGTTGTCAATCTAAAGTTTTGTTATACAGGATAACTAGTTTCGGGTCTCAAAGACCCATTTTCAAATCCTTTGTCAAACAGTAAGGTTATGAATTTAAGGAGTGAAGCACAAGGCTTCTATATTATTTGAGAGGAGGAGATAGGAAGTACAGCTAACTCACCTTGCAAGTAAGCTACAGAGACACACATAGATATTACACATTATATGAGTGATATTTCCGCTTTGCAGCCTTTGTCAAACAAAAGAGAACTAGTACTAGTTGTCTTAACTGCCAGAACTAGTTCTCTTTTGTTTGACAAAGGCTGCAAAGCTGAAATATCACTCATATAATGTGTAATATCTATGTGTGTCTCTGTAGCTTACTACTTGCAAGGTGAGTTAGCTGTACTTCCTATCTCCTCCTCTCAAATAATTTGTCAAACAGTAATCATGGAACACTCGTCGTTGTCGTAAGTTTTTTAAAACTGTTTTTACACATACACACACGGACGGAGACGGACACAGGAACACATTTTTCATTTCATTACATTAATTTAAAGAACTCGCGAGGCTGGCCAAGGACAAAAACCATACTGCGGGGTACAACACGATCGCCGGTTAACTGATGCTTACTTGATGACATAGACCTTTGAGGAGGGGTATCAGCTGATCCTCTCTATTGTTATGGAGTTTCTCTATTCTGTCAAAGAGTATGTTAGAACCAGAAATTAATTTTTCATTCAAAACATCATTAGGCAAATGTTTAAAGGCTATGTAAATTTCAAAGCTTTCTAGGACGTTCATCTTATTGCCTTTATTACATTTTTGTGCAATATACTCAAATTATAGTTGCAGCTTTTTACGTTGTGGTTTTCATTAATTAGGTGCTCTGCAAACTTTGACCTTTATGTTTGCAATTTAGGATTAGGAAGATGTTCGTTGTACCTTTTTCTAAAAGAAAGACTTAATTAATTTAAATGAATGCTTTTAATTAATTTATGAGCAAGTTGTAACAAAGTTAACGTCTGTGTCGGACCAAGGTGAGGCCGGCGAAGAAGAGCCTGCTGACGCTGGCGGACGTGGACCAGTTCCTGGAGAGACTCAGCGCCCTCACCCGCGAGGACGACCAGGTCTACCACTTCCAGCAGATCGTCGACAAGTACGTGTCTCATGGCAGTTCAGTACCTCAGCAGTCAGTGTGAATAGAATGCAGTACACCTCAGATTATTAGGACCCCACATTATCCGGATCCTGGATTATCTGAACTGGTCTATTCGAGAAATTCAAAAATTAAAATCACGGCAAAAACGTGATTTTAGCACGTTAACAGGTGAAATTTGCCTTAAAAAAATTAAAATGAAAAATATAATACATTACTGTACGCATTTGCAATCACAATAATACAATAATTGAAGGAATCGCATTGCTTAAACAGTACATTACAGCATTTTCATGAACGTAGATTTTTGGTTTGCTACTTGGGGCGCTAGCAGTAATCAACAAAGGCGTAGCCTACAGCAATTTTGCGAGTTAGTTTATTACTGTGTTGTTTTAGGCTATTTTACATTTATGGTTATGAACTCATTGTGTGAACTGATATTGAGTTTCAAAGCGGTTGTAAAAGGAAATAAGTGGTTTTAACTTTAGAACAGAAACTGAATACTGTCAAAAGACTTGACGCGGGAGAATCAGATAAAAAATTAGCTAAGGAACTGGGTGTTTGGTCAAGTACAGTAAATGTCTAGAAGAAGATTCGAGCAAAGTTAGAAAAGTGGTTCGCGGAACAAGCTTAAAAGACTAACATGTTGTAAAGTCTTGATACGCCGTTTGCAGCATTTATTTAGCAGAGGCTAAGGTATATGATCGTTATTTAGGCAATATTGTGATAACCTCGGATTATCCAGATTTTTTTGTTATCCGGATCAGTGTTCCGCCACATTAATCCGGATAATCTGAGGTGTACTGAACTGATATTGCAGAAGCGAGCAATTACAACAATTTTAAATCTGCGATTGTGGTATTCTGCCAAATTGCATTTTCCTGAAATAGGGATTTTAAAAGTTTTAAGTTAATATGTCTTTGAGTTTATGTTGTTCATTGACCGTAATTTTATTTATTTGAACACCCAGAGATAAACATCGTTATAACACTAGGTGTAGGAACCAACTTTCATTTAAATAAACCTAGCAATGCAAGTATTTGATTTTTTAATTGTTTACCAACTGAAATTCAAAAGTACCAGCAGTTTTGTCACCTTTAAAAATAAATTTTAAAAATATTTTGTATAAAGTTTATATTTATTGGAGGAATTATATTGTTGATATCACATGCTGTAAATGACAATTTTTCAGTTTAATTTCAATTTATTAGCTTTATTTCCCTGAAAGATGACGCCATCACATGTATAGCCTATGTGCACAATTTTATGAATAAAAGATTTTTTGATTTTTTACTTTTACAGAGGAGTTCCGATAATCCAAAACTCAAAAACCTAGAACTCCGCTCAGTCTAAAACGCTACTAGGACAAAAAAATTCCCCCAATTCTGAGCAAAAAACTGGGTGAAACTTTGCTAAATACATAAATTGTCTTAAATTTGATTGCGCATAAACAGCGGGAGTAATTTTGCAAACCACGATTGCATATGTTTACCAATAGGTGGATAGACGAAATGTATAAATGGCAGGCAATGGCAGGAATAACTTTGCAAAAAATTAAATGACTGTGAAATTTGATTGCGTGAACTTAGTGATTGCAAGAATAACTTTGCGAAATAAGCAAATGGCCGATTGATTTTATCGCATGTATTTATCGTTCGCGGGTAATTGGTGCGGCCGCGGAGGAAGTAGGTTTGCAAAGATGATTGCATGTCTTTATCAATCGCAGAAAATGACAGTTGCAACTGTGCAAATATCAATGCATTTGCAAAGTAAAAAAAATGAGTTTTAAATGTAATCATGTGTTTTTGCTAACCGGGCATAAACAGCAGGAATACATTAAACACTTTATTTAGTAATTTATTTTAATTTTAGTAATAATTAATTCTGCTTAATCTAAAATATTTCCTAATCCAAAGTAGATATGATCCTAGTTATTTCGTTTTATCGGGACTCCACTGTAATAAAAATGTTGATACATTCAGTATCTTACAGAGTTAACTAAATTATGCTGCAAAGCACTACAGCCTAAATTAAGACTTGAATTTCATAAAGCACTTCTCTGCTCTTGAACTAAATTACTCTCTAACCTTTACATGCATCTCAGCCTTTTTAAAACGTTAAATTTGTTTTTATAAAAACTTTGGCTCTAAATAATTCAAAGAAGTACTCAAATTCTCAAATATCTAAAAGTACTCAAAAGAGTGGAACTACTCAGATATAATTGTATTCTAGGTTATATGATGTTAATCAATCCTTTTGGTGTAGCTTTTAGTTCCTTAGATGTAAATAAGTATGGTTTTGCAATTGATATCATTCAATTGATCTAATGATTGATAATATCATTTTCCGAAAATATACTTTTTTCAGTACATATTTGATGATTACAATATTTTATTCTTGCATTGTAAATGGAAATTAATGTTTTGTTTTTTCTCTCTTTGATTATTTCATGTGCTGATAAGTCTTTGTTCTCATGTTGCAGGTGTACTTCAAACGATTTGAAAATGATAATTCGGCTAATAAAACATGATTTGAGGATAAATGCTGGTCCAAAACACATGTAAGTTTTGTTTACTGCTACCATTTTGTTTGTGCTAAGAATATTCTGCTCCCTAGCAGTTACTTTATTTTTATTTAGTTTGATTTTAGACCATGAAAAATTTCTTCAACCTCGAACAATTTGCCTCACGAGTGTTTTTAGTGGAGATCTACCCAATAAATTCCTTTTCAACAATTTTATACACAAGCAGGACAATGCTTGTCCTGTATTAGAACTTTCTCATTATATATTTCCTATAGGAATCGTCGATATTGTCCCTCAATCACTCGAAAACTAACTCATTCTACTTAAATTGAAGAGAGCTTAGTACTTAGACAAGCATTGTCCTTTACCAGAACTTCCTCTTTCTCTTTCTTCTGATGAAGTCCTAAAGGGATGAAATATCAAGGATTTGTAGGCGTTCTTTTGGTTTTGTTCTGTGCTTCACCTGTTGTCATCTTTACCAGGTAAAATTAAATATCTAATCTTTAATGTTCAGCTTTAAATGGGGAATGTTGGTTTTACCGGAAAACCCGTTATGCAGACAGGTTCCCGAGGGGTCCGGATAATAGGGAGTCTACTGTACATAGTTGACATGTATTGTCAGCCATAGACGGCTGTCTGACTGGTCTTTACCAATACAAAGGCCAACAATAGCTACAGTAATTAGAAGCTGTCATTGTTCTGATAAGTCTATTGGCTGTCCAGATTGACCATCTGAGCTTGGATACCCAGTCAGGTCTGAGCCCTTTAGGGAGTTGTGGATCGTCCTGACTTATCCATCTGGGAGGGGATGAGGGACCCTTATCCGACAAACTTCTAAGCATATGCTAGTCTGGAGGGCCAACCGACCTGGGTGAGACTCTTCACAACAAGGAGAACTCCCAGGTGGAGGTCCTTGTCTGGGGATGCTCGGGAGGTCTCGGGTTAGAGGGCGAGTCATCCCCGGAAGAGCCTGGAGGACGGGTTGGAAAGTGTCTCTCTTCCTTCAGGGGCGAGGCTGACTGACCAAATCATACCTTTCCAATCCTGAAAATCCCTTCTTACTGTAAGCTGCACAATATCCCTAGGGAGACTTGCCTAGCAGGCAATGCTGGGGCTTTCATTCCTCCAAAGTCTAACAGTCTAACAGTCTGACATGTATTGTTGTGTTCTGTCGCAGCCTGGAAGGCATCCACCCGGACGCGTACCAGGCGTTCCAGACGACCCGAGACATCGGCAGCGTAGTCGCGAGTGTGATGCCAACGCGCGGCGCGCGACCGACCGCGCTGAGCATCGGAGTGAAGACTCTGACCCCTGTCCTGCCCATGCTGGTACGTCACTGGCCGGGCGAGTGTGGCAGAGCAGCAGAGATTAAAAATGGTCACATTTACGCACAAAAAACATTTTCGTGCGTAAATGTGTTTTGTGTTTTAATCTTCGTTTTAAAGTGTAACGACCTCAACAAGAGTGATTTTACGTTCTGTATCCACCTGAAGATGGTGCCAGGAGCACCGAAACCACATGGTAGCCTGTGTTACTATTTCAATCATAAGACGGAATTAAGTTAATTTAACCTTTTTAATAGATGAAATTATAGTTGGTTTTAAATTTTAATAAATAATTCCATAAGCATTGTCCTCACACAGCAATATATTCTAGATGTATAGAAATGGGAATCCCGGGACGAAACCTGGGATCGGCTTTTGTCACTCCTGAAATCTTAGGTCCAGGATTGTAGTGGAGGGATTGTTGGGGCAGGTATGATGCAGCCAAGGACAGGTTGTGACTAGGATGGGGGTCAGTTTCACAGGTCGGTGTCACCTACTTAAATTATGATTAGGTCCTGGAAATTAAGGGTATACAAGCTGAACATTGTGGTGAATGAGAATTCTTTATTGATTGTGGATCCGGGTTGACTATTGAACTGAAACTAATCTGAAGTGTTTGGGAAGTAGGCTACTGTTTTAGAATTGGAAGCAATTTTATATACCCAAAGGAAGGATCTGTCTGCCAGATTGGTCTTGCCAGCTTTGATGGACCCTAAACTACTTAAATTCTATAGATTGGAACAATTTACAAACACTAACATCATATATTGACAAGTTACCTAAGTCGTTAAATTCATGATTTAAATTCAGATTTCCTACCTAAACTATTGAATATCAAGCCAAGCCTTAACTGACAATTTATTGTAATGATAGTTAGTTACAGAAACTGAGCATCTTTGGATTTTACTATGAAATACTATGAATAATATGAAATGGCCATTTGCGTCATTCCGGCTACATTATTTGAATTTACCTAAATTCCGTTATCCCTGCTTCCCCTAGCTAACCCCTTTAAAAACTATTACTCAAGCATACATGACGACTTGGATGCCCGGAAATATGAAAAGTCGCCGCTCTGGACAATTGTGTGATGCGTGTGTCCTGGACGCAGTGCAAGTTCACAAGGACAAGAGTCGGAGGGGGCACCGGAAAAGAGGGGTTACGGTCTACAAAAGTGCCAATAAGGATTTTGGATGATGGTATAATGAGTTTTAATGACCAATATTTATTGGAAGTCGTGGCGTTGCACGGCACAGGATTGAGACCCCTCCGTGTGTTTCAGGCGGAAGCCTGCAAGTCTGTGGAGCAGGCGATGCGGAGGTGTCCCAACGGGATGTTCGCGGAGATCAAGTACGATGGGGAGCGAGTCCAGGTCCACAAGCAGGGCCACGAGTTCAAGTTCTTCTCCCGCAGTCTCAAGCCCGTCCTGCCTCACAAGGTGATCAAATTACCGGTCAAATTCCATTATCTGCCCACATAGTCCAGGCAACGTATGCTCAAAAAAAGGTATAGAGGGAATTGCATGGAACACAATTTTTGACTTTGCAGCTTTGTTTGGACTAGTTAGGTGAAAATTTCAAAACTCCCTGTCCGTAGCCCTTGAGCGGGGGGAGGAAGGGAGGTTTGAAGGTACCATTTTTTGGTTTTTCCTAAATATCTTGATCAACTTTTAGTATACCCTACTAAATTTGAAAATTGAAGAGAATTAAATTTCCTGTAAGAAAAGTATATATATATGTATCCTTTGGTCCGACCATTTACAAAGAAAGCACTAATTTTATTAATATTTAAACAAATATCCCTTCCATGAGAAATACATGTAAATTTGTGGGTAACATACATGCCCAATGGGGCAACACTTTTTTCACCTAAAGGAAAATTAACAGCATTCAGGAAATAATTACAAAATTTCCAGTAATTTTACACCTCAATCATAAAATTGGTCTAAAATTAAGGTGTTAGCGAGCTCTCAAAAAACAGTATTTTTTAAGAACTATAACAAATTGTAATAATTCCTTGACAAATAACGTTATAACGTCACTTATAACGTTTCCTCTATACTTCTTCGTTATCTGGACTAACAACTGAAAAACATTTTCGTGTTAGCTGTATACATTTTATGGCTAAGTCTTTTGGTTACCGAATAGTTTGCTAAGGATATTGGAATCATTTCTGAGTAATTCGGTCGGTATTGTTGCCGTTCTTACCTTATGTGTCAAACATGCAGATAACGGTAACATCAATGACGCAACACTGCGCTGGCCACTGTTCGGGTTGGTTTAGGTTAATTTATTCTATAAAATACAATTTTAAAAATTAGATAAGATTTTATCCTAACTTTACAGAATCCAACCTAACCTAACCTCTCCTCTTGTAATGCCGCTACTACAGGAAACGACAACATGAGATAAGATAACGGCTCATAAGACAACTCTCAGGTGTAAAATCAGGCCAACTATGAATAAAACTTGTTTCTATAATTTGTCTTTTCCATCTCCAGTTACCTCTACACATTTCTTTTTATTTGTTATATTACTGCCAAATGTTATATTACTTTGTTAGCTTATATTGGAAATATTTAGTTGTGGGCAGATAACAGAATTTGACCAAATTACTATCAGAGGAATTTACTAAGGTAAATGCACTTTTTGCCAATGCCTTGATCACAGTCTTGATTTATTTGGTTTATAATGCAGTACCCTCATAATATTTTACATAAGGTTGAATTTTGTTGAGAAAATATGTTTATTATTGTCATTTTTATAAAAATAAATCAGTATCATTTAGCTCATGAAAAAAATGGTAGCTGTTTTAAGTCTACTCTACCTGATAGCATTGCTTTTGGAACTCTCCTTATCAGAATCGTTAAGGAATGGGTCTGTTTTTTTAATTCTAGAGTTACTTACAAGTAGTATAATTTATGATCAAGTTCAATATTTAATAAAAATACACCTTTGTACATGAAAGACAATGAATTTAAATATGGTAGGCTTATAATTAGGGGTGGGCGAGTACTCGACAGTCGAGTAATTACTCGAGTAGTTGCTACTACTCGAGGTCGAGTCGAGTAGTTCCAACTACTCGACTAAAACAAGTCGAGTAGTTAGTTACTCCCGCCTTTTACGCGGCGGCCGAATTTACGTGCGATTTACGCTTGTGCGATCAAATTTTACAGACGATCGCGAGTTACGCAAAGCTACATCTGCCGTTTATCCGCAATCGGCAAATTGTTTATCGCAGCTCCTCGTTAGTTTCACAATAAAGCAGCATTTTCTGTTCATTTGTGGCCGGCAAATACGCGCGACTGACTTTTACGGCCGATTGCTAGTTCGCAAAGTTGCATTTAGTTTATTTACGGTCGGCAAATACACGCGATCGTTTTTCGCGGCTGACCGCGACTTTTCAAGGCTACATTTGCCGATTTTCGGCGATCGGTAAATACGCGCGCTCGTATTTCTCGGCCGACCGCGACTTTAGCAACGCTCCATTTGTCGATTTTCGGCGATCGGCAAATACGCGCGATCGTATTTCGCGGCAGATCGCGAGTTTTGAAAAGCTACATCTGCGTTTAGCTGCGACCGATAGAAATGCGCTATCGATTTTCGCAGCCGTCCACGAGTTTTTCATAATAGTAACCTCGAAAATATTTCATTAACTCATAGAAGAATGGATTTTGACAGTTATCTAATAATACCAGATTCTAAGAGATGTCTCTGAATTCGGAAATTGAAAACTTACAGCAGCTATATTTAGCTCTGACCTACTTCAAATTTGTAATCATATTTTATCTTTGAAATGATACTCAGCCTTCATTTCTGTCTCATTTCATTTGTAAAAATGAGAAGAAAATCGTGGACTTCATTGGTAAAGTGGACTTCATAAAACAATTAGTTAAGGTTTTATAATTTTTGTACTGGGGGATATCTTGTTCTTATCTTGTCGCAGCTGTGTCACTCATGCTCAAGTGATTGGATGTCAAAAACAATAGTTCAGCAGACAGGCAAGGGGGCGGGGTTGGGTTTAGAGAAGTAAACAAATAACTGGGCACAGCTCTCCTCCCTGATGTTTTTAGTTCTTTCTTCCACAATTTCTCTGCTAAGGTTTTAATTAGGGCCAACAATTATTTTTAGTTAAAATATAAAACTGTTTTTGATTTTTTAAATAGTAGGCTATTAATTAAATCTTATTACTGCTTAAATTTCACAACTGTGCATATTCTACATAAATTTATTTTGTGATCTTGTTACATTAACTGATTTGTTATTTTGAGTGATTTTTTAGCATAGTCAACTTATTCATTTAAAAGTAAGGGTTATGCAATGTAGGGGTATTACAATATCAGAGATTTATTTTTCCAAGAAATATATAAATACCCCCGTTGCAGCAGACCTGCATACTCAGCGAATTTCCAGTACAAAACAACATATTTCAATCCAACATAGCGAGATTTTACAGGTTTTTGAAAGCTCCATAAGAATAACATGGGGAATGAGTATGCAGGTTTGCTGCTACGGGTATATTAAAACTGGGTGGTTTTAATTCAATATTTAGTAGATCTGAACTAGAAGAAGCCACTTACCAAGTTTTATCAAGATGTGTTGAGAAATAAGCGAGATATCGAATTTTACTTATTTCCCATAAGGTTAACATGGGACAATGTACTGTGTTTACCACTTTCAATATCTCGGTAACCAATGGACATAGAGCAGTGATTCAAAATACTAAATTGTTTGTTTTTTTGAGCTGAATTCAATGGTGCCAACAAAAATCGGATTATTTTGATTTTTCTATGTAAAAAACTCAAAAAACCCATTTTTGGGGGGGTTTACCCCCCTTTACCCCCCTTCCGGTAGTCGGATTGGGCTGGATTACGAACTCGTCCGAATAATTACTACTTTACACATCCATGCCAAATTTCATTAAGATTGGACCATTTTTACGCGAGTTATCGTGCTTAAAGACACATATATATATATATATATAGATATATATATTTATGAAAATGAACGAATAGTGTTTTTTGCTTCTGGGGGCCCCAAAACTAAAAGTTATCATGATCTCGGGCTTAGGTCTTACCATGAGTACTACGGTAACAGCTTCTTCCCTATAGGTGAAATTCGCTAAAACATAAGCTTAAATAAAGTAGACCAATTTTATAAGTAAAATTGAAGAAATATTTTAGTTGAAAAAATTAAAATTTCATTACTTTTCACAAACAACTACTCGACTCGACTCGACTTCAAAATCCACTACTCGCCCAGCCCTACTTATAATAATTATAAATCAAAGTTATTTGCCTTTTGTTAATTGGCCTTGAGGTGTCGAATAGGTTTAAATTTACAAAAGGTAAATAACTTTGATTAATATTTATAGGTGTCAGGGCTGTTTTTGAATTAATTATAATAATTGTAATCCTTCCACTTCCTGACACTAATAATTATTATGTGTCAGGCAGTGGAACATGGGCAAGCATTGAGTCAATTAAATTTGAATCACTGCCGACCTGATTGGAATAGTGAAACTGATGCATAACCTTAGAGATATTTTTAGTGAATTTAGATAGAACTGCAACACCATATAGGAGGCACAGGATGTACTGAGTTGTGAAAGTTTGTCCGAGCACTGCTAGATGTTTGCAAGAGCTCTTGCTGCCCAACTAAGTCAGCAAGTCACTCCGCCTGACTACCTATGCCGTCTCGATCGGACTGTTGTGGGAGTTTACATGTTACAGCGAAGAGAAGCTTAAATATTTATTTTACATCATTTTCAGTTGTCTAGCCTTTGGATCACTGTAAAATACTATTTTTGGTTTGAATACTTACTTCAAGTAATCCAAAAAAGGTTTCTGTGGCAACTAGTTTTGACTCATCCAGTGACCCATCATTGGGCCAGGCAAGGAATCTTATTTTCTATTCAATTGAGGGTCGTCATATTTTTTTTTAAATGTACATCACAAACATACACACGAACACGGAGACATTGACTAGGATACAAAAAATACTAGGAATAGAAAAACAAAGAAAACACAGACAGGAGTGAAGCGACTGGGCGGAAGTGCATGTGTACATACATTGTGTACATTTGCGAGAATGCGTAAATGTTGTTGTACATATAACGCACAACATGTACATGTAATGTACATGCATTTCGTACATGTAATATGCATTGTACATGTAATATGCATTGTACATTTTAAATAAATATGCGACCTTCAATCGAAGTGAAACGAAGACTCCTTGTATGGCCTGATGATGGCTCAAATGCTGAGCCGAAACTAGTTGCCACAGCAACCTTTTTGGATTACTTGAAGCAAGAATTCAAATCAAAAATAGAATTCTACAGTGATCCAGAGGCTAGACAACTGAAGATTATGTAAAATCAACAGCTAAGCTTCGCTTTGCTTTAACTGCCATGGCCTGTTCGTGTCAGCATAGCGACAAAACTAGTTGCCACAGCGACCTTTTTGGATTACTTAAATCAGGTAAAACCACAAATAAATGACATTTTGATTTGAGGACATGTTGTACACTGTGCCCGCAGGTGAGCCACCTCAGAGACTACATCCCGCAAGCCTTCCCCCACGGCAATGATCTGATCCTGGACAGCGAGATCCTCATGATCGACGTCAACTCCGGCAAGCCTCTGCCCTTCGGCTCTCTCGGCGTTCACAAGGTCACTTTTTATAATTATTTTCATTATTTATTCATCCATTGGGAAAATGGTACTTGGGTATTATACAGATGCCACTCTTATACAGCGCACTGCAGCGGTTATGTTATCACAAATTTGTTTGTAGGACTTTCCTCATTTCGTTAGGAATCGAACGATACCAGATGAGTCATACTTTCGCCCGCCTAATCCCGTTGACAAGTAATGCTCACACTCAAGTCAACAAGCTAACCTGGGCTTACTTGAAGGGGATTCGGCGGGCAAAAGTATGACTTAAGCTGCTATTGTTTGATTCGTAACCAAATGAGGAAAGTTCTACTAACACATTATTTATGTTAACCTATCCCAACCTAACTGATGCAGCACTCTGTACATGGGTGGCATCGGGTGTGCTGCTAGCGGTGCGGCGACCTGTTCAACTCAATCCTTGCCAACATCACTTTCTTCTTGAGGCAGAATTCAGTCATCATCGGATGAAAAAGATGTCATAATTATGTCAAATTTGGACAGTAAGACAATTAAAATTTGGTCTTTTCAATTAAGTAACATTTTTGGTATACAGTAAAAAAAACTCTCTGAAAATAGTGGCCTCCGTATCATACCAAAGTACTGGGAAAATTCTACTAGGTATGGTATTAAACCATGTAGCGGATATCCCATAATTGCATTTAATTACATTTAGTGTCACATGTCTTGTGAAAAAATGCAGGCATAGACATGGGCACTGACTTTACAATATTATTTGGCGCCTAAGATGTTTGGATATAGGTAGTGGGGGAAGTGGTTGAATATTTGACCCAGATTCATCTGATTAACCTTTCAACAATAATTAAGCCCTTGTCTGTTTGGTATGCAGTTGCTACAGTAGAGTCCTACAAACCCGGACTAATGTGGACCGAACGGAGTCCGGGTTTGTGAAAATTCCGAGTTATCGGAGAATGAGTAAAAATAAGAAAAAATAAGAATAGTTACTGTTATTTCTATAAGAAATCATATATTTATTGCATAGTAAGAAATACAAAAACTACATTATCAGTTACAAAAAAACTTAAAGAAAAACCAAAACTGTTTATATGAGTCATACCGTGCTCTGGCCTTGAATCTCAGTGCACTTTGTTGCTCTGGCAGGCTTTCCGAGTTATCCAGAATTCCGGGTTATCGAAGTCCGGGTTTACGGGACTCTACTGTATTACAGTTCACGCATGCTCATCCCGACCATTTTAAAGAACGTTAGCAAGAGAGATGGACAATGAATGTTTAAAGAGAGATAGACGATTCCCAAATAAGCGCATGTCATTGGCTGCAGCAAAGTGGTTTTTATGTACCGATTTGGTTTCCTATTGGACGATTATTTTTTTTCCTTGTTCTTGAAGTTTTTTTATTATCCGTTAGATAGCGACTCTAATACCTGGACCGAGTTAACAACTGTCATCACTCAAAGAAAATAAACAAAATTTGTTTACTTTTGGGAAAATGATTTTTTAATCAAAACTTATGGAAACACAAGTATATCAAGTTTAAACTCTTATTTAATAACAAGTACATACAAAGTCGGAGAATACAATGCATATTTCCACTTTTACAGGTGAGAAAACTTACGTAAACAAAACTTCAAACCATAACCTTAAATATATTTTGACAACCAAGAATTTTACTTTTTTAAATATTAGTTCACTTTTTTACAGCTTGTAGTAAAGGGGCGGGGCTTGAGTAAAGGAGTGACCTCCCCTCCTCCCCCACACCCCGATGCGTCACAATTGCTGGTGGGGTGCGTTGATTTCTGGTTGGGATGAGTGTTCGCGAACTGTAATAGCGATAATCTTACAAAAAGGCCTCTTGTCAAAAATTACTTTACAGGTGGTTGTGCATTATCATACTGTAAATACTGAGTACAAACCAAAATGGCTCAATGGTTGTGAAACATTTAAACAAAAATCAGAACACTCGTTTTTTAACCGTAAATATTGCATGTTGAATTGATTCAAGTTATCTTGCCTGAAGGACCAAAGATCACTAAAAGAATCTTTGGCTGCCAAAGTGCCAAATTATAAAGTAGTTGTATAATTGTTGATTTTTTTTCTTATTGTTAAGCATGTAATCTTAAGCTAGCTGTTGTACTTAAATTTAAAGTTTATTCAGGTTTTTAGAGAAGCTATTAGTAACTTAATATATCACACAAAAGGAAAATCTCTCAGCTTTAAAAAAAAACTAAACAAACCCTCCAAGTCCTCGTCCATGGATGCTTTACAAAACATGCGCTCATAGTAGTTAAAAGAATATATCCGCTAACTACTTTTTTTGCCTTGAATATGACAAGTGTTGATAGAAATGTTGTTCCAGAAAGCAGAGTTTAAAGATGCCAACGTCTGCCTGTTTGTGTTTGATTGCATCTACTACAACGGAGAATCTCTCATGAACAAGTAAGTTTGAACGTTTCTGTTACATTTGATCTCAGCTAGTCTACAGTTTTTGTAATAACAATGAATCCATAATTTTTTTATGTTGAATTCAAGTAACTTCCTTTGAGATAAACGCTACCATCCACTACTTCTGTGTAAATAAAAATTACCATAAAAATTCAAAATCATTAATAGTTACCATGCACTATTGAATTAGTAATCAACATTCATTTATTTACATATGATTTTCTTACATAACTGTAACAAATATCATATATCATCACATCAATAGAAAATAAATGTACACATCTTAAACTATATTATAATCAACACTTTTTACAGTAGGCCTAAAAGTTCAGATGTGGAGTAAAAATCTTTAGCCAAAGGGAAGTGTTAAAACTGCTTGTTAAATTGAGTTCTAGAGTTTTGGAATTTTTACTCTGCAAGCAATTTATTTTTACTATGCAAGCAACTTTATAACTCAATATATTAAGTTCATTAATTCTCCTTTCCACCGTCATGTCACAAAAATCACCATTGTTGAAGTACTTTTTATTGTAATATTTTTGATTTTTGTTCAGGCCACTAAAAGAAAGAAGGAAGATATTGGAGAAGAATATGAATGAAATAAAAAATCACATAGTATTTTCTGAGCAACAAGAAATACATGTAAGTAATATATTTTGAAATGTGCTAACCAACCTTCAAATCATGAAACAGTTTTTCGTTATGTCGTTTTATATCCTATTTTTTCTCTGAAAACAATGTTAGTCTATGTTAGGGATGTGTCGAATCCGAATCTCGATTCTCAAACCCACCGAATTTTTAAAAAAGATTTGGATTTGAGATTCGATCGGCGAGATTCGAGAATCGAATCCTGCCAAAATTGTTCGCGTAGTTATTATTTTAACAGAAATCACGCTCGTGTCGATCGAGAACATGAAGGTCACTAGCTTACTATCACCGGTCGTCTAGCTTCAAGAGTGATAAAAATAAATATTAGTAGCTGGACAATAACAAATTTCAACTGATAAGGGGTATATTGGACAAAAATGTCGAGTTATAGGGGTTAACATTGAGTGTTATGGCAATCAAGGGGATTTGAAAAGTAGGTGTATTATAGAGGTGTTTGTGTTATCGAGTTTCGTGTAACAAAGGTCCTTTATTGTAAGACTTTATTACTTACGGTGTAACCGTCAGAACAGCTCAAAATGATTTAAACATGAAGAATCAGTACATGTTTCGTCAAAACATGTACTGATTCTTCATGTTTAAATAATTTTTAGCTGTCCTGACGGTTACACCGTAAGTAATAAAGTCTTACAATATTTAATCGTACTGCTCAGGGGCTAAAAAATGGATAATAATCAACAAGGTTCTGTAGTTAGATTTTGATTTGTATGTGTAGGATCCCAAAGACCTGGAGGCCAAGATGACGGAAGTCTTCAGGCTCGGACTCGAGGGGCTGGTGTTGAAAGATCTCATGGTGAGTGGTTCATTTTTAGTAAAGATAATATAATAATATAATACAGTACACCTCGGATTATCCGGATTAATGTGGCGGAACACCGATCCGGATAACAAAATATCCGGATAATCCGAGGTCGTTACATTATTGCCTATATAGCGATCGCGTACCTTAGCCCCTACTAATTTGATGCTGCAAACGATATATCAAGACTGTACAACATGTTAATCTTTCAAATTTTAGGGGTTTAATTTTGAAACAAATTGAAGAACTAAACATTATTAATCATACGAATATAATGTTAACTTTTACCGTACTCATACGGCTTAGGTTTGGAATAAAACGCCAGATTAAAATATTTAATTTATTAAGGTTTAAATAATCATAACTCAAAACTGAAATAATCATGACGAAACTTAAATTAACTCAAAACCTATAACAGTAACTCTTCTTAAGAAATAATATAACACATCAAATGACAGCAATGAACACTCGCAAAATTGCTGTAGGCTACGCCTTTGTTGATTGCGCCCCAAGTAGAAATCCAGAAAACTACGTTCACAAAAATGCTGTAATGTACTGTTTAGGCAATGCGGTTCCTTCAGTTATTGTGATTCCAAATGCCTACAGAAATTTTTACTTTTAGGAAGCGCATTTCACCCGTAAACTCGCTGAAATTATGTTTTTGCGTAATTTAAATTTTTAATTTCTCGGATGGACCGGTTCGGATAATCCGGGATCCGGATAATGTGGGGTCCGGATAATCCGAGGTGTACTGTATGTAAATAAAAATATTAGAATCCATTTACTCCCATTACTTGTTATACAACGTTCGCTGACTTTAAACCCATTTAAATTAATATTGATAATTATGGTCAAAAACTAAGTTACAAGTCAAACAATTTGAAATAAATTTTGAGTCAAAAGTAAATTTAGAAATAGCTTTGATTTCCATTAATAGTATGTATTTGTAACAGGCGCCCACGGCTGTGGCCCCAATGAGAAGAAAAATCAATTTTCTGGTACCAATGCAGAAGAACTGGTGTACCGAGAACCAGTATTGAGAATCAGTTGATCCCTATTTTATTTTACTTATAGTTGAATTCATAGATTTTTGGGATCAAATTAAAATTTGATAAACATAAAGAAGCTATGATATTAACAGGTATAGTAGACTCCCTCTTATCGGGACATCTTCTAAATGGACATCTGTTTAACCAGACTGTACCCTGCGGAACTGACATTTCTTTAACTGTACGATATTTATAAACACATTGGTTTGACTTGATTGGCAGGAAACGAACAGATGCTACTTTATCAACAGTTCTTGTGTTAAAGATAAGAGAAATAATATCTAGCACCTGTCACAAATTGTAATTATTTTCAGTATCTTTATTTAAGATCTTATTTAACCCTTTGCGATTGTGAGGCCAGCAGGAGTGGCCACAACACATTCAGCAGCTAGTCGGAATTAATTTCTGTACAGCTTGGTTCTGCCAGTCGGACGGCCAGCTGTACTGGCCACGCCCCACTCCGCGTCAGCTCAGCATTCATCATGGCGGCTCACTACCGTCAGCTCGGAATTGTTTTCAAGCCCGGCAGCTCAGAATTGTTTTTATTGTAAGCCAGCAATGTCATTGTAGGGTATTTTCACCATTCATTGTTACAAGCCTGTCGATCATTTAGTTAAATAACTCCTCACTAGGTTGCAGCACTACAGGCATCAGGCAAAATTTAGAAAAACAAACAAAAACATATGTTATTGGCATTTATCGGCCAGTCGTGCTGGACACCCGAGCGTTCGTTGGATTTTATGTTGGCCAGCCCTGCTGGACATCCGATCGCAAATGACAAATGCTGTGGAAAAAAATCCGACTTCTGTACGCTAATGGTGGCGGCCAGTAGAGCTGGCTTCACGATCGCTACAGAGTAGCGGTAACTATTCAATCCGATCGCAAAGGGTTAAGATACAAGACTTTATTTAAGATCTTTTCAACGAAAGTTGCTTTCCTGACTGTCGGGTTGTTGTGCAGAGTGTGTACGAGCCGGGGAAGCGTCACTGGCTGAAGGTCAAGAAGGACTACCTGCTGGACGGAGCGATGGCGGACTCGGCGGACCTCGTAGTGCTCGGGGCCTGGTACGGCACCGGCCAGAAAGGTTGGCAACACCCAGTTTCCTATAACTTTCCTTTAACCCGCGAGGACTGACATACCTGTCTAAGAGACCGGGTTAGTAGTTTTTTCGATAAAAATAATATTATTTGGGTGACGGCAGGTCTGGCCGTCACTATACCTCTCGTACCTCTTTCCAGGAACATCATGACTCTCTTCCTGTCATTCTCTAACCCTTACAGTCAGTTCAATGAAAGTTTCTTTAGAGGTCTGGTGTTTTCGACCGTGAGTCACATAAGGCTTCAAGTTACGTATAAATATTTTGTGTGTACAGATTTCATATATAAAACATTCAAAACACTACTGTACAATACTTTTGTGGAGTTTTTGTCAGTATAAACACATTACCATTACCATTACCATGCACCCGTCATTGGCCAGAGTTATCTGGATGGACTTTGTCACAATACATCATTTGTCACAATATAAACTAACTACAATACTTGTTTATTTGTTACACATCGTTGTACAACATAGGACAACACAATAACAATAATTATTATAGTACCTATTGCAATTCAAAATATATATTTTTTATATTATATAAATGTTTTTAAGCACATTTATCCTATATAAAGTACTCACAAAACTAATGTAAAAGACTTTAGTGGAGTTTTTGTGCAAATAAACTCATAATTTTTCGATATCCTAACTTTTATACAAAACTGGGTCCAAAAGACCGTGGAGTCAGTCGCGTTTTCAAATCGAAGGCAGTTCTGCCGGGTTAATAAGCTGTTTTTCAAGCCAATCTTATTGCTGTACCCAATACAGTACATGTTATGCCGTTCAGACCTGAATTATCTGTATACTTGTTTATCCAGAATTATAAATAATTGTGTGAATACAGTTTTCTACTGAAAAACGGCTACAAAATTGTCTTTCAAAAACTGTTTTTGCCTGAAAGCAGGACCCAGTTCAGTATACTTTGGATCATCTAAATCTTGACTTACGGATAATAGAAAAAATATTTAGTGTAGTCCTACATTTAATGCTTTGCCCAGCACCCACACAGCCATTAAAAATTTTTCACCACAGTGTTATGCAGTCAGTGTCAGTACTGTAATGGAGGGTAGGATTGTATATGTAATATTGTTTATGTGATATGTAATGTATATGTACATGTAATTTAGACGTAAGGTTTGATGAGTTAGGTATGTTTGAAACCCTTGAGCTCAAGCGATGCCCGGTCATCTTGAGGACAGCCTCGCTCAGCTAAATTTGATTCGGGGCCACTGAGGGTTTTGGATTTAAATTGGTTGAGAAGTCTGGCTTTGGGGTCAGTCGGCTCCAGGGTGAAGTGGGCCCTCAGCTGGACATCCCTGAGGTGATTTGGTCGAGGAGTTAATCTCTAGAATCAATGGTAGAGTCTGAAAGTAAAGATTAATTGGAGTGGGGAAAAATTCTGAGTCTCAGTAAAAGAAAGTTGTCTATGGTAGCTAAAGGTGTGTTAACTGAAAATAGGTACGTTATTCTTGTACTGTCCGGATAGCAGAGACAATTTTAGGGAATAAAATTTGTAAAGATCGGAAGGTAGAAAGAACTGGTGTACTTGGTCTATTATTTGTAGTGGGTAAAAGGTTACTACCATAAATAAACAACTCAACGTTGAACCAACTCAAAGTGGATAAGTTGCTAACTCAAAGTTAGCAAGAGTTATCCCCTTCCAATTAGAGCTAAGCCCCTAGTGTGCATGAAGAGGGCACAGTAAACTTCACACGTCACAGTACAGTGTTGTGTGCGGCAGGTGGGATGATGTCGGTGTTCCTGATGGGCTGTTATGACCCTCGCACCGACAAGTTCTGCACTGTCACCAAGGTTCACACCGGCCACGACGACAAGACTCTCGAGCGCCTTCAGGTATGTTTTTTGTGGGGGATTTGGTAGTCTGGGTTGCCCCACCCACAGGAAAATCCTGTGAGGGTACTTCAGCCTTTATTTTGTTTTTTTTGTACGGCTACTGGAAAAAAAGGGAGCTTCCCCTGTAATACCCCTAGGGTCCTAAGCCTTTAGCGGATTATTATAAGCGAAGGAAAACGAAAAAGTAACAGGTTCGGCCAAGCTTAGACTGGGTGGGAAAGATTTACCTTTATCCAATGGATGCAGGAATTGTGCTTCAAGGGATAGGTCGCCCTCATATTGGCCCTCATCTTGGTCGCCAGTACACCCTCCCGTCAAGCCCAGCCTCCCCCGATAGCTGCAACACTGCCTCCAATCGAGACAACTTCTGTTAATGTACCCAATATTGTAACTAGCAATAGCCAGTTAGGATCTCACTGGGAGATCAGGTATGCTATGCCTTAGCATAATATAATTCAAGGTGTTCCACAGTTTCTTCTAAAAGTATGCTTTTTGACCCTCTGACATACATCTCATTGCTTTTCCCATTGGCATTTTAGTCTGCAGTCTAAACAGGTATGAAATACCACCAGATTTTGCACCGTTAAAGTGCTCTGCAGTTTGTATCAGATATACACATTGACCTATTAGATTTAGTCAGGACTAATTTATATAAAGTGTCAATGAGTGGGCAAAACTCCACGATTCGTTAAAAGAAAATTAGTAAATTTTTCTGTGGTGTGTATTGTCGCTTAATCTCATATTTGTTACATGTTGAATGTTTCTCTCGCTATATGTTTGTAGCATGTTCAAGAGCATACCCAGGGGGGTGTATATGGGGATGCCCTGTCTTTTTGGGATTTTGTAAAAATTTTGAGCAATGAATATCTTGCTCACTGGGTAGTAGCACTATCAGTAACCTTGCCATCAAACAGAGAGCACTGTACCTACACAGTGTTTTGAAATGTTCAAATTCTACTAATCATTTTAAATATAGGTTCAGGGATAGTTGGGGAAGCATCTTTTTACCTTTTGCAGTAATCGTGAATAATTGTAAAGATTAGGCTTACATAACAACATTTTAAGTAACAAATGCTCTTATTTACATATCGTGGGTAAAACAAGAATGGTGAGAAAAATCGTTAAGGCTGAATCAGCCTCAAAAGATGATAGGCGAATCGTCAACCAAGACAATCCGCCATGACAAAATTCAAATTGCACTTTCATAAATTGATTCTATTTCCATTTCTTGAATTATTCCTTATTCCAGATAATGCTTAGTCTCACTAAATTATACTTGCCCTGTTAAATTGTTAGGTATAGGCCTATTACATAAATATGCTATTTCTTTTATCATCTTTAAAAAAATTTCGCTAAAATTAAAATATAAACTAAAAATTTCATAATCTAATCAGAGGGCGGCCTCATATTAGTTCGAATTCGGGGAGCTATTCTGTTGTTGTTAAGCCTCTAGATCGCCTAAAAATGTGAATTTATAGTTTTAATTTTTCTTATGGTCAAAACCACCTGCCACCCTTATTGTATTTCCCCCCCTTGAAAATAAATCAAATTGATTTTTCTGTTGCAGGGGGAGTTGGACATGGTGAAGATAAGCAAGGACGCGACCAAGGTGCCGGCCTGGCTCAAATGTACCAAGACCATGGTGCCGGACTTTGTCGCCCGTGACCCCAAGGTGACTATCGAGAGACTTCATCGCTTTTGTTTCAGTGATTAGAGGTGCCAGATCACTCATAGATAAAAACCAAATTTAAGTGATGAACCTTGTAGAGAAAAATATATTTCCTGTCAGTTTTACCACAAAATGCCATTAGAAGCATTATTGAAGGATTGATATGACATGAAGCATATAGCTCTGAGAGATTTTAACGAATAAGCATTGCTTCTCTTCTGTACCCCTGATGTCACCTGCTAGGAGACAGAGTATTATTTTACAGTTGGTGCATTTTACCTTGTGCTATGGCCCACTCCGTTGCCAGATCTGTCAAACATTGTTTATTCTCAATTATTTGGGACGATAAACAATGTAAGAATTGATTTCAACAAACATCATCTGTGTTAGTTAAAAAATTATGGAAAAAATATAAACAGACAGCTGTTAATATGTCAGAGATCAGCTATGGTGTTCTTAAGACTTTCACTCCACCCAAACTGCTTCAGGTGGAAAAAATGTCCCCATACATATTATACATACATTATACATTGCTTGAAATGGCGGCGTACCCAGGTAGGTTTTTTAAGCCAAGTATGAATGACAGATGAGTGAAGGATAATTGTGGCGCGATCTTGTAGTCTTACTACTGAACGAAGGCCAACATGTTCCGTAGACAGGACTGTTAATTAATAGCCCAACAGTTGATGGCAACTAAGGGACCTACATTTTAACGTGGGGTCCGATCCACTATTTTGCTTGGTTTACAATTTACGACCTGGTCTAATTATGAGACGGTCTTATCATAGCTCAATTAAAGTCAATGTCAAAATATAATGCACAAACTGTATTCACTCATGACAAGGAGTAAAAAACATGTAGCAGGTGTATGATTCCAAGATTGAGTTGAATGTGTGGACCAAAAAGTTATTATGCGGGTGTCAAAAGGGGAATGTTTCAAAATGTCTAGTTGCAGAATGTCTAGGTTGGGTTCGGTTAAGGTAGGTTGTGTTAGTTTTGGTTGATTTTGGTTTGGTTAGTTTTGGTTAGATTAGGTTAAGGTGTTTGGAGATTTTTTATAACGTATTTGGACGTTCTGCTCCTGGTCATTAAGAAACATACGTGGCAAAAAATGGAAACTCCAGCTGTGTAAAATGACGATGTTAGAGGCAGCTAAGATCCTCTACTTATGTAAGTAATTTAATATACTTCCAACATGTAGTAGCAGATTTACTTGGGAAGAACTAACCAAGTCAAGTTATGGGGAATCTACTGTTAAAGTAAATTAAAAGCACGTAAGCACATAATTGTACGATGCCGAGTGTAGTGCCAAATGCAACTTTCCAACATTTAAAACTACTAATGTTAAGTTCTAAAGATTAATAGTAAATAGAAGAGAACATAATAAATACAGACCTTGAGTTGAGTATTCACATATTTCAATGATCAGCTGATTGTGGAAAAATCAAAGAGCATAGCTTAAAACGTCATGTTGACTAACGATTAACTAAACAAAACATATTTTAAACGCCAGCTGCTGTGCAGGCCCAGCCGGTGTGGGAGATCACGGGGGCAGAGTTCACCCAGAACACGGTGCACACGGCGGCCGGCATCTCCGTGAGGTTCCCGCGGGTGACGCGCGTCCGCGGAGACAAGACCTGGCAGACCGCCACCTCCCTGCCCGAGCTACAGGTCACCAGAGCTTGAGTTTATTTCCAATAATATAATACTAATTTACATCAATCTACTCAGAAATATCTGTTTTCTTAAGGGGCTTATAGACAGGGATAGCATTAGCTTCGAATAATAGGCGCTAGTAAAAGTGACAGATGGTAGCCATACACACAAACATAGTATTCACCGCTAATTTTCACAGCTATTAGCCTGACAAGTCACATTGTTGTCAACGAGCACTAACATGTCAGACGATGAATTTACTCGCTACTTAAACTGGCGAGTGGATGCGAGTTCCTATTTAGACCAGAAGAGTACTAGCGGCAAATTAGTCATGTGATCTCTACTCGCACGCTAGTGGCGAGTAAAATTGAACATGTTTGATTTTATTTGCCGCGAGTAGCCATTCGCCCCTGCAAAGGCGAGTAGGTATTTAGACAGGGATAGTAAGCAGCTAGTGACTAGCGGCTTGTACATTACATGTGTACTAGCACCAGTACTATCCCCGTCTATAAGCCCCTTAAGCCTTGTTCGTGGCTGGAAAGTGAATTTGCTGATAACTGCATTGTTAATCTACAATGCACTAGAATACAGAAATAACGGAAGTAATCCGTATGTATTGTATTGTAAATAACGACTATTTATGTATGTATTGTACTGAAACGAATAAAGGATGTTTTGATTTGATTTAATCAATCAAGAATGGCCCTCGGAGCTCATTTCACAATCGATCTTTTTTACTCTGTGGGGGAGTTTTTAGCTGAAGTAAGGGAATGACTGCAGGGTGCTCATTGTAGGATACACAAAAGCTGTAAACCGTACAACGTGTTCGCAGGTCCTGTACGAAAAGTCAAAGGACACATCGGACTTCACCCTCGGAGGCGCTTCTGCCTCTACTTCCGGCAGTTCGAGTCCTGTCACTTCTCCGAGGAAGCGACCGGCCTCGAATGAGGAAACGCCTCGAAAGAAGCGGGCGTCTGATCCTGACTCGGACGTAACGCCAACGAAGGCAACACCGACAAAAGCAACGCCGACGAAGGCAACGGTGAAGCATGAGCTTGTCACGGCCGTAAGTAGCCGAGACTCAACTTTGCTATACTGCTCCAATGTTGCTTTAGTGTTGGTGCTGTAGGAAATGGCTCTCCTGGTTTTGATTAAAACTTCGCGTTCATATAAATGAGTTGATGGGACAAGATGTAAGAAGAAGTAACAACTCTTGTCATTGATTGGTTGGGCATACAGATTCCTGGGCTGAGACTCATAATTGAAAGAATCCATAAAATTTCAATTTATCATTTACCATGGAACAAATCATATTGGTAAGAGTATTTAGGCATGGTTTTGTTCTGGATTACTTTAAAATTACTCTTTAAACTAATCTTTCAGACAGGTATAATTTAACCCTTCCTGGGCAATGGACAGATATATCGCATTTCATTTCTGTTCTGGGCTGTATAATTTCGTTCTGGATGTGGCAAAATGGATATAACCGTCCTGAAAATTTCTTTTCCAGGATAAAGACAGATATATTCATCCAAAACACAGAATAATATCATATTTATGAAAAAAAACATTACATTGACCCAAGAAAGGGTAATTTGGGTTTTGCAATGAGCAATATTCATTCCCATGCCTTTTTCAGCTGTTATTTCATGTCTGAAGAATGCATGAAACTGTCAGTTTGCGCTCTGTCATTCAAGTTATATGAAAATGACTTATCCAATCAATAAATTGAAGACGTTCTTCTCCAAATTAAATTAGCAAAAATTTTTTAAAATAAATTACTTAGTAAATATTAGGACTGTATTTAAAGAGTGATTTCTCGTGTTTATTATAAAATTTAACTGTCATAAACAATTTTGTTTTTAGAAATTGTGTATTTTTTAGCCCGTTCAAGTTTATTGCTGTATTTTGTAGAAAATGGCGTATATTTCCGGAAGAGAACACTTGGGTTGGTGGATATATCCATGTTCCACCCACAGAAATATTCAAGATTATCAGCTGTATTAATATATCCTGATTATCTTTGTGGACAGAAGACTGATACATCTGTCCACCTTAAGTTTCTTTTTAGCCAAAGATGGATATATCCCTCATTTTATTTTGATTATAACACCTGTAAAAATATAATTTCAGTACTGGAATAATTTGTTATGACCTTTAAATTATTTAAAACAGCATAAAAATGTAACAAAAACTTTTTCATGAATTTTGACTTCAAAAAAATAAGCCCCAGCCCACCATTATTTTAGCCCTGGTAAGGTTGAAATTTCACAATCGGTTTAAGTGTATAGTTATTTTAAGTACCTAATTTAAATTGCAGTAGTAAAGAGTAATATAAAGATGTGGTAGTTTTTCTCATTCGTAAAAAAATGTGTTTATGCAGCATTTAACAGATGTGATGGGTAACAATTTCACTCGGGATATTCTGCAGGTCGTGAGAGACGCCTCGCCCGAACCTCCACCTGAGAAGAAAACGAGAGTATTGAAAAACGTAAGTTGATGCTAACTTTTCAGTGTGGTAACTTGCTTTGTATACACCTACATATGAAGCCTAAATCACCCATGACTTTTTAGGAGAACCAAAAGTCTGACACCCATCAACCCCATGTTGGAATAAAAGGGGGTAGTGAGAAAATTCTAAGAAAAATATTAGTTTTTTAATATCAATTTTCCTAAGGGCACAAATATTAATAAAAAAGGCAAACTTAATAAAATTAATGTGGAAATAGAAATTTCAAGGAACAGATGATTATAATTAACAAAAAACCACTGAGAAACGTGAGTCCAGTTGTTTCAGCAAAAATCCATTTTCCACAATATGTTCAAGGTTATGTTTATTTTCTCTATATAAAAGAAAGCTATATAGAATTTGCAACAGCAAACTTGTTAATTTTTATAAACAAGCCATTGTAGGTTTCCTTTGTACCTTTAATTTACTCTTTAAAGTTGATTTATCCAAAAGAATTTTCTTCAACGAATCCTACTTCTGTACACATTAAGATTTTCATAATCAGTTTAAGAATATTACAATAAAACCTTTTCTGTTTTAGTGGTATAAGTTATTCTTAACATCCTCTTTTTACGTAATGTGCATTTAATGCAATGCATCATTATAAGATTCAATAATTAATTGTCTGGCTTAACTTTTTTGTGTACTATTATCTTGGTAAATGATTGTAAGTGTAGAGATACTTTTATTTGTCCAGTAAGTTTGGTAATTTAATAACTTACAACTTTTTGATTTCAGCCTCTTCCAGATGTGTTTGTGGGGGTGAAACTTCACTTGCCCGAAGATGGAATTGCAAAGAGAGACGTTCTTGAGCGATATTTCATTGCGTATCCTTTTTGTTTTTGATACAAGTCCTTCTAGTAACCTGCCACGAAACATCTGTCTTGCCTCTAACTTTTAAGTGGTATTGTCCACATTCAACTTTATGTACTTATATCCTTAAAAACAACAAGAATATACTTTTTCCTACAGTTACCTAACAATGTACATGTTCTCTCACTGATTTGAGAAAGCAAAGTGGCCAATTCGCTCATCAGTGAGACAATGTTAACTTTGTCTCACTCAAATTACTTTGTCTCACTCCAGATTTGCAACGTGAAGGCACGAAATAGTGAGCGCGTAACATGCAGACAAGGTCTTATGCGCGTGAAATACGTTGGCAGCACTGGCTGTAAATCAGCTGGTCAGCTGTTGTACTATTGTATTTGTCACAACACTTCCGGTCACGGCAGAAGCCACCATTTCATTGATTTGCCATTTGTAAACATTGAAGGTTAGTTTTGCTTGTGTTATTTGTCTTTCTATAAGTAATTCTTTGGTTAACAATTCTTTTAGGGTGGTTGTGTTCATTTTTAAGGAGATTATTTTTTGTTTTATCATTTTGTTTCTGATTTATTAATGCTACTTTCACATTAAATGTCATTTATTTGTTTTATTTGTAATTTATTTGTTTTTTACTTTACCAATTTATTTGTTTTATGGTAACTGTAGGAAAAATATAATGTGCAACTCGAGTGCAAAGTGCAATTGCTCACTAGTTGCACAAATAACTAATTTTCTGGTCAATTAGATCTATGTTTGTGCCAAATATCAGTTCATTTTGTTGTGTAGTTTTCATTTTTTCCCAAAAACTCAAAAATTATACAAACAATCAAAATGACACATTGTAAAAGTTTTAACCCCACGAGTACAGAGTTTCTTCCCAAGGAGGAATTAAAATCCTATATTTTGGGCAAAATAACTATAGATGAAATAAAATTATAACGTTCAAAATTTATGTGATTGGTTGTAAAGTATTAATGTATTAATCGACCTCAGATGTAAATAGTGTATTCCTCAACACACATTGTAGCTTCGGAGGGGATTTGGTGTCAGCGGACGAAGCAACACACTCCGTGGTGCCAAAAGGCGGGGTGAGTTACTTTCTGTACACAGATAACATCATTAATTAAATATGAGGGTTGTCCAGAACAAAATAATATATTACGTTACTAGGCTGGGAAGTACTGTTTTGCCTGACGAGCATGATAGTTCCCTCGCGAGCGAAAGCGAGTGCGAGATTTTCATGAAAGTACGGCAAAACTTCCCGTCCATGTAACGTATGATATTTTTTATCATACTCCGCAGAAAAAAAAACATCTCTTCAATCATAACGTAGTCCTTGCCCGCTTCTTAAACCTTCAAACCTAACCTATAATAAACTCAAAATCATTTGCTACGGATGCAATGCTGCCACTACATTCCTCTGAAAAGAAACCGATAAACCACCAATAAACAAGCATTAAACGTCGGTTTGTTGCACATCAGCTGATTGTTTACTTCTGTTCTTTCCGGCCTTGGCTGGATAAGAGTTTATCTGAATCCCGCCTAGTGAACTTGGCCTGATAGTCCATGTTGGCACGAACAACCTGAGGAGGGGCTACAGGGGAGGGCCGGGGTACAATGGGGGCCATGGCAAGCGCGAGGCTCTCCACGACATGGCAGATCTGCTGTTTACTGTAAGAAATAATTTTCTGAATTCCAAAGTTTATGTAAACAGCATCATAATCCGAACTGACATTGGCTATAAGGCCCTTCATGATTTTAACACTCAACTCGATCTTATGTGTAACAATTTCGGAGTCATGTTCGTGGAGGCCAACTGCTGGGTGGCGCGGAGGCATCTCGCCCGTGATGGAAGGCATCTGAATCATAAGGGTGTCTCGCGTTTGGCTTCCTTGTTTGATGCGGTGATTCCTGCGGCACTGCGCTTGGTGGGGGAGCCGACGCTATCTACTCTCCAGGTGGGTCCCGGGGCTCTGGGGGCGGACACGGCGGCTAGCTCTCCGCCTTCCCAGGTGGAGGGTCGTGAGCCGGCCGGTCCTGGGGTATTGGGAAATGAGCTGGAGGGCGCCTGTGCGTTGCGCACTTAAACATGCGCTCGCTTAATACAGGTTTCAAGGAGATGTCCGCACTGATAGCAGATTTTGACTTTGATGTTTTTGGTGTTACTGAGTCTTGGCTTAGTCCAACAACCCCCTCTGATCACTATGAGATACCTGGCTACCCACTCCTGAGAGCCGATCAAGGGGTTGGTACCGGGGGCGGTGTCGCTCTTTATGTCAAATGTGGCATGGTTTTTGAGCGGCTCCACGTAACGTGTGTTGATCCAGGCATAGAATTTATCTCGTTGATCCTCAAGGTGAGGGGTGTTAAGCTCTGTATAACCATCGTGTACAGACCACCGCATGTGAGCTACACCTGTCTCGGCTCCTTGTTTCAGGTGTTGTTTGTAGTCATAGCAGTTCAGGTGGACTATGTTTTATGTTTAGGGGATACAAATATTGATTTATTGTCATACTCTTGCCAAGAGGCCAAATATTTTCGCCGTCTCTTAAGACTCCATTACTGTGTCTCCGACAAGGGTAACTGCTAGCTCAGAAACCTTGATGGACCATATTATTACAAATAAAGCAATGCAACTAAAGAGGTGTGGCGTTATTGATGCTCCAGCTGTACTGGATCATAGAGATAAAAAAATCACTGACCATAAACTCATTCGTTGTGAATTAGACCTGAAAAGAGAAAGAAAAATGGCAAAGCTTGTTACATACAGAGATTTTTCTAAGTTAAGTATAGCTGACGCAATTTTAATGCTACAGAATGTTGAGTGGGAAGCAGTAAAGGATATGAGCAGTGCAGAAAAAATTACTTCCTTTATTAGCTCTAAGATAAAAGAAATTTATGACAAACAGGCACCCTTAGTCACGAAAAGAGTGACAAAGAAAAAAGCCCCATGGAGAAATGATGAAATAGTTATTTTAACAAGACTGAAAAATAAGTTAAGGACACGTTTTTCGAAGACAATGCAGGAGTCTGACTGGGCAGAATATAAAAAAGTGAGAAATAGGCTGAATGGGGCAGTATGGAAAGCTAAAAGAAATTTTTTCTCGGAAAAACTGGCAGACTGTAGAGATAGTAGAACATTTTGGAAATGCCTTAAACAAAGTGATATAGTGAGAAAAAAGGGTGGAAACGACTTACCCGAAGAATTAAAAGTCAGTGAAATGAATGCATTTTTTGTAAGAATGGGATCATTTTATGAAGCAGATGCTGATTTGATAAGATATTATAGTGAAGAGACGCATAATAAGAACAAATTTAAGTTTAGACAAGTATCAGTACCCGAAGTGAGAGCGGCAATCAATGAAATTACTTCAAGGGCTGTTGGTGTGGACGAAATAAACATTGCTATGATTAAGGCCATCAGCCCATTTGCCATTGAAGCAATCACTCATTTGATGAATGTGTCTATGGAAAAAGGTGAGTTCCCTCATTCGTGGAAGAAAAGCATTGTACACCCTCTGGCCAAAAAACAGGATCCATCAAACCTTGATGAATTAAGGCCAATATCAGTCTTGCCAGCAATGTCAAAGATTCTTGAAAAATTGGCAATTCGCCAAATAGTTGAGTTTGTAAATATGGAGAATCTGCTGTACTGCATTGCTGAATATGTTTGCAGACTTGTTTGGGGCGAGGGACGCTGGCAGGGTTAGCTCAGTAATCATGCTTGATTATTCACAGGCCTTTGACTCCATAAGCCACAGTTTGCTCCTAGCAAAATTGCATCACTTTGGGTTTCATAGTAGTGCGATTGCTTGGTTCAGATCCTACCTGGAAAAGAGACTGCAGGTGACAAAGGTGGGTACCGATATCTCACCTCCTCTTGGTAAATCAAGGGGAGTGCCGCAGGGGAGCTGTCTTGGGCCCATTCTGTTCACCCTATACACTGCAGATCTCCCCAGCTGTGTAAGTCACTGTAATATGCACTCATATGCAGATGACTGTCAACTGCACTTCTCGTATGAGATTGGATCAACTAACCGAGTTTTTGAGAGTGTAAACTCAGACCTGGTGAGAGTAAGTGAGTGGTCACGTAAGCATGGACTCAAGTTGAACGCTGATAAATGCATGATCATACATGTTGCTCCGCCCAATGTTTTACAAACAATCGCAAATGTTGACTTGCACGTTAAACTTGAGGACAAAGCGTTAATGGTGAGTGATTCAGTCAGGACATTGGGCGTAGTACTTGACAGTGGCCTCACATTCTCAGATCACATCACCCATGTCTCCCAGGTGGCTTTGGGAAGGCTGCGAGGTCTGTACAGGTATGAAGACATTCTGCCAGAGGCAGCTAAGCTGCAACTGGTGCAGTCACTGGTTTTGTCGGTGCCTTACTACTGTTTTCCTGCATATGACAACAGTATAACCAGGGAAGAAATGTCCCGGATCCAGAAGCTGCAGAACACTGCTTTGCGCTTTGTTTGCGGTATTCGCAAGCGAGAGCGTATTACTCCATTTCGGGAGGCAGCAGGGCTTTTGCCAATGGAGGCCGTATGCAGACTTGCAACCTCATCCACCGGCTCATGGTTCATCAGGAACCTCAGTGCCTGGTGGAAAGACTTGTTGCTCGAGGGGAGGTGGCTCTGCGTAGCACTCGGCAGGACGCCTTGCTACACTTTCCAAGGGTGCATCTGGAGGTGGGTAGGAGAGGGTTTTCCTACTTTGGCCCCAAGCTCTACAATGAGCTCCCCTTGAACCTTAAACAGCTTGGGGTCCTGGCTTTTAAGGCAAAAATAAAGAATATTTTTAATCGACAATGTAACTGTAAATATGACTTGTAAATATAGATGTATGCCTCTTTGCTACTTTGTAAAGCAGTATTGTACTGAAAGACGCTCGGAAATAAAAGGCATTTTTATTTATTTATTTATTTATAGTTATGCTTCTTACAGTTACTTACAATTTGAAAACAATCTCCTGTCTAAAAATTCCCTTCGTCTTGAATAAGACATTAATCTATTAGGGTCAGATAAGGTTTATAAGGATTTGTCCTAAAACATCCCACCTTAGGCGGTAAAGTTCTGTGAAGTTGCCGCTGCAACTGGGGTGGGCGTTGCGACCTCAGTCCCTTGTCTGTGGAGGGATTTTTCCTCATCGCATGTTTTGTGTGACATGTAAAGTTATCATAGGGTCTCACAATAGTCTCATAATACTCCTTCTCTAGGCTTAATAACATCGAGTAATCTATTTGGGCCGAAAAACGCTATAGAATGATTTGGCTCATTCACGGAATTTTCAGTGGTTACTGCCATTTTGAAAAGCTGTTAGAATGAAATTTAAATGAAAAATAAAAAAATGTAAGACTAACATGTGTCCAATACATGGGATAAAAACTGCCGTTTTCGTAGTGGTATAACAAAAAATAGTTTTTGTACGGCTTGAATTTTGTGATTTCTACAGGAGGCGGAGGTGGGAGAGGGGGTGAGGGCGGCGTGGCTCTGGGACAGCATCAAACTGCAGAAGCTGCAACCGTCCGCGCTCTACCGAGAGCCGGGCACTCGCACCTTCGAGGTCATCAAGAAACACAGAAATGTTTGTTTTGTCAGAGAAGTACGCTAGGTCTAAGTGAAACGTTTTATAGAAATTAGCATGGTTCATTGATGATTTTAATTTACTTGAATAACTATTTATCATACCAGGCCTATTGTCAATTATTTATACAGTTTCAATTTATAAAAGTAGTTTGTGATTGTATTGTTCTCGATTTCATTATACAATATTTTTTTATAAATAAATGTGATTTGTACACTTCTTGTTTTTTCCTGTTTTTGTCTCCTAAGTACAAATTGGCAGAAGAACTTTGACTGTATATAAGTAATGCGTTGTCAATCAATCAATATCTTCAATTTGTAATTCTTGTACAATACAGTTAAGCTAATATTGTATATTAAAATATTAAATTATTCTTTAGTAAATAATTCTTTTAATGATGAGGAAGGTTAAATGTAATAAAAGACAGTAAGCTATTTATTACAATTGATAAGGATTTGGGGCTAGATGCAAGATAAGTGAAAAAATTATGGATGTAAAATCAATGATCGATGATTATTGATGATGATTCATCAGTGAGAGTGTGATTGGTATAAAACTATGGAGAATCTGGAAAATTTGCTCTGAATTAGTGCGAGAGTGGGAAAAATGACTCGTTTATAAATACACATTAAAAACTGTAAAATAGTGCTTGATGTTTCCAGGAAATTAGAAAAAAAGAAAAACCAGTAGGATTACTTTTTATTTAACAATCCCAAGAACAACAATTATTTTTACATAACAACTTAACCTTAAACTAATGTTGAGCAAACGATAAGAAGTAACTTAAATGCTATAAAATTGAGCCTTACATTAACAATATTGAAAAATACAAAAATATAAAGAAATATATATCTAAAAACATACAATTTGTATTATAAAAATCATATATTTTTAAAATGCTCACGCAGCTTTGTATACAAATCATAAAAAAAAAACATAAAAAACCCTGCGATAAATATATATCAAAATTGTTTGAGACAAACTTGAGCAGTTGAAAGGTTGAGCACTCTCTGTGCTACTCAGTAAACTCCTGAGGTATAACTGGCGCCAAATCTTAAGGCCCACGCCGTCCATAAGCCCAATGCTAAAATTAACATTAGTCTTATGGACGGCATGGGCCTTCAGAATTGGCGCCAGTTATACAGCAGTTGTTATGACAAAGAAGAAGAAGGGCAAACTTTCATTTTTCAATTAATTTCTGGGATCGGGTTGATTTTTTAGAAGTAAATGTAACACAATATTACAAACTGACAAAACTGAATTGCTTACATGATTTTATCATGCTCAGAAACTGTGTCAAGCAACACAGACTTGTGCAACGTGCGTTTGTTCATTGTTTATTTCTTTGTGTATAGAGGAATTGTCGCGTGTCAGTGGTTCAGTAGACGAATAACCAGTCTTCAACAAAATTCATATCAGCAATTGGCTTCGGTTGAAAACCATCTTTGAAGCAAAATCTGAACACATAAAAAACAGTTCTACTATTTTCAAGTGTTTCAGTTTGTAAGTTTTGTCTTTGAATGTGCAGCTCATGGGATGGGAATATGGACAAAGTAAGGGTACAGGAGTAGATTTCTCCACTTTAGGCCTTGATGAAGCTGACGTTTAAGTGAAGTCAGTTTCTAAAATGAAATATCTACATTCACTAGCGAACAGAGTTTATTGTTTTCATGTATTACTGCTGATAATATCTTTTACTTCTAAACCATCAAATGAAAATTAGCGAATCAATATTAGCTCCCTGTCATGCCAACTTCATTAATATTTATCCTCTTTGAAGGAAGTAGTTAATATAAAACGCGATGACATCGTCTTGGTGAAAAAATAGGATCATTACCTTTTTCGTCAGCAGTTCAATCCAATGTCAAGATCAATAATAGTATTCCGCCTGTATAACTTTGGATTTTTATGTCATCTAATGTTTTTTATCTTGTCCATGTGTTTTAATTTATGACTCGCTTTCTCCAAAATTGGTTAACCTAAAATTTTGTTTTAAACCTGGGTTAACCCAGAATTAACCCAAGGTTAAACCAAAATTTTAGGTAAACCAAGTTTGGAGAAAGCGGCCCCTATTTTAACTTTAGACAACGACCCGAACACCAGGGTATACTGTGTTTTGATAATGGTTTTGCCAAACCAAAACATGTCACCCTAACCTGTGACATTGTTGGATTGAACTGCTTACTGAAAAGGTAATCATTCTATAATCTAATTAAATCTAGGCCTACAGTGAAGGGTCTTCATCTCTGTCTACTGGTGGTCGACGGCCCAGGAGTACATGTTGTGGAACATCTGCAGCCAGGGAGCGGCGGGGGCATCCAGCCACTGCGGCGGGGCGTGGGGCAGCTGCCAGGGCAGCACACAGCGCTCGGGGTGGGGCATCAGGGCCAGGTGGCGACCGCAGGGGGAGCACAGGCCCGCCAGTCCTCCTGTCAATCAAGCGAGGGATACAGTCAGCTGGGGCTGGGTTATTAGTTTGGAGAACAAATTAATCAAAAGAAAAGTTAACACAATTGATGTGGTGCCTACAAGGGGTAAGTTTCAAAACGTCCTAGTGAAGAATGTCCTGGTACGTTACAAAAATAATCTATCACTAAACTAACCCAGTAAACAAACCTAATCTAACCTAATCATAATTAACAGAAACTAACCTAACTTAACCCTACCTAACATGGACGTTTTTTAATGTACTCCCTACAAGGGCGACCAAAGAAGAAAATCACGGTAACGTGCTACAAAATAATTGAAATTTTGGCCTTACGGATAAATGAGACGTGTTGCTTTGGAAAGCAGTGTGACCTAGTTCCACTAGTCACCAGTAGGCAGTAGCACCACTCAGACAATTCAGGCCACCAGTTTGGCCAATTTTGGGGGAAACGACTGACCTATATTTGTTTTAGAAGCCTCTTTTGACAGGTAAGACATGGGAAATTTGGAAATTTAATACCGATCTAAACAGGGTACAAGGACAACAGATACCCGAAATGGGACAAAATACTTCCCAAATGCTAAGGTCCCAAACATTCAGGCTCATAGTGAATGAATGAAATTGGCATGGACAGAAATTGGCCTTATGGTACAGACATATGGCGAAGTCTGATATGTTCGGGTGTTCTTCCGATTCCGGCAAAGTCCTACCGAGTGCCACATGGCCCTCCCTGCAGCCAACATGTTAAGATTGGAAGGCCATTGTACCCTACGATAGTGACAGAACGAAGAACACTAATCTGCTGGCTAAACTGTGGTGACAATTAAAAATAATGGACGAGTTAACAGTGTAGTCTTGGAATGTTTGCAGCACCAGACATGTCGAGGTCAAAGAATATTTTGGTTTTAAAGAAATGTTAACGATTAAAACGTATGAATATGCAATAACAGCGTCCGTAACTAAATGCAGTAGGAACTGCATGTAAAAGCTGTTTTGAAAACTGTTTAATCAAGACATGTTGTATCCATTACAAATAGCTCTTTCATTGTTGGTATATTATCCCTATTTAAAAATTAAATCTTTTCAGTATTATTGATAGTAAATTTATATGATCTTTACCCTTAAATAAAAGGAATACTGTAACGGCAATATAATGATTTTGTCAATGGTAAACTCACCAATGCTTCCATTCGGGTTGAAGGGGTAACATTCTGTGGGCTCACTGTTGTCGTCAACATACTTGAGGGCAAAACAGTTCCTCTTCTCCAGTTCTTTGTAAACTTCAGGTTCTCGGAAAGTAAATCGGCCTGGAATAATGTCAAGTGTTACTATTGATGCATGAAATGTTTTTAATTACGATTCTTATAAATGCCCCATACGGTCTTTATACTTCAGACGCCCAATATTTCCCCTGATGGCCAATATTTCCCCCAACAGCTGATATTTCCCCCGACGACCAATATTTCCCACGACGGACAATATTTCCCCCGATGGCTAATATTTCCCCGATGGCCAATATTTATATTTTGATTAGGATTTTTGCGGACATTTGCCATCACTGATTAGTAAAAAACAAGTTACACGACGTTTCGGATCCCAGATCCCGAAACGTCGTGAAACTTGTTTTTTACTAATCAGTGATGGCAAATGTCCGCAAAAATCCTAATCAAAATATAAAATCACCATCACCAACAATGAATTTCAAACAAAGGGCCAATATTTCCTTTAACGGCTGATATTTCCACCGACAGCTAATATTTCCCCTGATGGCCAATATTTCCCCTGACAGCCAATATTTCCCCATTGGCCAGTATTTCCCCCGATGACCAATATTTCCCCATACGGCCAATATTTCCCCTGACGGCCAATATTTCTCCTGACGGCCAATATTTCCCTTAAAGGCCGATATTTTTCTGAACGTGGTTGGCCAGTTTGGACATATTCTGCATCCCTGAACATTTATAATGCGACCTGTGACAATAATTCATTTAAAGTAAGTTTGTTGGAGTATTACCTTCGCCATGGGCCACCCAGACGCCGAGTACGCTGCCCTCCATTCCTTGCAAGTGGATGGCATTAGAGCGCTCCACCCGCACGGCAGACCAGCGGCACTCGAACCTGCCGCTCACATTGTGGTCCAACACCACACTGGGCTGCCGCTCACTGTCTGTAACGTAGTAAAATTGTGATGTCTCAAAAACAAAAACTGATATTAAGAAACAGGCTGAGGCGTTCAATTCAGCATGAAAAGTTGACTGAAAACACCACCTTTCTTTGTGGAACAGCTTGGCCGAAAATGCTAATTCCACCATGATCATAAAAAATAAAAAATAACTGCTGGTTTTTACTAATCATCATCTAGCTTTATTCTTAGATTATTGTTTTTTTTTACAATGCATAGGCCCTACTGTTAAAATGAGTTAAAATACAATTTTTAAAACTCTCAATATCTTGAGAATGGGTCTATATTTTTAAGAATGGATTGCGGCATTGGCACCAGAGTAAAAATCTAGTTTAAAATGATGAGTCACAACACTACCTGTACATTTGAAAAAAAAAATTGTATCCAACATGGCGGCCGAAAATGGTAACCCACTCAAAATGAACTCCTGACTACCTAACAATGATTCAGGGTAGTCTGGGATTGATATTTCAAAAAATGTGGAAAAATGTTTAGGACATATAAAATTCATCCTGTACATGTCTTCAGATTGAATGAAAGTATACCTCAGATTATACGGATGATGTGGCGAAACACCAATCTAGATAACAAAAAATCTGGATAATCTGAGGTCATTACAATATCGCCTAAATAGTGATCATGTACCTTAGCCCCTGCTAAATTGATGCTGCAAACGGTGTGTCACGACTGTACAGCATGTTAGTCTTTCACTTTTTACAGGGATTTAATTTTGAAACAAATTTAAGAACTAAACCATTATTAATCATATGAATATAATGTTAACTTTTACAGTACTTACGGTTTAGGTTCGGAATAAACTGCCGGATTAAAATGTTTAATTTATCAAGACTAAATAAACATAACTCAAACTTGAAAAAATCATGTCGAAACTTATAATAACTCAAAACTTATTACATTAACTATTCTTCAGAAATAACGTAACACATCGAATGACAGCAATAAACAAACTCGCAGAATTGCAGTACAGGCTATGCCTTTGTTGGTTACAGCTAGCGCCCCAAGTAGCAATCCAGAAAACTATCTCCACGAAAATGCAGTGATGTACTGTTTAGGTAATGTGATTCCTTCAATTATTGTTATTCCAAATGCATACAGTAATACATTATTGTTGTATTTTACTTTTATAGGCACATTTCACCTGTAAACTCGCTAAAATCATGTTTTTTGTTGTGATTTTAATTTTTTAATTTCTCGGATTGTGACGTCCGGGCAGTTAATCTGCCCTTCGATCACCCTTGGAAACGTAACGGCCCAGAAAATTGCAACTGACTTCCCCCAAAAGCACTACCAGCTTTATGAGCTTTATTCTAAATTGTAATTAATTAACATAAACCTGTCCCTAATTCCTCCTGCTTGTGGTGAAATGACCGTTACCCTAAACTGAATATTACTAATTAATTAATTAAGTGGCCAACTGTAAATTAATATTAATAAATGAAAAAGCAAGGATTCCTCTCCCCTAATTTCCCCCCAAAATTAAGTATCCTAATACATCATTTTATGATTATTGTACTTCACCATCCTGGATCCGGCCCCGCGCTGGCATAGTGGCTGCACCGGTAGTTCACCAACGACAGGCGCTCTCTCCTTACCTTTAGCCGATCGTCCCAGTGTGCACATGCGCGGGTTTGACTGTGCGCTCGTCACACCCGACCTTTGACCTTCAATGCTGGCTGTCTGGTCCTATTGTAGTCCTATCTGGTCCCCACAGGATAGACCAGTCTGGATGATCCGAGATGTGGATTATGTTGGGTGTGGATTATCCGAGGTGTACTGTATTTATCTACCCAGCCACTGACCTGGCAGGCCGACCCAGCCGAGCAGACTCATGAGCTGGCAGCCGTTGCAGACGCCGAGGCTGAAGGTATCGGACCGCGCAGTAAACGTCGCCAGCTGCGCTTTCAGTGATGGGTGCAGCAGCAGACTTGCCGCCCAGCCCTTGCCCGACCCCAGCACATCTGTGTACAACAGAGAATTGGGTAGGGAAACAAAATCACAAATCACATACCAGAAGAAAATCTTTTCACATTTGCTAACACAAAAAGAAGACTTTACGTTGCTTGAAGATAGATTCGTTTATCAAAATCAATGATTTGGCTCAATTTTTTGGAAACAATGGGCTGAAAATGAACCCAGAAAAAACCTATTATATATGCTTACAGACAATACAAAAACAGCATTCAAAAACAAATCAAATTCCTGCCCTTATGATAGGGGACACAGAGTTGCGTCAAGAAAAGTCAGCTGACTTCTTAGGGGTGAGATTCTTCATGTTCTTTTGTATTATTATCTTTGATGTTGATGTTAAGTAGCTTAGTTTCAGATTAAGGACTTTGAAGCACTGCACTGCTGAAATATGACTTTGTCAATGCTTGTAAGCCTAGAAGACATTAAACGAATTCTTATTCTTATTCTTATTGGACGATGGCTTCGACTGGAGTGAGCAATTGGAAAATTCAAAAGCAAATTGGCAAAAGGGGACTTTATCCTGTGAGGCCTCTGTGTATAGGAAAATATTTTACAACAGAGCAATAAGGTCAGGTGTTTTATGTGGTTGAATTTATTTTCAGATTAAAATTATTATGTGCAATGCCTAAATATGTGCCTAATTATGTGTAAAATTCGAAGTATGCTTATAGCTTCAATTTAGGAATGCGTCATTACCTTTATTCGTTTCTCAGTATCACCAGTTCTTTGGAAAAGAACCGGTACCAAGAACAGATGTCGATACTGATAATTTGTTACCCATGACAACTGGCGGGAGTTACCAGTCATGTAAGACAATCGATCTCATGGCACATTGTCAATTGAAAATGCCACCAGACACAAATTACAAATCACAAATCACAACAGTGAATTCCGATCCAAAATTGATCACTAGGAGTGCCACAAGGTTCGATCCTAGGGCCTCTCCTACTTCTGGTTTTCACCGACATCTCAGATGTCGGTGAAAACCAGACCTGTTGTGATTTATCGGAGGTTAATAATGTTACTAAAAAAATTTTTGCCTCTAAATTTATTTTAATTTTTCCTGTCTTATCATACTTCTTGACTCAGGCACCCAGGTACAATTATACCTATTATAGTTACCCGATGTTAACTTTTTTCAACTTTAAAATTCATTCTACTACATTGTATTTTCTCTGGTCAACTACAACTTTCACATGAAACTTTGACAATAAATCAGAATTCAATGTTTGAAGTTTGGTCGAGCTAAATCCCAACTGATGATGAGCTTATGAGATTTAAATCGATATTGGGTTTCCAATAGGATTGCTAAGGTAAGACCTTATAATATTAATTTTATGCAAGCAATCCAGAGGCTAACATAATTGATGATTAATAAATCAAAATTTAGTTATTTCCGAACTTTCAAGAACATCATCAGAGCTATTTTTGAGATAATTGTGCAAGATAACCCTGCACCTACAGTACAACTCGGATTATCCGGATTAATGTGGCGGAACACCGATCCGGATAGCAAAAAATCCGGATAATCCGAGGTCATTAAAATATTGCCTAAATGGCGATCGCGTACCTTAGTCCCTGCTAAATTGATGCTGCAAACGGCATATCAAGACTGTTCAACACATTCATCTTTCAAATTTTACAGGAGTTTAATTTTGAAACAAATAGAAACTAAACTTCATTATTAATCATACTAATATAACGTTAACTTTACCGTACATACAGTTTAGGTTTGGAATAAAACACCAGATTGATGCTGCAAACGGCGTAACAAGACTGTACAACATATTAGTGTTTCAAATTTTACAGGAGTTTCATTTTGAAACAAATTTAGGAACTAAACTTCATTATTAATCATACAAATATAATTTTAACTTTACCGTACTTACGATTTAGATTTGGAATAAAACACCAGATTAAAATAATTAATTTATTATAAGATTAAATAATCATAACTCTGAATAACTCAAACTTGAAATAATCATGACAAAACTTAAAGTAACACCAAATTTACCACAGTAACTCTTCTCAAGAAAAACGTAACACATCTAATGACAGTAATAAACTTCGCAAAATTAATTTTTTGATTACAGTACTGTACTGCTAGAAGCAATCCAGAAAACTGTATTCACGAAAATGCTGTAATGTACTGTTTGGGGAATGCAATTCGTGTAATTATTGTGATTCCAAATGCGTACAGTAATGTATTATATTTGCATTTTACTTTTGGAAGCCACTTTCACCAGTAAATTCGCTAAAATCGTGATTTTGCCGTGATTTTAATTTTTTTATTTCTCCGATAGCCCGGTCCGGATAATCCGGGATCCGGATAATGTGGGGTCCGGATAATCCGAGGTGTACTGTATCTCCATCCTAACTCCATCCTATGTGTGAAGGTTACCTGCGTAGCTGAAGCCGCCGGGGAACACGAGGCCACGGAAGTGATCGACTGTCACTCGCTGATCCAGCAGATCCTGCATGGTGACGTCCCAGACCTCGAACCCGGCCATGTACAGCGACGCCGCCATCTCCCTGTCACCATTGGAGCCCTCCTCCCTCACCACGGCCACCCGCGGACCTGAACATGAAGTTTCACAGTCCAGCTTACTGTTTCAGTTTTACTATTAGCTTCGCAAAATGATTATGTACTAATTTAGTGAGGTATATGACCATTATTGTAATAGCAATTTCCTTTTTCAAACATGTAACAGTGACTCCTCTTACAGTAGACTCTCTCTTATCCAGACCACTTTTAACCGGACATCGGTTTGACCTGCTATAAGCAGAAGTAACATCTTTTTAGCCAAACATTTTTATCGAAAAATGGTTTAACCAGAGGTGATTGGCAGGAAATGGATAGTGCTTCATGAAAAATTTTTGAGGAAAAATATTTGAAACCAGTAATGACGTGATTAAAAATACTATACTCTCTTTAATTTAAGTAAAATGAGGTACTTATTTTTGAATGAATGAGGAACAATACCAATTATTCTTGAGGGAAACATGTAATAGAAAAACTATAATAAAACAAAATAGAATTTATGTTTGGTTTCATTAATTAATTTAAGGAAGCATTTGCTCATCCAAAAAACCTATTATCCGGAAAGGTCTTGGTCCCGAGAGGCCAGATGTAGTTTTATACATTATTTTAATTTTTTATCGTATTTTATGAATTTTTACACTCCACAGACAAAGAAGTGCCGCATTATTTGGTATCTAAATCTACAAGTACAATTAATAAATAATGAGATTTGTATTGAATTATTTAATCAAACAAAAGTTTTTAAATAATTTTTTGCAGGGATGTTAATGAGAGTCAGTCATTATTGTAAGTTACGACCTGACATTGCACAGTACAGCGGTTTACCTTGTGACAGGGGCCCGGGTGGGGAGGGGGTGAACGTGAGGTGGTACTGAGGCCCTGTCCGCGATCCCAGCGACTCAAACTCCGCCTTCGCACAGTCGGGGTCGCACTGCCGCAACTCCAGCCGGTAACTGGTCTCCTCCCACAGTCGCATCAGTCCCCACACCGAGTCCTGCAGTAGCACTTCGCTGCCACTGCGGATAGTGATCTGTGACACAACGTAGTCAGTATAACTCCGCCCTCACACTGCAGCAACTCCAGCCGGTAACTGGTTTCCTCCCACAGTCGCATCAGTCCCCACACCGAGTCCTGCAGCAGCACTTCACTGCCACTGCGGATAGTGATCTGCGACACAACATAGCCAGTATAACTCCGCCCTCGCACTGCCGCAATTCCAGCCGGGAACTGGTCTCCTCCCACAGTCGCATCAGTCCCCACTTTGCTGCCACTGCGGATAGTGATCTGTGTCAAAATGTAGCCAGTATAACTCCGCCCTCGCACTGCCGCAATTCCAGCCGGGAACTGGTCTCCTCCCACAGTCGCATCAGTCCCCACTTTGCTGCCACTGCGGATAGTGATCTGTGTCAAAATGTAGCCAGTATAACTCCGCCCTCCCACTGCAGCAACTCCAGCCGGTAACTGGTCTCCTCCCACAGTCGCATCAGTCCCCACACCGAGTCCTGCAGTAGCACTTCGCTGCCACTGCGGATAGTGATCTGCGACACAACGTAGCCAGTATAACTCCGCCCTCGCACTGCCGCAACTCCAGCCGGGAACTGGTCTCCTCCCACAGTCGCATCAGTCCCCACACCGAGTCTTGCAGCAGCACTTTGCTGCCACTGCGGATAGTGATCTGTGTCAAAATGTAGCCAGTATAACTCCGCCCTCCCACTGCAGCAACTCCAGCCGGTAACTGGTCTCCTCCCACAGTCGCATCAGTCCCCACACCGAGTCCTGCAGCAGCACTTCACTGCCACTGCGGATAGTGATCTGCGACACAACGTAGCCAGTATAACTCCGCCCTCCCACTGCCGCAACTCCAGCCGGTAACTGGTCTCCTCCCACAGTCGCATCAGTCCCCACACCGAGTCCTGCAGCAGCACTTCGCTGCCTCTGCGGATAGTGATCTGCGACACAACAAAGCCAGTATGACTCCGCCCTCGCACTGCCGCAACTCCAGCCGGTAACTGGTCTCCTCCCACAGTCGCATCAGTCCCCACACCGAGTCCTGCAGCAGCACTTCGCTGCCACTGCGGATAGTGATCTGCGACACAACAAAGCCAGTATAACTCCGCCCTCGCACTGCAGCAACTCCAGCCGCTAACTGGTCTCCTCCCACAGTCGCATCAGTCCCCACACCGAGTCCTGCAGCAGCACTTCACTGCCACTGCGGATAGTGATCTGTGTCACAACAAAGCCAGTATAACTCCGCCCTCGCACTGCCGCAACTCCAGCCGGTAACTGGTCTCCTCCCACAGTCGCATCAGTCCCCACACCGAGTCCTGCAGCAGCACTTCGCTACCACTGCGGATAGTGATCTGCGACACAACAAAGCCAGTATAACTCCGCCCTCGCACTGCAGCAACTCCAGCCGGTAACTGGTCTCCTCCCACAGTCGCATCAGGCCCCACACCGAGTCCTGCAGCAGCACTTCACTGCCACTGCGGATAGTGATCTGTGTCACAACGTAGCCAGTATAACTCCGCCCTCACACTGCAGCAACTCCAGCCGGTAACTGGTCTCCTCCCACAGTCGCATCAGTCCCCACACCGAGTCCTGCAGCAGCACTTCACTGCCACTGCGGATAGTGATCTGTGTCACAACAAAGCCAGTAAAACTCCGCCCTCGCACTTCCGCAACTCCAGCCGGTAACTGGTCTCCTCCCACAGTCGCATCAGTCCCCACACCGAGTCCTGCAGCAGCACTTCGCTGCCACTGCGGATAGTGATCTGCGACACAACAAAGCCAGTATAACTCCGCCCTCGCACTGCAGCAACTCCAGCCGGTAACTGGTCTCCTCCCACAGTCGCATCAGTCCCCACACCGAGTCCTGCAGCAGCACTTCACTGCCACTGCGGATAGTGATCTGTGTCACAACAAAGCCAGTGTAACTCCGCCCTCGCACTGCCGCAACTCCAGCCGGTAACTGGTCTCCTCCCACAGTCGCATCAGTCCCCACACCGAGTCCTGCAGCAGCACTTCGCTACCACTGCGGATAGTGATCTGCGACACAACAAAGCCAGTATAACTCCGCCCTCGCACTGCAGCAACTCCAGCCGGTAACTGGTCTCCTCCCACAGTCGCATCAGGCCCCACACCGAGTCCTGCAGCAGCACTTCACTGCCACTGCGGATAGTGATCTGTGTCACAACAAAGCCAGTATAACTCCGCCCTCACACTGCAGCAACTCCAGCCGGTAACTGGTCTCCTCCCACAGTCGCATCAGTCCCCACACCGAGTCCTGCAGCAGCACTTCACTGCCACTGCGGATAGTGATCTGTGTCACAACAAAGCCAGTATAACTCCGCCCTCGCACTGCCGCAACTCCAGCCGGTAACTGGTCTCCTCCCACAGTCGCATCAGTCCCCACACCGAGTCCTGCAGCAGCACTTCACTGCCACTGCGGATAGTGATCTGTGTCACAACGTAGCCAGTATAACTCCGCCCTCACACTGCAGCAACTCCAGCCGGTAACTGGTCTCCTCCCACAGTCGCATCAGTCCCCACACCGAGTCCTGCAGCAGCACTTCACTGCCACTGCGGATAGTGATGTGTGTCACAACAAAGCCAGTATAACTCCGCCCTCGCACTGCCGCAACTCCAGCCGGTAACTGGTCTCCTCCCACAGTCGCATCAGTCCCCACACCGAGTCCTGCAGCAGCACTTCACTGCCACTGCGGATAGTGATCTGTGTCACAACAAAGCCAGTATAACTCCGCCCTCGCACTGCCGCAACTCCAGCCGGTAACTGGTCTCCTCCCACAGTCGCATCAGTCCCCACACCGAGTCCTGCAGCAGCACTTCGCTGCCACTGCGGATAGTGATCTGCGACACAACAAAGCCAGTATAACTCCGCCCTCGCACTGCAGCAACTCCAGCCGGTAACTGGTCTCCTCCCACAGTCGCATCAGTCCCCACACCGAGTCCTGCAGCAGCACTTCACTGCCACTGCGGATAGTGATCTGTGTCACAACAAAGCCAGTATAACTCCGCCCTCACACTGCAGCAACTCCAGCCGGTAACTGGTCTCCTCCCACAGTCGCATCAGTCCCCACACCGAGTCCTGCAGCAGCACTTCACTGCCACTGCGGATATTGATCTGCGACACAACGTAGCCAGTATAACTCCGCCCTCGCACTTCCGCAACTCCAGCCGGTAACTGGTCTCCTCCCACAGTCGCATCAGTCCCCACACCGAGTCCTGCAGCAGCACTTCACTGCCACTGCGGATAGTGATCTGTGTCACAACAAAGCCAGTATAACTCCGCCCTCACACTGCAGCAACTCCAGCCGGTAACTGGTCTCCTCCCACAGTCGCATCAGTCCCCACACCGAGTCCTGCAGCAGCACTTCGCTACCACTGCGGATAGTGATCTGCGACACAACAAAGCCAGTATAACTCCGCCCTCGCACTTCCGCAACTCCAGCCGGTAACTGGTCTCCTCCCACAGTCGCATCAGTCCCCACACCGAGTCCTGCAGCAGCACTTCGCTGCCACGTCGGATAGTGATTTGTGTCACAACAAAGCCAGTATAACTCCGCCCTCGCACTGCCGCAACTCCAGCCGGTAACTGGTCTCCTCCCACAGTCGCATCAGTCCCCACACCGAGTCCTTCAGCAGCACTTCGCTGCCACTGCGGATAGTGATCTGTGTCACAACAAAGCCAGTATAACTCCGCCCTCCCACTGCCGCAACTCCAGCCGGTAACTGGTCTCCTCCCACAGTCGCATCAGTCCCCACACCGAGTCCTTCAGCAGCACTTCGCTGCCACTGCGGATAGTGATCTGTGTCACAACAAAGCCAGTATAACTCCGCCCTCCCACTGCCGCAACTCCAGTCGGTAACTGGTCTCCTCCCACAGTCGCATCAGTCCCCACACCGAGTCCTGCAGCAGCACTTCGCTGCCACTGCGGATAGTGATCTGTGTCACAACAAAGCCAGTATAACTCCGCCCTCCCACTGCCGCAACTCCAGTCGGTAACTGGTCTCCTCCTACAGTCGCATCAGTCCCCACACCGAGTCCTGCAGCAGCACTTCGCTGCCACTGCGGATAGTGATCTGCGACACAAGAGTCCGACATTGCCAGTAGAACTGAAGAGTTATTTTAAATTCTATTTCCTATAGCCAAGGCTATGTTGAGACAATCTTGAGCTGAACGTCGACAAGGTTGAATATAGCTGAGCTCTCGTTTTAAAATATCTAATAACTACTGTGATCTCGATCCTAAACCCTTGGGATTATCCCAGCGACCAAGCTGAGCGAATTCAAGGCCTCTAGTAACCTGTGGCATGATCTCCTAAAATTGGAAGTACTTGCAAACTTTACATCTTTTCTCCTACAAGGAAATTTCCGTCACATAGATATGTACTGAGTCACTGCAAAAGGTTATGTTCAAACAATCGTGTAACCTGTGCTGCTTCTCAAGCTACGCACGAACGGAACTTACTTTCTAATCAGCCCTTGTAAATCTGCATGTGTGAGCTACTGGGCCAAGTTTCAGTTGAACTATGAAACATAAATTTTCAGGGACATAGAATTTCGTAATCAGCAAAATTTTTTATCAAATGCATAACTCTACTTTTCTAATTTTTTTCTACTTTTTTCTTTTATTTTCTTTGGTTTTGTTGTATTTAAAATAGTTTATTTATAATAGAATCATGGACTGTTCGACTTGTCCCCAACCACATGCGAAAGCCCATTTGGGGACTAATTTCCAATCTTTACTTTCGTATATTTATTGATGTATTATATTTCTTTTTGGAAATAAATTATTCATTCATTCATTCAAATATCTTATCAGTCAGCCTACCTCGGCATCCATGCCGCGCTGGCCGGTCTCGCCCAGGTAGACGTAGGGCACGTCGTTGTCTCGGAACTCTCGCTGCACGAGCTTGAGCTTGGCCGGGTCGACCTCCAGCACCCAGCCGAGCTCCTCGGCGAACAGCGCGTGGAGGGGGCTCTCGGCCCCGCGGCACCGCTGCCCCACATCCACGGTCGCCCCGGCCGCCCCCGCGAAGCACATCTCCAGCAGACACACCACTAGGCCCCCGTCACTCACGTCGTGGCCAGACAGCACCGCTGACTCTGGTGATAATATATTTATCGTGTTGACAATAATTAGTTACAGTATACGATAAATACTATGATAAAATATAAAGAATCTGTTAAAGAATATTTTAAAGAAACAGGAATTATGACAGTGTAGTGTAGCTTATATAATCAATTAGTCCTGAACATTAAATCAAATTTAGAAACATTTCCAAAACTAAATTCTTTTCATAACTATTCAATCAGAAAAGTTAATCAACTGGCATACAATAAGCATAATTCATCAATGTACGAGAAAACCCCTTCGTATAGTGGTATAAAACTTTATAATAATTTACCTAATAATATTAAAATCATACCAAACATTAATTTATCCAAAAAAACATTTAAAACTATTCCTAATCAATAGGTCTTTGTATGCAATTGACGAATTTTTCCATTCTTTAGAAAGTTAAGTGATTGTAAAGTTAAGAAAAATTACGTTTTAGATGCTTAGTTATAAGACTCAATGTAATATTGACTGACACCGTTCGGTACTATTATGCACGTTATGAATAAAAATATTTTTGATTGATTGATAAGTATATAAAATAACAATAAAACTCTTTGTGCCCTTTTCACTCTTGCATTCATACTGTACAATCCCGCCAACTGAGTGGCCCGATTATCGAGACTTTAGGTTATTTTACTATGTTTACTCCAGGTCAATACATCAATGTAAAAATTGCCAGTGATTGAAAAGTTGGTTTTTTGACTTGATAGAATTTGAGAGTCATTTGAAGTTGAGAAATAAGTCTTCAGGATGGCCATTTGGTTTTATGGAGAGCCAAATAAAAGAAAGTTTACCAACATGCTCTGTTTGAGTTGTAATGCTGATAAAACTCGTAGCTAAGTGGGAAGGTAGAAAGAGAAGTTTAATCTCTTTGGAAAACCTCAATTTAAAAAACCTAATGAGTTCTCTTTCACAAAAAATTTGATCAACAAGTACTACGGATTGGCTCTAAGCACAAAAATTAAACTATATTGCATAAGGGGATTCTTGTAGGCAAATTTTCAAAAATAACAAAATTCTTACTTTTCCTTGCATACATATCTATAACTTAACTGTTTTTATCAAACTAAATCTGGCAAATTTTCCTATTCATTCAGATTTTCACAGCTATAATAAACGGCACAGGGATACCCTTACATACCCCCGGCATCAATCTTCCACCTTGGAAACTACTCCTTACTATTCTGGTATTAAGTTGTATAATGGTCTACCAAGCTCTATCAAAAATTCAAAAAATCTAAAAGAATTTAAAAAATTTTGTTTAACTATTTATGTGATCGGTGTTGCTACAAAATTGAGGGTTTTTACAAGTAGACCTCTGTCACAATTAAAAAATGCCACAAATGGGAAATGTATGTATTTCTTTTTAATAAATTTTAGCTTTAGCACTTTTAGTTTAGTTAAGATAGAAATTTTGACGCTATTTATATATGTAATAATGTAATGAGATGAATAAAGGATGTTTTGATTTGGTTACCGGCGATTAGTCGCTGAGTGGAGATGAAGGCGCGGCGAAGCAGCTTGGGGTCGTCGACATCGGGCGCCGCGTCGCCGAGCTGACCAAAACACTGAGCCAGCGCCGAGCCACCGAGCCGGGCACGCCCCGACACATCCACCAGCAGCAGACACCCGCCGCCGCCGTTGTCACTGCGCGGGGCCTTCAGGTCGGGGGTGACCACGCGGCGCACGTCCGGGCACGGCGCGTAGCTCGACACCACCAGCGCTCCTGCGGCAGACGGAACGTGAACCGAGCCTAGTCTAGAAAGGCCTAGACTTACCCTTACTTGGGCTTTACCTAGCCTAGAATGGCCTAACATAGCCTAACCTAACCTAGTCCCGCCTAGTCCAGCCTAGCCTTGTCATTACCTAGCCTAGAATGGCATAACAAGCCTAACCTAACTTAACCCAGCATAGATAGATAGATACGTTTATTGATCATTAAACATCATGTGCAATAGAACTCGTCAACAAATGCAGAGGTCAATACATCAAGTATATGGCAGACTTTCGACTAAGAATAAAATACAAATTAAAATGCTAACAAGTCAAACATAAAAAGTGATATGATATATCACAGACATGCTTTTATTTACCAGGACTAATTGAATAATTGCATTCAGAATATATATAAGGCTAGCCTGGCATAGCCTAACCTAACCCAGCCCAGCAACTGACCTAGCCCAACCAAGCCTTACCTAACCCATCCTAGCCCAACCAAGCTTGGCCTAGCATAGCCTAACCTGACCTATCCCAGCCTAGCCTTACCTAACCTAACCTAGCCCAGTCTAGCCTGGCTTAGCATAGCCTCACCTGACCTAGCCCAGCCTAGCCTTACCTAGCCCAACCAAGCCTTACCTTACCCATCCTAGCCCAACCAAGCTTGGCCTAGCATAGCCTAACCTGACCTATCCCAGCCTAGCCTTACCTAACCTAACCTATCCCAGTCTAGCCTGGCTTAGCATAGCCTAACATGACCTAGCCCAGCCTAGCCTTACCTAACCAAACCTAGCCCAGCCTAGCCTTACCTAACTTGACCTAGTCCAGCCTAGCCTTCCCCTTACCTCACCCAGCCTAGCTTGGTTCAACATAGCCGAACCTGACACAGCCCACCCTTAACCTGACCTTGCCTGGTGAGTATTACCTGGTGCTTTGACAGTGTCGCCGCCGACCCGGGCCGCCATGCTGAGGGAGTCCTTGCCCCCATCCACGGCGATGCCGAGCTGACACATGAGTCGACACATCGCCTGACACGCGTCATACAATGCGGCTCCCTCCCCTGGCAGCTTGGCCGCCCACATCCAGTTGCCGCTGCACTTCACATCCTGCAAATAACTCAGTTCGGAGAAAGAGTCGAGATATGTAATCATTTTACATCAAAACGTTAGTATTATATTGTACTGTCATTGTTGTATTGTATTATACTGTACTGTCTAACTATAGTAGACTCTCTCTTACCCTGACACCTTTAAATAGGACATTGCTTTAACTGCAGAACACACATTGCTACACTCTGCAGAAATGTCATCTTTTTAACCGGACAATTTTTATCAAGTCTTAGGTTCAACCGGACTTGATTGGGAGGAAATGAATGGTAATGTATCAACTTTCTCATGGAAAATGTTCAGAAATATTACACTGCACCCGTCAAAAATCATAAAAGTTGTTTGTTTGTTGAAGATACAAAGCCTAAACAGATTTCTGGTAATTTCTGCAAACATTCATTATCCCCAAAAATGTTTTTACACACTATTTTTTACTATTTCTTAAATAATTACTTAAGACTTATACAGACGTTACAGTTTAACAACTTTTCGTTATCCAGACAAGTCTCAGTCCTGAGGAGTCTGGATAAGAGGGAGCCTACTGTATGTTCAAAAAAAATTTGTACCAAGCAGTAAAAGAGAAGGTTTCCAGTATTGATCCCCACCAGAATTCAGAAAATACTTGATAATCATTTTCACCACCAAAATTCACCACTTTTGGGTCCTATATCACAATCAATAACTCTTCTCACACATCAGACCCATAAATCTTTTTCATCATACTGCTTCAAAAACAGCTGCTTTTGACACATGCGTTGGTATTCAAAAGTTGTTCTTTTTAGTCCTTAGATAATAACAATTATTTGATGATTATTATTGCCCTAGGACCAAAAAGATCATTGTTGATATTTTTGATTTGAGGTGAATCATCAAACAATATTAATTTGATTACTAATTGTCGTAACATTCATCGTTATTATCGAAACATACATTTAATCAATTTATGAAACTCGTTCATTTCACCAATCAGTTTTTACATGCATGTGATACATCGATAGTTGTTCATTGTTGTCAGTCCAACCTAACACAAATGAAACTTTCAGCTGATTATTCGAAATAGCAAAAACAAGAAGGAAGCATCTTTGGGAGGTATCTTAAAAAATAAACAAGCTTTAACATTTTGGTTTTCTTTAATAGTTTGTGTGTTGCATTGAGCGATATAACGAAAAATATAGTTCATCACACGGGCCTAATGCTGCTTTTCGTTGCTCGGTCATTTTTCGACCTCGGCTTACAGCCTCGGTCCTAAAACTTGACTTTGTACAAAAAGCGTCACTTTAGGGCCTAGTAATGAAATATACTATTAAAAAAAAACTATAAGACCATTTTAAACACTATAAACCAAACGAAGCCCTTTCCCTGCTCCTGCCTAGAGGCTACCTGGATGTCGGAGATGCAGGCGAACACGAGGTTGGTCAGAGACTCGGCGACGGCCATCCGCGCGCCGGCGGCCACATCCACCAGCCCCTTTATTGGCTGCTCCCCAATAGCAGTGGCCACTCCTGCCTGCACAGCCACGAGTCACATCATAGTCAGTTCAAAACTTCTTTATTCAATTCAATTCATTTATTCTCAGAAAAAAAGTTACAATAGTGGTCCTGTAAGTCAAAAACTGACTTATCGACAGGGACCTGTTAACTAGATACAAAAATTAATACATATAATATATTCCATGTATGGCACAATCTGGGCATGAAACCATAAAAAACAAACAATGTTCTGTAAAGAGATAACATCCACAATTATGTGTGTGAAGAGCAGCCCCTGATTGCGGGATATTTGTCTTTCTGTCTTCTAGGTTATGGTAACCCTGCAACTACAAAGTTAAGCCAGGTTTGCACGACGACCAGTACAGTGGACAGTAACACCTTTAAACAAAGAACAAAAGAACAAAAGAACTTTTTTCTACTGTCTAAACTCTGGTCATCGTGCAAACCAGGCCTTATTGAAACTTCATTCATGACATGACATTGACAAGATGGCAAAGGAGAAAGTTATGTGGAAGTCTAATCAATCAGAAATTCTCAGTTCAGACTTCCTTTTTTCAATATAACAGTTCAGAGCAAATAAATATGATTTTATTCATCCCATATATCCCTGTGTTAGTAATAGCTTTTGGCTTTTTTGTGTTCTTTTTTGTGTCAGGTATTTTGGCTTTTTTTGAAGGCTTTGTCAATTAAAAGAGAAGAGAAGAAAACTATTACTAGCAGCAGTAATAGTTCTCTTCTCTTTTTTTTGACAAAGGCTTCAAAGAAAGCCGAAATTTCACATATATAATGTAAAAGTACCTTTGTGTCTTTCTGCAGCATATCTGCAAATTTAGTTAGCTGTGTATCTTATTTTTTCGTCTCAAGTATTAACCTATAACCTTGAAACTTTACATGGATGTTCCTCTTAGACATCTATACTGTTATAGAGAAGAGGTCAAGTCAAGTCAAGTCAAAGTCAAGTCAAGTCAAGTAAAAAACTCTTTATTCATTTATATACATTTTGTACATGAATAGCGTTATAAAAATTAATCCAAACACACTATAACTATGAAATAAGTAAACAATACAGTTTTAGATTAAAATACCCCCGTTGCAGCAGACCTGCATACTCAGCGAATTTCAAGTGCAAAACAACATATTTCGATCCATCATAGCGAGATTTGACATGTTTTTGTAAGCTCCATAAGAATAACATGGGGAATGAGTATGCAGGTTTGCTGCTACGGGTATATTAAAACTGGGTGGTTTTAATTCAGTTTTTAGTAGATCTGAACTAGAAGAAGCCATTTACCAAGTTTTATCAAGATATGTTGAGAAATAAGCGAGATATAGAATTTTACTTATTTCCCATAAGGTTAACATTGGGACAACGTACTGTGTTTACCAATTTCAATATCTCGGTAACCAATAGACATAGAGCTATGATTCAAAGTACTAAATTGTTTGTTTTTTTGGGCTGAATTCAATGGTGCCAATAAAAATTTGAAAAACTTTATTTTTCTATGTAAAAATCTCGAAAAACCCATTTTTGGGGGGGTTTACCCCCCTTTACCCCCCCTTCCAGTGGTCCGATCGGGCTGGTTTACGAACTCGTCCGAATAATTATTACTTTACACGTCTATGCCAAATTTCATTCCGATTGGACCATTTTTGCGCAAGTTATCGTGCTTAAAGACACATATATATATATATAGATATATATATAGATATATAGATATATAGATATATATATATATATTTATGAAAGTGAACGAATGGTGTTTTTGGCATCTGAGGACCTCAAAAAGAAAAGTTATGATGGTTTTAGGCTTAGGTCTTACCATGAGACCTACGGTAACAGCTTCTTCCCTATAGGGGAAATTCGCTAAAAAAGATTGGGCATCTTAAAAGATTGTCTTATTGGCTTTAAAATCAGTTATTGAGTATGGGGAGAGGCCTATCAAGTATTCTTTTAACTTCTTCTTAAAAATATTAGGTCTTTTTTCATTTTTAAAATCATTGGGAATATATTTCCCAAGGGTGGTTTCTGTGTGTTTCTACGTATGTATGTATGTATGGGGCAGGTGAACGCGAAAAATACTGAACCGACTGGGTTGAAATTTCACACAGAGGTAGATCTTGAACCTGGGAAACACCATATTTACAAAATGGTAAGGAAATTTGAGGAGAGTAATTTTGATCTATTTTTTAAATATCTGTCTAAAGAGTCGTGGTCTGATGTCTACTTTGCAGATGTTGATCATAAATTTGATGTTTTTAATAACATTTTTATGTACTATTTCAATTTAAGCTTCCCAAAATTAAGAATAACGTTAAAGCACAGGCAAAAAAGTGGGTTACAGAGGACATTAGGAGAGAAAAAAACAATTTAGTTTCTCTTCATAGGTTGTCAAGGTCAAGCAACATAAGCTATGCAAAAATTATTAGAAACAAAAAGAAATTATTAAAAAATAAAATAAACATGGCAAAAAAGCAATTTTTTGATAAGAAAATAAGAAAATCTGATAATGTGAAGAAGACAACCTGGAGCATAATTAATTCTGAAACAAAAAACAGTGAACAAACAAACAACAGCATTTCATTGATGAATAGTGAAGGGATTCTTACTGATGAGCCAAAAGCAGTTTGTAATATTTTTAATGACTTTTGTATCAATATAGTTAAAAAACAAATTCTTCCAAGTGGCTTGCACCTAAAATCTATTGAAAATACTTCAAACAACTCACAAAAAATTGACCTTTTTAATAAAAATTTTACTTTGAGCTAGTTGACACTGATAAAATAGATAGGATTATCTCCACATTTCAGAATAAATTTTCTGCAGAAATAGACGAAGTACCGATTATTGTTTTCAAAAGAGCTAAAAAATATGTGTTGAAGCCCCTTGCACATGTAATTAATTCTTCTTTAATAACTGGTTCATTTCCTAAACAACTTAAAGTAGCCAAAATAATCCCACTTTACAAAAAAGGTAGCATAACCCAGCCTGAAAGCTACAGACCAGTGTCACTCTTAACTTCAACTTCTAAAATTTTTGAACGAGTCGTGTATGAACAACTCATGAGCTATTTAGAAGTTAATAATATCTTAGATTTCCAGCAACATGGTTTCAGGCAAGGAAAATCAACAATCACAGCAATGATAGATTATATCCAAAATATAATTAATGAAGTTGACAAGGGCAGAAACCCTTTGGGTATTTTCATGGATCTTTCGCGGGCTTTTGATAGGGTAGATCACAGTAAACTTTTAGAAATTCTACATGATTTCGGTATCCAAAGTAAAGAATTTAATTGGTTCAAGTCTTACCTTAGCGATCGCCAGCGGTATGTACAAATTTCTCAACTGAAAGGAAAGTGTCTTGAACAATTTTCATCTAAATTACAAACAATTAGTTTCGGAGTGCCGCAAGGCTCGATTTTGGGTCCACTGCTTTTCATCTGCTATTTGACAGGGTTACCAAAACTAATAGATGATGAACACAACAAAATTTGCCTATACGCAGATGATGCAAATTTGATCGTGTCTGGCCCTAATGCAAAAAACATTGAAACATCTTCAAACAATACATTAAATATCATTAATAATTTTTTCAAAAGTAGAAACTTGTTGCTTAATCCAAACAAAACCAGTGTAATTTCATTTAAAACAAAACAATCAAACTCAGGTGTTGAGCAAAATATCCAACTCGATAATTATAAACTTAAATTTGTCAATCATTCAAAATTTCTTGGCCTAATAGTTGATCAAAATTTAAGTTGGGATTTACATGTAGAGTCGGTACTAGGAAAAATGACATCTGGTCTATATGCTTTGAGGAAAATGTCTAACAAATGCAATCTGGACTCTTTAAAAAATATTTATTTTTCACTCATACATTCTCACCTTCATTATGGTATTAGTGTCTATGGAGCAACTACAAAAAATAATTTGGATAAAATTTTAAAACTACAAAAAAAGCTATTAGAATAATACTAAATTTAAAACTGCAAGATTCCGTTAAGTATAAATTTCCACAACTCAAAATTTTGACTGTTTATAACACTTATATTTTGGAAACAATTGTTTTTACATTAAAGCTGGGATTGCAGGCTACTGTAAGTCATATGTACAATACAAGGCATCGCCTTGCTGTAGAAAACCACAATTTAGAGTTTTTTAAGAAAAAAACATCTTACATTGGATCTAAGTTGTTTCAGCACATTCCTTCAGAAATAAGAAAAATAAAAAATGTAAAGCATTTTAAGAAGGCCTTAAAGTCGTACCTTATGGATAATCCTTTTTATTCAGTAGATGAGTTTTTAAATAAAAATTGATCTGTGAAATGAAATAACTTATATTTTACACGTTACATTTTTAGGTGCAGGCAACAGCTTCTTCTTTTATTTATTAGTTTATGTTTTTGTTTTTTTAAAAAGTAATTCTTTTTTCTTGTAGCGTATTTGTATACTCATTCTTAATGTTAGTTTTAGGTATGAGATACCTTATTTTCCTAACACTATTCTGCCTGTATAATTTGTACAGCTGATGAATAAAGATATTTGAATTGAATTGAATTGAATAGGCCTATTCACTTCCTTGAAATCCCCTCAGGCTATGCCCCATGAACGTCCTCAGTTTCAATGTTTACATTTTAAAGGAATACAAACATGCAAGTACTGAAATGTAAACAGCTGTGGATACTAAAATTTGACAGTTCAGAGAGGTAAGATCAGCTGAATTTTTATCGTGAGCGAAGCCACGGGCAACTGCTAGTTCTACCTACAATTACTACTAAAGAGAAACATATCTGGGATAAGTCTAATCACTTGTTTTGACAAGTTTCCTAAATTTACTTGACGGAAGATTCTAACAAGTCTCGGGGCAAAATTCCCTGGTCCTGTTGCCCCACATCCTCGACTGGTGTGTGGTCTCAAGGTCCACTCACACTCTCAATTTGAGCTTCGTTGCCAACCCATCACGCATTACATTCTGACAGCCTTTAAAATTGCCAGAGTCAATTAAAAATTCCTCCAAGTAAACTTGGCTTGGTAGTTTGGCTTCTTACAGTTCTTTACGTTTGAAAACTCTTTCCTGCCTAAAAATGTCCTTCATCTTCAAAGAGAAAATAATCACTAGGGGGGGGATTTGTCCGACAACATCCCACTCTAGGCGCTAAAGGTCTGTGAAGTTACTGCTGCAACTGGAGACAGTCGTCGTGTCAACATGGATCATACACTACAACTCAACTTATCCTGGCAACACTGTTGCCTGCGATGGGATTTTTCCTCACATGATTTGAATGACATTTGAAGTTTTTGTTGGATCTCAAAATAATACCAGAACCACTTTTTTTCTCTGGCATAAATTTAACATCGAGTAAACATTTAAGGCAAAAGATTCAATTTGCATTCAAACAGGTTTTGCATTTTCAATTAACACTGCCATTTTGAAAAGCTGTAAGAATTAAATGCGTCAATGAGACTTGGCTCAAACTGAAAGCAAAAGGGGAGCTTATGACCGCACACTCAGTCACGGTGTTGGAGCAACAGGGCTGGATGTAGTGACAAGTTGTTCTTTACTATCTGGACAACCCTCGTTTATATTGTAGGGAATCGTGGCGTTTCACCGCTGTACTGCTGTACTGCTGTACTCACGGTGGTGAAGTGTGAGAGGGCGGTGACTGCCACGTCACTGAGGGGCGTGTGTAGCGGCCCCACACACTGCTGCTGGGCCACCAGTCCTGTCACACACCGGTCCACCTTGTTGGTCAGGAACCGTTTGCTGCACACACTGGGCAGGCGCAGCACTCGCTGCAGAGCTGCCAACACGGACAGGCCGGGCGGCAGGCTCAGGGCTGCCACCACGACGGGCTGTCTCTCCATCACAAACTCCTGCAATTAACAATAACATGTCAACAAAGAAAACAATGATTTATGATTCATTTTGCAATCTTTACCATCAATCAGCTAATCAAACACAGCTATTCATCACCGAAAACGGTCAGTTCAGTCACTTATATGACTTTTCTGAACCTATAGTGATAAACAGGAAAAATGAGTTGAAAATCGTGAAGTAGAATGAGTTCATACTTTCTTTTCTGTTAACACATTCGTTGCTGGTGGAAGTTCTTGCTACGTGCAGTGGCAATTAGTTCAAATACCGCAATCAGTTTTTAGTTACCAGTATTCATTTTTAAGATATTACCTTTTCTTAAAAAAAGACTAATTTAAGATAAGAGTGCTTGAGTATCTTAAAAATTAAATCAATCATTAAAAACTGATAGATGCATTTGATTCAGTTTGAAAAACTTGTTCTAAATGACGGGTCACAATAATCTCAACTCGTTTCAGAAGGGCACATCCAAGACAGTGGCCAAATTTTTGAAATTCGTAAATCAAGTAAATTTAATTTAATGTTGTGATAACTTATCATTTATTAGCTTAATTTTGAGATTATGACTATGTTAAAATCTTGGTTCACAAATACAAATTTTTGTAAGCTAATCATGTCTCAAGTTCAAATTGAGATTTGGAAGTGTCAAGCTGATTACAAAATATTACAGAAAAAATAGTAATTTTTTAACCATGAAAAGATAATAAAAGGATCTGAAAAATTTTTACCGATCAAATTTCACTTTACCTTCTGAGGCATTTTTCCAAGAACTAATTCCAAATCCAAGTTGAATGGGTAGTTCTCAGCTTCACTGTTGAAGTTGGGGTCCAGGTACTTGGCTGGGTCTGGATTTTCTTCTTCCGACAGAATCACCTGTTCAGGATGATAATCACACACATTTATTTATTTATTGACGGAAAATCCATTTTTACAAAGTCAATACATTTGGTATAACATTCCAAAAATAAATTATAATAATAAATATACTATACTCTTTTTAACCCCAGCGTGAGGCGGAACCAGTCGACCGTACTAATAGGCTTATCCCTTGGGTCTATTGTGCACAGTCGGGGGTGGGCACGCTCGCCAACCCTAGTCGGTGAGTCATTGCTGCTTGCCCTAGTGACGGTATATAAACTTTTTTATCTGACGGAAAAACGAAAAACCAAATATACCACGCGCTTTGTTTTGATCGTCTGATTATTTTGATATAAGAAAGATGTAAATCGGTTAAAGTTTGACGAAGTTAAAGTAAATTATACAATCGTACATGTACATGTTAGTGAAATATTAATAAATGATCATAAATACGTAAATATATTTTTATTAAATAAATATTATTCTTTCTGGAGTCAAAATACTGTTGTGAACCAACCACCTTGTCACACCAATTTAGCTGATCAGTTACAAGCTAACAGCGGTCAAATTCTGTTATCTGCCCACAACTGTATATTTCCAATATAACAAAGTAAAATAACATTTGACAGTAACTAGTGGCTTGTAGGGGCAAAAGCCCCTAAAAATATAATACCAATGCTGAATATTTAATGTAAGATATTTAATAATCGATATGATATTTATTAAACGTTTGATGTGCAATATTAAAGCTATTTTGGCATTTGCTACATTTCAAACTTTTTACTTTTCATAATTTTTATTTTTAAGAAAGGGCATTGCTTCAGTATAGTAAGGAGCTGGATTTTCGGAACAGTGGCACTATCCGTCGACCTCAAAACAAACCCAGTTCTCTTTGTTTATAATATAACTCAACATATTTAACATATAAACATGGTTCGAAGAACTTCTAAAGGTCAACCACAGATTTAGCACTTAATTCATATCCCCTCAAAAGTCGTGAGATTAAACACAACAATGTAAACATATTGTGAGAGTTCGTCATCAAGCTCATGTAGTCTCCAGATTCTAGGATATGTTGCTCCAACTGGTTAAAAAGTATTATAAAACGTACTTATTATGGAAACCTCCGATTGAAGCTCAATTCTTTACCAAATAGGCAAATAGGTAAGGATGAAATCAGAAAATGGTCTCATTGAGGCTTCCACGCTCCACCTTGGAGCCTCTGGCTCTAGTCCATTCGGGAGTTAAGTTTAGAGATCACCAGCTCAGTAAATTGTTAATATTGAAGATTTTCCCCTACGTCCCACTCGTTTTTGTGGTTGCTCGTGAGTAAATACTGCTTCATGTTGATAGAATCAAGATTATATCTACTTCTATTGGCCAAATTTAAAGTTGAAGTTGCCCTCAATCACTGTTACTGCAGCACACTCTTGCCGGTCAAAAGTGTGACCATTTCCAACCACACATAAATCTTTCAAAGCTAAGGGCCTTAAAAATGTTAAGTCTTCTCTATACTACCTATATTCTGCGCCTATCAATTGTGTTAATATTACAAATCACTTGGCTTTAAATCAGCATCAACTACAACTAATGTAAACAAAACAGACGTAAGTAATTCCATGATATTTTTAAAATGGTAAGTATGTAAAAAAAACGAAAAAACTTAAAAGTGGAAAACAGTTATTTCATATAGTACTTTCGACCTACATATTTAAAGCTGGATTTCAAATCAACAATTTTCTATCAACAACTATCATGTGGTTTTAAATAAAGTATCAGCAACACATGTTTTAATGTAAACAAAGCAGACGTTTTCAGATTCCAATGCTTTTTAAATGGCAGATATTTTACATTATTTCTCGTTTTCTGGTTGATTCCAAGCAATTTCTGTATTTTTCCCACCATCACGGAATTAAGACCTTTAATTTGAGCCCTCTCCCATCTTTCTAAGACTTTTCAGACGCCCACAATTTTGACGCAAAGAATCGCCTTACGAAATTAAATATATGATGTAAAAAATAAATAGGATGTGTAGAGGTGATTGGTGATGTAAAAGATAAATTATAGAAACAAATTTATTCATAAACGGCCTGATTTTATACCCGAGAGTTATCTCATGAGCCGTTATCTTATCTCACGTTGCTGTTACCTGTAGTAGCGGCAACACAAGAGGAGAGGTTAGGTTAGGTTGGATTAGGTAAGGTTGTTAGGATCTAATCTAACCTAATATTTAATACTGTATTTTATAGAATAAATGAACGTGACCTAACCTAACTTAGCCCAACCAGCGGCCGGCGCGGCGCGTCTATACGTCGATGTTACCGTTATCTGTATATCTGACAGATAAGGTATGAGCAACAATAATACCAACCGAATTATTCAGAAACTATTCCGATATGCTTAGCAAAGTATCCAGTAACCAAAATAATTAGCCATAAAACGTATATACAGCCAATAGGAAAAAGTTTTTCAGTTGTGGGCAGATAACGGAATTTGACCGCTACAGCATAGCTGGCATTTTGGCCTGTCATTGGCTGTGACTCATTCGCTGACTCACAGGGTTGACGACCACCAAACAATAAGTAAAGGGTAGATATCGTTGTTTTGGAAAGCCCCTGAGACTCTTTAACTTTAGTTTAGTCAGTTGTCGGTGCGCTCCGCAAGTGGGTTGTCGCAGATAGTGTTTTTTTCAAACGTTCCCAAAGCCTATATACAGTTAGTGTTACTAGTAATTATATTTTTTCTCAGTGATTTTATTAGTATTTATCAATTAATGTAAGTGAATCCAAGAGAGTGCGGTGGCAGAAGTAGCAGCTTCATCTCCGGAAAAGTACATTACTCCTAGGGAGCGGGCGGTTTACTCGAGTGGTGAACGGCGTATTATTTTACACGTTTATGGAGTCTTGCGATTGGAAAATCCTGAAATGTCCAAAAGGGATACAGCTGAGAGAGTATGTGTGCTGATTGGATGTAGCAAAGCCACTGTTGAACGGTTAAGAAAGGAGTTTGACAACGGACCTCCTGTGACTCCAGGAAAGAAAAGGCCCCATCAAGTGGGGAAAAGAACAAGAATGGTAAGATACGACGATTTTCAGAAAACTAGCATTAAAAGAAAAGTACATTCTTTGCTGTGACAGAATATCCCACCTACTGTAAAAAAGGTCAATGAAATGATCAATGAAAACCCGGACTTACCAAATGTCAATATGACTAACACGTGGCAACTGATGCTAGACTTGGGATTCAAGTTTGAGAAAAGGCAAAGAAGATCAATTCTCATCAAAAGAGATGACATTATACTTTGGCGAAGGAAATACTTGAGTGAAATTAAGAAATTTAGAGAAGAAGGAAAGAAAATCTTTTATCTTGACGAAACATGGTGCAACGCTGGGCACACAACCAAGAAAGCTTGGACGCCGAGCTATATAAAATCGGCAAAACAAGCTAACATGAATGGGGAAACAACGGGGTTAAAGAATATTCCTGGGAAAGGCGGAAGGCACATTATCGTTCACATTGGTAGCGAAGAAGGTTTCTTAAAGGATCCAATCAACCCATCAGGAACAGAGGACGATCGGTGGGTATTTCGTGCAAAAAAAACTTACAAAATCGACGGTGCTACACATCATGATGAAATGAATGCCGCTGCGTTTGAAGCATGGTTTTCAGGCGTTCTACATTTACTCCCCCGTGATAGCGTTATTGTTATGGATAACGCCTCCTACCACAGCGAGACACTTCGAAAGCTACCAAACATGAGCTGGAAGAAAGTAGTGATACAGCAGTGGCTTGCAGAGAATGGTGTCTTCTTTGAACCAAAAGATGTGAAGGCAGAACTTTTGGCTCGCATTCCTGCCCATCTGAAATCGGAGGCGAAGGTACACAGGATTGACAAACTAGCCGAAGACTGCGGTCACACCGTACTTCGACTTCCACCTTACCACTGTGACCTCAACCCAATAGAGCTGGTGTGGGCCAAAGTAAAAAATGAAGTCGCTTCAACCAATGTCGACTACACTCTGTCTTCCGTTGAGGTTTTGCTACACAACGCGATGAACAAGGTGTCTCCTAACTTCTGGTAAAAGTGCATCGCTCACGTAAAAAAGGTGGAAGAGTCAATGTGGGAGTTGGACAACATATGTGATGGGGTGCAAGACAGAATCATCGTGACGGATGCGGGTAACGACGAGGACACTGATGACGGAGACTTGTACAGTGAGGGAGAAAGCGATGTATCTGATGACGAGTTGGTCGCTCCTTTGTAAATAGAAGTGTAAAAGTATCTGTAAGTAAGCTTTGTTGTTTTTTTTTAAGTAATCGATAGTTGTAGGCTCTGTTTCCCGTGTATATGTTTGTTATGCCTTTGTAACGTATATTTTGTTAGTTAGTTATAATTGTAATTTTTAGGTACCATCAGTGTGTGGTTTCAGTGTTGTTCAAAATTAAATGCTTATTTAAATGTTTTTTTAATGAATTCAACACTTGTTACTGGAAAAGACCGATGTCTTTGACAGCGTCATTAACTACCATAGTGATCAATGAAAACTGGATAATTATTGCATTTTATCAGTGTCGCTACTCTAAAGGCTATCCATCAAAATACTTTTCTATTTGTAAACTGCTTTTATTTTTTTAATCTGGCGTAACATTACTCTATCGAATTAGCTGCAATGAATTTTGAAACAGGATTCTTAAAATTGTTTTACTTTAAACTAATTACTAACCTACTAACTACTACAACTAATTAGTAACCATTATAAACTTTTCTCTAGATACACAATAGAAGAAAATACAAAAAATAATTTTTATGATTTAATTTTAATAATAAAGTATAACATAATATTGCACTAACTACAATAAAATATTTGATAACAATTTAAAAAATCACCTGTATGGGACTCAAAATTAATGTGAAGTATTCTTTGTATATATGCAGTTTACAGTGTGTACAAAGATTTTAATTTTTAATAAATTATCTTTATATATTTGTATGTATAAAAAGTTCACTTATTATTTTAAAAACTTTTAAAATAGCTGATGCTTGTAATCTAGTTTATAAGAACACACAGGACAGTATCTGTAGTTCGTCAGGATATGTTTTGTTCCATTCTGGTTATGGTATCTATAATAAGTTTGTTTCTATGACTTCTGGCTGTGGTCGTGTGGTAGAATAGTTGAAATTTAGGACTTGAGGGGAAAAGTAGTAATAAATAAAATGTTAAACTGATGACGAGTTGGCCGCCCATTTGTAAATAGAAGTATACAAAGTAAAGTTGTTTTGTTATTTTTTAAGTAATCAATGGTTGTAGGGTATGTTTCCCGTGTATATGTTTGTTATGTTTTTGTAATGTAAATTTTGTTAGTTAATTATTGTAATTTTTTTAGGTACTGTCATGGTGTTTTATGCAAAATTAAATGTGTATTTAAATCCTTTCAATCATTAAATTTTAATTTTATTTGCAAATAGAAGAGTAAAAGGTGTGTGTAAGCAGGTTTTGTTATTTTTTAAGTAATCGATAGTTGTAGGCTATGTTTCCCGTATATGTTTGTTATGCTTTTGTAACGTATATTTTGTTGGTTAAGTTAAAATAGTCATTTTTTTATGTTCTGTCACCGTGCGTTAAGCAAAATTAAATGCTTATTTAAATGTTTTCTTTAATTTAATTTTTATTTTATTTAATACTTAATGTATAGTACATATTTAATATTTTAACTTTTTCTTTTCATATCAGCTAATGCATTAAATTAATAAAACTCTATCCACTTTAATGTTTTGCAATGTTTATTGTGAACAGTAGTAATCAATTAATGATTTATTTAATGTACAAAGTAAATTTAATGAGGCATATCAATGATCAATAAACACTATCCGAAAGAGCATATAAGATTGTATTATTTACTTTGGCTTCCTCAAATTCAACCGATTTCATATTTTTTTATATCAAAATAATCAGGCGATCAAAATAAAGCGCGTGGTATATTTGGTTTTTCGTTTTTCCGTCAGATAAAAAAGTTTATATACCGTCACTAGGGCAAGCAGCTATGACTCACCGACGAGGGCCGGCGAGCGTGCCCACCCCCAACCGTGCACAATAGACCCAAGGGATAAGCCTATTAGTACGGTCGACTGGTTCCGCCTCACGCTGGGGTTAAAAAGAGTATAACTAATATCAAGATGCATGAAATAAAAAGGAAAAAAAATAGCAAGCACAAACTGAAACACATGCAGCAGACATTACACCACAATATCACAATATCATGCCTAGAACCTATTGACTAAGTATGAGTGTAATAAATAGAAATAAATAACAAGCAGACTAGAGTTTAAGTTAATGAAAAATAACAAGCACAGAATAGTTTATAAATAAATAACAAGCACAGACTAGAATTTAAGGTAAGTAGAAATACCTAACCAGCACAAACCTATAGTAATGTTAACTATAACAATAACACTCCAAAACATCACAAACTTACATGCTAGCAAGTAAAATGAACAAGCAAAGGAAAAAACTGAACAGGCATTAGGCATAAAAAAATTTAATTAACAAAAATGCAGGAATATTAAATTAGGTGTGCTCAGCTGAATCAGGTACGAAGAGCATTGCGGTGGGCCAGCAGCATTCTTCTCGTGATGTTACAGGTGCTTGTCCAGAACAGGTCGACATCAGGCGGAAGCAGGTTAGCCTGGCGTTGGACACGGACCATTGTACTACTCAGTTCATACAAGGTTCCATGGTGAAGTCTGGCAGACACCTCTCTGGACCTTGTATTTGTTGGTATACGAATGCTGATCAGCTTCAGAAGGTTGGGGCAGTCTATGTGGCCATTCAATATTTTGAAAAGAAATATGATATCTTGCATACTTCTTCTGAGCTCCAGAGGCGGCAAGCGAAGATCCTGGGAGAGATCCAGTACAGGGACATCAAGATAGCCATAGCCCATGCGGATACCGACAAGTCAAAGAAAACGAGTCTGGATCTTGCTTAACTGGTTTTTGAGAAATGACTGATGAGGGGACCAAACCACAGAGCAATGTTCAAGATGAGGCCTCACGAAGGCAATATAGAGTGACCTTAATGTTTCTGGCTGGCAGAGGTATCCAGAGACACAGAAAATGAATCCCAAGCTCCTGTTCGCCTTGGAGCAGGCCATGTTAACATGTGACTCATAGGAGAGGGATGATGACATCATGTTGGACTTTAACTCGGTCAAGGTTTTACTAGCCGTGATAGATTTGGAGAGATTCGGCACCATAATGAGACCAACAAAATATTTGATCGAAAGTTTTAGCAGAAGTATTAAGACCAACATATTTTGGCTGATATACAACTAAGGAATTCACAGAGATTTTATAGCTACAAAATGTCAAAACTATTGACCAGACTACGAAACAGTGATTTTTTTACAGCCACGAATCAAGGATGCAAACAGGATTTTTCACTTGCTATACAACTTACAAATGCAACAAAACTGAAAGATTTGACGGTCTCTACAACACGGAAAGGCTAGGAGGTAAAGGAGATGGACGATACCGAGATTGACGAATGGTGATAAGAGATTTGACGGTCACAAAATGACTGACTCAGTAAGAAATGAACAAGAGCTTTACCGACGACTACACAACAAAGGGATTGTCCAGCCCAAATCAATAATAATTGGAATAGTAAGATATAAGGGTGGGACAGGGGAATCAGCAGGCTTACCTGGTGGTGGTAGCAGCTGAAGAGCACACAAAAAAACATAATACACAAAATCAAAACGAATTTTCAAAGCCACTGACTCCTTCTTCAGATTGTAGGGAGTTCATTGTATATTAGGAAGCTTTAATCTGAAGGAGGAGCCGTTGGGTTTGAAGATTCATTTTGATTTTGTGTATTATGGTTTTTTGTGTGCTCTTCAGCTGCTACCACCACCCACCACCAGGTAAGCCTGCTGATTCCCCTGTCCCACCCTGATATCTTACAACTCAGGCCTAAAGTTCCGGCCAAATCATTAAACGGGTGGCGAAAAATGGAAACTCCAGCTGTATAAATGACTTGATGCCAAAGATACCTCCGCTCCTCTACACATTTCTTAGATAGAAGCACATTTACCTGGGTATGTTTGGAGAACTTACTCAGCTGATTTGGAGAACATAAACAAAGAGCATAACTGTCTACAACTTCAGATGGGTAAATGATTGGCCAAAAACATATTTTTAACGCCAGCAGCGCACTCACTCACCCGCCTAATGATTTGGCCGGAACTCTAGAGCCTTACTTCACTGAAACAATAATTGGAATAGTTAGGTAATATATTATTGTAACAATGTGGAATGACTGGGGGATTATCAGGTAATAAGAAAGACTTTTGGAGGACCTTTTTTTAAAAGGAGGAATTTTGGAGGACCTTTTTTTACAAGGATGGCTTTTAGAGGACCTTTTTTTAAAAGAAGGACTTGAAGGATCTGGAGGGCCGGGGATTAACTTACCCGTCCGTTGCCGGTGACAGTGCCCACGAAGTTGACAGGGCAGCGCTCCCTGGCGGCGACTCTCCGCAGAAGCTCTGCGTCGGCTGGGCGCACCAGCAGAGCGTCGTTCTCCTGGTACTCGGCGCCCCACAGCTCCAGCGTGCTGAGGCTGGGGTCGCCCAGGGCGAAGCGGCGGGTGAAGATAACCGCCCCTGCCGGCTCCACCAGCTCCTTCAGGACATTCCCTGTAGGGAACGTGTCAAATTGTTTATCCTGGAGGTTAACGTTTATGCTGCAACTACTCCTAAAATTACTACTCGTCATCATTAAGACCATGGTCATAACACCAGAAGTGCGGGTAACTTCAACTTCCCTTTCTATCAGAGGAGATGTTTGGAAGAAAACCTTCATTTGCAGGAGCTAGATTTTTTTGTGTACCTCCAAGAAAAATCAATTAAGCCAATCCAGAGACTTTTACATGTAAACTTACAGAAGGGATTTTGGAGAACCCTTTCTACAAAGTGGATGAATTTAAGGACTGGCCGAACAACCCAAAGTGACATCACCAATAAACAAGTTTAAGGAAAATACCCCCGTCGCAGCAAACCTGCGTACTCAGCGAATTTCTAAAGAATTAATTTTTATATGGGAGCTTATTTAATTAGGTACAGGAAAATGTTTCAAACATTTTATGTAATTCATGCAAAAAGTATATTACATATCAATTCAAGAGCTTTAGATATAGGCTAAGGAAAATGATCATGGGGATCACATCGGTATCCATTCCAGCAATATTCTTTTTGTTATTCTCATAATTATTAGTCTAATATTCTCATAATTATTAGTCTAATATTTTTTTTTAAGTGTATCCTTGTTATAGTATGAAAATGTAAGCAAACATACAATCAATGATTTAAAATCAATCAAAATAAAAACAAATAAAATAGTCACATGAAAAAATTGAATCCAAACATGTGATTTATCTTAAAATTTAAATAAACTTGTTGCAGCAAACTTGCATGCTCAGTTAATTTCTAAAGGATTTATTTTTTATATGGGGGCATATTCTACATAAGTTAGGGAAGTTGTTGATTTGAATATTTTGTGTAAATATTAATCTAAATTAAGTAAATTTTATCATTCATGATCTTATTTCTCAATAATTATTCATATTCTGAAAATTTTTCATAAATTTGCTTGTTATAGTATATAAATGTCAGCAAACATGTTATCAATCTACTCAGATCCAAGAAATAAAAACAAATCAAACCATCACATGAACAAATTAAATTAAATCATGTGGTTTGTTTTATTATTTTTTTAAAATCCCATTTTAGGGAAATTGAATGAAAAATTTGGGTATTTCATACCAGAATTTGGACAGTTTATGTCCCTTCAGGGAAAAACAAAAGACAATGTACTGCATTTTCCAGATCCGATATCTCGGTAACCGATTGATGTAGAGTAATAATTCAAAATGCTATATTGTTTATTTTTTAAGCTGAATTCAATTCTGACCATTAAATTTACATCAAATTAATATAAATATGTTAAATCTTCAAAATAAATTTAATTTAGTCAAAAAAACCGCCTTAGAGTGTACCGATCTTGCTGGTTTTCGAACTTAAAGTCATGAATATCGCTATAAATGTTTGTTCCAAATTTCATCAAGATCGGACTTTTTTTACGAGAGTTATCGTGCCTACGGACACATATATATATACATATATACCAAAATGAACGAACATTGTTTTTGGGCTCTAGGGACCTCAAAACGAAAAAATAACATGGTCCCGGGCTTAAGTCTCACCATGCCGCCTACGGTAATAGCTACTTTCCTATAGGGGGAAATTCGCTAAAAACACTGAACTTTAAATAAAAAAGGTCTTGATTCTGCAACTTTGAATGTTTATTTTTTTATGCCTATACCGGTCATAAGATCTTTCAATAAAGTATTCTCTTTCTTTTTCTCTCTCTCTCTCTCTCTCCCTCACTCTCGGGATGTTCAATATTTTAATATCAGTGACAAAGTCACAGATATCCACACCCCACAAAACACTGTCACACTGTCATGGTACATATACATATAGCCCTCTCCTATACAAACCGTACCCCCTTCTATAGAAATTTGAACGAGTGGTATTTCTGACATCTGGGGCCCCCAAAACAAAGAGTTGTTATGGAGTTGGGCTTAGCATGAGACCTACGGAATAGCTTCTTCCCTTCAGAGGAAATTTGCTAAAAGGAAATAAAACAACGTTGAAAGGTTAACCCTTTGCGATCGTAAGGCCAGCAGGAGTGGCCACAACAGTGCCACTACGCTAGGAGTTATTTTGTGATAAATATACTCCCTACAGTTTTGAGTCGATTTTCATCATTTATGTGTCGTTGGAAAGTTTTGCAGAAAATAAAATTTATGAAGGTTGGATCAAAGGGAACAGCCTTAGACGTAATTAAAGTTTTGAATTTGTCCATCAGATTTAGCATTTGCCAGTCGGAATTGATTTCTGTTTGGCTTGGTTCCAACAGTCGGACGGCCAGCTCTATGACCAAGCTCCAATCCGCGACAGCTCAGCATTCATCATGGCGGCTCAGTCCCATCAGCTCGGGATTGTTTTCACGCCCAGAAGTTTGGAATTGTTTTTTTGAAAACCTGGCATGTTAATATAGGGTATTCCTACGATTCAATGTTGCAAGCCTGCTGATCATTTAGTTAAATAACTCCTCACTAGGTTGTAGTGCTCTACAGGCATCCTGCAAAATTTAGAAAAACAATCAAAAACATATGTTATCGGCACTTATCGGCCAGTCCTGTTGGACACCCGAATGCATATTATGACAACTGATGTGGAAAAAAAATCTGACTTCAGCGCACTAATGGTGGCAGCCAGAAGAGCTGGCATTGCAATCGCTACGGAATAGCGGCAAATATCCAGTCCGATCGCAAAGGGTTGAGCGTTACGTGAGGGGAGGAGTAGTTACCGTTGCCGCCGGCGCCCTGGTCGTGGATGCTGCAGATGGGGTTGCCGGCCGGGTGCTCGAGGCAGGCTCGGATCACTCGGTTCAGCTTCTGCTCCATCTCGGCGTCCCCGCGCTGCACTGCGCCAAAGTCCAGCTCTGACTGGTTGTCTCCCTGCACCTAAATTCAAATATCTTTATGAATGAATGAATGAATGAAAACGTCTTTATTAGCCACCGTTATTCAAAGTACAGGTCTTTTTTTACCAATAAAACTGTTGTAATTACTAAAAGACTATCCTAATATTATAAACATTGGTATAAAAAAACATTTTTGACTAGGGCTAACTACATAACTACTTGATGTTTTTTTTTTTAAAGTAGTACAGCTAAATGATTTCAAGTGAGATGGCAGGGCATTGTAAATTTTGGGGTCAAAATCAGAAAATACCTTTTTACCATTTTCAGTTCTGACCCATGGCAGTTGCAGTAAGCCTTCCTGTCAAGTGCTCCGAGTGCTCACCTCAGACCGGTGAACCAGTTTTTTCTGGAGGTATTGAGGAAGCCCTGTTGCCAATGTCTTGTGCACAGCAAGAGAAGTTTGAAGATCAGAGTATTGTTTTCAACCATTATTTTCAACCAAATTGTTGACACATTATTTTCCACCAAAGCCATTTAAAGCAAGAAACCTACACAATGAAGTAAAATAAAATCACAATTATCTTCTGGTTTTACCTGGACAGAGCTGGCGGAACCTCCCCCCACTCCTATCCTGTACACGGGGCCACCCACCTTCACCACCTCCATACCTGCAAACACACCAATCAACCAACCATTACAACACAATGCTTAAAAAATTAAAGTTTCACAGTAGATCCCATCTTGCGAACTGCAAATGGTAAAAACTTTGTTTTCCATGAATTTAAAAAAGTTCTTTATTTATTAATGTTAGTCCATAACTGAAGTTTACTGATATGTTCGTGGCAACATTTCTTGCCGTCTCCCACTTGTTGTTATCATAACAAAACGCATTGTTTTCCACATCAATCTAGATATAAACCTTGTCAGGATCAATGATTGTAATAACTAGCCACAAATCACACCACAAAACCTGGTAATAATATCAAAAACATCATAAAAACGCATGAGCAAGTATGTCCGAGGTGGCAACACACTTGTAACTAACTCTCTCGCAGAGTCTGGCGGCCCGGCTGATCTCTGACTAGTGCTGGGCCAAGTTCAAAGATCTAGCTGAAATCCCGGCTCATTTAATGAAGCAACGTATGTTGCCGTCAGGATAGCATTAAAAACCTGGGTGGCAACAAATGTTGTCGTGCTGCAAACATGGTAAAGGTTAAAAGTCCTACGTTAAGCTCCATTTGAGTACCCTGTAGGTATCCTGTATTCCTCTTAAATAAACATTCTAGTGCCTGCTTATCGACCTGCCCCACCTCTAGACCAGTGCTGAATATGACCTAACCTAATCAACTTAACTTAACCTAACTAAACCTTACTAAAACTGACCTAATCTAACCTAGCCTAACCTGACCTAACTAAACCTAACATACTAAAACCAATCTAGCCTAAACTAACCTAACCAAGCCTAACCTAACCTAGCCTAACAAACTTAACGTAATTTAGCTAAACCTTACTAGAACCAACCTAACCTAATCTAATCTAACCTAGCCTAACCTAACCGACTAAACCATCCTAACTAAAACTAACATAGCTAAACCTTACAAAAACTAACCTAGCCTAAACTAGCCTAACCTAGCCTAGCCTAAACTAGCCTAACCTAGCCTAGCCTAAACTAGCCTAACCTAGCCTAGCCTAACCAACTTAACAGAGCCTAACTAAACCTAACCTAACTAAACCATTTTAGAACTAACCTAACCTAATCTAATCCAAGCTAACCTAGCCTAAACTAACCTAACCTAGCCTAACCAATTTGACCTAACCAAACCTAACCTAACTAAACCTTACTATAACTAACCTAATCTAATGTAAACCTTGTTTACTTAATCTAGTAACTGTAGTTCAATCTAACATAACCTAACCCAGCCTAACCAAACCTAACCCCGCCAGTGCGACTCACCTCTCTCGGGCGGCAGTTTATCGACCTGCTCCGCCTCCACGGCCCCTACGCCGCCGCTGAACATGATGGGTTTGACCCACTCGCGCCGCTGCCCCGCCGCGTCACGCAGGCCGAACGCCCGCGTGAAGCCCCCGACCACCGGCTCGCCGAACTTGTTGCCGTAGTCTGACGCCCCGTTGCTTGCCTCCACCAGGATCTCCAGCGGAGTCGCCAGGTTGGGCGGGTACTCGGCCCCCACCGCCTCCCACGGCTGCACGTAGTCTGCACAGACAAACAACGCTGTAGTGAGTCGGTGGCGCAGTTGGTAGCGCACTCAGCCTCGAAACTGTGGCCACAAAGCGTCGCAGGTTCGAGACTCCGGCTTGTCGCATACTTTTACCAGTACTGTTCGCCCTTGTACTGTACCGGCTCACTCCTTGACTTTGCTTGATAACGTCCACGCACAGATCAATAGTCTATGTGGGCAGGGCAAAAGCAAGATGAAAAAGAAAACAAAAACTAAACTAAAAAACCATTCAGACTACAACAGGCCTAAAAGAGAGCTCTGGGCTTTACTTCTTTTAAATTAATTTGTAATTTCAAGAAAAATGTGTTGTAGGTAAAAGAAGATATTTTTCTGTTCATTTTCGAAACCAAACAGAACTGAATTTAATGTATGGTACATACCAAATTTTTTGTCACAGTTCTCGCTTGTCCTCTGACAGGACGCCTAGGGTTACGGCATTCATCATGCCATATTCATATCTGAATTCCTGTATGAAATTACTGTACCTATATTCCAAATTCCATATAATTACTGTATGTAGTGAAGATGGTCCATATAATGATGTCATCGAGAAAACTCAGATATAAACTTACAAAAAACACAAAAAAACAGAGAGTATTTAAAAAACAGGCCTGATATTTAAGTAAACAGGTATTGACTGGTCGACCAATGGTGAGTGCATTGTTAGCTGTCAACCAGTCAAGTCAGATGGATAATTTTAACCACCTACAGTACCACCTAATAAATGGCAAAATCAGGGTTAATCCTGTAAGAGGACGAAAGAGAACTGTGACGTAAATATGGTATGTACCATGATATTTATGTAATATAGCTTTCCATGTCAAAGTACAGAAAGAGCATGCAGAAAAGAGAAGTCTCTAAAAACCACTTAATGAAAGATGTTTTGTACTTTATACAAAAAAAATAAAAGAGTTTTACATTTGACTTGCTTCTTATAGGTACCTGATATGAGGAGGTTGCCAACACAGTAGCCGGCCGTGCCTGCGATACAATGTCCACCTCTTCCCACAGCCTGCACATCTCGGATCCTGCCTCCTGTGCCCGTAGTGGCACCACTGCACAACACACACACTGTAGCCAACACGACAACAACACAATACATGCACAGTAGCCAGCCGTGCCTGCGATACAATGTCCACCTCTCCCGACTGCCTGCACATCTCGGATCCTGCCTCCCGTGCCCGTTGTGGCACCACTGCACAACACACACACTGTAGCCAACACGACAACAACACAATACATGCACAGTAGCCAGCAGTGTCCAAAATGTTAAAAAATGCCATTAGAGTTGAAATGCATAAAGAAATACCAGTTTCTGAAGCAGCGCGTTATTGTGATTTCTACCATGAGTTTTTTCATATTTTAATTTTTTTTATTTTTGTAATGTACGATTTTTGAACCTTTTCGCACTTGCCAAGTGCAATGCATTGATTTTTCTGCAGCCAACCTGTTAATCTGTAGGTACCCTAGTTGCCATTGGCTGTTGGGCTATTAAACAGTCCTGTATAAGGAAAATGCCAGCCTTAGTGACAAGACAATAAGATTGTGCCACAGTTACCTTTTGCCCATATTTCATTCATACTTGGCTTTTAAAATACTTACCTAGGTACCTAGGTGATAGGTATTTTAAGCTAAGCATGAATTAAAGTTGAGTGTATGGTGACTGTGGAAGAATCTTGTAGTCTTGTTACTACAAGATTACAACTTCAAGAAAAGTTTAAAGTATAATGTCTAACCTACGATATTAGAACTTGATATGCATTTATAATACCTTTTTTTCTTTCTGCTTCCTTCCCAAGTTCCCACCTTCCGGTATACCTCGGTTTTTTATCACATTCGTTTAGCTTTTTCTTTCTTTTCTCTCGGGGGGGGGGGGGGCATTTTCAATTTCCGAATTTACTGACATCTTAACTAATCCATCTCTCTAATCTTTCTGAACTCCCGTCTCCCTCCTTCTCTCCCATTCTAGTCTCAACCCTAAGTGACCGTTCTTTTGACATTTCCAGCGAGTCGCTGGGGGACCCACAGTCAGGTCCACTGGGATGGTAGTGCATTTGGGAAAAAAATAAGTACCTGAAGGGTGCGACGCCGGTGGGGAAGTTGTGGGTCTCGGCGGTGAAGGCGAGGTGTGTGAGGGCGCGGACGGTGGCGAACCGAGCGGCCGAGTCCACCGCCGCCGGCCGCAGCCGCTCCACGTCGAACCCTCGGATGACGCTGCAACCCCAGGGAAAACCAATAAATTTCCTTTCTCTCGTTTTCTACTTAAAATAATGTAAAACCATACATTATTTTAAGTAGATAAAGTCGCAAATACACAACATTAAATTTTACACCCGTTTTTACTTAGCAAATAAATTCACAGAGTTACTCCCACTGTTTCTGCTATTGACAGCAATTACTGTCTATTTCTGCAAATTGACATAAACATAAACTCTATGTTGTAAAGCAATTCACGTTGGTCTTTGCAAACATAAATTTGCCCCTCCCTTGCAAAATTCAAGCAAACGGTAAACACACATGAATAAATCAAAATGTCATTTTACTAAGTTGTTTTTGCAATCAGTAAATAAGCGTAGTCAAACTGCACAATCTTTCTTTGGAAAGTTACTGATACCTGCGATTTATTCCTTTCCTTTATTCATTCATGGTTGGTAAACACATGCAATCGTCATTCGCAAAATTACTCCCTCTATTTACCCAATATTTAATTTAACATGCCATTAAAGCCTGCAGCAAAGTTTCACTGATTTTTACTGGCACATCAGCTGATTGTTCTACTACGATTCATGTTTTAGTTTGTTTATGTGGCTAACCTCAAATGTGAATTAACTTATTCCATCATGTTTTAAAGTGGAGTTTAGTTCAACTCCAAAGAAAATTTTGTAATTCATTGTTGTTCATAGATAAAACAGCACATGACATGATTCAGCCTGTAAGCCATGAGTGAGTTCTAAATACCTCAATGTGAACGGAATTCATAATGCAATCGATGCAACTACTATTATTTATTGTTAACTAATTAGGTAGTTAAAGATAAACTACTGAAAAAACTTAATATACAAATCAGAACTTCTCACAGATAATAATATTAAATTATAGAAATAATTTTTTATTCCATGTTTGAGATGTATTTTAGACAAACTTTATCATACATATTTCATGTAGGCCTATTCATAAGATAAACAAAACCATCTTTGTTGCTCTTGAACAGTCTATGTATCCCTTTAAACATTACATTACATTAAGCGTGCCTTTACATAAAACAACATAAAACATAAAATGTGTAAAGATACACATTAAGATAAGATTAAGTCATGGAAGCCCAACTAAGATACAAATTAATTAACTCTACCTGCTGTTGTCACTGAACTTGATGACGTTGTTGTTGTTGGTTGAATCTTGAGTCTTGAAAATCATGTCCAACAAAGACTCCGGCATCTCTTTATTATTGATAATCATTTTACCCTGAAAATTAAATTCATTTTAAAATAAAAGAAGTAGATCATCCCTTTGCTAATTCGGAATTTTGAAAACCTTAGCTGATGTAGTGAACAACAAAAACAAAAATGAAGCTTATGTAATGGAACAGTACAAAATCTATTTTTATGGACTAAACAAGCTTCATAAATGAATACCACAAAGTAAAAGGCTTTGCAGAATTTTGGATGAAATTTAATCCAAATAAAACCAAGAAAACTTTGAACACAACAAATCAGTAGTTGATATTTTAAGTGATGTCTTCTTGACAGCGAGAGCAAAAAAAACTAAGAATCTAATTCCATTGATCATAAAAAATAAAATTTGAATGAATACTGTTTTTGGTGTCTTGTGTCCCCAGAGAATACGTTAAAACATGGATACTTCAACACACAATACTTAGACACTCCGTATGGATCGACATGGGCTCATAACGAACATTACAAAATATTTAGTACAGTGATATTTATTGGGGCCTATATAACAATAAAAACTAACAAAATCTCTTTGCAGTGGTTTATGTTTATGGTATTTGATACATTTAGGAAATTTATATGTACAACCTATATTTTAAATGCTTCTATCAATATAAATCTCCAAATACTCCCTATAAAATTAAATTATGAACTTTACCTTCCTCTACAGCTCCTATTTTTTTTTATTAAATTTTGTAATATTTAATTTAAATATTTTGTAATTTTTATTTTTACAAAGCTCCTATTTTGTAACAAATGTTACGGCCGTTTCAGCATCAATATGCCATCTTCAGAGAGAAACTTTCAGCCATAAGACGTCGTTAGTTTATGTATGCTTCTGTAGAGCATTATAAAAGTATGATAATGACTACCAGTCAGTCGGTCTCGGTGGTTTAATACTTACATTAAAAAGTTTTTATTCAGATAATTCAACCCTAGTACAGGGTGTTTTTTTTTAAACGCAACCCATTTTTAAGATTGAATAATCATATATTTAATTTCGTAAGGCGATTCTTTGCGTCAAAATTGTAGGCGTCTGGCAAATCGTAGAAAGATGGGAGAGGGCTCAAATTAAAGGTCTCTATTCCGTGATGGCAGGAAAAATAATGAAATTTCTTGAAATTCACCAGAAAACGAGAAATAACGTAAAATATCTGTCATTTAAAATACATTGGGATCGAAAAAATGTCTGCTTTGTTTACATAAAACATGTGGTGCTGATACTTGATTGAAAACTATGTGGTAGGCTAGATATCAATATCAGCAGATTCAGTTTGCTATGAAGGAATTTTGTACTATAGTAAACTAGGATTGTTTGAATTTTCCCTTATAGGGGCTTTTAGCCCCTTCAAGCCACTAATCATATATTTAATTTCGTAAGGCGATTCTTTGCATCAAAATGTGGGCGTCCGGCAAGCCGAAGAAAGATGGGAGAGGGCTCAAATCAAAGGTCTCTATTCCGTGATGGCGGGAAAAATACTGAAATTGCTTGAATTGCACCAGAAAACGAGAAATAACATAAAATATCTGCCATTTAAAAAGCATTGGGATCTAAAACCGTCTGCTTCGTTTACAAAACATGTGATTGTGACACTTTATTGAAAACCATGTGGGTAGGCTAGATATTAATATAAGGTAGATCCAGTTTGCTATGAAGGTATTTTGTACTATGGTAAATAAGGATTGTTTGAATTTTCTCTCATTAGGGGATTTTGGGATTTTAGCCCCTTTAAGCCACTAGTGCACATATAAATATGAAATGAGTATTGTTTTGTTAACCTTTACATTTTATACAACCTATTATTTAAGTTTGTTCACATTTAGTTTACATCATGTGTTCAAACAATCCGGCATTGGCATTTGTACAAAGTTGTGCACTCTTCATAAAATTCTTGAACACATGTTGCAAGGTACGTCTTTGAATTTCTTCCATTAAATTTATTATGTTTGTTTTGAGGTGCTTAATATCCTGTGAATTGTTTTTGTAGGCCTTACTTTTTATGCATCCCAAAAGAAAATTATTTGGTGAGGTCAAATCCGGGGATCTTGGGGGGAAATAATCCTTCACTGATAAAAAACAGTTAGTTTTGGGTTGTACTTAGAAAAAACACCCTTTATAAAGAACAATCTTACCTTAAAGAACCAATGGCGACTGTGCTCCGAGTTTGACTGAGCGAGGTCAAAACACTCAACCGACGTTGGATTCCTTTTGAGCTTCTGCGAAAACAACTCTGTATAGAATTCTAAATCCCAGTCATCGAATGCTAAACCTGAAAATAAAATTATCATAACTACTATTAGTAAAATCAATAATAATTGGTGCAAATGTTATGATACAAATAATACTGGCTGGTTTTATTCATCATCACCTGAGAAAAGTAACATTAGGTCAAGTGTTTGAGTTTTGCATTGAAATTAAAGGTTAACAACTTACAAAAGAGCCTTCTACCAATCAATGTCTACGTCTTATTTCCAAAACCTCAAGACCTAGAATCCTGAAATTTGGCATTTAGGTTCCTCTTAGGCCCTAAATGATCATTCTTAAATGATTTTACAAAGTTCCTTGGGTTTTAGAATGCCAGTCAAAAATGCAACTGTGGGCAGGCTCTTTTCAAAGTTGTCGGCCTTTAGTATCATACAGAGGCCTGTACTATTTTTAGACAGGTTATATTGTATTTGGTCTTCATAAAACTAATTTTCCATCATACTGACTCGGAGACATCTGATTTCTGTTCCTTTTTGTTGGTTCGAAAGTTACCTATTGCCGTCCTAGTGCGGGAAAAACTATTTCCTGTACTAAGCCAGCAAAACGGAAGTAAACAATCAGCTGATTTGCAGCAGGTCGACGTTTAATGCTTGTTTGTTTGTTACTTTTTAGAGAAATGTAGTGGTAGCACTGGCAGCAGTAGCAAATGTTTGTTCTATCTAACATGTGTTAGGTTTGAAGGATTGAGAAACATATTGGTTTATGCAAGGAGTACGACTACGATATGATTAAAAGTTGTTTTTTTCTGAGTAGTATGATGAAAAGTATCGTATGTTACACGGCCAGTAAGTTTAACCGTACTTGTATGAAAATGAAACTATCATACTCATCCGGCAAAACAGTATGTTCCAGCCTAGAAACGTAATATATTGTATCAGAGAGAATAAACTGAAACCAATTTTCTATGAAAATTTCATTTGAGCTAATTTTATTTTAATCATTATTTGTTACAGTCATCATTTACTATATTATATATGGTTGTGGGCAATAGTTGATATTTTTTCTAAGCACATAAGAAGACTGCCATTAAATAATTTATTGGAAATTATTATTTTCATTATTTTCTGAACTTTTTATTTGTTCTGGTTATGCTAGTTAAGATATCTGTCATTTTAGGTTAAGTAAACTTATTGAGTAAACATATAAATAAATAAATAATCTGATGAGACCAACCTAGTTTGTGGTTGACCTCCTCCAGAGCCTTGCGACCTTGCCCCAGGACGTCCACAACGAACCACGGCTCCGGGACTATCCCGTGGTCGAAGCTCTCCAGCGGCCGCGGGTACCGGCACTCCGTCATGCGGTCGTGCAGGGCTCCTACCAGCTGCGACATCAGTCACACGACATTAGTAATGTGACATAAGTCACATGACATCAGTAATGTGATGTCAGTCTTGCGACATCAGTCAAACAACACTGGACACACGACATCGGTCAAACGACACCGGACATACAACATCGGACACACAACAACGGTTACACGACATCAGTAATGTGGCATCAGTCACACAACATCAGTCACATGACACCAGTCACACAACACCAGTCACAAGACACCGGACACAAAACGCCTGACACACGACATCAGTCACAACACAACACATCAGTCAAATCGACAATTCGCAAAAAGAACTTGACAAATCGCCTTTACTGAGTGCAATCAGACAGTAAGTAAGTATTATCACGGCTTGGCATCTGGTGACTGCAGTTAGACCCACGGCTTGGCAGCTAGTGTCAAACTCACCTGTGTCTCTAGAGCCTGACTGATCTCCAGTCCGTCCATCTGCCAGTGGATGAGATAGCGAGTGGACACCTCCAGCCTGGTGACTGCGGTCAGACCCACGGCTTGGCAGATAGACACTGCGTTGCTGGAGAATGCTGTGCAGAAGTTTAATCTGTGAAATTATCCATTGTGATTAGAAGAGAACACTGAACACCGAGACCGGTCATTATTGATATACTGGATTGTTTTCAGGTCAGGATGGCTTAGGCCACTTTGCATGAGGTGGTTGGGGGAAAGGAATGATTTGCCAGAACTCATCCAAACTTAAAATCACTGAAGTAGAAGTAGTCTTGTCGACCCCTGATCTGGGGCATATACATACACAATTTGGAGTCATCTTGAACTAGGTGAATAGGTGATTAGGTGGTAGGGGTCTAAGGAATAAATATTTTAGATCATCTGGGAAGATAATTTCCCATAATCACCATTTATATATGAGCAAAAGTTTTTAGAAAGGACAAGGCAATCTATATATGAGCAATTGTTTAGTGCTGAGGGGGTTTGGTGGAATTTGACTGTTGACAAGGTGATAGAGGCCCTGCATGAGTCACTCACTCTTCACATCTGGTATGTTCTGTGACTTATCCAAGGTTTTTGCCTGTGTTTATCACAATTTTCTATCAATAAATCCCTATGAAGGGGGGCGTCTGCAATGTAGAATATTAATTAATACTTTCTTATAGGAAACAAAGAACAGACTACTACTAGTATCTAACAAATGGTTTTGATTCAACTAACATCACATGTTTTATGAAACAAGTAGATGTTTTTAGATCCCAATGCTTTTTAAATTGTAGATATTTTATGTTATTTATCATTTTCTAGTAAACTTAAAACAAATTCTGTATTTTTTTGTGAGTCCCAGGCATCAAGACCCTTCATTTTGAGCCCTCTCCCATCATTCTACAATATGCTCATTGCCCACAATTTCTTTGCAAAAATTTCGCTCACATATTTATTGTTCATTTATACATTTAGGTACTTTATTGTGTACCTATCGTACCTAAAAGTGGGGTTTTAAGCCTTTAAACCTGTGGAATATACAGCATTAAAAAGCTTAGTTAGTTTATTTATTTATGATTTAAGTTTCTCGGAACTTTTGTGAAAACCTTAAGTCTGACACCCATCAACCACATTCTCGAATGAAATAACTCAATGAGAGAATCCAAGTAGAAATCGTTTTTGATAAAATTGTCCCTAAAGGCACAAAAATATAAAGGAAGGGCTGAAGAGCTGATGCATTAGTTGTTATTTACGATTACAGTAGCTATTCCGAATCCCGCTAATCTGAAAAATCCGCCTGTTCTGAACATACTTTATCGTCAAAAACAATTTTGTTAGTGAAAATTGCAAAGCACCAATCCTGTGTAATTTTTAATCACACTGCGTGATTGCAGCCGTAATTAAGTGACAATTGCAAAGCATATCGGGTGTATTTAGCAATCATACTGCCAATTGTGGCCAATAGTGACAATCGTAAAGCATTTATAGGGTGTAATGGGCAGTTAAACTACAAAATTGCAGCAGTAAGTGACAATTGCCAAGCACATTTGGGATAATGATAATCAAACCGCGGCCGCAGAATTGAGAATAGTTTTTTTCTGTACTCTATCTAGAAAAGACCACAACTATTGGCCGGGATCAACGAACACCAACCTTTATATTGGCTTTCTATGACAATCCACTTCGGTACCTCACTGAAAATTACGATCGCAATGTTCTAATTCCGTCGGAAACGGCGATTACTAAGCTAGATATCGGCCGGAAATTACAATACCAATATTTATCTTGGCATTATATAAAAATCATACTACATTATCCTAAATATCTATTGATTTGATTCATTATCCACTTATTCTGAATTTCCCGCTAATCCGAACCAGGGTCGGTCCCAATTAGTTCGGAATAGCGGGAATCTACTGTATTTACTTTTTATTAGTTTACTTTTTCACAGCGAAGCGGGTCACCATCGGACAACAAACCTGGGTCCGATCTCGACGAGCAGGCTGCCGCGTGGGCGGCCGGCGAGCGCGGGGGTCGTGGCGAGGTCGTCGCGCAGGGGCGACGCCAGCAGCCAGCGCAGCCGCTCCTCCTCGGCCGACGTCAGCGCGCGACTGACCTCCGCGTTGAAGCAGAGCTCGGTAGACAGTGACTCAACCAGCGTGGACAGGGACTGCAGCGCCCGCAGCCGCCGCCGACGAGCACCCTCCGCCAGCCCCGGCGACCGGTAGTAGTGCAGCACCACCATCGCGAGGCTGAGCCCACACAGAGAATGTCAGGGGTGATAAATACTTAAATACGTAATAGCGAAGGACTTGTAATTATTATTTAATTTGTTGGACTTTTCCTTTCGCTTCTAGTGTTTAAACTACACTACGTTTCGAGAGGTATTGGAACTCCTCTCGTTTTCAAGTGATCCTACTTAAAGTTACATTAACCTACTTATTTTTATCTAACATATATTTTTGAGTTTTTTTCCTTTTTTTGAAATACAATTACATTCATCCAACATTCAACAGCACAGAAATATGACTTACACAAAAAAAAATCATACAAAAAACATTGAACATAATACAGATTACAAATAGAAAATTAATAACAAAAAAGTATTAAACATATACAGAATAGACAATTATAACATATACCTTACTGTCAGCAATGCCTCCAAGCTGCTGTGCCGCCACCAGCTTGGAGGCATTGCCGGCAGTAAGGTATATGTTTTTGTTTTAATTTTCTAAACTGCTTCCCGGACACTTCTGGGACACAGGCGGGATGTCGGTTGCCCAGCCGCTTGGGACACTGGGTGTCCGTGTATAATATGGGCCAAAACGTTCTTAACTTTCTGGATGACCCAGGTAATAAAAATTAATTTCAGTAATAAACAAAAGTATTTTTATTTAAAATTGTGATCAAGATTGATTACAAGTAATGGTTTTAAAGATCTGAAGTTAAGTTATAACTGACAAAAACAAACAAGAAACATTCATTTAAACATATTAATCATTTATTCTTACTAAGACCTATAAACTTGAAATGTAAAAAGCCTAAAAAGAAAGTTAACTCGAATTTTTAATAATCTCTTAAAACTCTAAATAGACTTTAAAATAAAGCTTATAAAGTTTTCTATGTTTCTAGTTAGGTATGATGTTTTTGCCAGTTTCCTCTAAAGGTTATTGGGTGACTGGGGAATGAGTGTAATTAATTAAAAAGAGTTTTAATTTGTTTTTACACTATTCAACATCAACAAACTATTGAAAAATTAATGAAGAATCTTTATAATTAACTATTGTTGAATAGGTTAAAATCTAGCCTAATTTTACTGATTGGGTTTAGCGATTAGCAGAGAGGAATCAAGAGGAATGATAACCACTGACCTTTAACTTTGGTTGGACTTTTTATGAAGTGAGAATACTGAAGAGATAGTATCAATCAAATAACTGGAACCATTCAACTCACTGCTCTGGAAAACATTTCATTTTTAGTGCTTTGTGAAAGAAACCAATATCTTACATAACTTAACTAGGGACTTAAAATAATAAACAACAACAAAAATTACTAAAACACTTACCCGATTTAACATTTAAAACAAGTCATCTTATAGCTGAATAGCTCAATCTGTAAACAAGTTCCTTCAACAATTTGCAGGGTTGAGGACTGAGAGGGTTTATACATTTTATGTCTTAGTTGTACCATAGCCTTCTCTCTACTAAAAAGCCACAGCATTCAAAATGGCAACACCGCAATCCCCATCGCCCCAGTTCCGGCTTTACCACTTGCTGGACATGGGAGGGTTAGGGTTTTTTTTAAATAAAATTAAAATTGCAGGCAAACCTTGATGCCTTTTTTGTTCACTGGGATACCTTAGAGTAAATTAAATTCTCTATAGAATATTAGTGTAACATAGTTGTGATTTGTGTAGTATGTAGGCCTAGTATGTTTTTAAACTAAGTACATTTTACTATTTATTATTGGAGATTAAATCTATCCCGAACTAAAAATGCACCACTATTTTAAAACTTTTCTAACAAATTTTGAAGTGTTTAGGTATCTAAATTAACAGTTTCTGTTAATTTAGGTACCTAAATTACCATATTTTTTGTATTTTTCTATACATACCAAGTCATCTTGGTGCAACGTCCGCAGAAGGTTACACCATTTTCTAATAGCATGTCACTTTCCTTTTTTTTATATTTTAATACTTTGCTCTTGCAACCTTAAAGACCATCAAAGTGCTAAAATAATGAGTCAGAAATTTCATCTATAAACTTCAATGCCGGTTCAAAGTGTAGACAAAATGCCTGTTACCAATATAATCTTAATAGGCTACATAGAAACTTCATTAATGAAAATGCACTGATACTAACCAATGAAACACTTTTAAAATAAGTTTAAGGTTAGTTAAATTTGATTTATTCTTGTATGAACTTAACTATTGATTAATGAAGATCTGTAACAACTAAACTATACGGTAACTGAAATACCAACCACCTAGTTTCATCTCAACATAGCTTAGAGATTTGTGCATAGCTATGTGGTTTGTGATCTAGTTAGTTGTTGTTTATTTTAAAACCCTTTAAAATAGTTAAGTAAGGTTTCAGGAAAAAATATTTTGTAATTTGGTTCTAATTATGAGTCAATAGTTCCCCTCCTGACATTACAGGTTCCTACTGACTTCCTCAATTAATTTGGTGTAACCCTTCTGCGGAAGTATAACCGTCATCTTCATGGAAACGAAAACCCCAGACAGTCCGGCAAGAAACAGGACGTTTGGTAACCCTATGAAAAGTAGCATTCTTTATTAAAATAGTAATAACAATAATAATAATGACTTAATTGGCTCTGGCCACAACCTAAACGACCTCGACAATCCTCGTTCTCAAGGAATGCGGAGGAGAAGAAGAATAAGTTAAGTAAGAGACTATTCAGTTTGGTTATGTAACTGCTTAGCCACAAGCATTAATCTGCTCAGTAAAAAAACACACAAGTTTAGAACGTATTAGTTTTATCATGCAGACTTAATTTTATGTGATAACTTATTTTAGAGTTATGGAATTATTATTCACACAAAATTTAATTCAGTATGAAATGTAAACAATGATTGAGAGATAGGCCTAAATGGACACCAAACTAATAACTATTCAACTTACTTTAAAAATGAATAAATTTAACCAAGCAGTTGGTTGGGTTCTTTAAAACTTTAATAAGAATTGCTAAGTCCAAGTAATCCTCTTTCAAAATTCAAAGAAATTTGAAAGTTCTTCATGTGCCGGCACAATAGCAGAAGGAAAATATGCAACAAGTGTCAGAGCAGAGAGCAGAACATACGTAACCATGGAGTTCAACATGTGTTTAGTTTTTTTTAATCAATAGACTCTTTAATAAGATAAAATTTCTAAAATAAATCTTTCCTCGCGCTAAATAATCATTTTTAGTGATAAAACTTAATTGTTTTAATCCCGCTAGGTATTCTCAAAACTTATAAAATAAATACCAACAAATTGTTGCAAGAAGTTACACCCAGTATGACCAGGGCAATTGTTCCCGTCATGCGTACATTTGACTTGTGTGGAGGCGCTAAGTTCAAAGTCATTACGAAAACGTTTAAATGGCTAATTTAGATTAACCAAGAACAAAAATAATCATTAGCATCTATTGTAGTCGTTTCTCTACAGAAACAACTAGTTTTCAAACTTTCTCATCAACAATCTTATGGTTTTATACTAATCAACAATTTTTTTATTTACTGATTGTATTCCTTCTGATACAGTCATATTTTTGTTTTCCATTAACCGTAATAGAAGGCAACAAATTACGATCTATCTAATAAGGGGCTATCTTTTCAGATGTTCAAACTCATTTCAAAATATTGGTGGGTTTGTAAAATCAATAAAAATTTATTTTATGCGCAGAGAACTACTAAATGGAGAAAGGCCTGGCCAAATGATAAAAAATGTATTGCAACACAACTATTTAAGTGACATCATGTCAAGGTAAAACTAAGATTTTTTAAATGTTCATGCAACTGACTCTTTCACTCAAGTTTAGGAATATTTTGTATTGTAATGTATTTACGTATATTTTGTCAGCCTTTCGTATGAGATTATTAGTATTGGTTATTAGTTATTCTTACTATAACTTAGTTATTATTTTTTAGAAGTTTGTTTCAATTTATTCCAGTGGCTCTTAAATTTTATTTAAATTTTAAGAACTGCAGAGCTGTAATTGGTTTCTTCAAAACCAGTTGTAGAGCACAAAGACTATGAAATAAAATAAGCTTTATTAAGTTATGAGAAACTTGATACTCCGCATAACGATAGGTCCTATTTAGTTTATTATTTGTGCCAAGTTTGAAATTGGTACCTCTAGTAATACCAAAAGAAAAAAAATTAGTGAAACTGGTACCTGCAGTAGTCATGATCGGTCATGTAAATAATAAGTTCAGACTGACAGACAGAAAACGGAGCGAGATAGTCTATATACTTATGCAAAATTTTTAGTTTATTTTGACCTCAGGAACAATATTCCAAAGTTTTTTGTTGTATTTTGGATACACCTTTTATAACTTACAGAGAAACTTATACTCAAGCCATCACTGCTTATTTTTCAATTCATCCAAACAAATTTTATCAGATAATAATTATTTTGCCGTTTATTTTGTTTATTTACCTTGTAAGAGCAAAAATTTCAGAGAACTACTTTTTATGATGACTTGTTACTTCCAGTATAATTACTATGTCAGATGATTTGGTAAACAAGTAATTACATCTAACTGTACATTAACATAATAATAATTTGTCTTTTTACTGCTTTGTTTTGAAATTGTTTTATGACTTTACAAGGAAAAAACGTGCATACCACTTTTACAGGAAAAATTAAACTATGCAACAAATTTTATTTTCCTTATACAGTTGTAAAAGAAATTATTCCATTCTTAAATTAGTTTAATCATAGAATAAACAATTAGTAGAATAAATAATTGGTATAATCATAGAATAATAAATAATGATTATTTATTCTATGGCATAATGCTATCAATAAAGATAGCCTACTGTACTTCCTCAATGCTTGTACTTAGTAACTAATATTTTTTAATACATTAAATGATAACATAACAATCTAATTTAACAAAGAAATTTTTTTTGTAGAAACTAAAATAAACTTTTGAATCCAAATTAGTTTATTGACATTTTAACAAATTAGACTCTTGGATTTGGTTTAAAACTTCAATAAAAAAAGTGAACCCTGAATCTAATCTGAGCAGGGCTAAAGGTCGTCAACCCCTCCTATGTGGGAAGCCTCAGCTGGCGTGAGGGGAGGGGAGGGGGGAGGTAATCAGCTGTGGATAACCCGCCAGTGTCAGCTGATCAGCTGATCTAGCACTTGGCAGGCTGCCAACCTCCACTGGCCTTCACCGCCAATTCCAACCTCCAACCTTCACTTTCACTCTACAGCCTAATTACTGGTCTTGTGTTTCCTGATTTGATCCTGGTTAAAAGTAAGTTAAATTTATTTTTTTAAAGCATGAATAATGAGTGTCAGCCTTACCAACTATTTTCTATTCATTATTCACATCTCAAAAATATAATTATAATTAGTTAAAGTATAACTGTATTATAATTAAAGTAGTTTTAATAATCAGACACATAACCTTAGAGTAGAGGCTGGAGCTGTTGAAATGTAATACAACAAAAACGCTATTTGAGAAACAGTTTTAAAAAATGTTTATTTTATAGAAATAAATTAATAGCACAAGTAGCTTTGTAATAAAAAAATGGTAATTGCCATGATTGCTTTGGCATAGCTAATAAGACCTTGAAAAATTAATTAAAATTTGTATCATTTAATTCTCAGAATAAAATACAATAGCTAAAACACTTTTCAAATAATCTTCAATTAGCTAAAGCTCTTTGTCCCAGAAAGTACAAGTTTTTTAAAAGTTTTATTCCTGAAATGCAAAATGGTACCTTTTATTAAAATATTTGTTTAGTTGGCTGGATCACTCAAAATTAATATGTGTATATGTCTGATGCCTATCCTATTTTTGAAATTAGTTTCATATTTATCTAAGTGGTTCGTAAATACTATTGGACAAGTAAAAATAAATTTGAGTAAGAGGTATAGCAAAAGAAGTAGTGCAATGTTATTTAAAGAACAAAAAGCAAAAGGTTAAAATTAATTGAAAAGCTCATTGCTAGGAGGCCATATAAATGGGTGTGCCACAAGAATCAATATTAAGACCTTTCTAATCATAATTTATGTGCCAGGTTTGGAAAGGAATGCAACATCAAGTAAATCAATACAAAGATACTGATGTTACTATAGGCAAAACAATTTAAAAAATGACAAATTCTCTAAACCAGTCTTCGAAGGAATAACTTATAATAATTGGTTTACAACCAATGGAATTTCTCAAAATTTATCTAAAACAATTATCTATATAAATAAAAATCAATTTGATGAGTGGTAAACACAGTACATTGTTTCAGTGTCGATCTTACCTATATAAGTAAAAACATTTCTATTTTTTGTAATTCTATAACTTTTTTATTTGTGCACCAAATTGGATAATTCTTTTTTTGTTTTCTTCGTATTTTTTAGGACAAGATATTTGTGAAATAAAAATTTAAATTTGACTCGGGGCTCTCTCCCACTGGCCTTTAAAGTTACTTGACCATGTATGCATTCTGGTAGAGTAACTTGAGAACTATTTCAAATCATAACCATAAATTGACATGAAAACAAATGTGAATTTGAAATATGTGTTTATTTATTTACACTTGGATTATTTACTTTTTTAGTTCAAGGATTTTTTGAAATTAAAAGGTCTAATCAAAAGTTACTTATTACGTTTGTTATTATTTCTTGAAATAAAGAATTATCTGATTTGATTTGATTTGATATTATTTTATATACTTTTTGCAATAATTATATGAGGTGTTTGAAAAATTTTCTCTTACATAAATTAAATAAGCTCCCATATAAAAAATAATTCTTTGGAAATTCGCTGAGTACGCTGGTTTGCTGCGACGGGGGTATTTAAAAATTTAGTCGTTCTCAACATACATACAAACTTTTATAAATATTTTGTCGGTCAAAATAGTATCGCTTGACGTTGAAATAAGCCCCTATTTTCAGTACTACATAGGTGGACAATTATTGTAAGCCTAAGCCACAAATGATCACTCAAAGTTATCAGTTGATTTCGCCAATTCCATAGATTTTGTCTGTCATCTTGGATTTGGCATTTTGAAACTATAAAATTTAAAGCACTATTGTGACCCATCATATTTAACTTATTTTCACGCTTATTCTAAAGCTGCAATTGGTTTTATGATGTACTTCTCATATGTATAATATTGTTGCATTTTGTAACTTAAAAAGAACAAAAATTGTAAACGTAATTGTATACTTCAAAGAATAATGTATCTGTATGTATTTTATTTACTATGAATGTTTAATCGAGCTAAGTAGCTTTGAAATGTGCCCCTCGTTGAAACATGTTACTAAAAAACAAATGATTTTTGTATATTGTTTAATATATTCTGTACGATTTTGCATTTTGGATCACTGTTAGAGCCATCTCACAATAAACTCACAAGTTTACAGATGTGATATTTATTTTTAAAAAATTTTAGGCCATAGAAAATAGGACATTTGAAATATTTATAGGAGAAAGTTCCGTATCAAGTTTTAATAGGCAAGGTTTCCTTAATATACCTACAAATTATACCTTCTTATTTTATTCCCTGAAGTAAAAAGTTACAATTTACATACAATTCCTTAGAGAAAATTGTTAAGTACAACTATTAGTTATTTGTGTAAAAGACATGCTAGTAGGCAGGGAAAAATATTTTTTCGTTTTTATTTATGGGCATCACCCACCTTAAGGTTTTTTTGCGGCGTTGCTTCCAGCGACGACAGTAGTTGATGTCCTCTTGTCGGTTGTTAAAATTATTTTACACATAACACGACACATACACAAATAGCGAATGCCATATATATTCCCGACGTTTCGAGAAACAAAAATAACGTTTCCCATTATCGAGGGACTTGTTGAAATTTACGACCGACCTGAGCAGAGCGCCGAACCATGACTGGAGGTGATGGCTCATCGTTCACAGGTGGTGGAAGGGGGCGGGTAGTCCTGTCTTTATTAGCTAACTAAAAAAAATTATTAGTTAGCTAATCACTCCTTAAGATATTTTTGATAATAATTTTAGCAAATTCAAAATTTGAACATTTAGAGTTTGACAATATAAGGAGTTCAGAATATACAAATTATTCTTGAGAATTAGCTTAGTACTCAGATTACAAAAACAAATTTATTTTTTTATATGAGATATGAGTGAAGAATCTAAGTGATTAAAGCTAACCACAAAGAAAATCTTTCATTTTCAAATTATTTTTAATGTTCTATGTAAATATAATTGTTCAGGACGTAGACAATAACTTACTTGTTTTTTAATTGGTTTTGATTGTTTTACAAAAACCCCACTACTTAATACCAGAAATAAGAGGGGACTTTTAATTGAACCAGTAACTAATTAGTAAAAATAAACTTTTAACAGCTGATTTATCTCTCAATCAGCTGATAAGTGCAACTAAACTTGACCCACAGCTGATCAATGTAGCTCTCTTTTTCTAGCAATGGTTTCACATAATAACAACTGATATTGATGTAAACTCATTTTCTTAAAAATTAGTTTTCTCCCTTATTTATAAACCGATATTCTTAATTTTGATATCATTGGATTTTTAATTAAGTTTTCTTCAAAAAGCAAACAAACTAAAAAAAGAAATCTTAAGTAGCCCACATTTTGAAACTAAACATTGCAAAAAATTTAAAATTTTTCTGTAATTAGGTCTTTAGGTCATAAACCTTCACACCAAGTTTCATTACGTTCAGACAAACCGTTCTCAAATTAGAAACTACTTTGGGTAAAAAAAAATGGCGGCTGTACAAGTCATTTTAGAGATTTCAAAGTTATGAATATATTTCGACTTGCCTATGGTCCAGGAACAATACCCAAAGGTATTGGTAGAATGTTCCAAGACACCCTGTATATATATTTTTTTTGTTTAAAAAAGACTTCAACTGCCCGACACCATGGGCCAATAAGCTTGTGCGGCGATCTAAAGAAGCAAGGTATAACTGGCGCCAATTCTTGAGGCCCACGCCATCCATAATATGTTAATTTTAGCATTGGGCTTATGGATGGCGTGGGCCTTAAGAATTGGTGCCAGTTTTACCATAGCGGCAATAGTCACATAGGCCAGCCAGAGGTGACCGCTCATGTTGGATCAGAAGTCGCCCGTCGCTGGGATCAAACCAGCGAAGTTTGAAACTGAAGGCAAGCGCTTTACCTCTGAGCTACCGGAGATGTATATAACTAAAAATTCAAACGAATTGTGTATTTTGCTTCTGGGGGCCCCAAAACAAAAAGTTATCATGGTCTTGGGCTTCGGTCTTACCATAAGACCTACGATAATAGCTTCTTCCCTATAGGGGAAATTCGTTAAAACAAGTGACGAGGAAAAATCCCATCAAATAAGGACAAGGGTGTTCCTGATCCGTGACGACGCGACACCAACACCCGCGACACCAACACCTGCAGCAGCAGCTTGCCCTACGTGATTACCTTCTTCTTCAAGTTAAGGGAATTTTTAGGCAGAAAAGTGTATGCCAGTTGTAAGGTACTGAAAGAAGAGTAACATTGTCAGGTCATATCCACATGGCGGGATTTTTTATGGACACCAACATTTTGAAATGCTGAAATAATGAACTGCGTTAACGGTCAGCAACTTGGCTCAGATGGAGATCAGGAGTGGAGGTTTCGGCCGCACTATCAGTTTTAGAGTTGGGACAACAGGGCTAGTTGCAGAGACAAAAATATTCTTTACTCTCTGGACATCCCTCTTATCTTCTATATATTTAAAAAAAATGGTTTTTCTTTTCCGAGTCCATTCGGCTCTAGTCCAGTCAATCTGGGGTTTTTAGGTGAAAAAATTAGGAGAAGGCTGAATTTTTTCCCATCGACTACTACCATATAGACAAGCTTCTAGCCAAAAGTCCCCACCCCTACCCCTCTTGCTTCCCCCCCGACAGCTCCCCCCTATTTTCCAAGTCTATTGATTGCAGTGTTTTTCTAAACTGCTTATAACTTAGAAACTATTTGAGATATTCCTTATATGTTGTTGTTTCCGGATTTCTCATAGAATAATCTAAAAGTAATGTTATATAGTGTTTTACGATTAATTTACTCCTTCTACTTCTATTTTCCTGTTTAATTTGGAGAAAAAGCATTTTCCTTCATTTTTTATCAAATATATTTATATTTTGCCCAATAACAAGGCTCAAATCACTTCCGTTATGACTCTGATTTGTACTAAATATTTTCTCCTGTTTAAGAGCTTTAAAATGATATAATACTTGACATGATTTTCTCACTTACTGCCTTGCTAATACAAGTAAAACATGTTTTACTGCACCTGCCACGGCCGTGCGCTGCGCCACCGAGGTTCATTCAACCTGGGGTTTTAAGAGGAGAGGAAAATAGGAAAAAGCTGATTTTTTTTCTATCGACTACTATTGTATAGACAAGCTTCTAGCCAAAAGTCCCCATCCCTACCCCTCTTGCTTCCCCCCCTGCAGCCTCCCCTAATTTTCCAAGTCTAATAAATGCAGTATTTTGCTAAGCTGCTTATATCTTAGAAACTATTTGAGATATCTCTTATATTTTGTTGTTTCAGGATTTCTCATAAAATAATCTAAATGTAATGTAATATTGTGTTTTACGATTAATTCACTCCTTCTATATCTATTTTCCTGTTTAATTGGGGAAAAAAGCATTTTCCTTCATTTTTATCAAATATATTTATATTTTGCCCAATAACAAGGCTCAAATCACTTCTTTTATGGCTCTGTTTTGCACTGAAAATTTTCTCATGTGTGTAAGCTTTAAAATATTATCATATTTGGCTTGCTTTTCCCACATATTGCCTTCTAATACAAGTAAAACATGTTTTACAGCACCTGCCGCGGCCGCGCGCTGCGCCATCGAGGTTCATTCAACCTGGGGTTTTAAGGCGAGGGGAAAATAGGAAAAAGCTAAATTTTTACCATCGACTACTATTGTGTAGACAAGCTTCTAGCCAAAAGTCCCCATTCCTACCCTCCTTACTTCCCCCCCTTCAGCCCCCCTAATTTTCCAGGTCTAATAAATGCAGTATTTTGCTAAGCTGCCTATATCTTAGAAACCATTTAAGACATATCTTATATTTTTTGTTTCCGGATTTCTAATAAAAAAGTCTAATAATAATGCCATGTAGTGTTTTACGATTAGTTTACTCCTTCTACGTCTATTTTCCTGTTTAATTTGGAGAAATGCATTTCCCTTAAATTTTTATGAAATATATTTCTGAACCTCGGAGGTAAAGGGCACTATGTCCATTTTTGGCCAAATTGAGGTTATTTTACATTTGAATATAACTTTTTTTGCTTTACACAGAGGTATAGGGCAATATGTCCCCAACCTATCACGTGGCAAGTCACAGCCTTTTAAATGGGCACTAAGTCCATTTTTACTCAGAGGAATACAGCACCATGTCGACTTGGTGCAGTTTTCCTCTAAAAGGTATTAACAGTGCTGCTCACCAGCTGGACATAGTGCTCTTAGTTTTACAATCCTCCGATGTTTTTTGCTTTATCTCTGTTACTGTACGTTAGATCCTAAATATCCTAGGATATTTAGTAATGTTATATAGTGTTAAGGTAGTAAAAAAAATTTAGTATTTTGAATCATTTACTAAATCTTCCTTACATATTCTTATTCAGCTTGCAGTTTCGGTTAATTAGAGTACCCACATGATATATTTTGGACTTTTCCGACAGTTTTCCGACGCTTTTCCGGCCGTAACTCCGTTAATATCGGAAAATGTTTGCATATTCTTGTTCCGCTTGCTCTCCCGGTTAATTTGAGTACCCACATGTCCAATTTTGAAAAAATAAAATTTTTATCGTTTTTCCGATTTTCCGGGGTTTTCCGGCCGTTTCCGTAAAAAACCTATCATTTCCGGAATCAGCGTGTTATTTCAAGCATTTTGAAAAAAAAAATCTATTTTGACACAAGTACTGTAAAATGCATATTTACCATAATGCTATTGTAATGTAGGCCCTATCCATTTACTTAGGCCCCACAGAATAAAATATACAGAGGAACAAATAGGACAAACCCAAGCGTCATTTAAATGTTTCATCAGTATATTTTGTTGTTTATTGTGAGTTTTTACTTCTTTGTGCCTAGGCTTACTCTAAACAAATTGGTAAATGTTTAAAAAAATTAGCAGACGTTTTAAAACCAATGGTAACACATTTTTTGGATTCAGAATGACTAATGACAGTTTAACTACTAAAAATAGTATGTTCTTAAACTTAAGTCTTATTAAATTTATTATTGTGTTTTCAGAATAAACGAGTTTTCAGTGTATATCCTTTAATAAAATTCCTTACCAAAAAAATTATGTCACATAAATATCAATATTTTAAGAGGTATACAGCACTATGTCCGCCGCATAAAGTTTAATTATTTAATTTCATAAGAATTAATTTTTTTTGTAAATTAGTCTTAAGTAAATGAAACTTGGAAGTACTAATAATGGTGGGTTATAATGTTTTTTCACACATTCCAACTATTGTTAAGGAAATTTTTATAGTATTTTAAAAGAATCCTTAAACTGCTGTCCTGAAAAATGAGGAAAATGGACGTAGTGCCCTTTACCTCCGAGGTACAGATTTATATTTTTCCTAATAACAAGGCTCAAATATGTGAGAAAAGCAACCCAAATATGATATCATTTTAAAGCTTATACACAGGACAAAATATCAGTGGAAAACAGATTCATAAGGGAATTGATTTGAGCCTTGTTATGAGGAAAAATATAAATAAATTTCACAAAAATTGAAGGAAAATGCGTTCTTCCAAATTAAACAGGAAAATAGCCGTAGAAGGAGTGAATTAATCGTAAAACACAACATTACATTACTTTTAGATTATTTTATGAGAAATCCGGAAACAACAAAATATAAGAGATATCTCAAATAGTTTCTAAGATATAAGCAGCTTAGCAAAATACTGCGTTTATTAGACTTGGAAAATTAGGGGGGCTGCAGGGGGGGAAGCAAGAGGGGTAGGGATGGGGACTTTTGGCTAGGAGCTTGTCTATACAATAGTAGTCGATGGTGAAAAATTCAGCTTTTTCCTATTTTCCTCTCCTCTTAAAACCCCAGGTTGAAATAACCTCGGTGGCGTAACGCGCGGCCACAGCAGGCGCTGTAAAACATGTTTTACTTGTATTAGCAGGGCAATAAGTGAGAAAAGCAAGCCAAGCATTATATCATTATAAAGCTTATAAACAGGAGAAAATATTTAGTACAAAACAGAGTCACAAAGGAAGTGATTTGAGCCTTGTTATCGGGCAAAATAATAATATATTTGGTGAAAAATTAAGGAAAATTCTTTTTTTCCAAGTTAAACAGGAAAATAGACATAGAAGGAGTAGATTAATCATAAATCACCATGACATTATTTTTAAAGCTTTTTATGAGGAACCAGAAAACAAAAAAATGTAAGGTATATCTCAGATAATTTCTGAGATATAGTCATTTTTACAAAATACTGCATTTTCTAAAGTTAAAGAACAACAAGGGGCTGTAGGGGGGGAAGCAAGAGGGATAGGGGTGGGGACTTTTGGCTAGAAGCTTGTCTATACGGTAGTAGTCGATGGTGAAAAATTCAGCCTTCTCCTAATTTTTTCCTCTATCGCCTCTTTTTAGGAACAGATTGACTGGACTACTCTTCTACTCAACCGATTTTCATAACTGAGGTCTTAAATTAGAGGTATCAAATCAAATCAAATCAAAAATATCTTTATTCAAACATACACATCAAATGTACACGAGCAGATGCACGAGCAGATTAGCCATCAAGCATCCGCGTTCATTTATCTGCCGTATTCCACAACTTATGCACAAAAGCAACTTCCTCCCTGTACATTTCTTATGAGAGTTAAATATGGTTTTCATTTTCCGAGTTCGTTTGGCTCTTCTACTTGACCGATCTTCACAATTGAGTTCTTAAATTAAAGGTATGCACGCACAGATTTGCCTTCAAGCATCGGCATTCATTAATCTACTGTATTACTCGACCAAAAAACATAAATTTGATTATTTCCCGAATTTTGAATTCAATTGAAGATGTATTTCCCCAGTTCTAATTACGTGATTTATGTTTTAGTCTAAGAACCTTCAGGGAAATACCAGCTTTCATTTGAGCTATTGATTATTTTGATTGGACGTACCTGAAGCACTCTGCTGAATTCCGAACAATACAAATCTTATATTTAAAAATTGGGTTTTTTTCCCGAGTCTATTTATTGTCTGATCATAAGGAAATTTGGTACAGACATGTAAAGTGGTATTTAATCAGACTAATTCGTGAACCAGCCCGATCCGAACACCGGAAGGTGGAGTAAAGGGGAATAAACCCCCCAAAAGTGGGATTTTTGAATTTTTTACATAGAAAAACAAAATTTATCCAATTTTTATTGGCACCATTGAATTCAGCTCAAGAAAACAAACAATTTAGTACCTTGAATCACTGGTCTATGTCCATTGGTTACCGAGATATTGCAAATGGTAGACACAGTACGTTGTCCCAATGTTAACCTTATGGGAAATAAGTAAAATTCTATATATTGCTTATTTCTCAACATATCTCGATAAAACTTGGTTTGTGGGTTCATCTAGATGAGATCTAATGTATAATAGTCTAAAATCCCTGATATTTCCATTTTTGTGGCAGCAAACCTGCATTCTCTTTCCGCATGTTTTTCTTATGGAGCTTACAAAAACACGTCAAATCTCGCTGTTGGCTTGAACTATGTTCTTTTGCATATGAAATTCGCTGAATATGCAGGTCTGCAACGGGGGTATTTTAGCATGGCATATAGTTAGTTTGAAAAGTTGTATGTGCCGGGCTGACATGTGCTGTCCCAAAAACTTAAGTATAGAATATCTCATTAAATTCCTGCTTTTTCCTACGTGGAACAAATTTTTACCAATTCTGTAATAAATCATGGTATAAATGGTTTTCTGAAATTCCAAACTTACCGGGCCCAACTACATGCACCTCTTTTTCAACTTAGGCAAGTGTCGGGCAAGTCACAATGAAGTTGTGAGGCTGCATTGCATGTAGGCCCTAATATTAATTTTGTAAATGAAGAATTATTTGATTTGAGTTGATTTTATGTCTTAGTACCAAAATTGATTGCTGCGGAGCAGTGTGGGCAGTGTGGGGCGGAGCAGTGTGGGCAGTGTGGGGCGGAGCAGTGTGGGCAGTGTGGGGCGGAGCAGTGTTTAGTATAGATAAAAATTCAAACGATTGGTGTTTTAAGCATGTGGAGGACCCAAAATGAAAAGTTCACGGTCCAGACTCAGATCTTATCACGAGATCTAAGGTAATAGCTTTATCCCCAGAGAAAAGATTCGCTAAAACAAAAAATTTAAGAAAAATGTTGAATAAATCTTGAAATAACAAATGTAAACCGGAACGTTATTTATGACCATTGTGTATCCCATTAGCTACCTATTAGAATGTAATTTAAATATTTCAATTAAACAATCCTGAGATAGGTTGAAAAGACAATACATCTTGTATAAAATACCTTTAATTTTTAACAATTTTTAAAATTATTTTAACAAGACACAATACATCTTTTATAATATATCTTTAATGTTTAACAATTTTAAAAATTATGTTAACAAATTACAAAAAAAATATTTAACCCTTAGTATATTTTAACATTATGTTCAACAACTTGGCAGTGTTTCAATTTTACCCTAAGCTTTCACATGATTAGAGAGATTTTTGTGCCAACCACAGCACACAGTTGTAACCTGTATGTGTCACGAGTAACTGGTCCCTCACTGGGCATCTGACAGTTTTTACAAACCACATATGTCAATTGTAAGCAGAGGTGGAGCGCTCTAGAAGCTATTGCAGACACTATGGCAACCCTTTTTTTGGCAGCTCAAAATTAGTTTAAGACATCATCATGCCGCATACGGAGTTGGATGGTGTTTTTATTACTAAAAAAAATTGGACATTATAACTATTTACAGTTATATTTTTAGTGCAAATAAGTTACTTTTGTCCTTGAAATCTTCTAAATCCAAAGTATATTCCGCTCTAGGATTGAAAAAACTTAATTACGTAACATGTAAACTCATGGCGCACTTAAACAAGGAACTTGTTACTGATGTTGTAGGATAAATAGCTACAGTGTGGCAGAGTAACCAGATATTCATTCAAAGAAATTAAAAGAATTTTATTCTGTAAAAAATAATCAACTCCAAGGTTAACATTTTATGCTGATCACGTCACAAATAAAACCAAGATATGCAAAAAAAATCAGAGGAAAGAGCTTAAATTATTTCAGCTATTGCACACACGGAATGAGCGACTGAGTTAACCGGTTACTCGTTATGCAGTGAGCATAATGATTTAACTACCAAAAATATAAGATTCGTATTACATCATTCTCATCTTCTTTGATCTTTTTCTTTGTTTGAAATTCATTGTTGGTGATGGTGATTTTATATTTTGATTAGGATTTTTGCGGCCATTTGCCATCACTGATTAGTAAAAAACAAGTTTCACCTTTTTTTTCTGGATTTAATATCAACCGATTCTTTGTCAAACCTATTTTGGATGCTTTGAAAAATGTTCTGAAACTCAGAACCAATTAAAGTTGCCAATTCAGATTTCTTATTTTCAATACTGATTCAAGGTGAAACTTGTTTTTTACTAATCAAAATTCTTTGATCTGTTCTAAAAGTTTTGTTCTACTTTTGTTCACATCTATATATTCAGTAAACTTAAAATCTGTTTTAAATGAACCGAATCTATTTATTATCCAGAATTCATTGTGTGGAAAAACTTGAACAAGTCGGTCCCCAGAAACACCTCCCAAACCTCCGGTGACTTTGTAGCCTGTAACATCTTTAACTATAGTTCCAGTGGAGCAAAAAAATAAACACAGCTTGTCATGATCTCTCTCCCAGATAGGTGCTCTCTCTCTTAATATTTCTTCTCCTAAGTGTATGAAACAATCATCTACTAACAACCATAGAATTTTAGATGTATACATTGAATTTATTGTTTGAACTTGAATAGTTCCTCTGGATTTTCTTCAAAAATGTACATCAGTTGGTCAGTTCGGTAATTGAAAATTCTTACAGTTACTAAATACAGCAGAGAATTATCAGTAAGTGCCACGAAATTGTTGATTATGGCATAATTTTCACAAACAAAAGATGATAAATTCACATCTTCAGCTGAGCAAGTTTTTGAAAAATTAAAAAAACTCTGATTTGGCACATCATAAACTTTACATTGTAGATTAATAGTAGGTATGGGTTCTGGTTCTGCTATACCCTTTAAAGGCTGGGAACCCATAGAGTGGGGAACAATAACAAGCACATCATCACATTTTTCAGAATCATGAACATACAGTCCGAGTTCTAAAAGATTAGTCGACAAAGATTCTTGTTTAAGTTTGATTCCATTTTCCAAATCCCATACATAAAATGAGTTATGGTGTGCCCTAAACTGAAAAAATCCTATACAAAACTTTCCTTTTACAATGGTTACTTTCAGCTCATCCAAAGAATTATCCCTATTGGACACTGGGGTATTGGCACAAACCAATTCAAGAGTTCTAGTCGTCTCATTGAGAAGAAAGCGGTGTTTTAGCAAGATAGTATTTTTTGTTACATCTACCTCATAAATATCTGTATGGTTATTGTTTTCAAGAACTATATAATTTCCAAACACATCAAAATGAGTATATATAAAAATGTCAAATTCAACACTCGATACTCGATACTGGAGGTACAGGCCTTACATCCCACAGGTCAATTGAATTCGAACCTAAGTTCACTAGAAAATCTTTTGTGATAAAGCTCACAGTGGCTTCTTCTACTTTGAGTTCAAAGGTTTTGACGTTCCCTTTCTGCCAGTTGCTCCACAAATGTTGCTCCCTCAGGAAGGCCAGTCTCCATCGACTGAGGGGGGTGAGGGTAGAATCTTCTTCCGGGTAAACTGAGAACGCAGGTTCGACGACGCAAGGAGTTGTCCTCAGAGACTCCTCTACTTCCAGATCACACAGCCGTTTCCATATCTGAAACCAAATTAGACTTCAATTTAGTTTTAGCGAATTTCCCCTATAGGGAAGAAGCTATTACCGTAGGTCTCATGGTAAGACTTAAGCTCGGGACCACTATAATTTTTCGTTTTGGGGCCCCCAGAAGCAAAAAACACTATTCGTTTGAATTTTTATATATATATATCTATGTGTCTGTTAGCACGATAGCGGCCGCAAAAATGGTCCGATCTTTATGAAATTTGGTACGGACATGTAAAGTAGTAATCAATTGGACGAGTTCGTGAACCAGCCCGATCGAACCACCGGAAGGGGGGGTAAAGGGGGATAAACCCCCCCAAAAATGGGTTTTTTTAATTTTTTACATAGAAAAATAAAATTTATAGAATTTTTGATGGCACCATTGAATTCAGCTCAAAAAAACAAACAATTTGGTACCTTGAAACACTGCTCTATGACCATTGGTTACCGAGATATTGAAAGTGGTAAACACAGTACGTTGTCCCAATGTTAACCTTATCGGAAATAAGTAAAATTCTATATCTCGCTTATTTCTCAACATATCTCAATAAAACTTGGTAAATAGCTTCTTCTAGTTCAGATCTACTAAATAATTAATTAAAACCACCCAGTTTTAATATACCTGTAGCAGCACACCTGCATACTCATTCCCCATGTTATTCTTATGGAGTTACAAAAACATGTCAAATCTCGCTATGTTGGATTGAAATATGTTGTTTTGCATTTGAAATTTGCTGAGTATGCAGGTCTGCTGCAACGGGGGTATTTTTTTTTAGAACCATTCCACAAATTATGACAGGCACATATAATTTTTTTCCATTACAGACTATTACAAATGAGATAATTTGCAAACATCTCTACATTTAACACTGGTAGTGGTGCCAAAATGGTACAAAAACTAAGCTCTTTTATAAGGGCAATGAGTGTAATCTTAGAACAAAATCCAAACTCATTTTAATAATACAATTGTATTTCCGTGAAATAACGTATAATTTAATCAAAGAGCAAAATATTTTTGGTAATTTAAGACTTTATACAAATTTTTCTGTTTTTATGGGAATAACATATATTGTTTAAGGCTTAAAAATCCAAAATTTAAATAACCCCTGGGCCCCCTCGGAGCCCGGGCCCTAGGTTTCAGAATTGGCTGACATGGCCCTGATTGGCATGGATTGTGCCCTGCACTAAAAATGTTTTATGTGCAGACCGATACTTTACTTTTTTAATGGGGACCAACCTAGAAAGGTATTTTAAGCCGAGTAAGAATGAGAGATGAGTGAAGAATGGTTGTGGCACGATCTTGTAGTCTTGTTACTGACTAACGGTATGTCCTGAGTGCACGCCGATTCTGATTCAGATTTAGACTTTCAGCGACAGGAATGACTCTTGTATTTTAACGGAAATGGCCATAGTGGCCGCCGGAAGCCGAGCTTATGTGCAGGCCCCTGCAGACTGGAATGTATTATTCATTCTGGTTTCAGATTAAGATTCGGTTTTCGCTAATTTACCTCTCACATAACATAGTGATCAGCTCATTTGAACACCCATCGCTATAGAATGTCAGGCAAAATATTAGGTGGAATGACTGTGAGACTTGCAACGATGATAAGACCAAGAGATTTTATTGCCGATATATTACTGAGAATTCAAGCAACATCGCTAGAAATGACATAATGTTAAAAAAACCAACATTTGGCAACCGTACAATGACTAAGAGATTCTGTCGTAATACAACCGAGGTTTGCTGGCCACAATACAACCAAAATGTTTTTGTCTACAAATGTTTTTGTGCCTACAGATTGCCAAAAAATTTTGTGACAGCGAAAGATCAGAAAATTTTATCCTACATAATGTGCCATGTTCATAATGTACATATTGTTCCATGTTTGTTTTGTAATATGAAAAATGTTTTCCTACCCACAATGGAATTGAGATATGATTTTGCGAAACGACCAAGAGATTTAGCACCGTATTATGATCAGAAGTTTGGTGGCCGTATAAGACCAGCATAATATTTGTAAGCGTGTATGCAACCTAGGGATTTGCAGTGATTTAACAGACGCAAAATGTCGAGACAAAATCTGAGAGACTCAAATCAGATTGAACTGAGCAAGTTTTTGAAAAATTAAAAAAACTCTGATTTTGTACATCATAAACTGACCATGCCACGAAAGACCAAGAAAGTTTTTCAGCTGCAATCGAATAAAGATATCTGTATTGCGATGCGACCAGGTTTTTTCTCATGCTATACTGAGGGACTTAGGCCGCAATGAAACCAAAAGATTTGATGGCCACGACATGACAGGCAGACTACGATCAATGTTACCGGGACAGATAATGCCGAGATTGACCAACGGTGATAAGAGAGATTTGATGGCCACAAAATTACTGATTCTCTAGGAAATTATCAAGAGATCTACTAACGACTACACAGCCAAGAGACTTTCCGGCCCAAATTAAAAAACATTGTGTTTTCAGATTTCTTTGTAAATTTTCACATGTTTAGAGGGACCTTCAACTCTCTGAGCACCCCCTCTCTGGGTGCGCCTGCTAACCTCCTTGGTTTAAGTTGTAATTTACTTCAATTAAGTAGTTTGGTGTTGATTAAACGTGTAGAATTGTGTTTTTAAGCACATAGCAAATAACATATTTAATTTTCTAGATGTTATAATATCCCAGTGTCTATATAGTAGAAAATAATAAAGTGATTTTGTGGCGCTTTGTGCTGCACGGGGTTAGTCTAGTATCAGTTAAAAAAATTATCTATTTCTACAATAAATCTTCATATCCATCAACTAAAGTAGTGATCTGATCTAAAATAATAAATTAAGATTCTTTCTGAGGGGTTAGACTTTTGGCCAATGCATTCTCCCTCATTTTTTATTACAGTTCTCATTGGTTTTTTTTTATGCCTCAGATTATTCTGAAAGAGGCCTAAATGGGCTGGCAGGATTGAGGTGAGTGCAAGGTGCAATGAAAGTTTTAAGTTCAATCCCCTAAACATTAGCAATATATTTTTCTATTCAAACACTGAGAGAAACTCAACTTTTTAGATTCAACCGATTAAGGAAATACAGTAAAACCTCACTGACACTCTATTACTCGAAGGTCTGTGTAACTCGACTCTCAAACTGCAGACAGAAAATCTTAAATTTGTGACCCGCCAAGGGAAAAGGGACCTTAAATTCCATTTTTTCAAAATTGAGTTATTAGTATATCCTTAATCTATATTAAACTCCAAACAAAATGGTGAACGAATTTTCAAGATATCTTAAAAAATGCCTGAGTTATAAATTTTTGAACATGAAATATTAAAAATATCAATTTTAGGAATTGAGGTCTAAAGTTTTACAAATTTCTAACTTGAATTTTTTTGTTACGACTTACATTATTGGTTATGTTTTATATATCATTTTGTCAGAAATTAAAAGCTGAATATGAATCCTCCATTGAATTTGTGTACTAAATTATTTGTATTGTTTGTCAAATTTTGCTGAAATAAATGGGAGTAGGCCCTAATAAAAAATACCCCTGTTGCAGCAGACCTGCATACTCAGTGGATTTCTAATGCCAAAAAATATATCCATCCAACATAGGGAGCGAGATATGGCATGTTTTTGTAATCTCTATAAGAATAATATGGAGAAAGAGTATGCAGGTTTGCTGCAACAGGTACACTGAGAAAAATGTTTAGTCTAGTCGGCATGGTAAATCAACATTAGCATGCTACTGTACGTTACATACGTAAATACGTCTGTTTCACCGTTAGTACGTAGGAAATACCATGATAGAAAATAAGCGGCATGGTGTTTCACCATGCCATGGCAGTCTGTCCTCGTTTTAGCACCCTTTAAGTATGATTCATACGGCTTTTTCTCTCAGTGTATGTTAAAACTGGGTTGTTTTAATTCAACATTTAGTAGATCTTAACTAGAAGAAGCCATGTACCAAGTTTTATCAGGATATTTTAAGAAATAATGAAGATATACAATTTTTTTCATTTCCCACAAGGATAACATGGGGAATGAGTAAACAGGTTTGCTGCCACAAAAATGAACTTTTCAGGGATTTTAGACTCAAATACATTAGATCTCATCTAGATGAAGCCACAAACCAAGTTTTATTAAGATGTCGAGAAATAAGCGAGATATAGAATTTTAATTATTTCCCATAAGGTTAACATTAGGACAACGTACTGCGTTTACCACTTTCAGTATCTCGGTAACCAATGGTCATAGAGCAATGATTCAAAATACTAAATTATTTGTTTTTTTGAGCTGAATTCAATGGTGTAAACTAAAATTCGATTATTTTAATTTTTCTATGTGAAAACCCCCAAAAACCCATTTTTTTAGGGTTTCCCCCCCTTCCAGTGGTCCGATTGGGCTGGTTTTTGAACTCGTCCGAATGATTACTACTTTGCGCACCTGATAGATACTAGATATATATATATAGAAATTTGAACGAATTGTATTTTTTTTTGCTTCTGGGGGCCCCAAAACGAAAAGTTATTATGGTCTTGGGCTTAGGTCTTACCATAAGACCTACTGTAATAGCTTTTTCCCTATAGGGGAAATTCGCTAACAAAACTTTTTAAAGACAAAATTTCTGATTACATGATTAAAACTACAGTTAATTTTAATTTTATACTCAAATAAGAATTTATTATTAAACTTTTAACAAAATATGACATTATATTAGGCGTCTGAGTTTTTACTTTTTATCTGTTGATGTTCTAGTTCATTTATGTTTGTTTTGAAACTTCATTTGGACCAGGAGCTACGTCGTCGACTACTTCTTTGGAAGATACTGTATATTTTAATGATCTGATTCCTGGATCACGGCTTAGCAAGTCCTGCATTTATTCCTCACAGAACTCTCAGATTTTCTTCACTTCAAGGCGTTAAAATAGCATCAGGGAAGTCAAGGTCCCCTTTCTCCAGATTGCAAGGGCTTAAAAAAAAATAATTTAACCATGTTAAAAGTTAAAATCAGGTGTAAGATGGACCAAATATTGTTTGAAAACATATAAACATTAAGAAACAATAAAAATTAGAAAATATGTTTTTTGACCCTATCCTCTAAAACTTACTATCCTGTAAAATGCTGTTTGGGAAGATAAGGTCCCTTTTCCCTTGGCGGGTCACAATTGTGGATTTTTTCAGAGCATTTAGTTTTTATATTTAATTCTTGAGTATTTTAATTCTCTCTACAGATTCTTTACTGAATATGTAACAATTCTCATGTGATTAATTTACATGTGAAACCCAAATCTGATGTGTCATACCCATTAAATATTCCAATATTTTGGATAACTCGACAACCCCCAAGCTTGACAACCTCTGGGCAGGGCCGTACTCAGGCCGGTTTTTTCGGACAATTTTACCGGGGCCCGGGCTCAAGGGGGGCCCGAGCCGTGCCCTGCCAAACATCTACTTCAAGAAACCACCGGCCTAGACGGACGGAGTTACTAAATCTGATATCTATAATGTTAAATTGTTATAATAACAATCATTGTAATTACAAATAATTTATTACGAATTATTTACTTTTACAACACTAAAAATCTAAATTTTGCGTTGAATTTATTTCTATACTCTCTAGGTACTCGCGATCGGCAAATATCCGCGATTAATTTACATGCCCATTTGTCTACTTTGCAAAAGATGTTCACAGAGTTACCTCGATCGTCGTTTTTCCGGAATTGATAAAGACTATGCAATCGTCTTTGCAACCTACTGCCGCCGCTGCCGCGCCGAATACCCGCGAGCGGTTAATACGCGCGATCGAATTGAAACAGTCATTTGATTATTTTACAAAGTTGTTCCTATGACGGTAAATTTCTTGGTTGTTCGCTATTTTTACAACTTCATTCCTACTGTTACCTGATATCTATAAGTTTCATCTACCCTACTTACCCGCGGTTGGTAAACATGTGGTATTGTCGTTCACAAAATTACTCCCGCAGTTTCCGTGCAATTGAAGTTAAGGCTATTTACATCCTTAAACATAGCACAGTTACCTATCCTTGTCATAGTTTCACCTATTTTTTACTCAGGATTTGGGAAAATTTTCGTTCCCAATAGCATTTCGGATGAAGTAGGATTTCGGATTACCGTGTTTCGGATTTTCTGGACTCAACCGTAAAAATAAAATTAAAACAGCATATCTTGCAGAGATTTTTTTTCAAAACCCTAAAGATAAATATAATTTGTTTCAAAAAGAAGCTTTCCTTTGTTTGTCCAGAAATATTAGGTAGACTTCCAAAAAAAATGTTTGAGTTAAAGTGATTTTAAGCAACTATAAATTTTGAATGTTAAATCATGATGACATCGACACCTTTATAATTGTATGGATTTAAAAATATATTAAATGAAGTATTGTTCTCCATTCACGTTAAATAAGTCACATATATTAATTAATTACAATCAGAATATAATACTTCTTTACTGTAAAATTCTTTGCTTTATATTTCTATAATTTTATGCTTTTAGCGAATTTCCTCTATAGGGAAGAAGCTATTACCGTAGGTCTCATGGTAAGACCTAAGCCCGAGACCATGATAACTTTTCGTTTTGGGGCCACCAGAAGCAAAAAGCACCATTCGTTTGAATTTTTAGAGATATATATATATATATATATATATATATATATATATATATGTGTGTCTGTTAGCACGATAGCGGCCGTAAAAATGGTCTGATCTTGATGAAAATTGGTACAGACATGTAAAGTGGTAATCACTCGGACGAGTTCCTGAACCAGCCCAATTGGAGCATCGGAAGGGGGGGGTAAAGGGGGATAAACCACCCCAAAAATGGGTTTTTTTGTGTTTTTTACTGAGAAAAATAAAATTTATCGAATTTTTGTTGGCACCATTTAATTCAGCTCAAAAACCAAACAATTTGGTATCTTGAATCACTGCTCTATGTCCATTGGTCACCGAGATATTGAAAGTGGTAAACACAGTACGTTGTCCCTATGTTAACCTTATGGGAAATAAGTAAAATTCTATATCTCACTTATTTCTCAACATATCTTAATAAAATTTGGTAAAAGGCTTCTTCTTGTTCATATCTACTATATATTGAATTAAAACCACCCAGTTTTAATATACCTGTAGCAGCAAACCTGCATACCCATTCCCCATGTTATTCTTATGGAGGTTACCAAAACATATCAAATGTCGCTATGTTGCATTGAAATATGTTGTTTTGCATTTGAAATTCGCTGAGTATGCAGGTCTGCTGCAACAGGGGTATTTTTGCTTTACAGTGCATATTATGAATATTTCAAAAAATAAGGAGAGGTACCTTCATACAGGCTATGTCTTTCGAGGCACTATTTTTTTAAGACTGTCAAAATTTTTGAAAATATTTCACTAAAGTTTAACAGTAGATAGTAATCGTCATTATCTTACTGTAAGGAATTGCAATATGTTTGTACAAGAATTCATTAGTGTACATGTTCAATACAGTTGACGACTTTGGGGTTTCTGTTCAAATGAAAATCGTATATTTTTTAGAAGAAATAAATCGTATTATATATTCGATTTATTTTATATATATGTACCATATTATTATTTAATACAGTTCTGGTTGGCTTCAAAAATGAATAAATTATATATTCTGTATTTTGAATCGCACAATTAATAAGCCAAATATGCGTTTGTATAACTAATTCATGATTTTAATTTAAAACAAAGATTAAATGGTCCGTTTAAAAATAGTTTTCTAATTTATTTAAGCAAAACGTAGATAAATCTTACTTTATTAACAAAAAAAATGTGTCTGAGGGGGTTCACAGCAGTGTGACGGTTGATAGGGGGGGTGCATTGCCGGGACATGAGGGGCCTGTTCTAATATCTTTACCGGGCCCCGCCAAAGCTGGGTACGGTCCTGCCTCTGGGTCCACAAATAGTTGAGTTAGTGAGGTTTTACTGTATCAATATTTTTATGAATAAATTGCAAAATAAGAATTTTTTAGCAAATGGGAGCTAAATCATACAATTTGCTAATCTTGAGGGAAACATTTTTAAGGGAAATGTTACATCTTTTCATTTCAACCTGGGGTGCGATCACGTGCTGCAACCTGAAGAGTTTGTAACCCAAATAATTTTTTAACGTGTAAAAATTTCCCGTTACCTAGTAAATGTCATTAAAAACTATTTATTCTTTCTGCAGGCAAAGCCACAAAAAAATCACAAACAGTGAGGTCCGGTGACCTTAGAAGCCATTGATGTAACGCGAAATCGTTGGGTCCACCACGGCCAATCCATCTTTGAGGAAAGACGACCATTTAAAAACTCTCTCACATGAAGATTCCAGTCTTTGTGTTTTTTTTGTGGGGGTTTGTAAGAGACAAAGTTTATATCCCTCCCCTTCCAATAACATTGGTTGAACTGTAGAACCGCATTAGAGCAGCCATCGAATCCATCACTCAAGACGTGCTGCTAATGTGTGGAACGAATTTGAGTATCGTATAGACATGATCATGCAGTGCATCTAAAGGGGACCATATTGAGCACCTGTAAATGGTATGTAAAAAAAATTATTAGTTGCCCTTTAATATAAATCTAACCTCATGTCCATATGATCATTAGATTTGAAATTATAAACCCATGAAATCGGATGATTCTTTTTGAAACACCTTGTATATATGTATAAAGTATGAATACAATTCAATAAAAAATAAAACATTATTTCTTGACAAATTTCTTGAAATTTCTTGACATTCACCAGAGAGAACAAAAAATAAACATATCTGCAATTTATATTGGAATGTAAAAATGTCTGCTTTGATTACATTAAAAAATGTGGTGCCAAAGCTTGATTCAAAACCATGTGCTAGATTTTAACATAGTATGTTAAAATCTAACATAATATGTTAGCTTCTTCTTCATATGGTAGATCGGAAGTCAGAAGGCTTATTCATTTTAAATTGACCACAAATTACGGGCTTTTGAAGGACCTAGGACGTTAGGACCTAGGACCTTAGGACCACAAAGTGCGGGGCCTTGCTAGGACCTAGGACGTTATATTGTTGGCGAGGTTGGTTTGGCGGGGGAGGGGGTTGGGGGGCGGCAGTACGCTACCAGCCCCTAGGCGGCAAATATCTAAATCTGCCCCTGTATATATATTTTATATTATCTGTTAACAGAAGGATAAACAATTAAATTAATAAGTGAAATAGTATTTTATGTCTTGGTAAAACTTGCACTTGAAAATTTAAACATTTTCAAAACAGTAATATACAACAAATTGTCTGTAGGTTTGAGGGTACAATACATTATATAACACGTTTTGACAAACACTTGGTACCGATGGTACCGGTACCGAGAACCGAGAACCTATCTTGTCAAGAACCGGTACCGGTATCGACTTTGAAAAAAGTGGTACCGACACATCCCTAATTGATTGAATTATAACTTAAAGAAAGTCGCATACAAAATATGATTATCTTTATTTATTTGGTGAAACAATATCAAAACTACCGATATAAGTAAAACCTTGCTGAGAAGATTGTAAAAAAAACAAGAAAAAAACGGCAAAAATAATTTAATTGTATTGAAAATTAATGTCAGTTTCAACATTCAAAAACAAATTACAATCTATTCGCACAATTTTTTTGGAGCACAAAATCACTTTTAAAGATTTTATATAAGACTGCAATAACACATCAAACCATCATTCACCTTATAAAAAACGTTATTTAACTAGGTTCTCTTAGTTATAACGATGTTGTAACCGATAGGCACATAATCAACATCAATTTTACACATAAATTTGATCATCCCGAAAATTCTGGGACTGAACCTGAAAATCCCGGGATTGATTGTGGCCTAAAATCTTACGGGATCCTGGGATCGGATTCTCTACTCCTAAATTACCAATATGCGTAAAGTAATTAACAGTATTAAGATATTTGTCACGTTAGTTGTATACTTAATGGTAAAATAATGTACACAAAGCGGCAACTTTGCTGCCTGATCGCCAAGTCGGTGAAGCATTTCATGCATCCACTATGACCACCAACAAAAAATCTGATTCAGCTTAAATGGGCACCGAGAATCTGAAACCGAATCGGGATCAGCGTGCACTCAGGATGTACAGTAAGGCCGACATGTTCCTTGGACAGGACTGTTAATTAATGGCCCAACAGCCAAAGGCATGGACTATATTACATTTAAATATCGGTTAAATTTATGATTCATATGAGTACCTCATCGGTGCCGAAGACGTCTCGCCAGTGAACGGACACGCCACTGCAGGCGGCCAAGTCCCGGGGCGCGAGGTAGCGCGCCACGCTCGCCGCCAACTCGGGGAGTAGGCTCTCCATTTGCAACTGAAGATAAAATGGAATGATAAGCTAAATATTTTAAAAGTACCCTTTATTAACAAAAAAAGAAATGACTTCATTATTTGATTGACCTTTATCAGTTTACAAGTAAGTAAAGTAGGCCTAAGTCAACTGACTTTATTCGACATGAAGGGTATTTCTTTTGTATATTTTTGGGTGATTCTGTTTAAATTAATTATTTTTGTTGGAATAAGCAGTCCTGGAAACTTCAAAAAGGATTTAATTCTGATTTATAACTTATTTAAGATTTTTTAATCTGAATATCTCAAACCTGTTATTTTTATAAAAAGAAATCCTAGCAATGTACATATTTTTTAGGGTTACATATATACCAGAGATGTGTGTCAAACTTCAGTAGGAATTTTGGCCAATTTTAGTATATTTTCTTGCAGGTTCTTCAGAAAATTTAAATTCTTCCGCTTATTTGTGTCCTAATCCACATAAAATCATTCAATTTGGAGGTAGAAATAAATTATTTAACTGTTGCTAGTTCAAATTCTGTGTAAACTTTTCAAGGCTTTGAAGTCATCCTGGTTTAAAAACCTGACACAACTGCCTTCTGGAAATAAGAATTAACAAATACCCCCGTTGCAGCAGACCTGAATACTCAGCGAATTTCAATTGCAAAGAACATATTTCAATCCAAAATAGCAAGTACTTGACATGTTTTTAGCGAATTTCCTTAAAGGAATAAGCTATTACGGTACTACTCATGGTAAGACCTAAGTCCGAGACCATGTTAACTTTTCATTTTGGGGTCCCCAGAAGCAAAGAACACCATTCGTTCGAATTTATATATATATATCTATATATCTATCTATATATATGTCTGTTAACACGATAGCGGCCGTAAATATGGTCCGATCTTAATGAAATTTGGTACAGACGTGTAAAGTGGTAATCACTCGAACGAGTTCCTGAACCAGCCTGATCGGACCACCGGAAGGGGGGGTAAAGGGGGGTAAACCCCCCCAAAAATGGTTTTTTTTGAGTTTTTCACATAGAAAAATTAAATTTATCAAATTTTTGTTGGCACCATTGAATTCAGCTCAAAAAAAACAAACAATTTAGTATTTTGAATCACTGCTCTATGTCCATTGGTTACCGAGATATTGAAAGTGGTGAACACATTACATTGTCTCAATGTTAACCTTATGGGAAATAAGTAAAATTCTATATCTCGCTTATTCCTCAACATATCTTGATAAAACTCGGTAAATGGCTTCTTCTAGTTCAGATCTACTAAATATTGAATTAAAACCAACCAGTTTAAACATACCTGTAGCAGCAAACCTGCATACTCATTCCCCATGTTATTCTTATGGAGCTTACAAAAAACATGTCAAATCTCGCTATGTTGGATTAACATATGTTGTTTTGCATTTGAAATTCGCTGAGTATCTAATTTAGTTCTTCAAGTCAAATTTAATGGTTGCAAGTATATTTTCTTTAGAGGTTCGAATTTAGTGAAATTCAAAAAATATGAATTTTTTAACCGTTAAATCCCCATAACATCTGAACCTGAATTTTTACAGACACACAGGTGGTGTCATTTTTGCAGGCTTAGTAGTGATGGGCAGTTCGATTCTTCTCAGTGAATCAAATCATTTGAATCACTCAATTTCAAAGAATCAAATCCTGTTCTGATTCTCTGATTCGTCTAATACTCTTTTCCAAACATTTCAAGAGCGGCAATGACTATTGCGCTCATAATACACACAATATTTTTCTTACCACGATTAATTAAACATTTTAACTTATTAACTAACTTGTACACCAAAGTTCATTGAGGTTTTGTTTGCTTATTCTATTGGAATGAACCAGAAGTTGAGATCAAATCAAATATCATTTATTTCGCTTTCAATTAACAGTCATTTACAGAGTTATTACACACGAGATAGAAACGCCGACTGTGAAATCAGCTGATTTAGAGCAAGGCAACTAGAATTTAGAATACAGTGAGTGTCATGGGTTTTCTGACCAATAGAAACTGGTCTTTGGTGTTTGACAACATAGTTATCTCTTTTGTGTGCCACCTTAACCTAATAAGTAACCCTGAATTAGCGAGTGAAAGTGAAACTAAAGCGGAAATGAACCGTTTTGCTACTGTTTACAAGTGTGGCAATGTGATCATTTCCATGCAGCGGTAGGAAAAAGAATTTTCAGGGTGTTTAACATGTATGACAAAGATGTTCCATCCGTGAAAATACAATTTTCAACAAGACTATTTACTCTCTGACTGCTTGAAGATGCCTATTGTTGACCTACCTGTTCTTGCGCTTGTGTTCGTGTTTGCACGGAGGGTCAGTGACAACCGCCCGGGCAGTCCACTGTTAATAAATGGCTTCTTGGTAAGTTATTGAATAGTGAGGCCTGAGACGACTCTTGAATGCCTGATACCTTCCAGGCCAGATGAATAGTACTGCTTAAGACGGATGAGCCAAAGCTTGAAAAAAAATTTTAATGAATCATCCTAAAATGAAATAGTAAATGAGGCAAAACTCTATTAATACACAGATTTATAGTTATAATTAAAATAGTTCACTCTACTAATCAAGATCTACCAGATTTAACAAATAACATTCATGACTTCTTTGACCATTTGAAAAAAAAACTATAAGGAAACCCTCTAGAGCCTGGTCACTTTAGAACTCATACATTAGGGCCGACCATGAGATTCTTCTGCTGTGATAAGACAATGAGATTTGTTTGCCATGGTTCAACAAGATATTTCACAACACAAGATTTGTTTGTTGCGATATATCTATAAGAACAGCGATGATGATGGTAAATATATAAACTCAGCAACAGCAGTAAATATATAAACTCAGCTTTTTCTCTTTAGTGATGCAGCTAAAGAGAAGGCTGAGGCTGTATTGTTTGATTAGGGTAAGACAGAATTTTCCAACCAAATGAAAAACTTTTTCACAAATATTTTTGACTTTGAAATAATCTTGCCTTTTTCAATTTTGCTTGCCAAAATTACAGAGAAGGCAACTGTTTGACTGTATGAGAGAATTCCATACAGGACTACTAAAAAGTGCATGCAGCAAGTTAACAAATAGTCAACCTTGTTTATATAATCATGAATGTATATTATTAAGCAGTGCATAAAAGTTATGAGCCGCCACTGTATGTTTGTCGACAGTGTTTGGAAACATCATTTATATTTGCTGTTTAATTTTGTGAAAGAACAGTGTAAAGTATAAATACTCCCTGGCCCAGACCTGCATACTCAGTGAATTTCAAATGCTTGAATAAATCATTTAGAAAGAACCTCAAATCAAGTAAAATCAACTTAAATCCTAAAATGAGCATACAAAAATGTAGTCCACAAGAATACGGTAACATGGGAAACTGCTGCCATGGAAAAGTGAAATGAGAGATTTTTTGTAATATCCCAATAGGTATCAACTATAAAATGAAGCCACATACCAAGTTTTATTCAGATATGTAAAGAAGATATAGAAATTTATTTGTTACTCATGAGGTTAACATTCAGACAACGTACTGTGTTTACCACCCTAAATATCTCGGTGACCAGTTATCACAGAGCAATGATTGAAAATACCAAATTGTTTGTTTATTCAATTCAACAGTGGAGCCCAAAATTAAATTATTTTAATTTTTATGTATAAAATATCCTAAAAAAATTATTAAGGGTTTATCCCCTTTTACCCCCCTTGTGATGGTCCGATCAGGCTGGTTTTCAAACTCGTCTGAGTAATTACTACTTTACACACTTGTGCCAAATTTCATTTGGATCGGACCATTTTTGTGAGCGTTATTGTGCTCACAGACATACAGTGTGTAAATTAAGTTTGGAAACAAATCTGCATTTTTCAAACTGAAGCAGATAGATATATTTTGTTTGTGGCATTGGTTTTTAACTTAAGTTCCAAAAATTTTGACATCAACAATTTTTTTCATCCCCTTATCAGGATGGGGGTAAGAGGTAACTTAATTTTTTCAAATAACAAGCCCTATTGAGTGACCCCTCATTTTGAAGGGTTTGTCAAAATAAATAAAATGGTGAAATCCCGAGATCGATACCTCAACTCTAACCCGAATAGCAGCCATTTTAAATTTTGAGATGATTACACGAGATTAACTATGGATATCCCAATTTACCTTTTAAGCGGGTAACATTGGGCAAGTCAAACTCTGAATACCATTATTAGAAGGGAAAGTGGATGTTTTTGCCTTATTTGTGATGCCCCAGCCCCCAAAATAGGGTGTTTTGGGGGCAGCCCCAAAAATTCAAATACAAACCCCTATTGAGTGACCCCTCATTTTGAAGGGTTTGTAAAGACATAAGCAATGGTTCCTTCTAAATGGCTGCCATTTTCCAATATGGCAGACAATTTTTATTTTTCTTTCAGAACACCCTGGTATATTATGGTGTACTTGGATTCTACGCTCAATTTTAGGAACTTATTACTCTTTGACATTTTTTCCTAAACTCAATGGTCAGGGAGATAGAAGCAATTGAAGTTTCATTTTTCCCCATTTGAAATACATTGTGTCCATTTTAACTGTGCTATCCCAATGTAGGCTAATCCTCATGGAGTTCAAAACTATTCAAAATCATTCATTTACATTAGTGAATTTTTACTAAAAACTATTTCTATGATTGAATGTAACCTAAAATCATATTTTAAGGCACTTTTGTTCTTTAGTATTTTTTATTTAACCCTGATTTTTTTTAACCCCATTAACGCCGATATTAAGATTATGATGATCGGACTACTAATAACAGAGAAATTGTAAATTTTCTTAATAAAATCATGCAAATTTCAGATAGTATGTTCTAAATAACTATGTTTTATTCGGAAAATTGAAAATTTCTCCTTTATTAGTAGTTGAAGTTTTGAATACGACCCCTTGAAACTTTGACAAGCCGCCAATTTTAATAGAAACACGTTGGCGACCTCCAACTTATTCGCCTATTTTTTAAAGCTCTTTAAAATGAGGGGTCACTCAAAAGGGGTTTGCATTTGCAAATTTTGAGTTGCCTCCAAAATCCCCCATTTTTGAGGGACACTCAAGATTTTTAATATTACCAAAAGAGACCACTTTTTTATGGAATAGCATTTTTCCCAGGGTTGTTTCATTTTTAAGTCACCAAATGTGAATTAAAACTCCAAACGTCCTAGATGCCATGTTTCAAGGATGGTTTTTGTGTTGTATTCAAAACTTTGACAAGCTGTCAATTTGGATAGAAACGCGTTAGAGACCAACTTTCACCATTCATCTACTTTTTGAAAGCTCTTTAAAATGAGGTGTCTCTCAAAAGGGGTTTGCCTTTGAAAATTTTGAGTTGCCCCCAAAATCCCCCACTTTTGGAAAAATTTTTATTAACGTCAAAAATTAATTTGGGTTGAGTTAGTATCATTCCCCAAAGGTTAATTGTTTGTCTCAACAAACAAAAAAATTAAGAGGGGGGACGGACTTTTTTTACACATTGTATATAGGCTATATAAAAATTTGAACGAATGGTGTTTTTTGCTTCTGGGGGCCTCAAAACAAAAAGTTATCATGGTCTCGGGCTTAGGTCTTACCATGAGACCTACGGTGATAGCTTCTTCCCTAAAGGGGAATTTCGTTAATTTGATGTATAAAAAAATAAAATACAATCCCCAAGGGTCTATTTGACCTTAATGAATAATAAATTACATCCACATAATCCTGATAAAATTCCAATTAATTATCACCTCAAGTGATCAAAATGGGTTCACAATAAAGGGGTGGGTGAGCTCACAAAAAGATATTCCTTGAGGAATTTGTACGAATATTACCATACGCAATCTTTTTTTGTGAGCTTATCCACGCTTCCTATTTTGATGATGGAGGTGTCAAATATTAGAATCACAACAGTTTAGATAATCAGAAATATCAGCAGTATTTCTTGTACATATCTATACTCATTTTATTGGACATTGTATCCTCTACAAAAAAAGCCTTTACACTTTTTTCGTATCTCTTATGGTTTCGTACTAACTGAAGGAATGTTTAGAGAAACACAAACCGGATATGGTCCTTATTGAGATCACAAACATGTCATATCTCGCTATATCGGATGGAAATATATATTTTTGCGTTTGAAATTCGCTGAGTATTCTGGTCAGCTGCAACAGGGGTATTTTGAAACAATGTAACGGCCTTATTTACGATAATATCTAAGCAGAACTTCTTTCCTTTCCGTCTGCATTTAGGCCTATTGGCTCAAGATTCCGTCGAATAAAAAAAATGTTCTCGAACCTCGAGGTTGAATCAAAAAGTTTCCTTTCATAACCAATATTTTTATTTTACTTCTTACAATAATTTAAAAATCCATGTTAATTTATCCAACTGTTGGTCACTCAAATGCATTTGTAAAATGTGTAACCTGTCGGCAGACAAATGAATAACTGATCGAAATATTCGCCAGATTATTCAAAATAAACAAGTCAATTAATGTCGGCGCAGTCGGAAGGCCTATGATAAATAGTAATATTATAAATGAACGTATATGTTCGCTTTTCGTACCTTTACCGCCGTGGTGTCCTCTCGACTCGACGACTCGACCAACCTCAACCTGCCGCGATGGACAGAAATGACGAGCTTGAGCTGACTATTCAGCAGTGTTTCCACAGAGTAAAATATAAAATCGCTGCATGAGCGCCCAAAAATTCCCTTGTTAACCCTCAACAGAGCATGCCCAAAAAAATCCCTTTTTATCCCTCAGTTCTAATCTTTTATCCCTCAGTAATGAATCCATACAATTTCGTTATTTTGTATTTCTTGAGTTGTAATTGTGTATTCATTCGTAGCTGAAATTTTGACTTTATTAGAGTAAACAAAACAAGCTGTTTGCAGTATGTAAAAGGAAGCGAGTGTTAAAATGTTAAGTTCTTGAAAATAGGGACGACATGATTACAATAGTCATAGATGAAGTATACATATCTGATTCATCTGTGCCATAGCTGACCAGGAACACGACAGCAGTAGTTTGATGACATTTTTATGTGAAATTACTTTAATAATTTGAGAACACAATTAAAAATAGATAACGTATAGTGAGGCTAGGAATAAATCATGTTTTGTCTATTCAATTATGTCATTTTACCATTGAATATTAATATTCAATTATTTTACTTATTTATTTAATTATCCCTAAAAATCCCTCAATCCCGCTCTTATCCCTCAAGAGCCTGATATATCCCTGAAAAGGGATAAAATCCCTTAAAGTGTAAACACTGCTATTCAGGCGCATGCGCGACTGCCCTCCCCCTCAATATTCTGACTCAACGACTCAACTCGTGTCTGATGCGCAGGCACGAACGTGTGCCTGCTTGTCGGCTGTTAAAAGTTACAGTCGGAATTTTTTAATCGAATAAAGATTCGTTTAACAAGTTAAAATGTTACCAGGCCAAAATGGATGCCAAATTTACCGGACCCTATATTATCAGATGTTTTATAAGTCCTGTAAGTGTACTTGTCCAGAGCGATCAAGTTCCTGAGAGCTCATATTAATCAATTAAAATTGAGTACGGCACCATAAAATGTAACATAAGACCCTCTTAGATTCATTGGCATGTAATGAATCCCGTTGTATATAGTGTAAATAATAGTTTAGGAAAAGTTGTACAACTGTATGTAAATATTAGCCCGCTTAGAATAAGTTCCCATGGAACAAAAATTGTTAATTGTATTTCAAGAATGATTAGCTGCGCCATATTTTGAGTTTGAAACGCAAGACAATAAATAATAAGAATTAGAGCATGAGCCTTGATAATTAACTGATTGTTAATAATAAAAGGGCGAGCTCAGGGATTGTAAAAATACGTTTAATGTGTTATTAAATGTCGAAACTCTGATTTAGACGAAATGTAGTGAATGTAATCAGGAGAACTTAAAATGTAAAACAAGAGACTGTAATTTTAATAAAATATGGGTAGGGCCTAGATGTTAAAATATTTAAAGGCAAATACCAATAATGGAGAGAGATGTGAAATTATTAATTAATTGTATTGATTATTGTAATGATCATTAATTAATATACATGACTCAGCGAGATGTGAATAGAAGTATTAGATATAAATTGCGACTGGGTCACACATCCTCCAGTCGATGCGCAAATGTGCATTGCTCACATGAACAATGTTATCGGTCTTGCTTGCTTGCACATTTATCTCAAAAACGACTCCGAGGATTTCCTTCAAAGTCTGGAAATAACTAATTTTTTTATTAAAAACGTCTTTTATGCAGATTACTTGGCCAGAGAAAATCTAATAACGTAATAAATTGAATTTTAAAGCTGTAAAATTTTAACATTGGCCTTATGGATTGCCGTGATAGCTTCGAAAATAAACAAGGAAAGTGTAAACAAATGAAGTAATCATAACAGCTGTTTGGAATCTACAGCCATCAAGGAAAATACAGCAAGTGGGATGAAGAGTCCATATGGAGCAATAAAAAAGGTTTCTATTTACCAATTTTATGACATTGAAATATTTTATAGTAACTGGATGAACTGGTAAACATGAAATAACACCGAGCGAGGCTCGGTCCACCAAATACTCATTACTAAGGGAGGAAAAATTAGTAATTAAGTAATGGTTTTTCCAGTCGGTTCAGTCTTAAATGAAGAAAATAACATGAGCGGCTATGAGGTGGCCGCACACAGCATTGAACAAGACGAAAAAACGTCTTAAGACGCCACAATGAGTATTTTCCTTGTCTGACCCTGATGTCTGGTCAAAAGACATTTTTGACAAAACGCTATCGAACACAATCCGTCAAAGCCACCTCCTCATGCAATATGTTCCTAGTAAACGGCGGGAGTACCTATTGTAAACGAACCATATAACCAAGATAATATAATAAAATCATAGTGTACTGTATGGATACCGACATAGGGGTAATTTTTAAAAAGTGAAGTCTCCAACACGATCTTGAATATTTTCCAAAATGAAATAGAATGTTTCGATTTTCATTCGACAGTAGTTCTCAAACTTATCCGGGTGGCTGTTCAGCTCCTTAATAAATCCTACGATGTCTCTTCTCTCATTTATTGGGTGAACCCAAAATCTTCTGTCTATTGACTTATCGTCACACATAATGTTCCACAAAACTACAACTTCCTCTTCTTCGTTTAGGGTGTTTTCATGATTTTCGCGGGTTACAACATCGTGAATGAAGAAAAATGAAGTTACAACATCGCGTGAAACCATAACCTGTCGTTATTTTTCAACGTACGACAATAACCTACGTAACAAAATGAAAAGAAATAAATTCCTCACAATAAGCATTTTTTATTTTTCCGATATCGTAACAAATACAAGAGTAATTTGCGTTAGAGTTCAAATAGTAGGTTTTAGCCACTTGATATTTTGAGCTAAAATAACTCGGAATGTAAATATAAAATGAAAAATGTAGTGCACGAACCTAGTGTGGAATTTACTGATCTTCAAGGTGTAATAAAAGTATTTTCTCTACATTAAAATATATCGCCGGAAAATGCGACCGCATGAACGTTTACATGCGCTGATCGCCTACCCCGTGGAGGAATATTTCATATTTCCTACATTCATTACTGTTTGAACACTTATATAAATGAGCGACGACATTCTATCAGCCTCTGAAGCTATATTTTGGAAGTAAAGTAGAAAGAGTATTTTATATGCAAGTTAAGACCATAATTTCAGAATAACTTGTGCTTTACTTCGTCACATTACTTTTTCCGATTATCATCGCGGATTAATTTTAGTACGTGTCTCGACCACAAGGGCGACACCGAATAGCCCCTTTAGCCTCCTCTTAAGAAACTACATTAAAGTTTCTGAACAGGAAACTTTTGAGTAAAGGAGACAACAGGAACTAAGAATCTGTACAGGATACTTTAAGTCCGAGATATTCTAAATCAACCATCGGTAATAGGCTAAATAGCACTTGATTACTCTTGATTAAAAAATTCCAATAATTTGTTTGATAAAGTGAGGGTCTATTTGTATTTATAAAACATATACCTATTTCCAGGAAAGGATTAAGTTGTATATCATTAGTGGTGTAGCCTCAAGTCGTCAGCTAGAAACTCGTCTACAAACTTCAGCTTAACCTAGTGAATGATATGGTATAAAATCAATGTATGCTATACATTTGCCCAAGTGATCATAATTGAATTCTGATTTTGTAGCCAAGACTTTGACACAGTGATCACTTTACACTAGAAGCCTGAACTTTGTTTGTTCCCCTTAAAACACAAGTGGTGTGAGCCCATTTATACTTGTTATGAGACATTAAAGGGTTTGCTATAAACTTGACAAAAAAATCAGTATTTTACTTTTTGACAATTTTTTCAATAAAACTCTTCAAAAAGGCCATTTTAAACTCAATTTGACAGTTTAAAAACAGCGATGGCGGCCGAGTGTGTGGAGGTGGCGACGGCGTCAGGCCGGCTGAGAGGCTCGGTGAAGACTTCGGCTCTGGCCAACAAGCCGTACCAGTCGTTCCAGGGCATCCCCTACGCCAAACCCCCCGTGGGCGAGCTCAGGTTCAAGGTATACCTCCTGCATTATTATATTCTTGTATTATTCCCGAATTATAACAATCTATATATTTAAAAGTAAAATTTTAATCAATGCGCAGGCCAAACTGTTGCACTAAAAGCATGAACATTTGGATGAATACCACTATCATACCTTAGGTACCTAAAAAGGGGAGTGCAGTAAACTCTATTGTGTCTTGGTCAAAACTGTAACCATTCACAGTTTGGCCTGAGTACAGGGGTGGTTTTATATATGGGCTCAAAGGGCTATAGCCCAGGGCGGCAGAATTTGGGGGAGGCGGAAAATTAGAGAGGGAAGTCACAGCCCCCCCTGAAGTCGTAGAAATAGCCTTGCTTAGTGCCTGGAACAGGTAAAAACGGTCCAAAAGGACCACAACGGGGTCAAAAAGTACGCGTGCGAGTAAAAAACAAAGTAGGTCACCACTTTTGCTGAGCCCGAAATCCCGCCGCCGGCCCTACTCCCCCTGCGTAGCCCAGGGGTGGCAAATTTCCAAATCCGCCTCTGCCTGAGTACCAGTTTAAATGTTTTTATCATTTGTAGCCCTTGTTTTATTGTAATCAAAGCAATTAAAATTATCACATTTTATTTATTAAATGTTTATACAACACTTGGAAACTTATAAGTTTTTATAAGGTTTTGATGATAACGATTACATAGAATAAAGAAATGTGAGGGAGAAAACTTAAACTACCTAAACTGACAATTTCCATTATAATTAATTATTCTATCAGTGTGATGGTAAGAGTTTTTAAGTTATAGTTAAAAATAAAGTATTAAAGTTCAAGCTTATTTTTTGTAAACGAGTCGAGAAGTAGTTTGCATAAGATAAGATAAGATAGCACAGAAGTATTAGCTTTCATTGTAAACCCCGAGCTGCAGTTCCACAATGCTGACTCAAGGCTACATAAAAACCTTGATTGTTTGGTCATGCTTCATAGGAACTCAATCTCCTTAACATTTTGTTCTGTCAAAACTTCTTCATATAAGTTGTATAAGTTCATATAGTTATAATATATAAGTTGTTATAGCTATGTTCTTTTGTAAAAAGAAACAAAGCTATTTTGGAAAACATTTTCTAGAGTGTAAGAAAAAAAATAGCTAAATTATTGTTTGGTCACATATTAAACTTATACCTTATTAGTCACATATTACCTTATTAGTCAGTAAAAATGAACAAAAATATATTGGTTACTGTGCAAAAGTTCAGGTAGTGGCGATTTTTGGATATGTTCTTAGTATTGAGCTGATAATATAAAAATCCAAGTTTTCAACCTCAGGCTTCTCCAGGCTGCCAAGGTACCTTTTTCTGGTACTTTCTTAAAATTTCAACATAAATATTAAAATATTAAATATTAATTATTACATGTTTAAATATGCATCACATAGAAATTCACAAAGTTACAAATTTAAAAGAGTTTAAATTCCAAACAATAATAGTGTTTTTGTAGCTCTGTTGCTTTTAAAGGACCGGAGATATATGGTCCCTCAAAATAAATTCCTCCTTTTGATTCCTGGACTCCCCTTACTGCTGGGGTGTACTCAATACCCATATTCTCCACCACCCTTGAGGATGATTCCTGGATGCACCACTGACAGAGGCACATGCTTCTCACTGCTGTATATTCCAGCCCCCAGTGCCGTTCGGCCCATGGGACGGAGTGCGGGACGCTCTCAAGGAAGGCAACGACTGCATACAGAAGCACGTGCTGTCCACTGCTGTATATTCCAGCCCCCAGTGCCGTTCGGCCCATGGGACGGAGTGCGGGACGCTCTCAAGGAAGGCAACGACTGCATACAGAAGCACATGCTGTTCACTGCTGTATATTCCAGCCCCCAGTGCCGTTCGGCCCATGGGATGGAGTGCGGGACGCTCTCAAGGAAGGCAACGATTGCATACAGAGGCACATACTGTTCACTGCTGTATATTCCAGCCCCCAGTGCCGTTCGGCCCATGGGATGGAGTGCGGGACGCTCTCAAGGAAGGCAACGACTGCATACAGAAGCACATGCTGTTCACTGCTGTATATTCCAGCCCCCAGTGCCGTTCGGCCCATGGGATGGAGTGCGGGACGCTCTCAAGGAAGGCAACGACTGCATACAGAAGCACGTGCTGTCCACTGCTGTATATTCCAGCCCCCAGTGCCGTTCGGCCCATGGGACGGAGTGCGGGACGCTCTCAAGGAAGGCAACGACTGCATACAGAAGCACATGCTGTTCACTGCTGTATATTCCAGCCCCCAGTGCCGTTCGGCCCATGGGACGGAGTGCGGGACGCTCTCAAGGAAGGCAACGATTGCATACAGAGGCACATACTGTTCACCGCTGTATGTTTCAGCCTCCGGTGCCGTTCGGCCCATGGGACGGAGTGTGGGACACTCTCAAGGAAGGCAACGACTGCATACAGAAGCACATGCTGTTCACCGCTGTATGTTTCACCCTCCGGTGCCGTTCGGACCATGGGACGGAGTGCAGGACACTCTCAAGGAAGGCAACGATTGCATACAGAGGCACATACTGTTCACCGCTGTATGTTTCAGCCTCCGGTGCCGTTCGGCCCATGGGACGGAGTGTGGGACACTCTCAAGGAAGGCAACGACTGCATACAGAAGCACATGCTGTTCACCGCTGTATGTTTCACCCTCCGGTGCCGTTCGGCCCATGGGATGGAGTGCGGGACGCTCTCAAGGAAGGCAACGACTGCATACAGAAGCACGTGCTGTCCACTGCTGTATATTCCAGCCCCCAGTGCCGTTCGGCCCATGGGACGGAGTGCGGGACGCTCTCAAGGAAGGCAACGACTGCATACAGAAGCACATGCTGTTCACTGCTGTATATTCCAGCCCCCAGTGCCGTTCGGCCCATGGGACGGAGTACGGGACGCTCTCAAGGAAGGCAACGACTGCATACAGAAGCACATGCTGTTCACTGCTGTATGTTTCAGCCTCCGGTGCCGTTCGGCCCATGGGACGGAGTGCGGGACACTCTAAGGAAGGCAACGATTGCATACAGAGGCACATACTGTTCACCGCTGTATGTTTCAGCCTCCGGTGCCGTTCGGCCCATGGGACGGAGTGTGGGACACTCTCAAGGAAGGCAACGACTGCATACAGAAGCACATGCTGTTCACCGCTGTATGTTTCAGCCTCCGGTCGGGTTCGGCTCATGGGACGGAGTGCAGGACACTCTCAAGGAAGGCAACGACTGCATACAGAAGCACATGCTGTTCACTGCTGTATGTTTCAGCCCCCAGTGCCGTTCGGCCCATGGGACGGAGTGTGGGACAGGAAGGCAACAACTGCATATAGAAGCACATGCTGTTCACTGCTGTATGTTTCAGCCCCCAGTGCCGTTCGGCCCATGGGACGGAGTGTGGGACAGGAAGGCAACAACTGCATATAGAAGCACATGCTGTTCACTGCTGTATGTTTCAGCCCCCAGTGCCGTTCGGCCCATGGGACAGAGTGTGGGACAGGAAGGCAACAACTGCATATAGAAGCACATGCTGTTCACTGCTGTATATTTCAGCCCCCAGTGCCGTTTGGCCCATGGGACGGAGTGCGGGACGCTCTCAAGGAAGGCAACGACTGCATACAGAAGCACATGCTGTTTGGGACCAACATCGGGGCTGAGGACTGCTTGTACCTCAACGTCTACACAACTCAGGTCAGATCATTGTAAACAACTCCCCTCCACCCTCATGCTAAGGGATCAAATCAAATCAAATCAAATCAAAAATTGTTTATTTCGCTTTAAAGTTTACAGTAATTTACAGAATTATCAGATACGATTTTAGCTACATTGAATCTTAAAGTAATCTTAAATTAACTCTTTTATTACAAGCAAAATAAATCCCCACATAGAAAACTTGTGTGTGGGGATAAGTTATCATTTGACATAGAAATTCAGCGGGATGTTCCATTGGATGTTAATTCAGCTGTCAGTCATGTAACAAATGATCTAATAGGAACAGACTGCAAACATACAAGTGAAATTCTAGCTTGCAAAAGTGTATCAATTATACATTTGCTGAGCAACTTTTTCTTCTCCGCAGGTTGGTAAGTCTAGGTCCCATAGGAGTTTGGATTATCATCTACAAGATTGGTTACTCATCACTGATTGATTAGTAAGTGTTTGCCACATAAACTGACCATCATTAAAATTGTATTTAAAATAAAGCGGTTTATTGGTGGATGGGAAATCCGGCAGGCTTACATTAATGGCTGAAAATATTTTAAAGGTTTCCCAATAGACCAAAATATGCATTTTTGAGGCTTCAAGGCTATTACCTAAAAAAAGGAGCTTCAAAAATTTATGCTTTTTTGTTCTTGGATCCACATTTTTCGATGTCTAACAATCATAAGTAATCTTTTTACGTCTCATAATCTTTTATTTAAGTGATTTTGTAAACAACTACTGTTAGGGTATTAGCAAAACCACCTCCATTAAGACTATTTGTAAATTGCAACAACTGATAGATGGCCAAATGGTCTGTTACAGTCGACTCTTGATCAATCGAACCTGGCTTGAAATCCTCCATAACTCAAATTATTTTCTTTCCTTTACAAAAAACTAAGTCGAAATAAAAATCATGCGTGACTTGAAATAATTTTACAATCATATGTTTGTTTGCCTCTGTAAGTCAAAACAACGGGAAAATTACCCATACAACTCGAAGTTCAATAGACACATCAAATTAATTTGCCCTTTACCTCAAAAAGTAATAGTTTACCTCAATATCTCAAAGTTTCCTCAACAGACATCAGATTGCAACATGTCACTTACTCATATTTCCCCAAACTTAACATTTGTTTACCTCTGGATCTCAAATTTTTATTTGTTTTACTTTTATATCTCGAAACAGCAATGAAGTAGGCCTAGATAGCCACAGATGCCCATGACAATGCTCACCAAGTTTCCAGTTACTTGGTACTTGATACTTGGCGTTGTCCCACTTGTATTACATTTGCGACGTGGTAGTCGGGGTCTGTAGTTGGGCCAACATTTCTTCAACACCATAATACGTAGGCCTTTTCACACAAGTGACTCTTCAGTTTAAATTTAAATTTCTTGATACATAACTCTTCCGTGATATGTTTGGGAATCTTGTTGTAAATTTGAACGCTACTGTAGTAAGGACTTTTCCCAGCTAGCGCAGAATTTATTTGAGGGACATGTACACTTCTGCCACTTCTATTGTTATACTGATGAACTAAGTTATTGGCTATAAAGACATCAGGGTGTTTTCTTATAAGTAGAGCGGATTCCATAATAAACAAAGAGGGGAGGGTCAATATTCCTAGTTCCACGAATAAGTGCCAACGGTATGCCAGGCATTGTACTCCACAAATTCTCCTTACAATGGGCTTCTGTAGCAGAAAGACTCCCTTAGCAATGGGACTTATATCCCAAAAAACAATTCCATGTGATGAGACACTATGGAAGCATCCATAGTAAACCTTGAGCAATATTACAAGTTGGACTAATTTCTGCAGCCTGCAAATCAAGTAAATAACAGAGGTCAGTCTTGATGCTGTTGATTCTGTATGGCGGTCCCATTTATTGTTATGTAGGCAGGTAAGACGGACGCCAAGTTGGCGGTGATGGTGTGGATTCACGGCGGAGGCTTTGCTCGGGGCTCCGGGTCCTCGGAGATCTACGGTCCCGACTACTTGGTAGAGGAGGACATCGTTCTGGTCACCATCAACTACAGATGTGGAGTCTTCGGTAATTTTAACCATAATTTCTGTTCAAATCAAATAAAAATTCCTTTATTCCATCACAACTGTGTAGTATGTCACAATTTAATGTTTTCTAGGAAATTAAGTAATTTAGTTTCCTCATGATTTTACCGTGTGAAATTAGTTACGTAAAAATATTTTGAGAGAACAACTAAGATGTAATCCTGATTTTATTTCGGTCAGTATTATTCCAGGACTCACCATTATACATATTATTTTTTTGTTTTTCTGGTGCAGTAGTTAAAAAAAGATATGTAAAAGTTATGAGTAAGTTTGTAAGAACATGGTTTTATGGTTTCTAGATGTTCCAAAGAAAAGTCAATAGACAACTTCACCGGGAATTTTAGTCGCCCTGTAATTACAGTAAGACCACTGATTTTCATTTTTAACTTTCAAAAATGCACTTTATATTTTAGGTGGCATTTTCATGATTAAAGAACCCACGTGCTGTATAACTCACACATCGAAAGATTTTGAATCTAATCTATTGTACAGTTGTAAGGGGTCTTAAAATTATTAGTTTCGTATTTGAATTAAACCCCTCTACCGTCTCCGCTACCTCACCAAAACCCAACCCCCAAACGTGAATAATGCAGCTGACAGACACCGTAAGTTGACCGATCAGCTGTTCCCAGCAGCTACCACCGTTCACCGCCAGGCTGCGCTGTTGTCGGCAGCGCTTCCGCAGAATGCTCTGTCTGGCAGTCCCGCTACTGCGTTGACGGATTACTTGGTGCATTACGGAGCTAGGTCTTCCTGAGTTAAACGCTCGGCTGAGACTGCCCGGTCGCCTCAGGCAGTAGCCAGGCAGGGGGTTCTGCTCAGGCGCCGCCGATAACGGCGCGGCCTAGCGGTGAACGTTGGTCGCTGCTCGGAACAGTTGATGTGTCAGCTTACAGCTTCTGTCAGCTGCATTGTTTACATATGTGGGTTGGGTTTTATGAAGTAGCGGGGACGGTAAGGGGCTTAATTCAAATACGAAAACTATAATTTTAAGACCCTTTACACAATCATGCAGTGTTTCTCATTGTCCGCAGGGTTCTTGTCACTGGAGAACGACACAGTGCCGGGCAACAACGGGCTGAAGGACCAGACCCTAGCGCTGCGGTGGGTCCAGCAGCACATCTCCAGCTTCGGCGGAGACCCTAACAATGTGACCATCTTCGGCGAGAGTGCGGGCGGTGCCTCCTGCCACTACCACATCCTCTCCCCCCTCTCCTCAGGTCCAACATTTAAATGATGATCAGGTGTTTTTGTAACAGCAGCTATGTACATACCAATCTTGATCTTTTTTATTGCCTTCAAGAACAGAAATGAAAGTAAAATTCTCAACAATACTCTATGATAAAGCATAATAAACAATACCCGCCCTTTTTAATGAATTCAAAGATTTTGGTCCTTAAAGAGTTTGTTTTGGTGATCAGTGCCAATATATAAGAGTTTCCCCAGGCAGAATGTATAAACTAAGAAAATAAACTAAGAATAACCTCTATAATACAAACTATACCTTAGTCAAGTCAAAACAAACTAAGAATCACAAATCATACCTAAGTCGAACCATACATTATAACTAAAAAAATCGTGTGTTATGATTGAATTGATCTTACTGCAGGTCTGTTCCACAAGGCCATTCTGCAGAGCGGCTCAGCACTGAGCCAGTGGGCCTTCCAGCCGTCGCCCCGGGCGAAGGCTCTGCTGCTGGCCAAGACTCTCGGCTGCGGCTCCCAGGACGACAGCGAGGTGCTGCGGTTCCTCAGCTCTGTGTCTGCGGAGGACCTCGTGCGCGCCCAGGACAGCGAGACTCTGCCCACTGACAGGGTAAGCCTTCCAATGCCACTACATTACATGAGGCACTGTGGTGATGGGTGTCAAATCTAATTCAAATAACTTAAGTAATCATGAAGTTTAATAGAACATGTAATTAAAAAAGTAAATAAATAAATATCAAAAAATCAAGAACATTTTTATTTTTAAAGATGGTTTTAACACTGTCTAATTTGCCTAAATTGTTGTAACTACTGATATCAACAATATTTGCTTGACCAAAAAAAACAAAATTCTTTCCATATTCTCTGCTGATTCCACCACACAACAAACCAAAGCAATATTCTAAACACACGTGAATTTGGTGATGTTGGCCATCTAGGTTAAATATACAAGAAATCAGTGCTGCATTTGTTGTTTTATTTTGGGGGGGGGGCTTTATTAAAAAAAGGTATATTTGGAAAAGATGGCAGGGTCTGTTCTGATAAAGTGGGAAAGAGAATGTCCGTATTCAAGTTGTGAGGATAAATTTTACAGACATTGAACACCTTCTAGTTTATGAATTATAAGCCAGTTCAGTATTAGCACCTTTGATCAGGGCTGTAACCAGCTTTGGCAGGCCCCGGTGAAGATATTAGGGCGGGCCCCTCATGTCCTGGTACTGCATCCGTTTCACTCAAAACCGTAGCTGATTTCCGGCTCGTCAAAATTGGTGACCTTTTTTTATTTTGGTCCCTTTGTTGCCGTTACGGGCCCTTTTACCTGTTCCCGGCCCTCGTCGGGGGGTTTCCACTATTTCGGAGGGGGGTTCTCACCCCGCCGGGCCCCCCTTGGACCCGGCCCGGGCCCCCCATTGACCCCCGGGCCCCGGTAAAATTCTACCGGGTAAACCGGTCTGAATACGGCCCTGCCTTTGATAGTGAAAGTTTTTAACGCAGAGTTTCTGTGTGTCCATGAGAGGAATTTGTCACATCTTAAAGATTCCTAGTGACTGGAGACAGGTACGGCTCTTCGATTTACTTGCATAGAAAATCAAAGTTAGTAATTTCGATTCTTTTTTTTTTTAAGACGAATTTTGACAACACATTCGGCGACAATGTTGACCCAGGAAGCGGTTGCCGAAAAAACTTTATCAACAACAATGTTTGCGACATCTTTATTTCATGGTTGCACTCCGCCAAAGTTTTCAAATATATCATCGACTTTGTTGAAGACTAATTTTGACAGAGTGAAAACAGGGCTTAAGGAGTAAATAAGCTTGACGATTTCAGTTGATAGCTGTGTTTTTTGTGGCAGGAGTCGATCCAGAAGTTTGCGCTGCAATTCCTGCCGTGTGTAGAGAAAGCGGGGGCCAGCGGAGGGGTGTTCCTACCAGACACGCCCCGCCAGCTCATGCAGCGGGGGCAGTTCAACAAGGTCCCGGTCATACTGGGGGCCACCGACAAGGAGGGACTGCTGGCTTTGGCGTGTGAGTAACCACACCGGTGCACAAAGAGCACACATGCAGAGGTCACATGTCTTCATATCAGGTGACTTGCTTGGTGGTATCCATAGAACCATGTCCTAACCAGTCAGTGGTCAGGCTGTTGAGCCGAGCTGTGCATCAAAGAAGTCCTCCTTACATTGGAAATCTGAAACTTTTGAACAGCCCCAAAATCTGGTTAATCCAATTGTCAAGACTATGAGGACTGAATGTTGAATATTTTGGATTCTCATAACGAAAATTCATTTAAGCTGAGATATCAGTGCATATTAGAACTGTAAAAGGATGTTTTTTTTTTAAAGGAAGTGTTTACTTAACTGGTGTTAGGTAGGAGCTGCATCACTAGATTCAAATGCTGACCCATTAAAAGCAGAGAAATCTATAACTTGCTTGATAAAAGTGGAAGTCCTAGATAAGGTATTCATACATTTTCTTAAAAAACAAAATCACTATAAACAATATGTTAAGCCATCAGGATTGAACACTTCATGTTGAAAAAGCAGTTTAAAAATATTTTCTTCATACGTTATTATCTGAAGAAAATAACAGACGGAAATTATCCAAAGATAATGGATCCCAAATCATATAGTTTTCTAGCTCCACTTATCTAAATGATTTTCTTCCAGTGAAGGAAGTGAAGTGTGAGAAGGTGAATGAAGACATTTCATTGCTGGTGCCGAGTGACCTGGCAGTCCCTAGCCCTGAAGATGGCGTCAGACTGGGCCGGCAGATACTGCAGTTCTACACCAGGAGTGACTCCCTCTCCTGGGACGTCATGGACGGATACATCGATGTAAGTGTTGTGTCACTGACCTTGTACACGGCGTCAGACTGGGCCGGCAGATCCTGCAGTTCTACACCAGGAGTGACTGCCTCTCCTGGGACGTCATGGACGGATACATCGATGTAAGTGTTGTGTCACTGACCTTGTACACGGCGTCAGACTGGGCCGGCAGATCCTGCAGTTCTACACCAGGAGTGACTCCCTCTCCTGGGACGTCATGGACGGATACATCGATGTAAGTGTTGTGTCACTGACCTTGTACACGGTGTCAGTCTGGGCCGGCAGATCCTGCAGATCTACACCAGGAGTGACTGCCTCTCCTAGGATGTCATGGACGGATACATCGATGTAAGTGTTGTGTCACTGACCTTGTACATGGCATCAGACTGGGCCGGCAGATCCTGCAGTTCTACACCAGGAGTGACTCCCTCTCCTGGGACGTCATGGACGGATACATCGAAGTAAGTGTTGTGTCACTGACCTTGTACACGGCGTCAGACTGGGCCGGCAGATCCTGCAGTTCTACACCAGGGGTGACTCCCTCTCCTGGGACGTCATGGACGTATACATCGATGTAAGTGTTGTGTCACTGACCTTGTACACGGCGTCAGACTGGGCCGGCAGATCCTGCAGTTCTACACCAGGAGTGACTCCCTCTCCTGGGACGTCATGGACGGATACATCGATGTAAGTGTTGTGTCACTGACCTTGTACACGGCGTCAGTCTGGGCCGGCAGATCCTGCAGTTCTACACCATGAGTGACTCCCTCTCCTGGGACGTCATGGACGGATACATCGATGTAAATGTTGTGTCACTGACCTTGTACACAGTGCCAGACTGGGCCGGCAGATCCTGCAGTTCTACACAAGGAGTGACTGCCTCTCCTGGGACGTCATGGACGGATACATCGATGTAAGTGTTGTGTCACTGACCTTGTACAGGGCGTCAGACTGGGCCGGCAGATCCTGCAGTTCTACACCAGGAGTGACTGCCTCTCCTGGGACGTCATGGACGGATACATCGATGTAAGTGTTGTGTCACTGACCTTGTACACGGCGTCAGACTGGGCCGGCAGATCCTGCAGTTCTACACCAGCAGTGACTCCCTCTCCTGGGACGTCATGGATGGATACATCGATGTAAGTGTTGTGTCACTGACCTTGTACACGGCGTCAGACTGGGCCGGCAGATCTTGCAGTTTTACACCAGGAGTGACTCCCTCTCCTGGGACTTCATGGACGGATACATCGATGTAAGTGTTGTGTCACTGACCTTGTACACGGCGTCAGTCTGGGCCGGCAGATCCTGCAGATCTACACCAGGAGTGACTGCCTCTCCTAGGATGTCATGGACGGATACATCGATGTAAGTGTTGTGTCACTGACCTTGTACACGGCGTCAGACTGGGCCGGCAGATCTTGCAGTTTTACACCAGGAGTGACTCCCTCTCCTGGGACGTCATGGACGGATACATCGATGTAAGTGTTGTGTCACTGACCTTGTACACGGCGTCAGTCTGGGCCGGCAGATCCTGCAGATCTACACCAGGAGTGACTGCCTCTCCTAGGATGTCATGGACGGATACATCGATGTAAGTGTTGTGTCACTGACCTTGTACACGCCGTCAGACTGGGCCGGCAGATCCTGCAGTTCTACACCAGGAGTGACTGCCTCTCCTGGGACGTCATGGACGGATACATCGATGTAAGTGTTGTGTCACTGACCTTGTACTCAGTGCCAGACTGGGCCGGCAGATCCTGCAGATCTACACCAGGAGTGACTCCCTCTCCTGGGACGTCATGGACGGATACATCGATGTAAGTGTTGTGTCACTGACCTTGTACATGGCGTCAGACTGGGCCGGCAGATCCTGCAGTTCTACACCGGGAGTGACTCCCTCTCCTGGGACGTCATGGACGGATACATCGATGTAAGTGTTGTGTCACTGACCTTGTACAGGGCGTCAGACTGGGCCGGCAGATCCTGCAGTTCTACACCAGGAGTGACTGCCTCTCCTGGGACGTCATGGACGGATACATCGATGTAAGTGTTGTGTCACTGACCTTGTACACGGCGTCAGACTGGGCCGGCAGATCCTGCAGTTCTACACCAGGAGTGACTCCCTCTCCTGGGACGTCATGGATGGATACATCGATGTAAGTGTTGTGTCACTGACCTTGTACACGGCGTCAGACTGGGCCGGCAGATCTTGCAGTTTTACACCAGGAGTGACTCCCTCTCCTGGGACGTCATGGACGGATACATCGATGTAAGTGTTGTGTCACTGACCTTGTACACGGCGTCAGTCTGGGCCGGCAGATCCTGCAGATCTACACCAGGAGTGACTGCCTCTCCTAGGATGTCATGGACGGATACATCGATGTAAGTGTTGTGTCACTGACCTTGTACACGGCGTCAGACTGGGCCGGCAGATCCTGCAGTTTTACACCAGGAGTGACTCCCTCTCCTGGGACGTCATGGACGGATACATCGATGTAAGTGTTGTGTCACTGACCTTGTACACAGTGCCAGACTGGGCCGGCAGATCCTGCAGTTCTACACCAGGAGTGACTCCCTCTCCTGGGACGTCATGGACGGATACATCGATGTAAGTGTTGTGTCACTGACCTTGTACACGGCGTCAGTCTGGGCCGGCAGATCCTGCAGATCTACACCAGGAGTGACTGCCTCTCCTAGGATGTCATGGACGGATACATCGATGTAAGTGTTGTGTCACTGACCTTGTACACGGCGTCAGACTGGGCCGGCAGATCCTGCAGTTCTACACCAGGAGTGACTGCCTCTCCTGGGACGTCATGGACGGATACATCGATGTAAGTGTTGTGTCACTGACCTTGTACACAGTGCCAGACTGGGCCGGCAGATCCTGCAGTTCTACACCAGGAGTGACTGCCTCTCCTGGGACGTCATGGACGGATACATCGATGTAAGTGTTGTGTCACTGACCTTGTACACGGCGTCAGACTGGGCCGGCAGATCCTGCAGTTCTACACCAGGAGTGACTGCCTCTCCTGGGACGTCATGGACGGATACATCGATGTAAGTGTTGTGTCACTGACCTTGTACACAGCGTCAGACTGGGCCGGCAGATCCTGCAGTTCTACACCAGGAGTGACTCCCTCTCCTGGGACGTCATGGACGGATACATCGATGTAAGTGTTGTGTCACTGACCTTGAACACAGCGTCAGACTGGGCCGGCAGATCCTGCAGTTCTACACCATGAGTGACTGCCTCTCCTGGGACGTCATGGACGGATACATCGATGTAAATGTTGTGTCACTGACCTTGTACACGGCACCCCTGGCCAGGGGAGTAAACTTGTAATATTTTATCTAAAGAGCATTTTCTTTGCATCTGGCAGTAAAAAAGGGATCATGTATTTTTGTCTTAATGAAAAACATTCTCATGGAGGTTATTTCTCAATCTTCACAATACTTAGCAAATATTTATTTTCTCATTAAAATCAAAATTACTTGCGCTTCCACTTAGGTCAAACTATTTTTTTGCTTAGCCTTAAAAAATTCTCAAAAAATTATACTTTCGATTGGATCTTTGTATGGTTTTACAAAATGGTTAAAATAACTCTTAATGTGAAGTGATCTAAACTAATCACATAAAATGCTATTGAAGTGTTAATTTCTGAGTTAACAAATCAAATGTAATGAAAGATCAAATCATTTTGTTTCAGTTTATCACAGATGTTGGGTTTTCCCTGGGACTTGAGACAACGAGACAATGTTTGTTCGAGCACAACGTCAAGCCTGTTTATTACTATCTCTTCACTTATACATGCTTCCGAGCATTCTCCAACTTCTTGATACCAATGTCTTACCCTAAAGAAGGTGTCAAATTTGTCGGTTGTGGTAAGTTTTTTTAAAAGATTTCAGATTACTCTTGATGGTTAGGTTCCAATTTTATTATTTAGGAGTAGTTTCGTATCATGATATTCCTCAAACTGCATTAAGAAGGTTTGATGAAAAATCTTTGATGGAAAGAAGTTTTTTTTTAAATCACTTTTATACATTGTACTGCTCAATTTAATAACCATTTATTATAATACCCCTTTTTCCTTGTAAACAAAATTTTAACAACCAAGACAGAGAGACGTCGTGATTGCTTGTGTTCCTTCAGGACAAATTAGAGCCTATACTTTTCGCACAAAGTGATATTGCATGCAGAGGCGGCTCCAGGACAGTTTCTCGGGGGGGGGGGGGGGGGGGCCAAGTGTGACAAGAATTTGGTTCATTTTTTTTGGTTCACCCTCCCCCCAAATACGTGTTTATTATCACCTCTGACTATGAGATATTAAGGGACCATCCTTAAATTACGTAACGCTAAAATCAGCCTTTTCAGAACCCCCTCCTCCCTTTTTACAGACTTGTAACGCTGGCTCTAAACCCCCTCAAAAGTTACGTAGCACTATACCCCTCCATAAAAAGCCAATACTTTTTACTGGAATAATTTGTTGGAATAATTTATGAAATTGATTATTAAGGTTTAATAGGTGCTTAACGTTGCGTTGAAGCCCCCCTCTCTCCTCTGTAACGGTGCATAATGCTGACGAAACCCCCCTCCTCCCGTAGGGGCGTTACGTATTTATGGACGGCCCCTAATTTAATGATTGAATAATTTGTTCATTTTTTAAATAGGACTAACACAGACTAAATGAACTCCAACTTTGATATGATTGTATGTTCAGTTGAGACTGCAGCAGCATGGTATAGTCCGAAGTATTGAATGCCAGATAGTATTCAAACGGATCAATTAATTACTTACTCGATGGTCTTGGTAAAAATAAAAATTATTTCAATCCATACACACAGGGGGCTGTTTCTAAACGCGTTTCACAATTACTAGCTACTAATCACTAATTACTAGTTACAATCCATCTCCATTTTATCTTTACGGTTTTGAAACGAAATGAGTATTACAAAATACAAAATCAATTTTATTAATTCACCAACATCGTTTAGAAACAGCCCCCCAAGAAATAAGTGCTACTTTCATAATAAGCGTATATTGATTTTTTTTGTCACAAATAATATCATTGACTATGATAATATTTTCCAAACCCAAACCTCATTATGGCGGCAAATCGTGACGCGCTGCCAACCTAACAACTTGAAATGTATGGTATTATTAATATTGAACAAAAAATGTAAGCTTAAATCAAGTGTACATTGGTAACAAATATATAGAAATAAAAAAGTTTTGTCTTCGAGAATCTTCTATGCGAAACGGCTTTTCCGATATTAGGTCAAAAATAATTTCATATACACAAGAATGAATTTTAGTAAAATCTTGTTTGAAATTAAAAAAAAAATTCGGAGCTTTCGGGAGGGGGCCATGGCCCCCATGGCCCCCCCCCTGGAGCCGCCCCTGATTGCATGACTTTATTTTTTCTCAATATTTTGAAAACATTTCTAACCATAACTTTCCAGCTATTTTGGTCTTGTTGAAGGTGGGTTTACATGGTACAATTAATCTCGGACTGTACTTGATTTCACTCGGTCCGAGTTACAGCTCACTCTGTCCAAGCTTGATTGGAGTAGGAATCGTGGGCAAGCTACTGCACTCAGATCAAATTGTCAAATGTATTCCATGTCAAATTGAATTAAACTAAATTTGCATTTGAGAAAATATCTCTATACGACTAACTCGGGCCGAGATGTTTAAATAAGACCCACTCGGCCGGATGCATTGTCGGCACTATCCTAGTAGCGACCAAGTGATAAGTGTGCATCTTCCATGTTCTCTCAGTCTGAAATTAATCATATCGTGTCAATCCAACTTTACCTGCTACCCTTCCTTCATTTGGCGATCAGATGTACAGTACACCTCGGATTATCCAGACTAATGTGACGGAACACTGATCCGGATAACAAAATATCCGGATAATCTGAGGTCATTACAATATTGTCTGAATAGCGATTGCATACCTTAGCCCCTGCTAACTTGATGCTGAAAATGGCATATCAAGACTGTAAAGCAAGTTAGTCTTTCAAGCTTTCCGCAAACCTTTTTTTTAACCATGCTCGATTTTTCTTCCAGTCACTCATCACACTTGTCCCAACACCCACTTCCTTGGCTAATTTTTCCTGATTCTTCCGCGTCAAATGTTTTGACAGCATTCAGTTTCTGTTCTAAAATTAAAACTACTTTTTTCCTTATACAACCACTCATCTTGAAACTCATATAAGTTCACACTATAAACATATAAAGTGAAAGAAATAAACTAACTCGCAAAATTGCCATATGCTGTTGATTACTAATAGCGCTCCAAGTAGCTAACTAAAAACTACGTTCACGAAAATGCTGTAATGTACTTTTTAGGCAATGCGACTCTTTCAATTATTGTGATTTCAATTGCGTACAGTAATGTATTGTATTCACATTTTTACTTTTAGAAGGCGCATTTCACTTATGAACTCGCTAAAATCACGTTTTTGTCGCGATTTTAATTTTTTAATTTCCAGAATGGTCCGGATAATCTGGGATCCGAATAATCCGAGGTGCACTGTATATTTTTCACTGACTTCCCTATCAATAAAATGAAGAAACAATCTAATCAGTGCGAATGAAGGGTCGTGTGTGTGGCAGGGGCGTCGCACGGGGATGAGTTGGTGCACCTGTTCAAGACCAACATGGCCCAAGCACCCATCCTGCCCCCGGGCCCCGAGGACAGAGTCTTCATGAAGAGATTCCAGAAGGCCTGGGCGTCCTTCGCCAAGACCGGGTATGACTGTGACCATTGATAATCCTCTTAATAGATGTAAAACCTAATGGTGATTATATTTTGATTAGGATTTTTGCGGACATTTGCCATCACTGATTAGTAAAAAACAAGTTTCACGACGTTTCGGGATCTGGAATCTGATCCCGTCTTCAGGTGGAAGAAAACCTAGAAAATAACAAGATTAGTAACACATAGCCAGGGAAACCTGGACAAAAACACAGCTAAAACAGAGAACTGTAAAAACAGTCACGAAAACAATAAGCTGAAAAGAAAAACAATACACAAAATAACACAGGAATCACAAGTATCAAGAATCACCAGACAGGAGAGAGCACGTCCACACCCAATCAGAGCTGAGCTGAGTGAGACTGGTGGGAGGAAACACAAACAGACACACGGAATTTGCATATCACATGTCTCTGTTTCAGGTTTTCGCCACCGGTAGCGCGCCGTGATTTGGTTGGCTGTGGGCGCCGCCATTTCCGTTGCCGCCGCCATTTGCTTTCCTCCCACCAGTCTCAGCTCAGCTCTGATTGGGTGTGGACGTGCTCTCTCCTGTCTGGTGATTCTTGATACTTGTGATTCCTGTGTTATTTTGTGTATTGTTTTTCTTTTCAGCTTATTGTTTTCGTGACTGTTTTTACAGTTCTCTGTTTTAGCTGTGTTTTTGTCCAGGTTTCCCTGGCTATGTGTTACTAATCTTGTTATGATCTAGGTTTTCTTCCACCTGAAGACGGGATCAGATTCCAGATCCCGAAACGTCGTGAAACTTGTTTCTTACTAATCAGTGATGGCAAATGTCCGCAAAAATCCTAATCAAAATATAAAATCACCATCACCAACAATGAATTTCAAACAAAGAACTAATGGTGATTCTTGTGAGCAAAGATGCTAGAGCTACCTGGCGAGAGCTGTTAGAAAACAGAGGTCGGTATATAAACAGTATTGTGCTGCTGGTTGCCCGTAAGCGATTGTCGAATCAGACAGGATAAATTATACCTATCGCAAAAAATAATGTGCTCTACTCATCCCAATCATTTCTACTTATAAACAGAAGATGGATATGCGGCAAATATATTTTATTTTCCAAATGGACGGTTGAAACTTAGTTATGATACAGTCAAATTTTAGATTCTAGTAATTATAAATTGTTATATTTTAACTTCACCCTGGCTGAATACATGTGTGGCGCTATCTATCGAGGACTGTCAGAACTACGTCAAAACTTTGTGACTATTCTTGTCCATTGGGCTAGCAGTATACTACAGGTGAATTGTCAATGATATTACTAGTTAACCAGCTAGGTAACCTACAAGTGTAGAGCTAAATCACCCGCACTAGAAAATACTACATTCATACATAAGACCATTCTCATAATTAGACCAGTTTGTAAGTGAAGTTGGTGAAATTGTGGTTCGAATCCCACATTTAACTGTTGGTCCCCTAGTTGCCATTGGCTGTGGGGCTATTGGCAACAGTTCTGTCTCAGGAACATGTCGGCCTTAATCAGTAACAAGATTATAAGATTGAGCCACAATCATCCTAAACTTGTCACGCATACTTGGCTTAAAATACATACCTAGGTAGGTTGCCATTTCAAGTAATATATTGTTAAACATCAATTGTGTTATCAGAATATTCATGTTTTTTATCAGGGAAAATACAAACAAATTTTTTTTAGTTTTTTTAATGCTTAATGTATTTTTACAAACAAGACTAATGACTCATTTAAAGTCAACCTAAAAAAATTCATAAAGTGAAGAATTTTTTATTTATATGGAAGGCTAGCATAGAGTCTGGCATTGTTACTGCAAATCAAAAAAACATAACTGCAGTGGATGTAATAATACAAAAAGAGGTGGCAAGAGTTTCCTAACCTATCAAAATGTAATGGTAATCAAACATTAGAAATGGAAAAAAAGTCAAAATTAATAAATACTATGCATTTGTTAGGTAGCGTGAATTAATATGGCAGTGTCAAACAATAACTTTCAAATTGGCAGGGTCGATTACAAATTGAACTGATGAATAAGATCCAGTCCAAATAATAGGAGTTAACGGATTTTTTTAAATCCATCTGATAGATTTATAGGATGTAAGAATCTGACCCATACTTCATCTATCAACAAATGATTCTGCCAAAAACAATACTGCAACTGGCCACTTCCTCCCCTTTACCCCATTCTTCTACTGTACTCCGCATAGTAAATTTACCGAGCAATAGGAAACGGAAATAAGGAAGGGAAGTAAATGATCAAAACAATGAGCTGATTGCAGCAAACCTACATTTAATCAATGTTTAATGGTTACTTTTTGAAGGAATGTAGTAGCACTGGTAGTAGTAGCAATTGTTGGTTTGTTTATTATAGTTTAGGTTTGTAGAATTGAAAAACATAATGGTTTATGCAAGAATACGTTATGATTTAAAATATGTTTATTTTTGAGTAGTATTAATGTAAAGTATCGTATGTCACACGCCTGGTAAGTTTTACCGTAATCGCATGAAAATCCCTAGCGGAACTAACATGCTCGTCTGGTAAAGCAGTACTTGCCGGTCTAGTAACGTAATATGCTAATTGGGCACTTGCGTTGTAGGGTGGGTGCACCAGTGAATGACCACCCCCCAGTGAATGACCGTTTTGTTTAAAAAGCCCGTTATTAAGCATATTCTTTGGGCTAGCTAATTAAAAATAAGCATAAAACCAGCCTTGGAATATTATTCAACAATAATCTTTCATTGGTTAAAATTGCTGGAGTCGAAAATACTTTTTAAACATATTTAATATTGAGTGTCCCACTATCTTCGATTTTGATGTTTCCTGCTATAGTGATTACCCCTGCAAGGCTTTCCTGGATTTACATTCATTCTGTATTTGATGATTGTTTCAAAATTGTGTTGCAATTAAATGATATTTATTAACATACTATCCTGCAATTTAAAATCAATTTTATTGCTGTGCATGTTAAGATTAATTATTACTGAGGGTGGTCATAAATTGGAACGTAACTAGGGCAAAAACCAGTGAATGACCGGGGAAAAACTTAGCGGTAATTCACTGGAACGAGATCGGTCATTTACTAGCTATGATCTATATTCTCAGCTGAATTATTCTTAATCATTGTTGTCAGCTGATTTTCAAATTTTTTGACAGTTATTCAGCCAAAACAGACCGGTCATTCACTGGTGCAGTCCCGGTCATTTATTGGAGCATTGACGTAGTTGTATTTTAATTAATATTACAACCACTATTCTCATTAAGTGACATATTTAACTAATATTGCTTAATCCTTAAAGAATAAATGAACTTTCTACATTAAAATATATAGTTGTGACCATAAAATAAGGGAGTAATGTTAAATTAACATGAGACATCGTCCTTAACCGGTCATTCACTGGTGCACCCACCCTATAATTGCCTTATCAAAAGTAGGTAGAAAACAAGGATTTCGTTGTACCTCATAAGCTTAAAAACTGCTAAAAAGTGAGAGTTGAAACTCATTATATATGAATATGTTCTGCTATGAATATGTTTCAGCATATTATTTTAACATTGTTATTTTAATATTATCTCAAGTGAATATGTTTCAGAAACCCAAACTGCCCAGAGCTAGGCGCGACGTGGCAGGAAGACAGTCCAGAGAAGCCCGGTTTTCTAGAGTTGGGAAAAGAAATCAAGGCCAAGGAAGGCACGGCTTTCCCGGAGAGAATGGCCTTTTGGAAAGATGTTTATGCAAAATACTCAGCATGTTTCTAACCATACTACAAGATATTACCACTCAATTTTGTATTTATAATAAATAAAAATGTTTTTAAAGTTTTTAAGTAAATTTTTTATTCAGTCTTATTGTTTTATTTCCCTCCATCTCCCTTTAGTTTAATTAAAATTAAAAGTAAAACAACGGTCGGTGTATAAAGGATAAAAAATTCAATGTGTACATCAAATTAAATAAAAATCACTTTATTAACAAAATATTCAGGTTTGTAATGGCATCAGGATGAATTAGTATTCTTGAAGGTTTTCTCTCTATTTCAGAAACTCATCCAGGAAGTAGAAAGAGTTTGCTTGCCAGTCAGTTTTGCTCCTGTTTGGTTTCTGACACCCTCTGGAAGGACATTGCAGAACTATCTTCCGCTGTATGACGGTGCTTTGCGCACAGTGCGCTGTGGTGATGTGGTAGCTGGTACCTGGGTGCATGCCTGCAGTGGCGGCTCGTGAGTTTATTTACTGGGGGTTCAGAGCTAATAACTTATACATAATACCAATGTATTATATTAGAGTTATTGTCTTAAACCAATCAGTATTTAAAAACGTTAAATGCTTACAAGATCGTAGTGCCTGCAATTCTTGACATACTTGCTTTTATACACGAGTGAAATGCTTATAGTCTATAGGATTAAGGCACTGTACCTTTGATGATAACAAATTGTATTATGCTAATATGTACATTAAAATGTTAAATCCAAAATTAATTAAATCAATAGCGTTATTACCGTGGTGCGGCCGCTACGCCGATTGTTTTCTTTCAACAATCACAGCTAAAAATGAAACGCATAATCGCATAACTGAAATAAACGTATTTATAACTAAAAACAACATAGAAATCACACAATATTTAAATAAATAAACTTAAACATCGCAGGAACCGTTAAAACAACATTATCAAGCTTTACAGTGAGCATTCCGTAGGGTGCTGCTGAAACAGTAGTGGTTAGGAAAGAAACTACTCTTTCAGAAGAGGTCGGCCAATGTCGTCAGCGCTCGGCTTGCCGCTAGCAGAGAGCATTAGCGGTAGGTCCATTGCTTTCAAGCAAGCCCCCCTCCGCTCCCCCCATACCCCTCGCCTAGCCAGCTGGGTTCACTCGGCGAATTGAACCTCGCTCTACCGGCGTTGCGTGAGAGCTTCGCCCGAACGCAAAAATAGTTTTTTTGCCATGTTGTTTATAAAAGTATGTTTAACAATGAATTTTTCTACTGTTTGCTTAAAAAATTTATTGTTTTTGATTATTTTAGGGGGTTCACTGAACCATTGAACCTACACATGAGCCGCCACTGCTACTGGTATGTTCAGTTCTGTAAAAGATTTTCTGCAGCTTTCTTTCGAATCTATTCCTTTCATGATTCAGCTAGCACTTGTCTGAAGAGAAGGATCCGTTTTGGGTTTCCATCTGGGGCATATAGAGCAAATAGAACGGGTCAGACAACTTGAAAAAAATATCAAACCTCAAAAGTTTGAGAATAGTTTAAGTTTTGAGGAACTTAAATCAACATTCACTATAACATATGAGCCGAAACCTTTAAATATAGCTCTTCAGAGATGGAAAGGGGTATAAAACTGTATCCCAATCAGTTTGACATTTCATGAAAATTACACACCCACCACCACAATCGATTTCATTGGAATGTTTATCCAGTTTTCAATAAGTAAGGGAGTCTTTCAAGAAATGTCTGTTCATGGATCGCAGTTACTTCACTGCAGTTGTGCCTTCCAGTCCCTCCGGTTATGAAGGACAAGAAATTATATAATTGAGCACTTTTTAAGTAAGTTAACAAATAAATGCCTTGCGTTCTTCCCCAAACCCTCTTATTCAAAACCCTCTTGTTTGTAAACACACCAGCTTCGACATGTCCATTACAAGATATTGCTTCTTCTAGTTGAGGTCTTCTGAATATTGATTCCAAATCATCCAACTTTTACACAGGAACCTGTAGCTGCAAACCTGCATACTCACTCTTCATGTTATTCTTGTGGATAATACAAGAAATGTGATACATCACTTATGTTTGAAGTATAATTCTAAGCATTTGATATTCGTTGAGTATGCAGGTGTATGCAACTGGGGCATTCTTATAACTTTGATCAAGGAAACATGTAACGATAAAAAGCGAAAAATAATGTTAATTGCTGTGTCAGGCACTGGTGCCACTGTCTGCCAATGTACAAGCCTTCTTTTCACCCTCAGAGATTGAAACATGGTCAAGACTTGAATTGATTCGAAAAATTTAATGAAAAAAATTCTAATCCTGTATTATGAACATTTTAGTAACTAAAATAGATTTGGAATGACATACAATCCACACTATAATTCTAATTCCTGTTTTCACAAAACCATAGATTATTAAGTTCACATAGTTTCTTATACTGCTAGACACATAAATAATGTTCTCTTGTCAAAACATAATGGGATGATGCAAAGAACATTTTGCGAATAAATAAAGAAATTATATAGGAAATTTCGGCAAAAAAATGTATTTTTGTATCTTTACTTCTACAAAAGATAACAAAATATGCTAGTTTTCGCAAAGTATATGATCAAAACTTTTGATTAATATCGACATCGCTTGGGCTACCTATTATTTTGATATTTTATAATAAAAACCTCAAAATTAAAAAAGTATAGCAATGTAGGTAATATTTACAGCCCCCAAAATTTTATTTGTAATGTATTTAGATTTATTTTGGGGATTCCATTTTCTATTTGAATAGGTCCCTGTTTTACTGCTTCCAAAACTGCTTTGTTGCAAGAGACTTTGTTACCGACCTACAATAAATCTTTCAGTACACGTACACTTTTATATAGTTACCCGCTACTCGGCTACATTGATCTAGTCTGATGGAGGCTGTCAGTGCTTGCACCTGCCTGCGTTGTGGCCACAGGTCAGAAACATTACAGTCAGAAACTCGGAGCCGAAAATCTGAATCTCACTACCTGCTTTTATCAGCTTGTGTCTTGGAAGGGTGGAAGACCTTGGGGCTGCACTAGTCACTGACACATTCCTGAGCTCACTACAGTAGTTGCCCAATCAATCAATAAAATATTGCGCATAATGAATCCATTTTAAAATAAACTAATTCTTTATTTATCCAGCGATTTTCTGTTACAACTGTTTTTTTAAATAACTTATGTCATACAATTTCATCTTATAGCAATACAGATAAAATTATTTACAAGAACAGTAACCAAAAATCGACAAATATAAAATACAGTCGACTCTCGCTAACACGAACCTTGATATCACGAAGTCCTCGATATCACAAATTATTTTTAATCCCCTTGGAAAAACCTGTCTAACACGAAGAAATTACTATACATAACACGAACTAATTTTTTGGTTATATTTTACCTCTATAACTCGAAGGGACACAAAAATTACCTCTATAACACAAATTTCCGTAGATAAGACGAATTAGATTCGCGCTTTACCTCCATAACTCGAAATTTACCTCCATACCTCGAAGTTTTCAGAATGGACCTCTGTAATACGAAATCCCGGCGTTCAGGATGCAACCTGTCGGTGAATCATATCCGGGGTCAAGCGCATGTTTTAATAAAAAATATAATCGATACTGTAATTGTTTTTACAAAGAGGAAGATTACGGACTTTTTGATCAGTGGAATTAATAAAAGTTAAAAGTTTATTTTTGTAGATGAAGGGGATACGGTAAAGTTTCTTTATATTATTGGTTTAATAAAAATTATGATCGATACTTCAATTATTTTACATGTTAAGCAGAGTAAGATTACGGACTTTTTAATCAGAATTAATATAATCTTATATGTATTTGTGTTTTACAGGTTATTACGTTATAAATACTGTATTTTTCATTGATACAGTATATATAATATTTAAATAAGTTAAAAGTTTAGATTTGTCGAAGATGTAGGGTATAAATTACATTTTTCTTTACCTCTGTATCACGAATTTTCATTTGGCTTACCTCATTAACTCGAACTATGCCTACGACGAACTATACGTAACACAAAGAAAAATCGCAGTCCTGTGGAATTTCGAGTTAGCGAGAGTCGACTGTAGCAGAAAATCTAATTTTAAATAAAATGTTATTTTATTAAAGAGTATAAAATTTCGTTTGAAGGAGCTGATTGACTGCTCCTCGAGGCTTGCCGGGAGTCCATTGCACAATGACGGACCGAAAGTGGTGAAACAACTCCTATCAACCTTGCGACTTATTCTCCGAAAATGGAAGAACTTGTTTTGATGGCTGTTTAACTTTTTACTTTTCTTAAGCTAAAGGGAGGTAAAGGGAAATAAGTTAATAAGTCTCACATAATTAAACTCGAGTAATGTTTTTATATTAACAAAAATTGACTGAAAAACTTAAACTCAAATCAAATCAAATCAACTACACAGGTACTCTTTACACAGGTATCATTACAGGTACTCTTTACCTGTAATGAATATAATTGATCAGCAATAATAGTATGCTTAGAAACAAACTGAATATTTTGCATAAATATCTTTCCACAAGGTCATTCTCTCCGGGAAAGCCGTGCCTTCCTTGGCCTTGATTTCTTTTCCCAATTCTAGAAAACAAGGCTTCTCAGGGCTGTCTTCCTCCCAAGTCGCGCCTAGCTCTGGGCAGTTTGGGTTTCTGAAACATATTCACATGAGATAATATTAAAATAACAATGTTTGTTCACCTTTTCTTCAAACTGATAAATTGCCAACATTTTTATGTTTTCAATATTGTTTCGTTGACATGGTATAGGTTGTAGAATATTTACAATATCGTCTATACTCAGTTTTCTTTATCGCCTTCCTGTCGTTTACTAATTCAGGAACTTTAATGTTTTGCATTGTTTTGTAATATATTTTATGTTATTTTTGTGTATCTGGTGCGATGGTTTTGGATGTATGGATGAATCTAAGTGTTTGTAAATGATCTTGAAAAGCCATTGGAAAATAGTAATTGGAATGATAAATGTGATTGTAAGTAGAGCTGCTTGACAACTGAAGGAGGTTCCCCATCTCCCAAAATATCCGGTAGATTAGCAGAAGAAGGAAAAGGAAAAGTCCAAACAAATAACAAATCCTTCATAATGATGATTTTTTTCTAATAGACATTTATCTCTTACGTAAAAATATGTCAAGTATTGTCAACATAAAAAAAAACATATTCTCTTCAACTTGCCCTTCTGTTTTAGCAAATACAACCTGAATATTATAAGAACTCTATTGACTAAAACCATAACCGTCTCTAGTACAAGGCCGCAGCGCTAGTAAATGGAAACACTGCGCCTAAGGGTTCAGCTGATCTGGTTATCCATACTCTCTTATGGCACTATTTTTTGTTTACTTGAAACCAGTTGGCTCTGCAATGGGTTTTACTTTGGAAAAAACCCTTGGGAAGCAGCGTTGCCAGGTCAAGAAGACCGCGGCCTTACACTAGAGATGGCTATGCTAAAACCTAAAAAAATCTTTTTTGTATTTTCCCTTGCATTAAAAAAAATACTATAAATAAAAACTAGTGGCTTGAAGGGGCTAAAAGCCCCTTATAAGGGAAAATTCAAACAATCCTAGTTTACTATAGTACAAAATTTCTTCATAGCAAACTGAATCTGCTGATATTGATATCTAGCATAAACCTACCAAGTGGTTTTCAATCAAGTATCAGCATCACATGTTTTACGTAAACAAAGCAGACGTTTTTTCGATCCCAATGCATTTTAAATGGCAGATATTTTACGTTATTTCTCGTTTTCTGGTGAATTTCAAGAAATTTCTTTATTTTTCCCGCCATCACGGAATAGAGACCTTTTATTTGAGCCCTCTCCCATCTTTCTACGATTTGCCAGACGCCTACAATTTTGACGCAAAGAATCGCCTTACGAAATTAAATATATGATATTGACTTTTAGGAAAGATTTTACCTCCACACTTTTAGTTAACCAGCTAGGTTCTCCAAAAACAAGGCAAAAAAAATAAAAAAAATAATAAAAAGTGAGTCATACCCGGTCTTGGCGAAGGACGCCCAGGCCTTCTGGAACCTCTTCATGAAGACTCGGTCCTCGGGGCCCGGGGGCGGAATGGGGGCTTGGGGAATGTTGAGTTTGAATAGATGGATCAACTCATCCGCGTGCGAGGCCCCTGCCACACAACTCTCCAATTATACTGTCTAGTCTGGTTCTTCATTTCATCAACAGTGAAATCAATTTAAGTACATAGTGGGCCAATTGTAGAATACAGCCACAATTGTAAAATTTCATCTAAGACGCATTGGAGAAAATTCGTTATAACCGAAATTTGTGTCACACTGTGTGTGAGTGTTGAGAATAGGAATAAACAACTTAAAACAACAATAAATACAGAAATAAATGTAGAAGGAAACCATCTCAAATACCTGCGAGACTAAATATGTATCGTATATGTAATTACATAAACATAAGCCACTGTATACCTACGTTTGGCCCATTCTCAATCTGTACACTTCTGAGCAAGTTAGGAAAGGATAGCAAGTAAATAGAACCGAAAGAGCTGGAAAGCTGCGGATATAAGTCTTAGAAAAAATGTAGCCATATAATATCACTGTGCAAACAGCGTAGGCTCTAATGCCCTTGCAGACCAAAAGCGATCAGACGTCTGTCTGTTTTTGCTGTTAAAACTTAATTTACAAGGATAAGGGGGTATTAAGATAACAGGTTATTTAACTGCACAATGTACAAAAATGAAACAATTTTCTTTTTACAAAACCTTATCGCGTTTTAAGGAATATCGTTATGACAAAAATACTCTTAATTAATAAAATTGGAACCTAACCATCCAAAAAATCTAAAAAAAAAACTTACCACAACCAACAAATCGGCCACCTTCTTCAGGGTAACACTTTGGTATCAAGGTGTTTGTGGGAGTTCGGAGGCAAGTATAAGAGAAAAGGTAGTAATAAACTGGCTTGACATTGTGCTCAAAGAGACATTGCCTGGTGGTCTCAAGTCCCAGGCAAAACCCAACATCTGTGATAAACTGAAACAAAATGATTTTATATATCTTTACATTTGATTCTTTAATCAGGTCTATTTTCGACCACTTGACCTTAAGAATATTTCAACTTTCAATCTTTTAAGGTTCTTGGCGGAAAAATTAAATGAACAGTTTCTGGACTAATTTTAATATTTCCAATTATATTTTTATGGTCATCACTCATCTAATTGGTTGTATAGTGGACAGCAAGGTCTTGCCTAAAGGTTCACCAACATAGAAGATGAAGAGGGAGTCACTCCTAGTTTACAAAAGCAAATCTGCCAGCCCAGTCTGACGCCGTGTACAAGGTCAGTGACACAACACTTACATCGATGTATCCGTCCACGACGTCCCAGGAGAGGCAGTCACTCCTGGTGTAGAACTGCAGGATCTGCCGGCCCAGTCTGACGCCGTGTACAAGGTCAGTGACACAACACTTACATCGATGTATCCGTCCACGACGTCCCAGGAGAGGGAGTCACTCCTGGTGTAGAACTGCAGGATCTGCCGGCCCAGTCTGACGCCGTGTACAAGGTCAGTGACACAACACTTACATCGATGTATCCGTCCACGACGTCCCAGGAGAGGGAGTCACTCCTGGTGTAGAACTGCAGGATCTGCCGGCCCAGTCTGACGCCGTGTACAAGGTCAGTGACACAACACTTACATCGATGTATCCGTCCATGACGTCCCAGGAGAGGGAGTCACTCCTGGTGTAGAACTGCAGGATCTGCCGGCCCAGTCTGACGCCGTGTACAAGGTCAGTGACACAACACTTACATCGATGTATCCGTCCACGACGTCCCAGGAGAGGCAGTCACTCCTGGTGTAGAACTGCAGGATCTGCCGGCCCAGTCTGACGCCGTGTACAAGGTCAGTGACACAACACTTACATCGATGTATCCGTCCATGACGTCCCAGGAGAGGCAGTCACTCCTGGTGTAGAACTGCAGGATCTGCCGGCCCAGTCTGACGCCGTGTACAAGGTCAGTGACACAACACTTACATCGATGTATCCGTCCATGACGTCCCAGGAGAGGCAGTCACTCCCGGTGTAGAACTCCAGAATCTGCCGGCCCAGTCTGACGCTGTGTACAAGGTCAGTGACACAACACTTACATCGATGTATCCGTCCATGACGTCCCAGGAGAGGCAGTCACTCCTGGTGTAGAACTGCAGGATCTGCCGGCCCAGTCTGACGCCGTGTACAAGGTCAGTGACACAACACTTACATCGATGTATCCGTCCATGACGTCCCAGGAGAGGGAGTCACTCCTGGTGTAGAACTGCAGGATCTGCCGGCCCAGTCTGACGCTGTGTACAAGGTCAGTGACACAACACTTACATCGATGTATCCGTCCATGACGTCCCAGGAGAGGGAGTCACTCCTGGTGTAGAACTGCAGGATCTGCCGGCCCAGTCTGACGCCGTGTACAAGGTCAGTGACACAACACTTACATCGATGTATCCGTCCATGACGTCCCAGGAGAGGGAGTCACTCCTGGTGTAGAACTGCAGGATCTGCCGGCCCAGTGTGACACCGTGTACAAGGTCAGTGATACAACACTAACATCGATGTATCCGTCCATGACGTCCCAGGAGAGGCAGTCACTCCTGGTGTAGAACTGCAGGATCTGCCGGCCTAGTCTGACGCCGTGTACAAGGTCAGTGACACAACACTTACATCGATGTATCCGTCCATGACGTCCCAGGAGAGGGAGTCACTCCTAGTGTAGAACTGCAGGATCTGCCGGCCCAGTCTGACGCCGTGTACAAGGTCAGTGATACAACACTAACATCGATGTATCCGTCCATGACGTCCCAGGAGAGGCAGTCACTCCTGGTGTAGAACTGCAGGATCTGCCGGCCTAGTCTGACGCCGTGTACAAGGTCAGTGACACAACACTTACATCGATGTATCCGTCCATGACGTCCCAGGAGAGGGAGTCACTCCTAGTTTACAAAAGCAAATCTGCCAGCCCAGTCTGACGCCGTGTACAAGGTCAGTGATACAACACTAACATCGATGTATCCGTCCATGACGTCCCAGGAGAGGCAGTCACTCCTGGTGTAGAACTGCAGGATCTGCCGGCCCAGTCTGACGCCGTGTACAAGGTCAGTGACACAACACTTACATCGATGTATCCATCCATGAAGTCCCAGGAGAGGCAGTCACTCCTGGTGTAGAACTGCAGGATCTGCCGGCCCAGTCTGACGCCGTGTACAAGGTCAGTGACACAACACTTACATCGATGTATCCGTCCATGACGTCCCAGGAGAGGCAGTCACTCCTGGTGTAGAACTGCAGGATCTGCCGGCCCAGTCTGACGCCGTGTACAAGGTCAGTGAAACAACACTTACATCGATGTATCCGTCCATGACGTCCCAGGAGAGGGAGTCACTCCTGGTGTAGAACTGCAGGATCTGCCGGCCCAGTCTGACGCCGTGTACAAGGTCAGTGACACAACACTTACATCGATGTATCCGTCCACGACGTCCCAGGAGAGGGAGTCACTCCTGGTGTAGAACTGCAGGATCTGCCGGCCCAGTCTGACGCCGTGTACAAGGTCAGTGACGCAACACTTACATCGATGTATCCGTCCATGACGTCCCAGGAGAGGGAGTCACTCCTGGTGTAGAACTGCAGGATCTGCCGGCCCAGTCTGACACCATGTACAAGGTCAGTGTCACAACACTTACATCGATGTATCCGTCCATGACGTCCCAGGAGAGGGAGTCACTCCTGGTGTAGAACTGCAGGATCTGCCGGCCCAGTCTGACGCCGTGTACAAGGTCAGTGACACAACACTTACATCGATGTATCCGTCCATGACGTCCCAGGAGAGGCAGTCACTCCTGGTGTAGAACTGCAGGATCTGCCGGCCCAGTCTGACGCCGTGTACAAGGTCAGTGACACAACACTTACATCGATGTATCCGTCCATGACGTCCCAGGAGAGGCAGTCACTCCCGGTGTAGAACTCCAGAATCTGCCGGCCCAGTCTGACGCTGTGTACAAGGTCAGTGACACAACACTTACATCGATGTATCCGTCCATGACGTCCCAGGAGAGGCAGTCACTCCTGGTGTAGAACTGCAGGATCTGCCGGCCCAGTCTGACGCCGTGTACAAGGTCAGTGACACAACACTTACATCGATGTATCCGTCCGTGACGTCCCAGGAGAGGGAGTCACTCCTGGTGTAGAACTGCAGGATCTGCCGGCCCAGTCTGACGCTGTGTACAAGGTCAGTGACACAACACTTACATCGATGTATCCGTCCATGAAGTCCCAGGAGAGGCAGTCACTCCTGGTGTAGAACTGCAGGATCTGCCGGCCCAGTCTGACGCTGTGTACAAGGTCAGTGACACAACACTTACATCGATGTATCCGTCCACGACGTCCCAGGAGAGGGAGTCACTCCTGGTGTAGAACTGCAGGATCTGCCGGCCCAGTCTGACGCCGTGTACAAGGTCAGTGACTCAACACTTACATCGATGTATCCGTCCACGACGTCCCAGGAGAGGGAGTCACTCCTGGTGTAGAACTGCAGGATCTGCCGGACCAGTCTGACGCCGTGTACAAGGTCAGTGACACAACACTTACATCGATGTATCCGTCCATGACGTCCCAGGAGAGGCAGTCACTCCTGGTGTAGAACTGCAGGATCTGCCGGCCCAGTCTGACGCCGTGTACAAGGTCAGTGACACAACACTTACATCGATGTATCCGTCCATAACGTCCCAGGAGAGGGAGTCACTCCTGGTGTAGAACTGCAGGATCTGCCGGCCCAGTCTGTCACTATCCTCAGGACTAGGGACTGCCAGGTCAGTTGGCACCAGCAACGAAAAGTCTTCATTCACCTTCTCACACTTTACCATTTTCACTGTAAAAAGCAACTTTGATAAGTAATGCTTGAATCTATGATTCAATTTCCACAAAGAAAAAATTTATTTTTTTCTGTTTTTCAACGCCAGTGGCATTTTTTTACGTTTTGATTGAGAACGGTCCAAACCCGGGTCCTGTTACATCTAACGGCGACCTTATGTTAGATAGCATCATTAATTCATAGCCTAATAACAAATAGCAACTGGACCTAGTTTCGATCCTTTCAGGAATCTAACCGGCGACCGTCAGGTTATGAGGTTGGCGCTTTATCCACTCGGCTATCCAGTCAATCAATCATCAAACTACTTCTTCATTGCAAGTGGTTTCCGTTAATGGCCCAGACTTTTGTTGCTGTTGAACTTTCAACATAGAAATTCTGTTAACCTTTTCAAGAAAATTTGTGATCTAGGACTGTCAATTGAATTGAAATGAATGTTACTTACGTAAACACCTGTAGATATCAAAATATTTCTGTAATTTGCGAGACTAGTTTCAAGAGTTTAACCTGTCATCCTCAGCGGCATATCACACTTCATAAACCAAGCCCACAGTTCTGCAGTTGTCGATAAACAATAAAAAGAGATACAAAGTTCACAAAGTACACTACACAATACAAAAATAACATTAAAACACCGACGTCGGTACATAATTAAAACAATCATCATTCCCAGTAAGATGTCATAGGCCTACTAACTGCAATGAGAGCTGTCCAGTCAAAGGACATATCAGAGCCTGTGTTGCAGTATCAGCTGATCAGAACAGAGTGATTATTGTAGATTGAACTGCTTCAGAAGTTTGAAAGTTATTTTATCAGAAAAGTCCTCTTTCTTATTTAATAACATATTGCTGCCGTAATAAGCAATATATTATTAAATCGAAGGGCTCTCCAGCACTCGGCTCAACAGGCTGGCCACTGACTAGTTGTGAGGAGGGGAGTGTATGGATACCATTGAGCAAGTCAGCCAACACGAACTCATGTGAACTCCACAGCGCCAACGCGAATGTCCAATGTACGTGTTGTGGTCACTCACTTGTCAAAGCCAACAGTCCCTCCTTGTCGGTGGCCCCCAGGATGACGGGGACCTTGTTGAACTGCCCCCGCTGCATGAGTCGGCGGGGCGTGTCCGGCAGGAACACCCCCCCGCTGGCCCCTGCTTCCTCTACACACGGCAGGAATTGCAGCCCAAACTTCTGGATGAAATCCTGCCCCAACAATTACATACATCAACTCTAAACATCAAATTATTACATCCGTTCTTTAAACATTAAAAGGCATTTGATTTTTGTGCTTATTTATTTTTGTGCTTATTTGTGATGACACCCTTCATCATAATGTGTTATGGGAGCGCAAAACCTACACATATGCATAATACATGGAGTGAAGAGTGGCAGTGGCAGACTTACCCTGTCAGTGTACAATATCTTGCTGTCCTGGGCGCGCACGAGGTCCTTCGCAGACACAGAGCCGAGGAACCGCAGCACCTCGCCGTCGTCCTGTGAGCCACAACCGAGAGTCTTGGCCAGCAGCAGAGCCTTCGCCCGGGGCGACGGCTGGAAGGCCCACTGACTCAGGGCTGAGCCACTCTGCAGAATGGCCTTGTGGAACAGACCTGCAGTAAGAGTAGGTCAGTCATAACTCACGATTTTTTTAGTTATAATGTATGGTTTGACTTAGGTATGATTTGTGATTCTTAGTTTCTTTTGACTTGACTAAGGTATAGTTTGTATTATATAGGTTATTCTTAGTTTATTTTCTTAGTTTATACATTCTGCCTGAGGAAACTTTGTAGTACACAAATACTGCACCGATTCCAAAAACAAATTCCTTAGCGACCAAAATCAAAGAATTACTTAAAATTAACAGGTATTATTTATCACGCTATATCATAGGAAATTTCGGAAAATTTTACTTTCATTTCTGTTCTTGAAAGCAATACGTCAAAGATTGGTATGTACATAGCCACTGCTACAAAAACACCTGATCATCCTTTAAATGTCTTAGACCTGAGGAGAGGGGGGAGAGGATGTGGTAGTGGCAGGAGGCGCCGCCCGCACTGTCGCCGAAGATGGTCACATTGTCGGGGTCTCCGCCGAAGCTGGAGATGTGCTGGACCCACCTGAGGAGAGGGGGGAGAGGATGTGGTAGTGGCAGGAGGCCCCGCCCGCACTCTCGCCGAAGATGGTCACATTGTCGGGGTCTCCGCCGAAGCTGGAGATGTGCTGGACCCACCTGAGGAGAGGGGGGAGAGGATGTGGTAGTGGCAGGAGGCGCCGCCCGCACTCTCGCCGAAGATGGTCACATTGTCGGGGTCTCCGCCGAAGCTGGAGATGTGCTGCTGGACCCACCTGAGGAGAGGGAGGAGAGGATGTGATAGTGGCAGGAGGCACCGCCCGCACTCTCGCCAAAGATGGTCACATTGTCGGGGTCTCCGCCGGAGCTGGAGATGTGCTGGACCCACCTGAGGAGAGGGGGGAGAGGATGTGATAGTGGCAGGAGGCCCCGCCCGCACTCTCGCCGAAGATGGTCACATTGTCGGGGTCTCCGCCGAAGCTGGAGATGTGCTGCTGGACCCACCTGAGGAGAGGGAGGAGAGGATGTGGTAGTGGCAGGAGGCCCCACCCGCACTCTCGCCAAAGATGGTCACATTGTCGGGGTCTCCGCCCAAGCTGGAGATGTGCTGGACCCACCTGAGGAGAGGGGGGAGAGGATGTGATAGTGGCAGGAGGCCCCGCCCGCACTGTCGCCGAAGATGGTCACATTGTCGGGGTCTCCGCCGAAGCTGGAGATGTGCTGGACCCACCTGAGGAGAGGGGGGAGAGGATGTGGTAGTGGCAGGAGGCACCGCCCGCACTCTCGCCGAAGATGGTCACATTGTCGGGGTCTCCGCCGAAGCTGGAGATGTGCTGGACCCACCTGAGGAGAGGGGGGAGAGGATGTGGTAGTGGCAGGAGGCCCCGCCCGCACTCTCGCCGAAGATGGTCACATTGTCGGGGTCTCTGCCGAAGCTGGAGATGTGCTGCTGGACCCACCTGAGGAGAGGGGGGAGAGGATGTGGTAGTGGCAGGAGGCCCCGCCCGCACTCTCGCCGAAGATGGTCACATTGTCGGGGTCTCCGCCCAAGCTGGAGATGTGCTGGACCCACCTGAGGAGAGGGGGGAGAGGATGTGGTAGTGGCAGGAGGCACCGCCCGCACTCTCGCCGAAGATGGTCACATTGTTGGGGTCTCCGCCGAAGCTGGAGATGTGCTGGACCCACCTGAGGAGAGGGGGGAGAGGATGTGGTAGTGGCAGGAGGCACCGCCCGCACTCTCGCCGAAGATGGTCACATTGTTGGGGTCTCCGCCGAAGCTGGAGATGTGCTGGACCCACCTGAGGAGAGGGGGGAGAGGATGTGGTAGTGGCAGGAGGCCCCGCCCGCACTCTCGCCGAAGATGGTCACATTGTCGGGGTCTCCGCCGAAGCTGGAAATGTGCTGGACCCACCTGAGGAGAGGGGGGAGAGGATGTGGTAGTGGCAGGAGGCGCCGCCCGCACTCTCGCCGAAGATGGTCACATTGTCGGGGTCTCCGCCCAAGCTGGAGATGTGCTGGACCCACCTGAGGAGAGGGGGGAGAGGATGTGGTAGTGGCAGGAGGCCCCGCCCGCACTCTCGCCGAAGATGGTCACATTGTCGGGGTCTCCGCCCAAGCTGGAGATGTGCTGGACCCACCTGAGGAGAGGGGGGAGAGGATGTGGTAGTGGCAGGAGGCGCCGCCCACACTCTCGCCGAAGATGGTCACATTGTCGGGGTCTCCGCCCAAGCTGGAGATGTGCTGGACCCACCTGAGGAGAGGGGGGAGAGGATGTGGTAGTGGCAGGAGGCACCGCCCGCACTCTCGCCGAAGATGGTCACATTGTCGGGGTCTCCGCCAAAGCTGGAGATGTGCTGCTGGACCCACCGCAGCGCCAGGGTCTGGTCCTTCAGCCCGTTGTTGCCTGGCACTGCGTCGTTCTCCAGTGACAAGAACCCTGCGGACAATGGGAATCACTGCATTAGTGATCACGAGATTAGATTAGAAATCTTTTGATGTGTGATTAGTTTTACAACACATGGGTTCTTTAATTCTGAAGATGCCACCCAAAATATAAAGTGCATTTTTCTATTAAAAATGAACATCAGGGGTCTTACCGTCATTATAGGGGAAATAAAATTCCTGATACAGTTGCCTTTTGACTCTTCTTTGAAAAATTAAGAAACCATAAAACCATGTTCTTACAAACTTACTCATAGCTTTTACATATCTTTTTTTAACTACTGTGCTAGAAAAACAATAAAATAATACGTATAATGATGAGTCCTGGAATAATACTCACTGAAATAAAATCAGGGTTATATCCTAGCTGTTCTCTCAAAATATTTTTAAGTAAACTAATTTCACACGGTAAAATGGTGAGGAAACTAAATTATTTAATTTTCTAGAAAACATTAAATCGTAACATACTGTACAGATGTCTTAAAATAAAGGAATTTTTATTTAATTGGAACAGAAATTATAGTTAAAATTACCAAATACTCCACATCTGTAGTTGATGGTGACCAGAACGATGTCCTCCTCTACCAAGTAGTCGGGACCGTAGATCTCCGAGGACCCGGACCCCCCCTTGAAGCTTCCACCATGGATCCATACCATCACCGCCAACTTGGCATCCGCATTGCCTGCCTACATCACACACTGGAAATTCATTGAACGACGCCAGGCCCACTGTGGCCGTCTACAACAATGCTGCTCCTGCTGTTGCTGCCACATAACAAAGATACCAAACTATCAGGTGTGATGTTGCAGTTAAAAAATATTCCAACTGGAGGTAGCCATGTTATTTTCCCTAAGGTAGTTGTTAAAAAATCGCTCAACACATATCTAAAGATTTTAAAGCTTTTAATGTTTGCAAAACATGTAAACAAGAATATTTAAAGGTATAAATTTTCAAGTATCAAGATACACACCCAGACGCTGTACTCAGTCTAGCGTCTATTCTCTATTGTCAATTGGCAGTCTATTGTCTATAGCGCTAGGACAATATTGCAAAGACTGCAAATCAAAATAACACAAGGGGCAAATTTCTATACATAGGTTTTTACTAGATTATTTATTGTTGACTAGTCAGTATGTTTTGATTTTTAAATGCCTATTTTGATATTTTGGCAGCATTTTTTACTTAATAGTTCTGGCCAGGTTCTAGGCAGGATCTAAGCAGTACTGTTTTTCACATGGGAATGTAGGGTATAGTTCCTTGCCCTGACCTGAGTGGTGTAGACATTGAGGTACAAGCAGTCCTCGGATCCAGTAAAGGTGTCAAACAGCAAGTGCATCTGTGCGCAGTCATTGCCTTCCTTGAGAGCGTCCCACACTCCGTCCCATGTGCCGAATGCCACCGGAGGCTGAAACATACAGCAGTGAACAGCACGTGCTTCTGTATGCAGTCGTTGCCTTTCCGTCCGATGGGCGGAATGCCACTGGGGGCTGAAACATACAGTAGTGGACAGCATGTGCTTCTGTATGTAGTGGTTGCCTTCCTGGAGAGTGTCCCACACTCCGTCCCATGGGCCGAATGCCACCGTAGGCTGAAACATACAGCAGTGAACAGCATGTGCTTCTGTATGTAGTCGTTGCCTTCCTTGAGAGCGTCCCACACTCCGTCTCATGAGCCGAACCCGACCGGAGGCTGAAACATACAGCAGTGAACAGCATGTGCTTCTGTATGTAGTCGTTGCCTTCCTTGAGAGCGTCCCACACTCCGTCTCATGAGCCGAACGCCACCGGAGGCTGAAACATACAGCAGTGAACAGCATGTGCTTCTGTATGCAGTCGTTGCCTTCCTTGAGAGCGTCCCGCACTCCGTCCCATGGATCGAACCCCACCGGAGGCTGAAACATACAGCAGTGAACAGCATGTGCTTCTGTATGCAGTCGTTGCCTTCCTTGAGAGCGTCCCGCACTCCGTCCCATGGATCGAACCCCACCGGAGGCTGAAACATACAGCAGTGAGCAGCATGTGCTTCTGTATGCAGTCGTTGCCTTCCTTGAGAGCGTCCCACACTCCGTCCCATGGATCGAACCCCACCGGAGGCTGAAACATACAGCAGTGAACAGCATGTGCTTCTGTATGCAGTCGTTGCCTTCCTTGAGAGCGTCCCGCACTCCGTCCCATGGGGTAAAACACATTTGCAAACAGTTCATTCACATTCTGTGGGATTTTCAATGGACACTGCCATTTTGAAATGCCTTCAAAATGAGATGTGTGATCAGTCGCAAAGGAGACTTGCCTAAAATTGAGAGCAGGCGTTGAGGTCTGGGCCGCTCACTCAGTTTCAAAGAAGGGCTAACAAGGCTGCTTGTAGGGACAAAACGTCTTTTACTTTCTGGTCGGCCCTCTTGGTATGCAGGAGTTAACTTTTAATATTATTTAATTATCTTATAATAAGAAAAAGTATTAATTAAAAGACAGTAACATAAATAAATTATACATATTATCGGAACTAATGTGGCGGAACACCGATCCGGATAACGAAAAATCAGGATAATCCGAGGTCATTACAATATTGCCTATAAATAACGATCCCGTACCTTAGTCCCTGCTAAACTGATGTTGCAAATGGTGTATCAAGACTGTATAACATGTTAGTCTTTCAAGCTTGTTCCGCATACCATTTTTCTAACTGTGCTCAATTCTTAGTCTTTAATTGATTACTTAAAGACTTGTCCCAACACCCAGTTCCATAGCTAATTTTTTACCTGATTCTCCCATGTCAAGTCTTTTGACAGCATTCAGTTTCTGTTCTAAAGTTAAAAACCACTTTTTTCTCTTTACAACCTCTTATTTTGGAACTCAATAACAGTTCACACCAAGTGTTCACAACTATACACACATCAAGTGACAGCAATAAATTAACTCACATAACATTGTCATAGGCTACGCCTTCGTTGATTACTGATAACCCCAAGTAGCAAACTAAAAAACTACATTCAGAAAAATGCTGTAATGTACTATTTAGGCAATGTGACTCCTTTAATTATTGTGATTCCATATGCGAACAATAATGTATTGCATTTGAATTTTACCTTAGGAGGGCGCATTTCATTAGATACATTAATTTCACTCGTGAACTAAATCCATGTTTTTGCCGTTATTTTAGCTTATTAATTTCTCGCATGGACCAGTCCGGATAATCCGGGATCCAGATAATGTGGGGTTCGGATAATCCGAGGTGTACTGTACTTATTGAGGCATGTGGTTACGTTATTGGGAATAATACAAGTATACAGGGCTTAATTTGTAAAGATAAAAGTACCGGAGCTATGGCACAACGAGTGGCCGGGAGGGTATGGAAAATCCACCAGCAGAAGGGGGGTCCAGAGGCCATCCCCCCATCCCGCGGAAAATTTTTTAAATTGCGATTAAATTAATGCCTTTTTAACGTTTATGACCACAGTTTAACAATTAGGCCGTGTTCACTTTCGCGCTAGCTAGGTTTGCCCTGCCACGGCTTGAGTGTACTTGTGCCATAGTGGTCGTGAAGGTTGTGGTCTCCAGCACTACGTGCGTTAGCGCCACTCACAACTCATGGTGGGAATTTACTATTGTCGAAAAAGGGCGCATCTAACTTGCCCAAACATTTGACGAACTATTTGCCGCAAGAGGCCTTAAAAGATCAACGTAGAAATGAGCACGGTAATGCCGAACCCACCCAGTACACGCTCGTATTGGCCTGGATTGGATTTGCCCTTGATTGAAGATAGTAAACTTCCACCATCACTCGCTAAAGCCTATCTCGAGTTTATCAAGTGATCAGTATCCAGAATGGAGGTTGAAAAACTACCATCTATTACCTTGCGTGAAACTATGTATAGAAAAATACAGTTGTGAAATTGACTTAGAGGATTCCCAAATTAGAAAGAATTGTACACTTTTATAAAATCGTTTTTTAAACAGTATTAATAAATTATGTGGTCAGAAAAAGGGTTCGGAGCCGTACCGGTGAATCGATAAACCGCGCTCCGGTGAGCTCCGGTATCCTAAAAAGTACCGGAGCTCCGGTTTGCTCCAGCTGAAATTAACCCCTGCAAGTATATTATGACAATGCTGAAGGTTTACCTTGAACCTAAGGTCGCCCACGGGGGGTTTGGCGTAGGGGATGCCCTGGAACGACTGGTACGGCTTGTTGGCCAGAGCCGAAGTCTTCACCGAGCCTCTCAGCCGGCCCGACGCCGTCGCCACCTCCACACACTCGGCCGCCATCGCGCTGCCTCACAACTACAACAACAATGTTCAGGCTCCTAGTGTTGAGTCGCCACCTCCACACACTCGGCCGCCATCGCGCTGCCTCACAACTACAACAACAATGTTCAGGCTCCTAGTGTTGAGTCGCCACCTCCACACACTCGGCCGCCATCGCGCTGCCTCACAACTACAACAACAATGTTCAGGCTCCTAGTGTTGAGTCGCCACCTCCACACACTCGGCCGCCATCACGCTGCCTCACGACAACCAATAATATAGTTTTGTTTTAGCGCTTAATTCAAAATTCAGAGACTTACGTTTATTCCAGTTCGAACTGTAGAGATTGACTTCGAAATTAAGATATTACGTTTCGAATTACACCATAAAATTCAAATTCTAGAGGCTCGAGCAGACAATTATTTGAATTTGAGAGGCTACATTATGCGTTGAATCATTTCAAATTATTGGTGTATTATTGTTCGAATATAGAGGTATTTTTGAAAGGAATAGACAAACCATACAAATTATAGAGGTATTTGGACTATAGAGGTTCGAGGTAGTGAGATTCTGCTGTATTTAGTGATCACTGCGTTGTTTCTTGACTGCCAAATCAGGAATGACTCGTGAAGGTTAAGCACCTCCTATCACTTGGGTAATCTTATACGTACATTGATTCTACCGTAGTATTCAGCAGGGTAAACAAAGAATTAATATAAAATGTGCCCTATTTTCTTTGAATTTTTGTCCATCAGTCTGCGTTTGGTATTTCTTTAAATTCATCTTTTGTTTGGAGATATATTATTACAAAGATACGGTAATAGGAGATATTATATTATTATGGGAGATATAAACTTTGACAACTCAACAGCTATGTAAGGTAAGGCAGCAGTAGCCCACACGGCTACATCGCTTGTCAGTTTTGACTTATTTGCCTTATAACGCAGGTCCCTTATCATATTTTATTCAAGATAGAATTTTTTTAGAAAATATATTAATTTTTTATAAAATCAGTAACACTTAGCTTTTATTAAAAAAAGGCACTGTTGAAGCCTTCACTAACTAAGAGCATCGCTTTTCAGAGTTCTCCTTATTAGAATCGTTAAGGACATAGGTATGGTTTTTATTTTGCTTTAAAATATTTGTAAGAAGGATAAATGAGAGGTTCGATATTTAATTCAAATACACCTTCATGATGATTTTAAAATAAAAACTATGGTTATAACTACTGTATGGTGGGTTTAAAATCACACAAGTGTCAGGCACTGGTGCTTAAAATACATACGCTTTCCAATGGCTGACAGGTGATATTAGAGAAGGTGTACCTCAACCTCACACTGTACTCAGAGCTGAAAATTCAAGTTCAATTACTTATCAATGAGAATAACAATAAGAATAATTCATTTTAGTGAACAAATCGTTCATATTTCGATGGCTGCAATTGCAATGGCTGGTGTGTTTCTCAGTTGTTGTTGGTGTGCCTATGTTGTATTCTTATCAAAAATAAATAAAACTACCTACCTTATCTTTCTTATTTCTCGACATAGGTTGATAAAACTTGAAAAGCAGCTTCTTCTAGTTGATGTATTATGAATATTTAATCAAAATCGTCCAACTTTTATATAGAGTGGCCAAATTGCATACTCACTCCCCATGTTATCCTTAAGGATAACAGAAAAATATCAGACATCGCTTAAGTTGGATTGACATAATGATTCTGAGCATTTATTTGAAATTTGCTGAGTATGCAGGTCTGCTGCAAAATGGGTATTTTTAAAACTATTTTAGTGTACTTTTTATCATGGAAAAGCAAGAAATAACAAAAAGCAATATATTTAATTGCTTTGTCAGGCATTTGTACAAGCCTTTTTTCACCGTCAGACACTAAAACAAGGACAAGAATTTTGTGAATTAAAACATAAAAAAAATTAAATCCCTTTTTACAATGATTTTGGAAACCAAACTAGTTTAGAATCATATAAAATTAATAATGTAGTGCACTTGGTTTCTTAATTTGTCAGGCACTGGTACCTTCATGTAAATTTTAATAGTAAACTAAACATGAAGGGGATTTTTTTCAAAAATATTTTTGGAGTGTAATGAAATATACTATACTTGGAACTAAATAAATAAATACAAACCTTTTATTAACCATTCAAAACTTTTTTTCTAAATAATATGAAACTAATTTCAAACATAAAATAAGTACCGGTATCAGACATAGACAAATGTTAATTTTATCGGTTCCAACCAACTAAACATATATTTTTATAAAATTTTCCATAATGCATTTCAGGAATAAAACGTTAAAAAAGTTGTACCTGCTGGAAAAAGTTAACTGAAGAATGATTGTAAATGTTTGTTAGCTAGGATATATTTTATCTTCAACACCTCCAGCTTCTACTGTAAGGTTAACTGATTAAAACTTCTAATGCCTCAGTTTAATTATAATTATTTTTTAGATATACTGTATAACTAATTGATAGAAAATAAATGGTAAGATTAAGATTAAGACAGCAATGTGTTATAACTAAATCAATTTATACAAACTTACTTTAAAGCAGGATCAAAACAGAAAACACAACAGTCTGTTTCTGTGACAAACCAGGCAGTGGAGTGGGAGTGAAGGCCACTGGCAATTTGTACTAACCATTTTGTTTGTGTTGGCAATGTGTACTACCATTTAGTTTGTGTTGGCAATGTATAATAACAGTTTAGTTTGTGTTGGCAATGTATACTAACCATTTAGTTTGTGTTGGCAATTTTTACAATACATTTAGAATTTGTTGGCAATGTATACTAACCATTTTGTATGTATTGGCAATGTACACTTAACAGTTAGCCCAGTGGCGGCTCGTGAGTTTATGTACTGGGGGTTCACAGTTAAAAAATATACACACGATATCAATGTATTATACTAGAGTTATTGTCTTAAAATAATCGGTATTTGAGTACGTTACACGCTTAAAAGATCGCAGCGCCTGCATTTCTTGAGATACCTGTTGTTATACACGAGTGTAATGCTTAAGATATTAAATTTAATAAGGCACCACCCTCCCTTTGACGATTATGAATTGTATTTTGCTACTATTACACTTTAATATGATATTAACCCAAAATTAAACATTAGATAATTCTTCACAATTTTTTATTGACTGTAATTTTTATTTTTAATCTTGCACATAAAAATAACCATAATTTTATTTTAAAAGAGAATTATTCAGCGTAAACATATAAAGAAGGCTTACACAGTTAAAGTTGAACATTAATAAATGACTGAAACCAATTTTATTATTAATCTGTAATCCTGAAATATACTGAGATAATTAATATTATAACCATAAATCGGAAAACGGAATTTAAATAACAAACTGTGAACTGAGGCCTACAATTATCATCCTCCACCATTGATTAATGTTCTTCTTGATTAATCCTTGAAAATAAAAATCATTAACCTACAATGAATTACGACTATATCTTGAATACCGAAAGAAAACGCGGCCGCGACCACGCAGAACTGACTCCTTCTATTTCATGCTGTTGAACTAAAATATTTCGTTACAGTTATAGTAAATTTTATTCGTTTAAAAACTATAATACAAGTTTTGCAGTAAGTTTTGAATAATTGTACACGCTTTTAGTAAATTGTATTCGTGTAAATAGTAACATAAGTCTTTAAACAATTTGTAATTAATTCCTACTCCAAAAAATTTTAATTTTACATAGCCAGTTATGTAAAATACATGTAAAATACATGTATCTTATGTAAGATACATAGCCAGTTATGTTTTGACATGAATAACAACACATTTTCAATAAATTAAATATACCATTACCATTAGTCAGGCGTGTAATAAATATTCTTGCAGAGGGCCAGCTATCGCGCGGCTTCTACACTAATTGTTTTCTTTCGATAATCAGAGTTTATCATAAAACACCAAACTAGATCACAGAAATAAACATATTTATCACTAAAACCAACATTAAAACACACAATATTTACATTAATAAACCTTAACATCATCTGAACCAAAAAACAACAAGTGTCAAGCCTCGTCAAAACGCACATGGGCACACTAGGAAGCAGCTCCGAAGGAAGCTCCATAAGGCACCATGTAATCATGGTTCCTCCCCCGCCGCTGCCACAAATACTCGCCCTACGCCTATAGTAGCCGCGAAGCTGTGCTCCAAACTCAGTCTCGCCTCACTGGCTCTAGTGACATCGTCGAGTGCAACGTGCGCTCTTCGCTGTTGCTTATTACTGTAATTTTTAATTGTTTGGGATATTCTGCATTTTTATAGACGTATTTGAATAAATAACATTATTTTTGGTTTTTCATAGGGGGTTCACATGCTCATGTGCTCCTATGCACGAACCGCCACTGAGTTAGCCTACATTGCCACTGGGAGAGGTTTTCAGCTGGCCAAGAGGCCAGATGAGCCAGGACTGTCAGGTTATTCCTAGGTGATTTCTGATTCAAAATTGAGTTTGATGTAGGTTACTTAGCCAGAGAAAATCTAATAACGAAATAAAAAAATAAATAAAAATTAACAATGGGCCTTATGATTTGCTATGCTATAGCAACAAAATAGACAAATAAAGTAAACAAATAATGTAATCATATCAGCTGTTTACAAACTACAACCATCAACGAAAGTACAGCGTATGGGATAACTAACTGCACAGCCAAGTTCTGTCATTCATACTTGGCTGAAAATACCTACCCGGGTAGGTCACCATTTCAACTAATGTATCTAATGTAGGGGTGGGCGAGTACTCGACAGTCGAGTAATTACTCGAGTAGTTGCTACTACTCGAGGTCGAGTCGAGTAGTTCCAACTACTCGACTCAATCGAGTCGAGTAGTAGTTGCTCCCGCCGTTTACGCGGCGGCCGAGTTTACGTGCGATTTACGTTTGTGCGATCAAATTTTACAACAGATCGCGAGTTACGCAAAGCTACTTGTGCCGTTTAACCGCAATCGGCAGATTGTTCATCGCGGCCGCTCGCTAGTTTCACAATAAGCAGTATTTTCTGTTCATTTATGGCCGGCAAATACACGCGACTGTTTTTTACGGCCGATCGCTAGTTTCGCAAAGTTGCATTTCGTCTATTTACGATCGGCAAATACACGCGATCGTTTTTCGCGGCTGACCGCGACTTTTCACGGCTACATTTGCCGATTTTCGGCGATCAGCAATACGCGCGCTCGTATTTCGCGGCCGACCGTGACTATAGCAACGCTACATTTGCCGATTTTCGTCGATCGGCAAATACGCGTGGTCGTATTTCGCGGCCGACCGCGACTTAAGGAACGCTAAATTTGCCGATTTTCGGCGATCGGCAAATACGCGCGCTCGTATTTCGCGGCCGTTAGCAATGCTACATTGCCGATTTTCGGCGATCGCGAGTTTTGAAAAGCTACATCTGCCGTTTATCCGCGACCGACAGATATGCTCTATAATTTTTCGCAGCCGTCCACGAGTTTTTCATAACAATAACCTCGACAACATTTCATTACCTCATAGGAGAATGGATTTTGACAGTTATCTAGAAATACCAGATTCTGAGAGATTGAACATGACCTCTCAGAATTCGGAAATTGAAAACTTACAGCTATATTTAGCTCTGACCTTACTCTTAACAACTTCAAATTTGTAATAATATTTTATCTTTTGAATGATACACAGCCTTCATTTCTGTCTCATTTGATGTGTAAAAATGAATGAAAACTGTGGACTTAATTGGTAAAATGGACTTCATAAAACAATTAGTTAAGGTTTTGTAATTTTTGTACTGGGGGGATATCTTATTCTTATCTGGTTGCAGCTATGACACTCATGTTCAAGTGATTGGATGTTAAAAAACAATAGGTCAGCAGTCAGGCAAGGGGGTGGGGTTGGGTTTAGAGAAGTAAACAAATAACTGGGCATAGGCATAGCTCTCCTCCCTGATGTTTTTAATTCTTTCTTGCACAATTTCTTGCCTGAGGTTTTAATAAGGGCCAACAATTATTTTTAGGAAAAATATAAAACTGTTTTTGACTGTTAAGATAATATGCTAATAATTAAATCTTATTACTCCTTAAATTTTACAACTTTGCATATTCTTCATAAATTTATTTTATGATCTTGTTACATTAAGTGATTTGTTATTTTGAGTGATTTAGCATAGTCAAATTATTAATTTAAAAGTAGGGTTTATGGAATGTAGGGTATTAGAATATCAGAGTTTTATTCTTCCAAGAAAAATATAAAAACATAAGCTTAAATAAATTAGACCAATTTTATAAGTAAAATTGAAGAAAGATTTTAATTAACTGTAATTCAAAGACATAAATACTTTAAAAAAATGAAGATTTCATTACTTTTCACAACTACTCGACTCGACTCGACTCGATACTCGAGTATTTGGCTTAATACTCGACTCGACTCGACTTCAAAATCCACTACTCGCCCACCCCTAATCTAATGTATTCTAAAGAACAATTTTATCTCCAACATTCTTGGATAACTTGTTTCAAGAAGGCTGATTTTATTTGCTGCTACAAAAAAATACCAGTTTGACAAACTGTAAATGGTTACTTTCTAGGGAAAATACCTAAAAAAAATGTTGTAGCCAAATATTTTTTTCCTTTTCTGGAAATTAACAGCTTAACAAGGGTAAGTTAAAACAACAAAAATTATTAAATAATTAGTTTTAATCACGTGAAATTATAAAAGTTGTAAGATGTAGTATACACTAAGGTTACACAGTACAGTACAGTGCAGTACAGTACAGAGTCAGTGGCAGTACTCGGGTGGGATGTGGCAGCGTCTGCGCCGCGTCACGGTGCGCGGGCAAGCCTCTCCTCCGTTCCTCGGCTCCACCTGACACGGTTAATTTTCAATTAATTTTGGTTTCATTAACTATACAAGGAGAAAATTAGAGCAGCGCAGCAAGGAGTGTCAGTGAACCTTTAAATTTAGATAAATCATATTAATGTAATGAAATTAAAAAGTTATGACATAAAAAATTGAAATTTGAGGTATAATATCAATAATGATTACAATCTATTTTGTAAAAAGTAATTGAAACTATTAAACGAAGAGGATCACTTAATAACATGTGCAACATTGAAACTCCTCACAGTGCTGCTCTGCTCTCGACGTTTTGCTACTTTAACATTCATTTAAAACCGAAAAAAAGCTACATAAACTTGGATTATACTTAATTTTACATTGAAAACATACCAATATTTTAAATAATGTTTATTGTGTGAGGCCTTTCACCAGCTATGCTGGCATCATCAGACACATCACAAATTGAAGGGTTATGTTTACATATATTTCTAAATCCAATTCTTCTTCATGAACTGATAATATTGGATATTATATAATTTTACATTGAAAACACACAAGGGTTATGTTTACATACATATATATATATATATATATATCGAAAATTTTTATTTAAAATTTACATCTTTTTGCCATTGCAAATTGCTAAAAACAAAGAATACTATTTCACAATTAATATTGATTATTACTATATAAATGATTTCTTAATATATTGATGGACTGTTTGACACTTATTAATGCTATTTCACTAAGCTTATTTTGATTTAATGTTAATTGAGTCCAAAAATGAATAAAAAATTTTGATATTGTTCCTCTTGCACCAATAAAAATGCCAATTACTTCTAAATTTTGAATATTATACTGATTTTGGAAATATTTTATTGTTGGAGAATATATTTTAACTTTTTCTTCATGTACGAGTCGTGGCTGATGTTCGTTAATTTCAAATCAAATTGTAGGGTCTATTATGAATCCTTTCTTAAGTTTTCTGATGATTGCAATAATGTCAACCCTTTTTGTTGATTCTTCTTCTGCTATAGCATTTACTTCTTCATATACTTCAAATCCTTTCTTCCTTAATTCGTCAGCTATGAATGAGCGTATTTTATGGTGGCGGGCATTTCTAAGTAATTCCCCAAATGGGCATTGGCCAAGGACATGGGGCAAACTTTCAAATACATAGTTCTCGGTTGTAGAACATCTTCTACACCGGTGCCCGTCCTTTGACCTGCCTGGGATGCCACGAACTGGTGCCACATCTCCAACCATCTTTAAGTAGTCTTTATATTCACTTTCAGTAAGTGTGTCCCAACAATTGCTTAGTATTTTGTTAATTTTTTCACATTCTTGAAATAGGACAACACCCCTTCCCTTATGTTTCATTGAGCTCCAAATATGGAATTCTTTTTCATACAATATTAGTCTTATTTGTTTTGAACTAAGGTTGTTATAATTAACGTTTTCATCAACTGTTATATCTAGTTTTGACAGGCATTTTTTAATTTCTTCATCAAAGTTTTTGAATTTTCCTGTGTATTGGTCATTGACCATTTTAAGGACATGGCATATATTTATTTGTTGAATGAAGGCCTCCCACCTAGCCCTTACGATTTGAACTCCTTTATATTTTTTAGGTGAATATAACATACTGTTTGGTGTATCGTTAGGTAGCTCCAAAATTTCTTTTGCTGCAGATCGAATTAATACATCTACATCATTCAAAAAAGAAAAGCTTAACTTATTTAATGGAGCACATTGAAGAGGAAAAATCAATGATGGCCAGATAAAATTATTCAGAACAAACATTTTTTGTGATGATTTTAATAAGGGTGAATTTGTGAGTTTTTCTAACTTTGAGTTAAAGGAACTTATAACTTCATTACTATTAAAAACTATTTCGTTTTTGAAGTTTATTCCTAAGTATTTAATTTGTTCGTCTTTATTATTAATGGATTTAATGATAATATTTTCTTCAAGTTGAAAATCGTCACAATTTAGGTTTCCATTAGAAATATTTATGATTTTTGTCTTATTGGTATTTAGTTTTAAGCCCACTTCACTAAACAAATTTACCACTTTTTCATATAATGATAAAACTGACTCCTTGCTATCACCTATTAAAACTGTGTCGTCAGCAAAACTCAATACGTCAATAGGAGGTAAACTTGGATCTAATCTATAACCATAAGATTCCAAAACTTTTGGACTAGAAATTTCATCTAGAATATGGTCTATACTTAAATTAAACATAGTTGGTGATAGGGGGGCGCCTTGTAATACACCACGATTAATGGCAATCTCCTTTGTTTTACCATTGCTGGTTTCAATTTGAGTTTTATTATTATACTGTAAATCAATTATACTACTTTTAAGTTTTTCTGGTATTTTCAGGGAACTGAGTAATGCTGAAATATGTTTATGACCAATGTTGTCATATGCTTTTTCCAAGTCCAAAAATAAAATACTGCAATTTTTCTTTTTGGATTTTGCATCTGATAAAACAGTATTCAATATATTTGAATTTACATACGTCCCAGGAGTATTTGTGAATCCCTTTTGAACTGTGTTAAAAGATATGTAATTTTTCAATCTTTTGTCCAAAATCTTTTCATATATTCTTCTGAGCACAGAACATATAGATATGGGTCTCCAGTTTTTAACTTCTTTTTGGTCACCACCTTTATATATTAAAATTGTCCTAGCTTTCTTAAAGAATGATGGAGTTATTGATTTGTTGTGCATTTTTGTATATATCAAAGATAGTGCTTTAGATACATGTTTAATTTTGACACATCTCATAAGTAAATGATCTGTTCCTGGTGCTGTATCGATTTTAATGGATCGAATAGCTCTCAAAATTTCTTCTTCCGTTATTTCTTTGTTATACTCTTCATCTATTCTGGATTGAGAATCAAAATCTACAGTCTTGTATTTTTGTAAAACACAGTCATTTGGGAAACTAAACCTTTGTTTGAAATGGTCATATATATCTTGTAAATGAATTTTACATCCTTTGGAGTCATTATCTAGAATTCTTCTTACAGCTCTTCTCCTTCTGTTATAGAATTCGAATTGGATCAATTCATAGTTGTACTTTTCCCTTCTTCTTTTTCTATCATTTTTTGTCATCCTTTGTGGGTTGCTTGAGTCTTTATAAGATCTGTTTTGTGATGCCAACTCTCTCTTTTTCTTTCGTATCTCATAATATTTCCGGGCTGGGTGTTTTGGCCCTGGGAGCAAATGTAACAAGTTTGAAAGGAATAAGGAAAATTATTCAACAGAAGTACAAAATTGTTCATCATTCATTTCGGATTCAAATCTTCCAATCCATTTTTGAATTTGAATTTGTATTGCATCGGGGACTTTGTTTTGTATATGGTCTTTTTCTTTTTCTGATATATTATCATCGTTTTGATTTGACAAATCAGTTTCTTTCAAAGGATTATGTTTTAAAGTTTTCTGCTGTCTATGTTCTTTATGATGATTCTTTGAAATTTGAATATTCACAGCTCTTTTACTTTTTAATTGTTTTCCGCACAAAGGACATATTATTGGATCTATGTTGTCTTTATTTTGGTCACAAATGTTCAATTCATTAATTTTATTTACAGAAACGGATATTTCTTTGGGCTTTCGGTTATGTACCGTTATACTATCTTTTTTAGGGAGATCTCTTGAAGTACATTCTTCTACAGTACTGTTTTTAAGATATTCAATTTCATTATAAATAATATTAATTTCAAAATTATTTTTGTATATCATTGTTGTTTATTCCCAATCCATGACTTATCCGCTCACAAATAGTTTTGGCAAAATGTAAACAATATATTCCACACTCTAGGGATCCTATTTGTTGAAGACATTCAACTTCTTTCATCTTAAAATATTTGTCTCCAGTTATTTGTTTACTTAATCTTTTTGACATTTCTTTTGCAACCTGTTTATTTAGTGGGGATTTAGAGTCAAAGTGATAACTAATATTTTGGTATATATCAAAAAGCAATAGTGACCAATGATTACCATATTCCTTTTCTTCGAATGTTTTATTATTTATAAGGGATATTAAAAACAATTTGTTGTTTAAGTGCATATCATTAAAAATATTTTCAAATAATACCTCATCATTAGTCAAACGTAATAAATGACTGATTGATGGAGGAATAAAGGTACAGTTTGACGGAAGGATAAGAATATGTTTAACCCATAGTTCTATATCCGCATCAGTTAATTCATACCAGCAGTGTTCCCCCTTACGTATTTTTCGATCTGCTTTTCTTGAGTCTTCCTTCGCCATGAGTTCTTTATGGTTTGGATTATACATCTTTTCGTTTTTATGACTTCCTTTTATATGAGCTTCAAGTCTTTTAACAGTTTTCTTACAAATGAGACACTCATATAATGTCATTCCCTTATCATTAATACGGGTTGGAAACTTGTTTATATCAGATTCTATTTTATATTCAGGCCCAGGGTTTTCTTCAATATCCCCACACAGAATAATAAAAGAAACTAATAATATATATTCTATCAATATGTTTAAGTTTCCACAAAACCTTTTTCTTTTATATAGTTTTTTATGAACTTTACACTTTATTCGTTCGATAAATATATTATTTTTATGACAGTTCTTAGATATGTCTACTGCTAGGAAATTTATAAATTCATTTTTCTTATTGTAGTTAAATATATTATATGTTTTGTTTGTTGAGATATCCAATAAGGTACATAAAATTTTTACTGTTACTAGTAGTTTGAGAACGATGACAATGAGTTTAGTCTTTCGCCTTTTCATAATTTCTTTGTATCAGACTTGAAAAACATAAAAAGAACTGTATGTAAACAAATTATTCCAGTTTAAAAACTAACCTCTAACATATGAAGATTTTCCTAGGATTTGTTCTTTACTTCAATAAATATAATATTCAAAACTTTTCAACTATATGCAGTATTATATATTTTAGTTCAGTAATTTAAAATAATATTTAAAATTCTATTTAAATATTTTAAATTTAAACTGAAAATTACAGCATTAAAAATTGAGCACATATTATTTACATTCACCACATTTTCCCTTCAGTTTGTGATGTGTCTGATGATGCCAGCATAGCTGGTGAAATGCCTCACATAATAAAAATTATGTAAAATATTGGTGTGTTTTCAATGTAATATTATATAATATCCTATATTATCAGTTCATCAAGAAGAATTGGATTACTTCACAGAACAAAGGTAATACAAACCATTTTTTGAAAATCATCAGCACTGAAATTATAAAGAATTCAACTTAAGAAGTTATTTAATTGCTGTCTAAATTAAGACACCTTCAAATATATATCTTAAGTTAAAATCCAATTAGGTCAATTGTGAAAATTAAAAGGAAGAAGAAATATTAAACGAGATAATGCATATACTCTTAGTTTTTCAGAATAAAAACATTTAAACTCAAAACAAAATTTTACAACAAACTGGGAGCTTTACCAGGATGGAGCGAGTCTTCTGGCGGAAACCGGTGCCACAAGAGACGGAGCAGTCAGACCAAGCGGACCAGGGGGACATGACACAGTCCACGGGCGGCCCTGTGATGGCCTTGGCAGCTACACCCGGTGGTGGTCTATCACCTTCCAGCAGAGCATCTGCATAGTAAACCATTATAAACTTAGTGTTAGAATATATTGTTAGAAGCTGTCATTGTTCCGGTAAGTCTATTGGCTGTCGGGATTGACCAGCTTCCTGTTCATCTTATATCCTGTATATGAGTGATTTTCCGTTAATATTTTCAAGCGTTTGAAAAAATGTACAAAGACGTTATTTTTGATATGGTATAATTGCTATTTAGTTACATTACGAAGCTCTTATGATTATTTTTAAATTTGTTTTTTATCTTAGTTGTAGTTGTTTACTCACATATTTCCAAGCGAGATTTCACTTCTAGTTCTGATATTCTTTGGTAAAGTAACTAAATATATTCTTATTTTGCATATAAGACCCTCTTGAACTACATTTGAACACATTCCTACACTACATTCCTACCGTTATTTTACACATTTACGATTATATAGGGCCTATCTGATATTGTGTTCTGTCTGATGTATATATATTTAGTGTTTCAACTTAAAGCAGACCATGTCAATAATTTCAAAGTTATAATTTTTGATAAAAAATACGTTTACAACTAAAAACTAAACGAAAAACTGCTTTACTTACTGAACTACAGTTGAGATACCATGTATATCTACAAAATTTCTTTTAGTATTGGCAAATACTATTTTTAAGTCAATCCCGGAATCAGTCTCGGGATCCCGGGATTAAAATGTTCAGTCCCATAAACCTGTGATTGAAAATGTCATTCAGGATTGGATTCCCTAATCAGGAACTTCACCTACCTCGGACGGCGGCGCAGGTTCGCGTGCAGTCCTCCTCGGTGAGGAAGTTGTTGCGGTTGCCGCGACAACCGCTGTAGACGAACGGCACACACATGGCCTTCATGCTGCTGAACGTCCATCGCTGGAAGTAGCCCCGGCATTGTCCCACCTCCGCATCCAACATGCAGATGGCTGCGACATTACAGAACAAAACATAATTGACTGGATAGCCGAGTGGATAAAGCCCCTCATAATTGAGGGTCGCTGGTTTGAATAAAAAATTCAGGATAAAAACCGCGAATATAAATCCAGGATAATTATATTCACCTATATACACATTTCTATTCAAAATAACTATCGAGAAAATAAATAAAACCTTGTTATTGGGCTAAGGATTAGTGGTGTTATCAAAGAAATGGTCGCCGTTAGATAGTAACATAGTAATCCCGTTAGATATTAGATAGTGACCAGACCTGGGTTTGGACCATTCCTGATCGAAACGTATAAAAATGCCTATGTTGTAGAAAAACACACAATAAAAAACAGAGATAGAGTTTGGATCATAAAAAGCCCACACTTGGCGCATCATATCTCGACCCCATGTTGGTTCCCACCTTGGGTGTTAATCATATCCCAGACCTTCGGAACCATTTTCACCTGAAGCAGTTGGAGTGGCGTGAGTGTTTTAGCCAAGATCAATAGTTAAAAAAACCCACAATAAAAATAGACAGGTTGACACTTGTCAAGCTGATTAGAGTATTAGTTTAAGATATTTTTTCTTATCAAAGAGAAACCCAGGTGTCATATTTCATGCCTTAATTTTCTTTTCAGCCTTAGGAGGCCTGAAAATCTCTAATAATTGATAAAACCCCCTTAACAAAAATATCAACTAAATGATCAGCTGTTAGAATTTGTTAAGGTGCTAACAAAGCGAATTCTCATAATAAGGCATGTTTTTCTAGCGACGTTTTATAAACCACCATGGACAACAGAATAAGCCGATGTCGAAAGTTGAACAGATTCTGTTGTGTGGTGTTCCCCCATGGCGGGACTGACTCATTATGCAACTGCATAATGTAACTAAGTTTCCCTTTGTACAGTTATTTATCAGGTGCAAACTATTTTGATAAAACAGAAGGAGAATCTTTCCTTAAAGTGGAATCTGTGTACAGCATTAATGTTCTGCCAACCAGGTGAAACTGATGGAGTGTATACTCACTTCTCACCAGTTTCAAAAACAGGGCCCCAGGTAAACTTCGAAATAGAGTGAGGTGTATTCTATCAGGCACAGTAATTACATTATCGTTATAGTTTTGATTATAAAATCGAACAAATGAAAATAATAGTCTGCCATCGATATAATTTCAAAGAATAAAATATATTGCACAAAATAGCAACAACTAACCAATCTTTCACACCTGCACTGACACTGAAGTGCAGCAGACAACGTCCTAGACTCCTCTGAATCGAGTAGACCAAATCTGTTGTGAGAACGACGTTGGCAGAAGGTGGATTCCGCTCTTTTGGAAAACACTACAATGATGTTGCATGTATAGTGGTCTCCACCGGACGATTTCCGTTGTCCACAACGGTTTAAAAAACGTCGCTAGGAAAACTCACTCTTAGTGACAAGTAAATTGTAAGTCACCTTTGGCCTGGTTAATGTCGATGACGCAGTCCTGGCGCCCAGTACACGGGTGCTGCTGCGTCAGCTGGAGCCGCGCTGCGCAGGTCTCGTTCATGTGGGGTTCGGACAGCAGCAGCCGCGAGCGCAGCCGCAGCCCCGGGCCACAGCGGACACTGCAGGGCGACCACTCCGACCACTCCGTCACCGGGCACTCGGGGTCTGGCTGTAACAGAGCAATGTCAGGCCGTCCTTTGGATGGAGGGGGGCTATTCGGGTAGCCTCTGTTGAGCAAGGGTGTCGGGTTTCTTAACCTAGTATCCTGTGTGGGACCCACTTCTAATCCCGCCTCCGAAATGGAAAACCCATAGCGGAAGGCCACGAGGCTGGATGCATGGGCAAACAAAGTAACAGTGGTGCTGGTGTCGAGCCCCGCTGGCTCTGGCTGGGGTCGACTCTCGGTCAGGGCTGGTGGATCCAGCGTTTGAGGTTGGCCTCATGGTGGTATGTGGAAATGGGCAGGGCTATCCCCCAACATAGGGGGGGCCGAACCCATCATGGGTTCGGTATGTCCTGTTCCAGCTCAAAAAGGCAGCTAAGCTGTCAGGGGTGTGCGAAGCTCACGCAGACCTCCACCCCGACGGTGCGGTTGGTGGCTCTTGCCTTCCGAGGTATCTGTTTTCTTTCCGCATCAGATGGTGGTCATGAATAGTAAATTTGCCCTGGTTAGAAGCTCGGGGGTGACCCCTTCCTCGATGGGCTCGGCTCTGCCACTGACGAGTCTGTTGGCCCCAAGCCATCCCGCCAGCCAGGGGCGATGGCCTCAATCCTGGTTGGGGCCGGGTATGGCCCACGCTCAGGTACTGGATATGGAAAGCGGCTTGCCGCGCTTCATGAATGAATGAATGTAACAGAGCAACCGACATGAACTCAGAACTTAACAAGTCGAGTTGACTCGACTCGGCCAACTCGCAAAACTGAAATGCTATTGCTGAATACGGGTTGAGTTGACTCGGAAAACTATAACCATACAGAGTCAATTAGAGTCAGAACCAAACTCTTCCAGTGGTTACCGACTCATTTCTCAACTCTTGACAGAACCTGAACTCATCCGATAATTGCCGACTCGAACTGAACTGTCCTCCGTACGATTTAGCATTGATGCCTGATTGATTGATGAGTTTGACTCGACTCATAACGTTAGTTGGATGGGTGGACGAGTCGAGATGACTCGAGTCATCAAATGACTCGACACATCACTATCTGACACAGCACTGCTGAGCGAACACTCTGACCAGCCGTCACTGGACACTTGGGGTCTGGCTGTAACATTTGGTGTGGAAATTTTAGAGTGCCAAGGATTGAAAGCTAGAGTATTGCCAGCTGGGCACATCTCTTGACAGATAGATAGATTAATGAATAGATTGATTGTATTACACGCACATCCTACCCAAAGTTCATGAAGCACAGAGACCTTAATATCTAATCAACCTTACTGTCTTATGGCACAACATCCCTCCAGGCCTTGTATGCAACAAACCACATCATGCCAATTTGCCACAAGCTTGGCCAGTGAAGCTATTCACCCATTCCATTTACCTATTCCTTTTTTCTTTTGCTTCCCCTCTATTAATCTACTAAAGGCTTTGTAACTAAGGAATAATCAAAGGGAAGCTTCCTTTCCTTTCTGGAAGCCGTACAAAAAGACAAAATAATGGCTGAAGTACCGAAGAGAATTTTCCTGTGGAAAGGCAAAACCCAGACTACCAAATCCCCCCCCCAAAAAAAAAACAAAAAAATAAAAATCAGTTAGGAGAGTGGGAAGTTACCTGCTCCTGCTCGGCGGTGCAGGGCGGCTCCATACACTTCTCCTTCTCCACCAGCGCGACGTGGGGGCAGCGCTTGATGGCGCCGCGCTGGGTGAAGTGGCGCGTCCGCATCCGCAGCCCCTCGCCGCAGCTTGCCGTGCAGTCGCTCCACGGCTCCCAGTCGCTCACCGCGCAGAGTCGCTCGTCAAACGCCGCCAGCTCCTCCTCGTCCCCCCTGCACATACAGTAGACAGTAGACAGTCGCTCACCGCGTAGAGTTGCTCGTCAAACGCCACCAGCTCCTCCTCGTCCCCCTTGCACACACAGTAGACAGTAGATAGTAGACAGTCGCTCACCACGCAGAGTCGCTCGTCAAACGCCGCCAGCTCCTCCTCGTCCCCCTTGCACGCACAGTAGACAGTAGACAGTAGACAGTGGCTCACAGCGTAGAGTCGCTCGTCAAACACCGCCAGCTCCTCCTCGTCCCCCTTTCACACACAGTACACAGTAGACAGTAGACAGTAGACAGTCGCTCACCGCGCAGTCGCTCGTCAAACGCCGCCAGCTCCTCCTCGTCCCCCCTGCACACACAGTAGACAGTAGACAGTCGCTCGTCAAAGGCTGCCAGCTCCTCCTCGTCCCCCCTGCACACACAGTAGACAGTAGACAGTAGACAGTCGCTCACTGCGCAGAGTCGCTCGTCAAACGCCGCCAGATCCTCCTCGTCCCCCCTGCACACACAGTAGACAGTAGACATTCGCTCAACGCACAGAGTCGCTCGTCAAACTCCGCCAGCTCCTCCTCGTCCCCCCTGCACACACAGTAGACAGTAGACAGTCGCTCACCGCGCAGAGTCGCTCGTCAAACGCCGCTAGATCCTCCTCGTCCCCCCTGCACACACAGTAGACAGTAGACAGTAGACAGTCCCTGGTGAAATCAGGCCTTGGGTTGCCATGATAACTTCATAAGCTTTCCAATAGGGTCGAAATCAAATCAAATTCACTTTTTAGAAGCCTGCTGTTTAATTTCAAAAAGACTCACAGATGGAGGTTTTAGATGGAGTTTTGATTCATCTACAACCTTCTCATATGTGCATACAATACATAAAATAAGTTTCAGCCATACCAGTATACTTTAGTTATTGTGTGAAAAGCAGTGTAATGAGAAATGTTAAGCGTTACCAACAGAGTGACAGAAATAGAGATAAGGCTTGATTCGGATTCTCTGACCTTCAAAACGCAAAAATAACCAATAATTTCATAATTTTAAGCAATGTACAGACAAAACTCAAATTTTATTTTTGTAAAAGTAGGATAACTCACGGACACAGCGGGGTGTCGGCCACACACATCTCCCTGGCGACGAGTTGTCGGTCGCAGCCGGCCTGCTTGGCCAGTGTCGGGTCTACGTAGCTGCGGCTGCGACTCCGCAGGCCCTTGCCGCACGTCACCGAGCACACCGACCACGGAGAGTACTCCGTCACTGCGCACTCCCCTGCAGCACACACTCACTCAGCGGTGCACTCCGGCGACATAGGTGGATTTAAGTCGTAATCTTTGGGGGTGCCAGCTGACCTGACTAATACCCATATTTAAAAATCGCCCATTTTAAACCTTATTTTAAGAAGCTATTTCTTTAATTTAACAACAAAAGCTTTATACCTTTTTTTATCCTATATAACTGATTTGAAGAATGTATAGTACCATTTCATTTACAATATCATTATAAAAACTAAGAGGATGGACCTTCTATTATAGGCCAGTCATTCCACGAAAATTAACATGGGGAACCTCAAAAAAACTGCAAGAAAAGGTTTTTTGATGGGATTCTACTTAAAAAAATATGAATTTTAACATATCCAAAGTTTACCAAAATCGGACCATGGGAACCTCACTAAAATCACGTTATAAAATGGCGGCTTTTCCCACCATACAAAAATTTTTGAAAAAAGACATTCAACTGCATTTTGTATCAATGTTTTTTGAGAAATTGACTTTGGACCACCGCCAATCATCATTGGGTGATTGGTTCTAAATTTTGACAGAGTTAACATTTTCGGCCGCCATCTTGGATCTGCCATTTTGGATATAAATATTTTTTTTCAATGTAAAGATGGTGATGTGACGCATCATTATGGACTAGATTTTTACCCTGAACACAATGCTGAAATCCGTTTTTGAAAATATGCATTCGTTAAAAAATATGCTCAAATAAAAATTCATCCCTATACATTTCTTATGGACGTTTAATTTTTTTAAAGATTTTTAAGAATGATGTCTTATATCTCCGGTTCTAATTACGGTGTGTAGTTCTGGCCTTAAAATACTCAGTCATTTAACGGCTTTTATATGAGCTATTGATCATTAAAATCGGACGACTGCTGGATAAGCTATAAGGCTAAAATCTACACAAAAATCCATTTTTTATAAATTTGTTTTTTGTCAAAGATGATATAAAAGAACATAACCCACCCTATTTTTGTCAGATTTCAATTATCAATATGTCAAATGAAAGCTAGTTGATCAGAGCGTGTTTCATAACCAATCCAACTTGCAGGCAATGATTGGGACTTGAGATACAAATCTTTAAATAATTATGAAATTTTGAAAAAAATGATTTTGATGTTGGTTTGAGGTCTATATCTCACCTCAAACTCAACCGATTTAAATTATTAAGAGCTTAAATGAAAGCCAATAAAATGTACTGAGTTAATTAAAACATAAAACTGTTTTGAATCTCTGTTAGTTTTCTATATATGAGTCATTAATTAAATACAATTTACGAAAGTGAACAGATTTTATGGTAAATGAAGGTTCATTATTCAATCTAAGTAAGTCCGATTTTAATGAGCCATAGCTCATATGAAAGCCCAGAATCTTCTGAGTAATTTGAGGAGAGAACGAGCTTTTTAATCCATTTAGGACCTGCGCTATGAATCTCTGACAGAAAACAAATTTCTAAAAAATGGATTTTTGTGTCGATTTTAGCTTTATAGCTTATCCAGCAGTCGTCCGATTTTAATGATCAATAGCTCATATAAAAGCCGATAACTGACTGAGTATTTTAAGACCAAAACGAACTACAGACCTTAATTAGAACCGGAGATATAAGACATAACTCTTAAAAAATCTAAAAAAAAATTAAACGTCCATAAGAAATGTATAGGGATGAATTTTTATTTGAGCATATTATATTAATGAATGCATATTTTCAAAAACGGATTTCAGCATTGTGTTCAGGGTAACAATCTAGTCCATAATGATGCATCACATCACCATCTTTACATTTGAAAAAAATATTTATATCCAAAGTGGCGGATCCAAGATGGCGACCGAAAATGTTAACTCTGTCAAAATTTAGAACCAATCACCCAATGATGATTGGCGGTGGTCCAAAGTCAATTTCTCAAAAATCATTGATACAAAATGCAATTGAATGTCTTTTTTCAAAAATTTTTGTATGGTGGGAAAAGCCACCATTTTGAAACGTGATTTTAGTGAGGTTCCCATGGTCCGATTTTGGTAAACTTTGGATATGTTAAAATTCATATTTTTTTAAGTAGAATCCCATCAAAAAACCTTTTCTTGCAGTTTTTTTTGAGGTCATCGCGTAAATTGACTGGACTATTATTGAAAATTGCTAGAATGACATTTTGAGAATCTATAATATGTAATTTTTGCTTTAGGCTTACCTGGTAGTTAAACTGGTTAAGGAGCCAATGGCTTTAAAAATTCATTTTGTTTTGTGATTTATGCTTTTTTGTGTGCTCTTCAGCAGTTTTAACTACCAGGTAAGCCAGCTGATCCCCCTATCCTACCCTGTTTTCTTATTCTTATTGTAAATTGACTTATTTGTTCAGATTCAAAGTACCGTTTTAGTTTTATATTCTCAACTGCATCAATTTACAGGGGATGAGGGTGTCTAGCTCTACTGTCAACCGTCCACTGCCTACTGTCTACAATCTACCGTCTAAAACTGAAACACAGACCCCTGGGGTGGTAGGCTTTTTTGCCCTTGTGATGTACAGTGACTGTCTACTGCCGTCTACTCTACTGTCTACTGTCTATTGTACGCTGTCCGCTGTCCGCTGTCCGCTGCCCGCTGCCCGCTGCCCGCTGCCCGCTGTCCACTGCCCACTGCCCACTGCCCACTGCCCGCTGTCCACTGTCCACTGCCCACTGCCCACTGCCCGCTGTCCGCTGTCCACTGTCCACTGTCCACTGCCCACTGCCCGCTGTCCACTGTCCACTGTCCACTGCCCACTGCCCACTGTTCACTGTCCACTGTCCACTGCCTTCTGCCTTCTGCCTACTGCCTACTGTCTATTGTCTACTGTCTTCCGTCTACTGTCTACTGTCTACCGTCTACTGTCTACTGTCTACTGCCTACCATCTACCGTCTACCGTCTACTGTCTACCATCTACTGTCTACTGTCTACTGTCTACTCACGTCTGTTGGAGTCCTCAGAGTCCTCCACAGCAGCCACCTCCTGCAGCAGTTCGTCCTCTGTCTTGTCGCTGCAGGCCCGAGGTATGAGTGTGTCCAGTGTGATGTACAGGCGGGCGAGGGGCGGTATCTCTCGGCCGCTGGGGTCGTAGAAGGGCGCGCGCGGGTCCTCGGGGTACAGACTGGTGATGCGGTGGATCGGCTCCTGTGGCACCGTGGGCGCGTTGGGTGACTGCGTGGAAAAACATGAGCAATGTTGATGGTTAGTCTTTGTCTTGAAGTGTAATTTTATTCATATTAAATAGCCTCCAAGCTGATATGACAAATAAAAACAGGTTTATATTACCTCAGTCTAACAGTATAGGTATATATTGAAGTCGACCTGAGGATGGAATTATAATGTTCCGAAACCGGTAGTCAATGTGGATTTACTAAAAGCTGTTAGACTGAGGTAATAAAACCTGTTTTATTTAAGTGTAATTTTGTTAAACAACGTCATTATTTAACCCTCGAGTGGGCACTCGGTGAGTTTTCCTCAGTACAAGTTTTTAAATTTTAAGTAACCAGACATAATGGGTGTCGGCGGTCGTGTCCGGCACCATACTTTACACCCCTAATTCCAGGAATCGCCTAAAGCTATTTATACCCCCCCCCCCCCCATTGCTAATTGAGAAAATCTTGTTTCGATAGAAAAAACTGTTTCACAGACATATAGTCCGTAAACTGTCATTATATATTTAATGATTTAAAATGTTCTTTTACTGAAGATTTTAAATTAGGACCCAAAATAATTCTTAAGATGGTAGTAAGAGATGGTAGTTTCAAGTTCTATTCTATGACCTGTACAGTAGTTTTATTGCCCACGCAGACACTGCATGTAAGGGCATACTTAGACATTCCACATCTAAGATGGATACTGTAGTTACCATGTACGTGATGCCGCTGTCAGTGCCGGCGTCGTAGGGGAAGAGGTCGACGACCTGGCTCGGCACCCAGCTGCAGTTCGGCAGACAGAGGTTCAGTCCCGACACCCCAACAATCCAGTCGGGCGACGGACCTACCAACCATACATTTCCTACTGATATAAGGGTTCCTCGACCGAGCAGCTTCAATAAATTAGATTGTCTTGTGTATATATTTTGAAAATTCTTTCACCTTCTGGATCTCTGACTAGAAATACCTGGAGTCTTACTGACTTCTTATTTATTAAGAGATCTCATTTCCATGATAAATAAGAGATCTCTTGACATTATTTTCAAGATGAAATGATTTTGATTTGGTTACATTTTGCAACAAAATCTAGCTCTGGAGAGTGGCACATCAATTCAGTTAAGAAAAGTTTAAAGTACAGGATGTTTTTTTACGCAGCCCATTTTTAAGATTGAGTAATGCACATTTAAAGATGAAATGAGTATTATTTTGTTAACCTTTACATTTTATACGTTTGATCACATTTAGCTGACATTATAAGTTCAAACAATCTGCCATTGACATTAATAAAAAGTGGTGCTTTCTCCTAAACACGTTTTGCCAAGAACCTCTTTGAATTTCTTGTATTAATTTGTTATGTTTGTTTTGAGGTGCTGCATATCCTGTAAATTGTTTTTGTAGGTCTTAATTTTTTGTATCCCAAAAGAAAATAATATAATGGGGTCATATCTGGGGATCTTGGAGGAAAATAATCCTTCACTAATTAAGTAAAGTTTTCAGTTACATAAAAAAACAACACCCTGTATTTTTGTCTGTATGTTTCTTCATTCATTATGATATCTTCAATAGTAACTAAATTATGTTGGCTATACATTACAGTTTTTTCTTTGCTTGAAATTCACTGTCGGTGATGGTGATTATACATTTTGATTTTGATTTTCAGACATTTGCAAATTAGTAAAACTCATTTGTTCTTTACTAATCAGTGAGGGCAAATGTCTGCAAAAATCAAAATCAAAATATTACATTTTTAATATTTAACACATTCGCTACCAAGCGTCAAATATAGTTGACGCCGGACGAATTGCTAGTGACAGACCTCCAGAAACTGACTTTCAGCAGAGACCAAACACAATCATGTGAACATCACCACAGACCAAAAATAACTCATTACTTTTTTTCCACAGATGTCTAAATAAGAATGATCAACGCTAACTGCCCAAAAAAAAGTCATTTTGTTCTGGGGACTCTCCTGTGGACCGACACACAAAAACTAAGTCGAAAAAGCAGACCGATATGAAGTAAAATGTAATAATATCAGTGTGTCCACGTCAACAATACATTATATGTGTCCACGGTCGACTGGGATTGACCCTTGCGTCTACTATAGTTGAAGTCGGACGGTGGGGAAGTTTTACACGTCAAATATACTTGATGTTGGGCTGTGGAAACGGCTTTTTTTAACCCTTGAGCAGGCGCATGCTGAGTTTTCCTCCGCACGTGTTTTTTTTAAATAAAATAAACAAGGATAATGGGTGTCGGCAGTCATGCCCGGCTTTGTACCTCACACGTCTCATTCCAGGAAGCCCCTAAAGCTATTTACATCTTCCCACACCCCCTTAGTACTTTTTTATTTGCAATTCAGTGATGCGTGTTGCAATTCGTGTTCAGTGATGCAGTTTGCGGAGTACCCTCTCTCGAAACACAGACAGTGATTCCTATCTATACTAGAAAATTACTTAGAATGTTCAATTGCATTACCTGTTAAGTTGAACATTAAATTGTTTATCAATGGAATGTGATTCCTAATGAAGTTTGTCAACATTTAAATACAATATATAAAATGACACCTAATCTATTCTAGAAAATTACTCACTATGTTCAATTGAATTACTACACCTATTAAGGTGAACAATTAATTGTATCAACGATGAAATGTGATTCGTAATGAAGTTTATCAACATTTAAATACAATATTTCAGTATAAAACAAGTAAAAAAGTTAAATCTATGCAATTTCATGTTGCAGAGTAAAACTCCGCATGCGCCCACTGCCGTTTCACCGGTGAAGCGCCCGCTCAAGGGTTAACATGTCGGTAGCGAACGTGTTAAAAAATAAAATCTTTAGTGTAGGTTTGTACCGAACATGGAGACGAGGGAGAGGAGGTGCTTGCTGCGGTCCATTCGGAAGCTGCTGGAGGTGTTGCTGTTGACGTTTGGGTACCACAGACCCGCCGCCTTCACCAGCGTCTTCAGCCCTCGACCCTGCGCAGCACAATGCAATTCTACTATTTTTGAATGACATATTTTTTAAGGTGAGGATATTATAATTTTTCCTTTCTTTTTTGGGCTTCACTCACCTCAATAAGACATTCTTTGGGACTTTGTCAGATGATAAAAGCGTTCAGAAGTCACGAAACACAAACATATGGACAAACACACGCACACGGGCAGAACGACGAACTACAACTCAACTCAACTCATGATCCTTTGGTATTCCTTAAGGATTACACGTTAGGAGGAATCATGTCCTTATCTTCAGAACATTGTACAAGAACAAAAATATCACTCATGAAAGGTCGTCAGATCGATTAAAACCATTAAAACATGGAAATATTTACATTTATCATAAAAACTGTAGGCCTACACATTTAACCAAAACTAGCCGCATGTGCACACTGGTCACATTCATGACTGCGAAGTAGACGTTTGTCTTGAGGTGAATTTTGTCCGTTCTGGTCTCTTATCTAATAGCTGTTCTTTGCTGTCTATGAGCGTATTAAATAATGCCTTAGACTGGAAAATAAAGAATAAAGAAAAATGTAAAAGTAAATGTCTCCATGTTTTAATGTTTTTAATCGATCTGATGACCTTTCGTGAATGATATTTTTCTTCTTGTACTACGTTCTGAAGATAAGGACATGATTCCTCGAAACACATAATTCTTACGGAATACCAAAGGATCACTTCTATAGACTCAGGTAAATTTATACCTTTCATGGTCATTAGAGTGATTCAGAGATAAGACAAAAAATATGAAGATGAATAAACACAAGTGGAGCTTTCCGAAAATGAGTGGAGAGTGACTCCGGGATGGATTTCGACCGATCGAAAAGCGAAAGAAGACACTCGAGATCTTGATCGACCTCACAAAGCATTCGATTGCGTGGATCATCAGATCCTTCATTCGAGGGGGGAGAGCATTCGAGGGACCCCCTTGCACTGGCTGGTATCTTACTTAGGAGTCAGATCAGCTGGTATCTTATGGTAGGAGTCAGTATGTGCAAATCTCCTCTGTCAGGTCACAGACTTCACCACCCAAGGAGTCCTGCAGGGATCTATCCTGCAGGGGCCTGGTTTTTTTATTTACGTAAATGAAATCAGCTCCTCAATTTTGAGCGGGCGAGTCATACAATATGCAGATGAAACGACTCACTATTTCGAATCAGATTCCCATCAATCACTTGAAATTGAATCATTCATCAAGCTGAACACATGCATTCAAAAGTTTCAGTCCAAAAATTTGGATACAAACAATCCAAAACAAACTTTATAAATTTTTCTTTGCATACTGTGATGCTGAGTCAACACCAACTATAATGGTGGACAATGTTACTCTAGAAGAGGTTGAAGCCTGTGAGTGGAGAGAGTCCCTACCTTGAGTCGCAGCTCCTGCTCCATGGCGCGCACGGAGCCCCACTCGGCGAGCTGACGGAGGCCACTACTGGCCGTGGTGCCCGGGCGCCACACGGTCGTGTCGCGGCCGTGCGTCCCGCCGATCACGTCGCTGAAGTGCGTCAGCCACAGGCTGAACGGGAAGTCCTTCGGGTGAGTCACGTTGGACCACAGGCCTTCAAAGATGAACTGCCGAGGAAATATGAAAGGAATCACAACACTTTATTCGGTATTCTTAAATGTATTAAGAATCTAAAGATTTTTTTACAGTTTGCACACGCTCATCCCAACCAGCGCGAGAATTTTGACGCATCGGGGTGTGGGGCAGGAGGGGAAGTCACTCCCCTACTCAAGCCCCGCCCCTTTACTACTGCTACGAGCTGTAAGTAAGTAAACTAATATTCAAAGCAAAAGTAAAATTCTTTGTTGTCAAAATATATTTAAGGTTGTCGTTTGAGGATTTGTTTACGGAAGTTTTATCTTTCTCATTTCCCCTGTAAAATTGGAAATGTGCATTGTATTCTCCGAATTTGAATGTACTTGTTATTAAATAAAAGTTTAAACTTGAAATAGTTGTGTTTCCATAAGTTTTAATTTAAAATTCATTTTCCCAAAAGTAAACAAATAATGTTTATTTTCTTTGATTGATGACAGCTGTCAACTCAGTCCAGGTTTAAGAGTCGCTACCTGATGGATAATAAAAACACTTCAAGAACAAGAAAAAAACAAAATGATCGTCAAATAGGAAACCAAATAAATACAAAAAAAACCACTTTGCTGCAGCCAATGACATACGCTTATTTAGGAATTGTCTATCTCTTTCTAAACATTCATTGTCCATCTCTCTCGCACACGTTCTCTAATTTGGTCGGGATGAGCGTGCATGAACTGTAATTTGTAACAATGGAGTTAAAAATAAATAACTACAATCTAGGGAGAAAAACTTGTTTACGATAAAATGATTTTTAAATTTCAAAAATATTTTAAATTGAAATCTATTATTTTTGATCCCCTTCACATAATCTGGTTGCTGCTAACAGGTGAGGAGTCATCGTTCAGTTAAGCATGTTGATTTATCATTGTGTATTACCTTTTTGCTGTTACACAGTGCAGTGTAGTTTGTTGTTTTACCATTGTGTATTACCTTTGTGCTGTTACACAGTGCAGTGTAGTTGTTGATTTACCATTGTGTATTACCTTTGTGCTGTTACACAGTGCAGTGTAGTTGTTGATTTACCATTGTGTATTACCTTTGTGCTGTTACACAGTACAGTGTAGCTTGATGATTTACCATTGTGTATTACCTTTGTGCTGTTACACAGTACAGTGTAGCTTGATGATTTACCATTGTATATTACCTTTGTGCTGTTACACAGTACAGTGTAGCTTGATGATTTACCATTGTGTATTACCTTTGTGCTGTTACACAGTGCAGTGTAGTGTGTTGATTTACCATTGTGTATTACCTTTGTGCTGTTACACAATGCAGTGTGGTATGTATATTTACCACCGTGCATAAATCCCATGCACAACGCCACACCCTCTTGCATCACCGCTACATTCAACCGAATGGCAGCAACTGCATCTTGTGAAAGGGGCGTTGACTTGCATGTTTGGGGCATTTCCAGCGATCATCACATGTTTATTATAAGTTTATTTATCTCTAATTAAATGCTGCTGTAAACAACTATACAGCACCTTTCAATTACCCTAACTTATTGGGATGGGGGGCTGCATAGGCAACTTGGCCTTGTATATTTATTTGGTGCTGATATTTGCAAGATAATTTTGGACATTTCCATTTGGTTTCTACTTTTAAAGTGAAACTATTTAAAGCGAAGCAAAAATATTTTTAAAGTGTAGTGTGTGTAAGTGTGGAGTGTATTGTAATGTGTGGTGTGTTGTTTGTTTCTGTTGAATAGATTTGCGAAATATCAAAATTTATTTCTCAATTATTTCTCATGAGATTAATCTATTTTTCTTTAATAGAAACAAGATTAAGGTAGGGAATTATTCTTTTGGGGTCTATGTCCCAATCAAATTTTTACGCGTCTTTAGATTACAAAAAAGAGCCATGCGCATCATGTCTAGAGTTTGCAGGAGAACACCATGCCGAAATATTTTTAAATCCCTATAAATTTTAACATTACCATCAATTTATATTTTTAAAATTTTACTATATTATAAGTTTAAATCAACATCAGTACTGACTGGCGCGGACATTCATAATTACAATACTAGGCACAGGCACCATCATAGACAAACTCCTCATAGATTAGAATTAGCCGCTACGCTACCAAAAAATATCGGGCTATAAATTATTCAATAAACTACCAGAAAACATTAAATCTGTTAACTCTGAATCAAAATTCAAAGTTTTATTAAAGAATTACATTTTGGAACGTGTGTGTTACTCTGTGGATGAATTTTATTCCATAACATAAATCACTCACAACAAAGAAAAAATCGGTTTAAATCATAATTAGTTTATAATTTTATTTTAATTATACATAAAAACAAATTTAGTTAATATTCTGACGTTTGTAATGCAATTTGTACTGTCTTACTACAATAAAAGATTTTTATTTTGATGTGTTATGTTGAGTGTTACCTTGTACTTGGCCTGGTCGCAGGCACAGCAGGTTGAGTCGTCAGTTGCGGCGGTCGCCACCAGGGGTCTCTCCTGCAGCTCACAGATAGTTCGGCTCAGTCCCCCGTCTGCCGCGTACCACTCACCCGAGTCAACAAACACCATCGCACTACAAGTTCAATTCAATTCAATCATTTATTTTCACATAACGTTTACATTAACCAGCAGAGCTGGAGAAACAGGTGAAATTGTCATACATATGATAACTTATAAACAAACTTAAACTAAAAAATACAACTTTTAAAAGGATTCATTTAAAAAGGTATTTACATTGTAATAGACTTTATTAATCAGAAATTTCGAAACTTCAGACTTGAATCTTTCAATGTTGTTGATAGACTTTAAATTTTGAGGCAGTTTATTGTACAGTTTTTTTACCAAGATACTGAGGCTGTTTCTCTAAAGAGGACAGTCTGTGTATGGGCAGTTGAAAATTTTCACGATACCTCGTCAGGTAATTGTGTTGATGGTTGTCATTCATAAAAGAATTTAGATTTTTCTTTATAAACATTAAGCTACGCAAAATGAACATTGAAGGTAACGTTAGTAAACCTATTCTTTAAAAATATTTTTACAGGAGCCCCTAAAACTGGTAAAAGTCATAATTCTAAGGATTCTTTTTTGAATTTTAAAAATTGATTCAGCATTTGTAGAACTGCCCAAGTTAATTAAGTTGTTAAATAAGTTTTTGAAGCTCTTTTTGTATAGAAATACCTTTAATAATTTTTAGGGTCACATTGTTTCGTAATGTATCGTCAGATATCCGGGTCAGAAAGGACCAGAAAATATGGTATATTACTCCCAATATTTTTCAGTATTGTTTGAGCAGCCAAAAGGAAGGTATCTGGAGGTGATAGTAAAGGATTCTGCAGGGTTTCTGGCTCTTTCTTGCAATTCGCACCTCTTGTAGCTGAATGTTTCTCGATTTACCTGTAATTATTTTCTTAACATTTCCCAAATGTATGTGATTGTATTAGTTGTTCTAATTGTAGTAGTTTGCATGTTCCTGTTCGCTTTGTACATCACAGATCCAATCTTTCAATGTATTCTTTCTGTATGCATTGAATGTAATTATCATTATTTGTGATCTCATTGTAAAAATGGCATTTGCCTTGTATAAATAAATAAATAAATAAATAAATAAAAAAGGTACCAATGGACAGCCTGCTCATCCTTAGAGGAAAGGGTTTCTTCAAGCCGAACCTGTAAACCGGCTCAGCTTTAAGGCAGTATGAAAGCCAATCTAGGCATGTTATATTTTTTAATTTAATTTTTACTGAAAAGTCTAAGAAGAATATTAAAACCTAAATACTCGAACGTAAATTCATTATTGACACATATTACATTAAACATCACGAAACTGTGACTCCCAAAACTTAAACAGCTGGGCGTTTTTCCATATGGAGATGACACTGGGAAAAGAGCTGTTTTGAAGTTTTTAACATAGCATTTTTGTGACGCCAAGTATAGTACAGTAGACGCCCTCTAGTTCGGCTTCGGTTGGATCGGCCACCAGATGGTCCGGCCGGTCCTAGGAGATTGTCTCACATCCGACATATCATTAGCCGCACCGCGGGGAAATGACCTTTGACAGGATTTATCCTGAATGTTTAGTTTCCGGCCGTAGAAGTAAACTATGTCAGTTTAGTTTACAGGCAAGCTTGTAATTTATGGATACACTTGACCTCAACTAATAAATGATGTTGTTATCCTTTCAATATAACGACTGTACAGTAAGATTTTATCTGGGATTTTGTTTGCATGACAAAAGAAAATAACAGGTTTCATTTAATTTGTACAGGTTATAATTCAAGTAATACCTGTAAATTAACTCGATCAAATAAATTTCTAGTGTGTTTTTTACAGTACATAATGAGTTAAGCAGCATAATTATGCTTATTTTTTTGTGCTCATTATGAGTTAGCATAATGAGTTATGAAGTAAGCAGAAATGCTTACTTCATATCCTCAGAATGGTATCGGTAAAAACATACCTATCTATGAGTGACACAATATGACAATTCAACATAAGAGACATCAAAATATTTTCTTTGGCAATTAAGCACTGTAAATATGTTTAAATAACATGTTTTGTTTATTTTTAAGCAAAGGTAATGAATTTAATAGGGTTATTTTACATTTTGATAGTACATCCGGATTGTCCGGCCAGTGGTCTGGTCCTGAATTCGGCCAGGTGGCCGAACTAGAAGGCGTCTACTGAATAGAGCTATACTGACCGCAGGGTGACGCAGCCACTGCCAGCGCGGGGGGCGCTCCACATGACCCTGGCCTCGGGCAGCAGGCGGTCCCGGGCCTCGCTCACGGTGTTGATACAGTCGGGGTTGAAGGTGGTCGCCGAGTCGCTGAACAGCTGGAAGCTGCCGACGCGCTGGGGTGACACCTCACTAGCCTCGCCGCGACCCTCGCTAGCCTCGCCGCGACCCTCGCTAGCCTCAACGGCCCCGGGTGACGCGTCTGCCACCAGAGTGAACCGCCGAAACTGCCGCAGCCCCTCTAGCGTCACTGCACAACAAATTCAAATTCCTTATTGTAATTGACAATTTATAAAATTGTATCACAAGAGTCAGTTAGTTTTAGTAATAATTATAATACATTTGTTTTAAAACTAAAAATTGCATCTGTATACAAATAAAACTAGCTAGTCAAAAACTCATCAACAGAGTAAAAAGCCCTTTCTACTAGGATTTTTTAAATGCCTTTTCAAAAGATGCAGGTGTTATCTTATTTTATATAATGGAGGGGAGTTTGTTATAAAATTTATAACGAATATTTTGTGGAAGAGATGCAGCCAAATCTAATCTGTGGGAATTTTGCCTATGTAGAAACCTATTTCTTGTAAATTGGTCATGAATATATGCACCTAATTGGAATGAGGAATGTTTAAAGGAATGAGGAATGTTTAAATTTATAGAATATTATGACCTGGAAAATGTATTGCGATGCCAGAGTCAAAATACCTAAGGATTTGAAAAGTTCCCGGCAAGACGTTCGTCTATTGACTCCGGTCATTATTCTAACAGCCCTTTTTTGTAATTTAAAAACGCATGAAAACACCATTGTTTGTATAGTAGTGGTGGAGTAGGGAGGTGACCAGAGTCAAAGATGCCAGGCTTGAAAGTACTGGCTCTCGCTAGATCACTACTATACAGTTTACTTTCATTAACTTGAACCTCAATACAGTAACTAGAATTATTTTAGATTCCCATAACATTTTTTTAACCCAGCAAAGCGGGTTACTATCAGCAAGTAGGAGATTAAACTGAGCTCTGGAACTAAAAGACGCCACCCTCTCGGGTTGCTTCAAAAGGGCCCTCCAACTTTCCCTAGATGACTTTCCGTCAGATTCACAAGGGTACTTTGAGACAGTTTACTCTCTTCTAGCCCATTGAGGTCTGGGAGTTAAAGTAGGCACTCCAAAATCCAAAAACCTTAGGCCTTAATACCTTAATACCTCTTAAGACCGCGACGCAACACTGACTATGTATTTTAACCGGAATATTAGTGTAGGATGATTGTGCCGCAAGCTTGTAGTCTTGTTAGTGACTAAGGACGACATGTTCCTTAGACAGGACTGTTAATTAATAGCCCAACAGCCAATGACAACTAAGGGACCTACATTTTAACGTGGGATCCGAACCACAATTTTGCCTCGATTTACAATTTACGAACTGGTCTAACTATGAGGATGGTCCCATCAACGAGTACTCAATAGTGCAGACGTTAATCCCTACTATGGAACACCGCGTCCACAAGCCATTGCTCATAACTATCCACAATTCGTGACCTCCAAGTAGCTGGATGACAGGACATGCCACCGTCCCAGTCTTGGCTCAAACCGATGTATCAGAGTTTATCACTCTTTTTATGACAAAGACCTGAGTGTTTTCCAGCCAGGAATGAGTTCCTGGAAAGACAAAGTAAAGAGGAAGCCGTCCGCACTGGGTAGCACAAAAGGAAACATAATTTTGTCAAAAACTTATAAAAATAATATGGTAAATGTGGGACTTACCAACGTACATGGACTGAGGCACATATTCCGCAGGGTCGCCGCTGATCGAGATCTTGAACCCTCCGTCACCCGGCGAGCGAGGGGAGGCGAGGGACCCGGGGTCCAGTGGACAAACAGCCAGAGCTGCCACCACGCAGCCACTCAGCAGCAGGGGCACCAACTGAGGGGCAGGGAAACACTGAAACTCAGGCAGCACAACCCCAGGCATACCAACTGCGGGGCAGGGAAACAATAACAAAGGCCGCACAACCCCAGGCATACCAACTGCAGGGTAGGGAAACACTGACACAGGCCACACAACCCTAGGGAAACCACTTTCAGGGCAGGGAAACATTAGAACACACGCCACGCAAACCCCAGGCATACCAACTGCAGGGTAGGGAAACATCGATCTCGCGTGCTGCACCACCCCAGGTATACACCAACCACAAGACAGAGAAACAACAAAACAGGCAGCACAACCCCAAGGATACCAACTGCAGGGCAGGGAAACACAACATAGGGAATGAGAGTTGAGAGTAGGATGATTGTAGCATGATCTACTAGTCTTGTTATTGACTAAGGCCAACCTATTCCTTAGACAGGACTCTAAATTAATAACCCAACAGCCTATGGCAAATGGGTTCCTACAGTTTAATGGTGGGTTTCAAACCACAATTTCACCAATGAATTTCAGACTGGTCTAATTACGAAGGTGCTGTGAACATAGTATCCACTGCAGTGGGCATCAATCCACCCACCATGGAATATGGCATCCACAAGCCATTGCTTATAACTATCCACAATTCATGGATAGTTGCTGGATTTCGGGATCGCAAAACCCCAGGCAAACCAACTGCTGGGTTACGGGACACACCACCATGCCAGTCAACCACCACAACATGAAAATTTTTCAGTCCTCTGGAGCACAGCCCCAAAAAGTTAGGACAAAATTGATAGTATTAAAACATTTTCCAAGCGAATTTGCTTATATATACCAAGCTTCATGTAAACATTCTACAGTTTTTAAGCTAATTAACTTCAAACATATTGTAGCTCCCCCTTATAATTACATGTAAATATTAGAAAACTACAGTACATTTGAAGGTTATTGGCTCAAAAACTGTTCTACCGTTTGCCATAAAATTTGGCATGCATATGTCGATTAGCAAGAAAACTTTTTTAAGCTATTAATTTTTCCTATCTCTTTAGGGCTCTACCCCAGTGCCCTCCATAATTTTCAAACATTTCCTATGTTAATCCAATAGGACTGAGGAAAGGATTGATAAAAATCTTAGCTATCTTTGAAATACTATATCTCCTGTTCCATAAATGCTACAAAAATATATAACTCATAAATTGTCGGGAGTTTAGTCTTCTTTAAAAAATACTACCTTAAAGATACGTGAGAGGTATGTAGTTTTGAAAATATATGAGAAAAACTAAAAAAGTTCAAAAATTTCTCTATTTTTTAGAATATCTTGGAATGCTCAAGGAGAATTTGTTAGAAAACTTCAGATCCGGATTCAGTGATCCAAAAAACATGAGAGCAATAAACTGCAAGGACCATTTTTTTTGTGTATGAGATTTCTTTTGAGCAATTTGATCAGACTATTTTTTTCATTTTGAAGCCATCAAACTAATAAATAAAAAACTTTAAAAATATATCTTTTTTAATATGTAACGGGGTGTAAAAGAAAACTTAACAGATTCTTATTAAATAACATTCACTCCCAAAAATTAGTTTTCATGCATCACCAATTATCAAGAGCACCATGCATATGACAGTCTGAAAAAGTGTTTCTTGGAAGTACCAGTTCATTCTGGTTATTGCATTATCAGGCTGCTTTTGTGTTTGTGATTGTTGGTTTGTTGTGATCAGCATTATTTTTTTATTTCTAACAGTAACACATTTTTTGTTTCTCAATTTTAAATGGGGTTATGTTTCAGTCCAGGCATAATTGAGATTAATTGGGTTAGCAATCAATCAGCTATTAACTCATTGGTAGTATAAATGGTCAGCCAACTACCACATCGAGGAAGTTAAAACAATTTTTCAGGAGCAACTCAGTCACTCAATATCAACACACTGCAGATCCTCTATAACCTAGCAAAATATGCAATAAGAGAAAAATTTACCTTATCACTCAATAACTTATTGTATTTATTAATAAATTGCTATATTTTTCAAAATTCAAAAGTAAATGCAGGGAAACTCAATGTAAGTTACCATTACAGGACTATTTCAGTATAACTTTTTTTATTCATTAATTGGATATTTTATTTTAATCTACATAGAGGTGAAACTGAAGACAATCAAGCTTTAAACATTTTTGTGCCTCATAGATGCCATCAGACAAACAAAAGCAATAAAAATTTATGATTGGATTTATAAACTCATGAAATAAAATTCTAAGAACTAAGAATAAACTTCAACCAGCACAATGGTTAATGTGTATTTGAAAGTAATTAATACATTTTAATGCCTCGATAGTTTGCAAGAATTTTAATTAAAGAAAAAGTCAAAAGAAAGCCAAAAACTAGATTTATAATGATCTAGAAAAAGAAACTTTTTTAGTTTCTTTTTCTAAATCATTATATATAATATAATGATATATATATTATATATCATTATATAAATATATATATATCATTTATATATATATTTATATAATGTATATATAATATAATATACAAATATAAAAAGAAAAAATTTTAGTTCAAATTCAAGTTCATGTTAATAAACATAATTACAAAAGAAAGTATTTACTTTGTTTTTTATTTGCATAATAAAACATTAAATAGAAATGAATGGATGATAATATTTAGAGATGTGACTTACCATGACGAGAGCTGAGCCACACTGGCGGGTCACAGTCCGGCTGATAACACTTCACTGATAGCCATTGTCCGCGCCTCCTCAGTCGTGGACCAAGTCTCACTGTTCACGAGTCAGAATCAGAATCAGAATCATTTTATTGTCATTTTCTTTACAGATTGGACAAAGTCAATAAATAAAAATACACATTAAAGTTGATTAACCTACTACATCAGCACAAAATAAATACAGGCATATATAAAGTTCATTACTAACCAAAATTAACTCAACAAGTTTTTCTACTATTTATCTTGTATACATGAGTTTAAAAATTCATTTACAGAATAAAATTCTTGAGTGATGAGCAATTTTGAGATTTTTTTCTTATATTGCTTAATGTCTAACATTCTCCATGCAACTGGTAACTTATTAAAACATATTATTTGTAAGTATTTATGGCTCTTTGCATATTTTTCTAATCTTACAGCTGGTAAAACTAAATTTTCGGCATGCCTTGTATGATGGTTGTGTACATCTGTAAAATTGATAAAATCTGATACATGTTCTTTCATATAAATCAAATTTTGAAAAATGAAAATGCAAGGAACGGTCATGATGTTATATTTATAAAAGTAGGTTTTACAACTTTCCTTATAACCTAATCCAAACATGATCCTCAAGGCTTTTTTTGCCATAGAAAAACGCTGTCTGCGCCAACACTATTACCCCATAACATATTAGCATACAATAAATGTGGGTGGAAAAAGCTAAAATATGCTATTTTCATTAGATTAGCACTTACACAGCTCTTTAATTTCCTCAGTAAAAAACAGACTCTTGATAATTTTGATATCAAATTATTTGTATGCTCATCCCAAATAAGTTTTTGATCCAAAGTAATGCCCAAGAGTTTAACCGCTCGTGGGCATTCTACTTCAACATTCCTCAAAGAAAATATTATTTGTTCTGTCTTGGTTTCATTGACTCTTAATAAATTACTCTCAAACCATAGATTAGCTGTACCTACAACGTTATCAGTGTTGCTTAAGACATTACCTAAACAGTTGTCCTTAACAATCAGGGATGTATCGTCTGCATATAATATTGTATTACAATTTAAATTGATTGGCAAATCATTGATAAAAATTACAAACAATAGAGGTCCAAGGACAGAACCCTGTGGGACCCCAGCAAGGACTTCTTGTAAAGATGAATATTGATCTCCAACACAAACCATATGTAATCTGCCACACAAATATGATTTAAAAATACCCCCGTTGCAGCATACCTGCATACTCAGCGAATTTCAAGTGCAAAACAACATATTTCGATCCAACATAGCGAGATTTGACATGTTTTTGTAAGCTCCATAAGAATAACATGGGGAATGAGTATGCAGGTTTGCTGCTACAGGTATATTAAAACTGGGTGGTTTTAATTCAATATTTAGTAGATCTGAACTAGAAGAAGCCATTTACCAAGTTTTATCAAGATATGTTTAGAAATAAGCGAGATATAGAATTTTACTTATTTCCCATAAGGTTAACATTGGGACAATGTACTGTGTTTACCACTTTCAATATCTCGGCAACCAATGGACATAGAGCCATGATTCAAAATACTAAATTGTTTGTTTTTTTGGGCTGAATTCAATGGTGGCAATAAAAATTTGAAAAATTTTATTTTTCTATGTAAAAAACTCAAAAAACCCATTTTTGGGGGGGTTTACCCCCCTTTACCCCCCCTTCCGGTGGTCCGATCGTCCGATGGTTTACGAACTCGTCCGAATAATTACTACTTTACACGTCTATGCCAAATTTCATTCCGATTGGACCATTTTTGCGCAAGTTATCGTGCTTAAAGACACACATATATATATATATATATAGATATATATATAGATATATATATATATAGATATATATATATATATATATATATATATATATTTATGAAAGTGAACGAATGGTGTTTTTGGCATCTGAGGACCTCAAAAAGAAAAGTTATGATGGTTTTAGGCTTAGGTCTTACCATGAGACCTACGGTAACAGCTTCTTCCCTATAGGGGAAATTCGCTAAAACTTAATTGCTCATTGTGAATTCCATAATATTCTAGCTCGGCATCTCACTATCACTTTCCTTCAATTATAGAAAATTTCTAATTTTATCACTGCTGTGGCTGCTAATGTTCTGGTGGTAGAAAGGTTAATTAATGTATCTGAATCATTAATTTTTTTTACTTATTAATGTTGTTAAAATTTGTTATGTTTTTGTTTGCGAATTTCCTTAAAGGAATAAGCTATTACAGTAGTACTCATGGTAAGACCTAAGTCCGAGACCATGTTTACTTTTCATTTTGGGGTCCCCAGAAGCAAAAAATACCATCCGTTTGAATTTTTATATATATATCTATATATATATATATATATATATATATATATATATATATATGTCTGTTAACACGATAGCGGCCGTAAATATGGTCCGATCTTAATGAAATTTGGTACAGACGTGTAAAGTGGTAATCACTCAGACGAGTTCGTGAACCAGCCCAATCGGACCACCGGAAGGGGGGGTAAAGGGGGATAAACCCCCCAAAAATGGGTTTTTTGAGTTTTTCACATAGAAAAATAAAATTTATCAAATTTTTTTGGCACCATTGAATTCAGCTCAAAAAAAAAAACAATTTAGTATTTTGAATTACTGCTCTATGTCCATTGGTTACCGAGATATTGAAAGTGGTAAACACAGTACGTTGTCTCAATGTTAACCTTATGGGAAATAAGTAAAATTCTATATTTCGCTTATTTCTTAACATATCTTGATAAAACTTGGTAAATGGCTTCTTCTAGTTCAGATCTACTAAATATTGAATTAAAACCAACCAGTTTAAACATACCTGTAGCAGCAAACCTGCATACTCATTCCCCATGTTATTCTTATGGAGCTTATAAAAACATGTCAAATCTCGCTATGTTGGATTGAAATATATTGTTTTGCACTTGAAATTCGCTGAGTATGCAGGTCTGCTGCAACGGGGGTATTTAATATTTCTGATAAGTAGTTGTATCTTGAGGCCTACTTCTCAGTTGCTTTGTGCTTTATGTCTGTATGGCTTATCAATACCCAGACGGATATTTTGTTGCCTATGTGGTATTCATTTTCATTTGTTGTCATTTGTATATTGTGTTTTTGCTGGAAATAGAGGTTCTTTTGAGTTTCAAGTTTCTTCTAAGGCAAAAATGGGATTAAATAAGGTGCTGATGATGCCTCTGATAAGATAGGGGCGAAACAATATTTTTCACAACTTTAAGAAAAATAGATGAACAATAGGATAACAGGACAATAAGGTCTATTGTTTAAGGACAATGAGTCTATAGATTGCTACAGACGGTGAGTTTATCTTAATAAAAAAATGAGCTCATAACAATATCCAGTAAACCATTGTATTCTAAAGAAAAGTTTTTTTTATTAGAGTGGTATTGCAAACAATTTACTTTTCCTACAACTGCGCGTAAAGTGTCAGTTTACGCATCGAAAACCAATCGTAAAACAGCTGTTTACTGAGGAGCGAGCGATAATGTCTTTGAAAGTCTTTGGAGCAAGTATAAAGTCTTTAACGCTCGCCACGTGATTACTTTAACGCTTGCCAGCTGATTGCATTGTTACTCGGCACTCTATAGCGCTCCCTTCCGCTTCCGACTGAGCGTGACTTGTTTATAAGCTCAAACTGGTGCATTCAGCTACAATGGATGTAAAAAGTGATGACGAATCTCACTCCTCACGAACCTCAAAAATCATAAAGGGGCATTCAGCTACAACGGACGTGAGTTACTGTGATTCTATTTATCTTTTGGGAAATTAAAACTGCAGTTGTAGGATATATTTACTATGTATTTTGTGTGTAAAGTGTCTTTCTCGCTTTTGCTAAAAAGAACCGCTCTCCACTACGCGTCGCGCAGTAACTGTTTAGCTCAAGCGAGAAAGGCCTACTTCATGCTCTTAACACATAAATAACTATTATTGCACTATCTTCTGTTTATTTATCCTTGTATTTGTTATGTATTATTGTGCATGTTGTGTTGTATTTGTTATGTATGTGTTGTTATGTATTCTTGTTGTGACGCCATTCTGTACATCTTGTACAGATTCATTAAAGAAGTTTTTGATTTGTTTGGTTGTAAACAAAGTGTATTGAGTATGATTTAGTGCCGACGGATAGCACCACTGTTCTGAAACTTCAGCCCTTTACTGTACTTAGGTGAAGCCCTTTCTTCAAATTCTGCAACGTTCTGAAAAATTTACATAAAAATGCAATTAAATTGGCACCTCAATCGTTCAAATCCCTCCAGCCGTTCTCAGATTATGACTGAAAAAACCCCTCACCTATTAATATATTAGTTTTAATTACTAGTGTTGTTTCAACCCACAAGAAAAGTATAAATACTTGGAAAAGTCAATACATTTTTCATCTTTTTCGTCCGTTGACAATGTTTAGTAACATCTAAATATTTTAAGATGTAGAGTTTTGAAACATAAAAATGGCTGCCACTTTGAAATTATCAAATTAGAAACATGAAACTCCACACCAAAGTAGGTCCTACTTTGTGCGATCTACTAGGTGCGAAACTGGTACCTCAAACGTTTTTAGTGTTTTACTTAAATATGAGAAAAATACGTGCAACCTGACAGATGTAGAAAGGAGCGAAACAGATATTAAGCTTGATAATATTTTGAAATGTTTTAATCTCCTAAATAACCTGAAAAGTTTCAGATGGTCAAAGTTGGACACCCTGTAGAAATTAGTAATAACTGTGGTTTGACTATACATAAAACCTCAAAATTGAAGAACGACTCATGTAATACTTTGACTACCTAGCCTCATAAAAATAATTTTTTCATCTTGGACTTTTAAGATTATCTAAATATTAACGTGGTGGAAATAAAATTGCAGGATAAAAGTAAAAAATATTTATTACTTGTATTTACATTTTGTTCCAAAAATATATTCACAATAATGAATAATTGTCAATATTTGCATGAATTTAATGCAAATGATACATTATTTTGTTTACTTACGTCTTCGCAATCTTGATTTTTTTCCGGTGAACATTTTTTGGCCCTAGGCCATCTTCAGCACCTCAAAGAAAATCCTTTACACTAGGTTAAGCCATCTTGTTTTCTTGGCTGTGGGGCCACGCCAATTTGTATTTTACGTCGTGGCCCCACAGCCAAGAAAACAAGATGGCCTAGGGCCGAAACATGTTCACCGGAAAAAAAAATCAAGATTGCAAAGACGTAAGTAAACAAAATAATTAGTTATACGCAATCAGTGCTACATCACAAATTAATACAAATGATACATACTAAAAAAATCAAAAGACAGGCTTACATTAAATCAAAAATTTTTTACATAATTTTTCTTTCCAACGTTATTTTATAAGGAGTCCAAGCCCTGAAAATTTAACATAACATTTGATCCATCCATTCCAAGTAAAAAGCAGTGATGAACTTTTTCAAAAACCCAAGAAAAACTACTGTCAAACAAGCATTTCAATAATATAATTTCACTCTTAAAATAATAAAAAAAAACTGAGTTCCCAAATTTTCGGGCTGGAGTTTGGAACTGAACATTTTGTTAGGGATTTTCAAATGAAAATTTTGCTGGCCAAACAAAGAGACTTTTTCATTCATTAACCCTTGAATGCTAAGATATAAGAATTTATTAAGATGGATTGTAAAAATGTATCTAAAACAGATAACTGTAACTCATAACGACTACTTTTCTGCAGTCTGCTGATTCAATGATACAACTATGAACACAATATTGGTCACCCCAATTCCAATAGTGAACTGTGACTGACTGATAAACTAGGGAGGGACAAAGCAATTTTCATGCACGTACATCTGCTTTTACCAATCCATATGCTGCAGTGACCAAGAACGAACATTTCTGATTGCTCGACCAATTTTAATATTTTTTATATTTAAATGTTGTTAATATTACGTCTGAACAATTTTAATATTGATAGGCGTGCGGGCCAATTTTGTCCCTTACAGTCTTTAGCGATACATTGAATAACTTAAGACTGGTTAATTCTACATAGACAAATTTGCACCATTTTTATTCAAGGAAGTACATTTTGCAATTAAGCTTTTTACAGCCTTAAGCATTAAACTGATCCTAATAGCTCAAATAATCAATCAAATGCTGCTTTTTAAAGCTATAAACTTTTATGAGGAAATACAATACCTAAGCTAATAATAAACTACTAAACTACTTACCAATTTTAGAAGAAAATGACTGAAATGAGTCTTCTTAGTTCCCTTGTAATTTTCTGAAAACCTCATTTGTAAATTCTCCATAAAATATATGACTTTGAGGTGGTAAACTAGTGTAAAAGTTTAAATCTTAAAATTTGATCCTGAACCAAGTTAGGCCTAAAAATGTTTAAAGTTTAGTAAAAACTATATATAAATAAAACATTAAATACGAGGCGATTGATATCAGTGTGCTACCATTTAGTCTGAGAAATATTCTTAAAATTAATTGCTATTTAAGTTTTTTCAATTGAAATGAAATGAAATCTGTTTATTCAGCAAAATAAAGTTACATTTACATACAAATATTTATAATGATAATGCACTGAATTATTTTCCCACATGGGCATAATAAGCCTGTGGATGGGGAAAGAGTTCCAAAAGTCTCTTCACAGTGAAAGAAATACAATTTAATTTTTAATTTTAATTTAATATAATTTTTAAATTAGATTTTAATTTAATCTAGAAAGTTTTAATTTTTAAAAATTTTCTGCCAATTTTTCAACATGTTGTTTAACTTCAGAATTTCAAACTCTATTTTACAGTTCGTACAACATATCTGTTGCTATGGCTGAGTCAGCTCGTTGCAAGGAGCGGGGGGAGGGGGTACTTTTCTAAAAACATTGTTCTACAGCCCCGCTACTTATCAAAATTGATGTTTGCCTCTATTATAGGTTGAAAATACAATATGATATAAGTGGAAACTATAACATTAACTCCATTAAACTCCAATTGGAGTTATTGTGATTAAAATTTTGAAATAACTCTTATAAATCTTCTTGATCGCTGGCTTTCATCAATCTTCTTACAAAATTGGTAAGTAATTTGTTGTATCCAATGGTCATACAAATATTTGCTTATGTACTGTATTGCTTCATCAAAATTTACAGTTTTAAAAAGTAAAAATTTGATTTTTTTAATGTGTGTTTAGTATTTTATTAGCTAATATAGTCAGTTTAACACTTAAGACTGAGAGAACTTAAACTGTAGGATGTAGTTTTGTATAAATAATGGTGTAACTCCATGGAGTTATCCAATGTATCCCTAAAGACCATAATGGGTAAAATTGATTTGCAGTCCTACAATGTGGCTGTACTTCCACAACAGGATGAAAACTTTTTTTCTCAAATCTGTCTTGGGAATGCTGAATTTAGTGATGAGATACTGTTTACAAAAGTATAAAAAAACATTAAAAATGGTCAAGCAACTTTCACGGGGCCCTCAAGTTGTACTAAATAATATAAATTTGTTTACTAGCACAAAATAAGTTTTTAAATTGTAGATTTTTTGTTATAATTGTTTATTTCTACAGGTCCAAAACTCTTAAAATAATGACTTTTTAAGGAGTTAAAAATCCCAAGAATAAAGAGTACTGAATTGGTTATCATGAAGTACGGTACCTATTAAACACAAACACAATTTAAATAATAAAAGAATAATTAGTAAACATTTAAAATATTTAATACCTCTTTTTTCAGAGTTTCAGATATGTTATGCTCAAGTGGTTAAAAAATTATCGTGACTTACAGAAACTATTTTAAATAGTTGTTAATTAATAAGTTAAGTACAAAACATTTTATTTCAAAAGAATTTACCACTTGGAGCTGAATCAACAGGTCAAATACAAAAATGAATCGACCAAAAACTGACACCAAAGCCCAAAAAATAATCATTCAATGTCTGTTGGAAAGTAAACTGTCCATGACTTCAGATCAGGCTGTTACACTAGCTCAGTGCTTCATCGACAATTGACTTTCCACTGATGCAAACTGGAGTTTACTTTTCAGTCTACCGATAGATTATTTGCTTATCAGCTTTGAAAAACAGGATTCAATTTTAAATCTGAATGGATAATTCTTGATACAACTGGCAAAAAAAACAAATTAAAACAGTTAAACTGTTGATTTACTTCCCGTGTGATGTTTCTTCTTGATAGTTTCTTCATAGATCTAAGATTAAAATACAAATACATAAAATTGAATTAAATTGGAACATCGCCTTTTATTCATGATGGCAATAAATTTAGAATAATATTTTTAAAGAATAAATTAACGTATAAAAAAGATCTAGAAGCATGAGGCAATTTCCAAACTCAAATATTTCAAAACTCAATGGCCTTGGGGCTTGCTAACAGGCAAAGAAATAAATCGGGTGAGGTTTTTCCAAATAAATAATAAGCAAAAATAATGTTAATGATACATTAACATAATAATGACTGGCATTATCCATTTTTAAGAAAAACATTCAGTTCTTCTCTAAGCGTAACATATCACTCAAAATGTCATAAACTCAATCTCAAAATTACCTGATATTTATGCTGTTTGCTGTATACGAGTTCAGATATTAAAAATCAATAAAAGTTTGATGACTAATACACATTTTTATTTTATTTACTAGCACGACTAAAACAGATAGGAAAATTTTAGCTTAATACAATGAAGGCTTTATTTTTTTTCTCATCACTCAAGAATATCACTCGACACCCTCGATCAAATGAGCAACTGTTCAAGATAAAAAGCCTCTAACGGTTTTCTGATGAACAAGAGACTTGTTTCACACATGATAATCATCGACCGCAAATTTAAAAACACTTAAATTAAAACCCAACAATAAAAACAACATCATAGTCCAAATATATTTTATATAAGGCGCTATTTCTACTATACAAAGTGATGTCGCATCACATACGTCATTCACAGAATGCACGTCAGAAAGGTAATAGTTCTTACTATTTTGCAAATACATACTTAGAATCGAGTCTACAGTACGTCATAAAATTTTAAACTAGGATCCAATAGGACATATAAAGTCTATTCATTCAATCACAACACGTGTGTTTTGAATTGAGATCTTCATCTCTTTTGTCTACAGTACATCATAAAATTTGAAACTACAATCCAATAGGACATATAAAGTCTTGACGTTTAGTTTCACTTGGAGATCTTGACCTCTTTCCAGTCATTTTGACCCCTGCCTACAGTTTCGTAAAATTTGAAACTATTATCCAAAAGGACATACAGAGTCATAATTCAATCACAATAGGTTCTGCGTTCGCTTTGAGATCTTAACCTCGGCGAACTTCTTGCTAAAAAGCGAGTCTACAGAATGTCATAAAATTTGAAACTAAGATCCAATAGGACATGGAGTCTTATCATTCGATCACAATAGGTTCCGAGTTCTGCTTGGAGATCTTGACCTCGGCGAACTTTTGGCTGAGGAGTTTCATGACGGTCGCGTGCGGCGCGTTGTTCGCCTTCTTCACTTCCGCGTAGTTCTGCTTCACAAAGAGAGCGAAACCCGTGGGCCCGCGCGGCCGCACCTGGGTAAATGAATATAATTTAATATAGATGTTATCTATCTCTGAGTTACCATTTTTTCGCTGTTGTATGAATTTAATTGTAATTGGCATTCATTTTATTTAAAATTACGAATAATCAAACAGTCTGATCAAGTGTTACTATTTAATGTACCATTTTTTATTGCTTCATTAGGAATTCCTTTTCAAGTCACAACATCATTACTTTTTCTAGGTCTAGAAAATTTTGTAATATTGAGAATATTTCTAAACATTCTCAAGAGTAAATTATTGAAATAGATTATATCGAAAACTTGTTGTTCATGTGTACTTTAAATGAATGTAAAATAAATAAATATTAAAATCAAGGAAGGAAAAAGAAAGTGGGGGGAGAAGTAGGCCAGCTATGGGATGGAGGAAGCTAGGTTTTCTTTTTTCTTCCCCTGTTTTTGATATTTAAATTATTCTGATTGCTGAATGTCCATCCTTCACACAAGGGATGATCAAGCCTAAATTAAATTTAAATATAACAATAACACTTTTATTTTAATAAGTAAACAAAAACATGAAAGTAATCTACAACAATGAGAATGAAACAGCTGTATATGTACTGTATCGATCAGCGAAACTAACTGCCATAATTGCAATATTGAAAATCTAAACAAGAATCATTCATGGGAAAATTAAAACCCCCTTTTTGTGACCCATAGTGAGTTACAAAAATCGATGTAGCTTACATCGTTCTGAAGCGTACATTGACAACCGAAAACAGGTCTTCATCCCACAGTAAATACAGTTAAGTCACTATAATCCAAAACTCGGTGATCCGAAATGCTGCTGAGAGGGGAAATTCTACCCAATTGTTGGTAAAAAAAATATTAGAACGTTTGCTAAAGATGTACATGGCCATAAATTGGATTGTGCGTAAATGTCAGGAGTAATTTTGTAAACGATGTTCGCACGTGCTTTAACCAACCACTGGTGGGGAGATGAAACATACTGATTGCAGGTAGCGGTAGAAATAACTTTGCAATAAAAGGGAACAACTGTGAAATTTGTATTTACCGATCGCAGAAATAACTTTGTTAAAGAAGTAAATGACCTAAGTAAGTGGTAAAATCAGTGCCAGTGCAAAAGCAGAGCAATGTGATAGTGGTAGAGGCCGAAATGGTTACTAGCCAGTCAAATAGTGTACAAAATGTAAATAGTAGTATAAGTTTAAACTAAGTATTGTTGACAATGACAAGGTTTCAGCAATATCAAATAACAAACACAAGGCAATAATAGCATTTCAAAAGCACCAATCCAAGGCTAACTATGAAAGTTTGACTATTTTTCATCACAATATACAATGTTTATCCATAAGAAAAGATATACTTTTAGAAGAGTTACAAGATTCTAACCCAGACATTGTTGTGCTTACGGAGCATAAAATGACTATGGCTGAAATTGAGCGTGTTAATTTAGGACAATTCACAGTAAGCTCCGCATACTCCAGAAGAAAATTTAACGGTGGGGGCGTGATGATTTTATCAAACTCTACAAAAAGTAATCTTAAAGTTAAACCAATAACTCTGCCAATTATAACTGGCTTATTGGAAGAAATGATTTTCGAATGTTGTCTGGCCGAAATAAAATTAGGTGATTTTAACTTTATTCTGGCAGGGGTATATCGTTCGCCAATTCGCCATAACGAAAATTTATTTCTGGATAAACTTGATGTCGTTTTGGAGGTCCTTTGCAAAAAATATGAATACATAGTTGTAGCCGGTGATGTTAACATAGATGTACTTGTGCCCTCTCTAACCCATTCTAGGTTGAAAAATATTTTACGTTCTCACAAAGTGGCAGTCATGGTTGATTTTCCTACAAGGGTTTGCAATACCAGGGGCAGCGCCATTGACAACTTTTTCACTAATATTGAAAGTGAAAAGCTAAAAGTTTCAGGTTTAATAACAAATATATCTGACCACGATGCCCAAATAATTAAAATTAACTGTACCAAAACTGCTCATTGCCTAAAGAAAAAAAATGTAATAACTTACTCACGGAAGTTTAATCAGTATAACAATGAATTATTTTCGAAAATGTTAGAAAAGGAGTCTTGGATTGATGTAATGAATGCTAAAATAACAGACAAATTTGATGTTTTTTATAATATTTTCACATATTATTTTAATTTGTGTTTTCCTAAAGTTAAAAGTAGGGTAAAAGATAAAAGCACTAATTGGGTAACTAAAGAATTAATCGCCAAGAAAGATAGTATGACTTCTGTTACTAAAGCAATCAGAGATCAAGATGAAAAGGTTGATCAGCAAATTTTAAATCGTCTTAAGGTGGATTATAGGCAAAATGTTCAAGAGGCTAAAACTAGTTATTATAATAATTTAATTGAAAGTTCAACTAATGTATGCAAGACTACATGGCAAATAATTAACAATGAAGTAGGTAGCAAAAACAAAACACAAGAGAATGTAATTAAACTTTTAGCAAATGACACTGAAAATCCAAACATAGTATGTCAAAACATTAATAATTATTTTACCAATGTTGTTGAAAAAAATATTGTTCCAAAGATGTCTGTCAGCCTTAATCGGAAAAGTCAGAGGCAAAAGGTAGACTTCACAAATAACTCATTTTCTCCTAAGCAAATCAGTTATGAGGAATTGGAACAGATTATTATGCGATTTGAAAACAAATTGTCCTGTGGATGGGATGAGGTGCCAATCACAGTTATTAAATATTCTCGCAGACAGTTGCTCAAACCTTTGCTTCATTTAATAAATTCTTCTTTAATTACTGGTATATTTCCAGAAAAATTAAAACTTTCGAAAGTTAAACCTTACTTTAAAAGTGGAAATCAAAAGGACTTGGCAAACTACAGACCCATTTCTTTAATATCCTCTTTTGCCAAAATTTATGAAAGAGTAATGAGTCTGCAACTTGCCAAATTTCTTGAGGAGAATAATATTTTTGATGATGAACAGTTTGGTTTTAGGCGTGAAAAATCTGTTGTAACAGCAGCAACTGATTTTATTGAGTCCGTAATAAACTCGATTGACAAAAAAGAATTGGTTGTTGGTATCTTCATGGATATGACCAAAGCTTTTGACAGTGTCTCCCATGATACACTATTAAATAAGCTATCAAACATCGGTGTTAGTGACCTAGGTCTAAAATGGTTCAAATCATATCTTGTAGGCAGAAAGCAATTTGTAGATATTACCTATATTAATGATTTTAACTATTTAACCTCAGCAGTATCAAGCACAAACATAATCAAATATGGAGTACCCCAGGGTTCTATCTTAGGTCCTTTATTGTTTTTGGTATACTTGACAGATTTACCAAAAATTGTTGATTACCCCAATAAAGTATGCCTCTATGCAGATGACCTAAATTTTAAAATTGCAGGGAAATCAGTTCCTGAAGTAGAAATAACTTCTTTCATTAACTTGTCTCGAACCTCACAATTTCTACAAGACATAAATTTGCTTCCTAATCCCCAGAAAACTAAATACATTCAATTTTCAAGCGGTAAAAATCATATTAACAAAAATTATAACATTTTCATGGATATAAACCTATTGGAGGAGGTGGATTCCTTAAAATTTTTAGGCCTCACCATAGATAAGCAATTAAACTGGAATGAACACGTCAATCTTGTCATTTCAAGGATTAGTTCTGGGTTATATGCTTTAAGACAAATGGTCAAACTAACTAGTATTGAAATTTTAAAACAGGTCTACTTTGCTTTCATAGAGTCACATATAGCTTTTGGTTTATCTTTATATGGAGCAACATCTTCAAGTAATCTGAATCAAATTCTAATTTTGCAAAAAAAAGCTATCAGGATAATATTGAAGTTAGGCTATCTAGATTCTGTGAAAGAACATTTCAAATCTTTAGGATTTTTAACCGTTCACGGATTGTATATTTTTCAAGTAATTCTTCAAGTAAAAAGGAATTTGGAACAACTACCCATGTTAGGAACTCCTCATAACTACAATACAAGAAACAGTAATCTGCTGGCCTTTGACCGACACAGATTGGAATTGTACAAAAAGAAACCAATTTATGCAGGGATAAATTTTTTTTTAATTATTTGCCATTGGATCTAAAAGAGATAGGTAGCCTCAGCACTTTCAAGAAAAAACTTAAAAGATTTTTAGTAGGAAAAGCTATTTACTCATTTCAGGAATTCTTCGAAAATTCTTAGTTTTCTCCTTATTGTTTATTTTGTCTGTAATTCTCATCATATATTGTAATATATTGTATATATTTGTTCTTTTTTCAACCAATTTAATGTATGTAAGGAACTTATTTTGTTTAAGTCATATGAGCCAATTATGTTTTATTGTTAGACGCCAATTATTATGTTGACGCCATTCTTGTACACTTGTACTCTATTGAATAAAGATATTATGAAATGAAATGAAATGAAACCATTTAGTTTGATCGTGCACATTTACTATTAGCAGATATTCAGTGCGGCAACAGCTGAAGTAAGTTATTTGCACAGACGATCGCGTATCTTTTATCAATCGCTGTTCATGCATAAAATTAATCGTGCGTGTTTGGTGATCGCGGGTAAACAGCAGGAATATATCGAACATTGTATTTAATAATTTTTTTTTAAGAAATAATTCCGCTTAATCCAAAATAGTTGTGGTCACAATCATTTCACATTATTGAGACTCCACACATACATAACATATACATACAGCGTATATAACATATACATACAGTCATTGAATTATTTGAGAAATCAAACTGGCCACTTACAGGAGTAGTGTGACCAGTTGCAAACAAAATAAATTACAAACCACAAAACTAGGCCTACAGAGTCTAGCATTATTCTAACAACATTTAATCTGCCTGCTGTAACATCTGAGATTTCAATTTTTGTTGTAAGGAACAAAAAGAAATACAATCATTGTTTAAATTAAAAAAAGTATTTATAAAGGACAATTGTAATTTAAAATTAAATAAAAATATATCCATGCCATAAAGTTATTTAAATATCTTATATCCAGTTGAGAAAAAAGCTAAGTGATTATTATTTTACCAAAAATTTCGAGATAATTTATATTCTTGATTTGAAGAGGAAGCCTATTGAAGTATTTGAGACCCAGATATTGAAAAAAAAAAACGGTGGAAAATTGTTTTATTTACTTCAAGTATCCTGTCTCTGGAATATTATGTTTTGTGTCTTAGCAGACCGCATCACTGAAATATTCCTATTTTACGAGTTGCCCTGTCGGCAGCTGGCCCGTGTTTGTTAACATTACGCAATTGGGGTCTGAAAACGTTTGAGTGACCTTAAAATTGGGGAAAACTTTGAAACCGGTGGCCTAAGTGATTTTCTGGAAGATACAGATAGTGAGAGTAGAGATGAAACAGATTGAGAAAAATTAACAGTCGAGTGTTTGCTCGTGAATACTGCAAGATGAATCGGTTAATCTTCCAGTTCGTCCCGGGCCTACTGCTGATAAATTACCCCGAGTACAAAAATGTTTATGAAAAATTTATTTTAAAACTAACACATGGCAGAGAGGAATGTCTACATCCTCATGTTCCATTCAAAGTAGAGGAATTTACTTGTGTATTAAAAAGTATCCGGCCTGGGGGTTTATAGGGGTAACAAATCGATTGGACTTTAAGAGATTAATATTTTGAAAGTACCTCGGTCTGAGCGTCCGAGCCACTGGTGACACTCTCCGACCCCATCTTGGCTGTCACAAACACCTGGAACTTGCCGAAGCAGTAGCCGCAGCGCTTGCGTTCCGTGTCCAGCGACTTGGTGTGTCGTCCGATACTGCAACACAACAACATCGTCAACACAACAACAACAACATACTCCCCGCCGCCATCTTTGCCGTCACAAACACCTGGAACTTGCCGAAGCAGTAGCTGCAGCGCTTGCGTTCCGTTTCCAGCGACTTGGTGTGTCGTCCGATACTGCAACACAACAACATCGTCAACACAACAACAACAACACACTCCCCGCCGCCATCTTTGCCGTCACAAACACCTGGAACTTGCCGAAGCAGTAGCCGCAGCGCTTGCGTTCCGTTTCCAGCGACTTGGTGTGTCGTCCGATACTGCAACACAACAACACCGTCAACACAACAACAACAACAAAAACAACAACACACTCCCCGCAGCCATCTTGGCTGTCACAAACACGTGGAACTTGCCAAAGCAATAGCCGCAGCGCTTGCATTCCGTATCCAGCGACTTGGTGTGTCTTCCGATACTGCGACACACAACATCGTCAACACAACAACAACAACAACGCCTGGAACTCCGTGTCCAGCGACTTGGTGTGTCTTCCGATACTGCGACACAACAACATTGTCAACATAACAACAACAACAACAACACACTCCCCGCAGCCATCTTGTCCGTCACAAACACATGGAACTTGCCGAAGCAGTAGCCGCAACGCTTGCGTTCCGTGTCCAGCAACTTGGTGTGTCGCCCGATACTGCAACACAACAACACCGTCAACACAACAACAACGACAACAACAACACACTCCCTGCAGCCATCTTGGCAGTCACAAACACCTGGAACTTGCCCAAGCACAAGTCGCAGCACTTGCGTTCCATGTCCAGCGACTTGGTGTGATCTCCGATACTGCGACACAACAACACCTTCAACACAACTACTGACTAGATAGTCTAGTAGCGCTCACCTCATAACCTGAGGGTCGCCAGTTCGGTTCCTGACAGGACAGAAACTTGGTCCAGTTGCCATTTGTCATTCAACTATGAATTAATGATGCTATCAAACGAAAGGTTAGATAGTAACAAGACCCATGTTTGGACCATTCTCAATCAAAACGTTAAAAATGCCACTAGCGTTGAAATACACATAACAAAGGAGAACATCAACAAAATCTGTACTGTAGTCAGGGACCCAGCCACCTCTATCATGTATTTTAAGCGAGAAGGTGCCATCCAAAAGCACTTTTGTTACCTATTGAACCTTTTATTTCATAATCTGGGGCATATGAAAACCAATGGTGGATTGAAATACTCTATTGCAAAATGGTATTTATAATGTGCTTAACCATAAAACTTTTTAACAGTACTAATAAATCACAAATTATTCATTTAAAATCTGCTGAAAAGAAAAACAATTTGGAATTTAACATGGCTGTAGAGGGAAAAGCGATCAAAATATCATTACAAAATTGTTGCACACTGAGTGAGGGTAGATGGCTTACCTGTATCCGCAGGACATGCATTTGTAAGTGAACTTGGTGGAGATGGCGTAGTCGTGGCAGCGCTTGATCACCGGCAGCTCCGGGAACCGACGATTCGCCCGGTCAGCCCTGCACACGTACATTGTACATTACTTGACATGGCGACCTACCCAGGCAGGTATTATAAGCAAAGGATATACCTCTTTAATCTGACGGAAGTCCTAAAGAGAAGAAATGCCAAGAATTTGTGTGTCTTCTTTTTATTCAGTTTTGTTCTGTGCTCCACCTGTTTTCATCTTCACCAAGTGGGCTAGCTGTCTATCCCCTGCCTTTTTACCTGATCTTTACAGCCCAGAGCTTTTCAAAATGAACCTAACATTATGTGTACATTTAGTGTTTCTCTGTGCTTCTGCTCAGAAACAGTGAGAAATAGCTCACTTGAAAGTTATTTCCTCAGGTGAGCTAGCTGAATTCTTTCCCATTTGTAACTGTAACTGTTGGAGTTGTTGGGTGGATGTGCTAGGTTGTTAGAAATAGCTAAATATGGATTAAGACCGGAATAAGAATCTATGGTGGAGTAAGGTGATCCTGCATTTTCAGGAAAGGATTGGTCAGACCAAGTAATTACTGAAACTGTGAAGGGGGTAGGATAATTTAATCTAAGTGGAGGGTTTACCCTGAGGCCAATCGTGCCCATTGTCATATATTCACCTTAAGCCAGCTTTGATGAACGATAATTAAGTAATTAATTCCATGTACAACTATACAGGGTGTTTCCAAATTGTTTGGACATACTTTGTGGACTTGTTCCTTGGCTAAGACAAACATAAAATGCCATTTAAATATTTATTTATTTATTTATTTCATTTTCAACGGCTGAAGCCAATACATAAATGGATACAGAAAGTGAAAACATGCATAAATATAATGCAGGACAAAATTACAAGATGCAGTTGATATTTTACAATGTATAAAAAATAGTTGTTGAAATAATTCTTAAATTGAATAACTGGGAATAGGACTACCATGCAAATACAATGTATATACAGTGCAACAACAAACCAGAACCAAGCAATTAAGCAAGCAAAGGCAGTGTGGGTAAAATGTGAACAAACATAACTCTAAGATTCATTAACTACAAGGCTAAGAGATAACAATTCTTACAATAGAGAGGAACAAAATTGCATAAATAAAAATGACTAACAAGCATTAACAAAGTCAATAATCATATCAAAGACAAGCAATCAAGCAAACCCAGGCAGTTATGGGTTAATCTGAAAATACAATGATGAATTCAACAAACAATGATGAAATATGGGTCTATAATGTCTAGATTTCTGTCTGTCGGTCTGTTTGTGATTTTTTTAAATTATTTTATATCTTAGGCATTTTTCAAGATAGAAATTTCGAAATTGGTACAAATGTGTAGTTTAGAAGGTAAAAGGAGCTTAAAAATTTTCTTTCAAATATCTCAAGCCGTTTCAATATGGCGGCCATTTAAAATATTTAATGCAAAATTTCATGAAAACCTTAATTATTAAGAAAATTGTTTTATGATTGAAAAGATAGAGAATTTAAATCCAAATCAAATGAGACCTTGTTTGTTCAAATCGGATCACAAACAACCAAGTTATCAGTTTTTTCCTAAGTTCAGTTATGCAATTTAATAGGCCTGCCATACATGTACGGCCTGTTAAATTGCGTATCCGAATATAGAAAAAAACTGATAACTCAGTTTGTGATCCGATTTTAACAAACAAGGTCTCATTTGACTCTGATTTAAATTCTCTATCTTTTCGATCACAAAAACAATTTTCTTAATATTTACGGTTTTCATGAAATTTGACATTAAATATTTTAACGGCTTGAGATATTTGAACGAAATTTTTTAAGCTCCTTTTACCTTCTAAACTACACATTTGCACCAATTTTGAAATTTATATCTTGAAAAATGCCCAATATATAAAATAATTAAAAAAATCACAAACAGACAAGACAGAAATCTAGGCATTTTAGACCCATACTTATATGGCATTTTATGTTTGTCTTAGCCCAAGGAACAAGTCCACAAAATAAGTCCAGACAATTTGGAAACACCCTGAATAATACAACTAACTAGCATGTGATTGAGAATAACTAACTGTCAGAATAAAAGCATAATGGTCTCTAACCACTGATTACTATGATTCTGAATAAAGGTTTAATGTATTGTTGAATTAAGTAATGGTTGGCACGTTAGATCTGTGAAACAATATTTAATACCTGTTGAAAGCTACATTAGTAATATTTAAAAGGGTCGCTTCTGGAGAAGTGAAACCTACAGAAAACTACATCGTGAAACCCCCAACTGGTATTTTCCCCCGGCACCCTGAAACCAAGCTAACTAAAACATGATAGTCGGTTGATAACCAACTTAGAGAAAAGTATCCTAATACTTAAGGGCTAGTACTTATCCAGTTAAATAAAGGATGTTGGTGGGTCGGCCAGCAATAGCGAAGTGGGACGTGATGAGGGGTTTCAAATCCTAAATTTTCGTCTGACTGACATTTCTAGAAGGTTCGGATGGACTGGCCTTTGTTAAGGTATTATGGCTAGTTCCTGATTTCACACTATATATATGATAGTGACGTGCAAGGCACACTTTCTTGAACAAAATCCTGATTCAACGATTAGATAGCTTTCAGATGTAAATGTTTTCCAAAACTGATGACGGAGTGTGATGTGTGGGTGGGGTAGTTACCAGGAGCGCCAGATGGGTCCGTGGCCGTCCGAGGTGGCGTGCAGGATCCATGTGGCCGCATGACAGAGCTCGTGGATCAGCGTGTCGCGCAGCCGATCCGCCCGGTCCAGGATCTGCAATCACCCAAAAATAGTATATTTCTTCACTAGGATCAAAAGTAGGGGTGTGCAAGTTGTGATTTTTGAAGTCGAGTAGAGTTTTAAAAAATACTCGCGAGTTTCAAGTTTTTTACGAGTCGAGTATTTTGAATAGTACAAGTTAATATTCATCATACTTATTATTGAACACATACTATGTAATATTTTTTAGTTCTTAAACTGGGAAGTGTTCCTATGAGTTAAATCTAAACCCGTTTTCAAATAAAATTAAACGACAATTAAGGTCACTCTTAACATAATTTTATATTAATTATTATTCAATATTTGATTAAACTTTCAGCACAATGAGGTAAAAACCAAGCAACATCTGCACCTGTTTGCTTTAAAAAAAGGGTAGGCCTATTTGTAACATATTATTGTTGGTTTAAAAATTAAAATTTAATCTGTCTCACTGAACAGAAAAGATCAAGTAAGAAAATATCTCAAATCGTAGAAAGGAAAACAATACTAAACTAAATTTATTGATATTAAAAACTCAAAAACCACTTCAATTTCAAATACAGTAAAATAACAAAAGTTTTATGGTGGCTGTTCATGACTTAAGGGCTTATGTAGGTTTTCATGACTTTATGAAAACGGCCATAAAATGCAAACCCGCTTAACAATACAAGGTAAGTGGCGGGAGTAACTACTCAACTCGAACTTCCAAGTATTTTTCAAAACTTTGAGTCGAGTCGAGTAGTCTAAACTCGGCTCGGAAAAAGCTCGATAATCGAGTACTCGCACACTCCTAATCAAAAGTGAACCTTTTCAATACAAGCAAACTGGAGCTTGCTGGGAAATGAGCGAGTATTCAAAAGACTGAAAAGACACTTTTGATCTTAGTGACGAACTATATTTATCGTCATATTGCAAAAATCCTTAAGTTTTAAATCAAAACTAAAGTAAAATTTACATACTGTAGTTTATAACCTCAATGTTTCTTTCCACTTGTCTCTTGAACTTGAAACAATCAGATCAGCTATTGCGCATGCGCAGGTTCATTCCTAACTATCGATTGTTGATTCGATAACTTTAAACTGATTATTGTCGTTTGAATCAATCGGTTGTTCTTCAAAACAAACATTCAAAATTTATAACCTTTAATCACACGCTACTAAATAAAACCCCTTCAGTTCTCTTAGCCACTTTTATTAAAATACAAAAGGCTCTTACGAATCGTTCGGCCTACTTACTTATTCCATCATGTTACTCACAGTTTTACACCAGTGATGTACAGGAAACCAGCCCTGACCCGTAATGATCGTAAAAATGAATGTTTCGATTATATGTAATCTGATGAAAACAGTAGAACCCCTCATAACCGGCCTCCACGGGACCGAGCCCAGGCCGGATAACGATTTGGCCGGATAATCCAACCTATTATGAAAACGATAATTTATACCTAAGTAATGATGTAGCTAGTGAATTAAGTCCAAAGTAGACTCGCCTTTTTGGATGATTTCATGAAGCATGAAGTCACAGTGAATTGGTGGACTGGCATGTTTAAAAAATGAATGTGTATATTAATGCTGCAATGTAATTGGGTGTGTGCCTATTTTGTAGTATTTGAAATTAAACAAATAAATAAATTTCAAAAATACACATGTTAGTAAAACTAACACCACACATCATTTGGTAGACTAATTGATCTCGTTTCACCTATAGTTTTGAATTGATTAAATACGTAATTTCTTTATTGGGTAGTATTTTTTACCGTCATAGCTTTCACGTGAATGCCTGCCACAGGCTTACAATGAAACTTGACCAAGCAAAACAATTAATAACCCCACTAGATATGTATTAAAAACAGTTTAGAAGTTACTAGCTTAACTGCGTACTGTACACGTAGCACTCATAGCAGTACGAATTACTGGCTCAAGTTCACTATCGCCGAATTCGAGTGGATCCTACTTGCCAAAACATTCGGCGAGCACTTCGCCGCGTGTGGTGAGAGTAGCATAATGTGGAGTCTTGCTGTACGTACCAGTTCACATTCGTATTAGCAAAGATTATTCTGTTTTTTGGTGGTAAACTGGAGCCATAAATAAATATAGAGATAATAAAACGTAAACAGAGTGATATCCAAGACATAATCAGAAGGAATATGCGTCAGTAAGCGTGAGAAATATGTTTTGATGAAGGCTTCTGAGAAGCGGCCGGATAAACTGAGGGCCGGTAAAACCGAGGCCGGATATGAGGGGTTCTACTGTATTGTTTGATTATTTATCTCGAATCAAAAGAATCATCATCAATGATCTTTTTGGTCCTAGGAAAATAATTATCATCAAATCATATGTTATTATCCAAGGACTAAAAAGAACAACTTTTGAATCCCAAAGCATGTGTCAAAAGCAGCTGTTTTTGAAGCAGTATGACGAAAAGGTTTTTAACTGTTTCTGAACAGTATACCTTGGATTATCCAGACCTCACATTGTACGAATCCTGATTCAGATCCGCTTACCTTCAAATAAAAATATAAAAATCACAGTTTTACATGGGTCAAGTGGAGTGTTTTCTATGAGTAAGATGCAACTGCGATGCAACACATTTTGATATAACAAAAACTGAAGTCGCTGCAATACATGAACAGTAAACTGCAGCATTTTTGTATGACAACTGGTTGAGTTTGTCACTATGAGCGCTAGCAGTAATCAACACACGCATGATCTACAGCAATTTTGCAGGTTAGTTTGTTACTATCACTTGTTTTGTTTGTAGTTTGTGAAAGCTTGGTGTGAGATGACATGAATTATTTTTATTGAGTGTGTAAAGCACATTGTACACTCTTTTTTCAATTAAACTAATTTTATTTAAGAAATGGTACAGCGAGGTCCAAAAAGTATTTACATTATTCAGAAAAGACAAATTTTATGCATATTTTAATATAAATTAAGAAATTAAGTATTCTTAATATATTGTTTTCAGCATCTGTATAACCCAGCAGGGGCTGGGTTCGCAATCACTATTTAGAAAGTGTTTTGAAAATTATAATGACCTCAGATTATTTGGATTTGTTACCCAGAACAATTTTCTGCCACCTTCACCAGATAATCTGAGGAGTAACTGTACTTTAACAAGAATCAAAATACATTTTAATTAACATGAGAATATTCAAAGACGTTCAAAACCTGATGATCATATAAAACAGCAGGTTACTTCATTTTGTCCCCTTGCTGTGACAGTAACCTAACCATCTTAATTTACATTTAAACCTGTAGTTACCACTCTATATCGAGAAGTAAGGATTCTGGTCGATAGCGAGAGAAAATAGACCAATTCCTGATACGTTTTCTTACTTTTATTAGGCTGCTTAAAACTATTATATGTATAAAATCTATGATCTTAGTAGATTATTCATATTTATTTGTTTTCAATCTGATTCCAACTCAGGATTTATGGTTTAAGAGTGGGTTCCTTTCCACAGTCTAATTCCCTTTGCCTAGGCTATTTTATTATGCCCTATCTTTGTATGAATGTGTGTGCCAACTTGTAAAACAAAGAAAAGTTTTAGAATAAAAGATCAATACATTTGAGCTGATTAATGATTTTTAACTAAACAAAGACAGTTTAATGCTGATGGTACTGTAACGTGTCAAAAATGAAAAGGTTCATTTTCACACATTACATAATTATTATTTATTTTATGATATTTTATGACAGATTATTGTCAAAGGGATATCTATAATTAAGTTCATTCCACGAAACAATCTTAGTATTTTATTTCAAACAAAATTCAAGAAATCGGACAGGCTTTGGTCTGGGCCTGCGCATCAGAGCATTGTTGACTCGGCGCCCGGTGTCGCGGAGGGGGGGAAGGCAGTCGCGCATGCGCACAAGTCAAAACTCGCTCCCCTGGCCTCCGCCGCGGTCACGACAGTCAGTCGTCAGTCTAGTCTGAGACGAGCGAGAACCCGAGCGACACCGCTACTACTAAGGTAGGAAAATCAAACTCTTACGACCACTAATTAATACTTAGACGATTTAACTTCCCATATTAGAGAATTGAGCTCTGCATTTAATACGATTTGCGAATTTCCCGAAAAATATAATATTGATTTGGCAGAAAATAGTTGTTTATTTCGAATACGAAAATTTGATTGAGTTTTGAATTTTTAGACAAATAGTCACGGAAGTCCATATTATTTTAAAGAGTGATAATAATTCGAGTATTATTATTTTGCAAGGAACTATTGATTTACAACTGGGATTGATACCAATGCACTATTAGGCCTAAACGAACCCAATTACCGATTACCTAATTTAGACTTGCTTGACACTTAGCTTGCTGCATACCTGTCGAAGCATGTTTGCACTGCACTGAAATAGTAACTTGGAAGTTTTACTCACCTTTTCAGCTATCCAAAATATAAATACCAGCTTGCATTCATCCTGCTTATTTAGCAATATCTGTTTGTTGTTATTATTGTTTCTAAAATTGCCTGATTTATGCTGATCATGTTTGTGCTGCCTAAATTTAGCATGTTGAATATGCCTCACCTGGCTTAGAGCTATGTGTGAATTATTATTCCACCTATGTAACCTGCTTGTTTCCCTAACCCGATGGTATATTTCCTTCCTACAGACGCCCGTCTGGCCAACATTTGAACCGACCTTACAGACGATCGTCTGGACCTAGCGACAATAGGATTGTGGGTTGTTTGGGGATATTTTGGTGAATTAATAATATAAAAAGAAATACCTACGACCGATTGGCGATTATACTGGGTATTTTGTAGGCGGATTTAGATACATAAAAATTGCTTTGTTGAGGTTTAGGCCTAGACTGTGGTCACATATTATCGACCTTTGAGATTATTTGGTTTGGCGTGAAATTAGTAGTGGTAATGTGGTCATAATTTCGATCCCGTGATTTCCTTGCAACCTTTCACTCTCTCGAACCATACCTTACCGACGACCGTCGGGACCCCTGTTCCCTGCCAACTAGCGTTGGGAACCCAGGCTCCCGATTATCCGAACCCTCCGTTTCCTACCAACGGACGTTGGGTTTACAACTCAGCCTTTTTGGTTTGTAAATATAAATAAATAAATAAATATCTTTAATTATAAGTACAGGTAAGTGACTCTTATATTTTCTTCTTAATTCTAATTAATTATTATTGTTCAAGATGGCGTCATTATAATTAGTGTGATACTAGCCTATTTAATATTTAAATTTGAAATAAAAGAATGGTAATCTGTTACAAAACTATTATTTATTCAACAATAACAATAAATATGAATATCAAAATTGAACTCTAGGGGGACGTACAAGGATTATTACAGTGGATGGGGTTAGATAAAATTACTTATGCTAATTGGATTAATATGGTACAATTTAAGGGCATTAGCTCAGTTCTTGAGAAGCATGATCTCTTCACATAGGGTTCTGGGAATCGTGCGGGCATGACATTGAAAAATTAATTTGTTTGAATATCACAATCATAAATACTTTTAAATAGAATAAATAATTTTGATAATAATATAAATTGCCAATTCTGATCTCTTTTTATATTTAATTAAATCAAGTCTTTGTTTGAAAGTCTGTTCCTCTTCAACAATGGTTGGTGAAGTAAATTTTGGATTGGTCTTACCAAGAGTTTATCTCTTCACCCTGATCTTTTCTTCAGATAGATAAATTTGGCCACTTAAAGGGGAATCAACTAAGATCAGGTTTACCGCTGGCTAACCAAAAAAAAAAAAATCTACTAATTAAGGGGGATGAAATTTAAAATTGGAACGAGGTCCAGGTACAATGAAGTTAACACTTGGCCATCTCTCTCTGGAATAGAAGCTGGAGTCCTTTACAATGGTTCCACTTTTCACTTTAACAATGTAACACATGGTTCACTAACTTGGTCTTTGGTAAACACTTCACTGAATTATTAGAGATCAAATTTTGAAAAACATGCTATATAAAATAGATAATTTGAGATAGCGTTCCCTGACCCATAAATATAAATTATATTAAATTATGAATACAGCTGATCTAACTTAACTTATCTAAAATTTTTATGGTAGATGGTAATAAATTAATGAATGATTTTAGGAAAATAACATTATCAAATAATTTATATTAACTGAGTGATATACTAGGTTGACATATTATATACAAATAATTATTAAGCTGTGTGTTTGTTTATTTATATGGGTGTTCATTTATGAAATTTAAATGTAAATGTTTGTGAACTATTACAATATCCCCTCAGAGTTGAATTAATTTAAAGAATTGAAATTAATGAAAACTCGATAATAATAGGAACAAATATTTACAAAACTATACTAAATGATAAAATATTTATTTATAATTTAAAATGATGATTTCTTAAAACTAAATGGATTATATGACCTAATATTTACAATCATAACTTCAGGTCCTAATACTGTCCACGCGCACTTCACTTATTTCAAATTTTGTTTCACTGTTCAACATTTATTACACTATTGTTTATATTTACTGGAGTCTTTTATCCCCTCAATCCATAAATAAACAAATTAATCTACAACTTTTAATTAGTTGTCCGTGTATTGTCCAAATGTTTATATAACTGTTAATAACACTATTTACACTGTATTTATTGTTGATCTCGGTTTGGCGTTATATATTTTCTAAGAGCAGTTACATGGTAGGGTCCAAACTCTTGTTCTTCATTTAACTTTTGTACAAAATAAGTCGAATGTCCCAGGATACTTGAGATGCGGTACGGTCCTTCGTATATGGCGAATAGTTTGGCTGTTTCTCCAAATGCTGCATTTGATAGTTGATGATTTTTGACCAATACCAAATCGTTTAAATTGAATAATGTTGGTAATACACCGCGGTTAGCTCTTCTTGCTCGTGTTCCCTTCTTTTCTCGGATCCGTTGGGAGGCGAGGAATATCTTCTGTTCTAGTGGGACATCTTCTGAAAATGGGTTTTCCACATATCGTTCCCAGAACCTGAAATCTTTTCTTCCTAACTGTAGTTCATTCGGACTGAATCCTGTAGTTTCGTGAGGAATTTCGTTCAAGTATTCATTAATTTCTGTTATACACTGAGCCCATTTTCTGTGTTGTCTTGAGCAGTATGTTCTTAAGCAGCGCTTCACTTCTTTAATAGGTCTTTCGGCCATATTAAATTGGGGATGGTACACAGGGTTAAATATTGGAATAATATTGTTTTCTTCTAACTTTCTTATCCATTTGTGGCTCTTAAATTGCGTACCGTTATCACTTTGGATCCTCTGGGGTATTCCATGTTCTATAAAGTGTTGGTTAAACAATTTATTTAGTATGGTTTGTGTGGTGGCACGCTGCATTGGGTATAATTTGATAAATTTAGTGAAAATGTCCAGGACAATTAACATGAATTTCACATTTCCTCGGCCAGGCGGCAAAGGACCTATAATGTCGATAGCTAACTGTTCGTTCTTCTGATTACAACTGATACCTTGAGCGAAACCTCTTGGTGGATGAGTATCATTTTTGCACCGTTGGCACGAGTCACAGGATGCCAGGTATTGCCGGATTCTTCGATTCATGTTCTTGAAAATGAAACATTCTCTGAGTAAATCAAAACATTTCTTAGACCCGCAATGGAGGTAGTAGCAATGACACTCCCAAATAAGGCGATTTATGATGGTTTCTGGTACTACTATGAGCCATTTATTAAGGTGTTTTTGGTATAGTATTTCCTGGTGTAATTTATATGATTGTTTGATTTTTGTGTGTTCAAGTGTATCTTGGGGTATTAATAATATTTGACGAATCTCTTGAAGGCGGGGATCTTGTGACTGTAATTTCCCAATGTTTCGGAGATCTTCTTGTAGTCTAGGGTCTGGAATTCTTCTAATATAATTGATAATTAATTCTCTCTGAGATGTTTCCTGGTTCTCTTCAACTGGGTAACTTATTCTGCTCAGGGCGTCGGCTGTCGAATTATCGGCTCCTTTACAGTGATGGATCGTGAAATTGTACTCTTGAATCGCCAATGCCCACCTTGTTAATCTATTATTCAAGAGTTTACAGGTTTTTAGAAATGTTAATGCATGATGGTCAGTTATGATGTTTAATTTTGAGCCCAATATTATATACCGTGTTTTCTGTAAACAATAGATGATGGCGAGTAATTCTTTTTCAGTGGTCGTATATCTTTGCTCTGCTGGCTGCAGTGTCCGTGATAAAAACATAATTGCTGCTTTGTCTCCATTATCTCGGTATTGAAATAAATGTCCGCCTATCGAAAAATCTGATGCATCCGTTTGTAGGTAGAAGGGCTTCGTATGGTCTGGATGGTGAAGAACATTCATTTTTAGAAATAGGTTCTTAACTCTTTGAAAAGTTTTATCATCTTCTTCGGTCCAGATAAATTTTTGTTTCTTTGAGGTGAGGCGTAGTAAGGGTTGGATTGTTTCTGAATACTTGTCAATAAATTTATTATAATAGTTAATGCATCCCAAAAATGATTTTAACTGTGTCCTATTTTTAGGTGTGGGGAAATCGAGGATTGGTTTGACCCGCTCCTGGTCCATCTCCAAACCGGTTTCTGTTAATGTGTACCCCAAGAACGGAACTGAACTTTGACAAAATTTTGATTTTAAAAACTTTATCGTCATATTTGCTTCAGCTAATTTATTGAAAATATACCTCAAATGTTTTAAGTGTGTTTGGAAGTCGGGTGAAACTATACAAATGTCGTCTACATAAATTAAGGTGAATTTTTCTACTTCCTCATCGAAAACTTTGTCCAATGCCCTTACTAATGCTGCCTGAGATGTGTTGATTCCAAATGGTGTAACTTTGTAGTGGTAGGTCTTTCCTCGGAACTGGAATGCTGTGTATTTTCTCGATTCTTCAGATAGTGGAACTTGCCAATATGATGAAGTTAGATCGATACTACTGATAAATTTTGCACCTTGACATTTTGCTAATAATTCATTGACACTTCTATTACATTCGTAATCTGGAATAATAATTTCGTTCGCTTTTCTAGCATCCAAACAAAGTCTTATTTCACCAGTTTTCTTGACGACCGGGATAATTGGGTTTATAAAAGTGCTGTTGCTTCGCTCTATGATCCCTAGGCGTTCCATTTCCCTTATTTCTCGCATGACTGCGTCTTGGTGTGCTAATGGTACTGGGTAAGTATGACATTTAAAATTTTGAGGATTTTCGACTCTTAATACATGCTGGTATTTGTTACATAACCCAGGTTGGTCGGAGAATACATCTTGAAAGTCCAATAACAAATCAGTTAATTGTTGTTTTTGAATACTATTTAGATTTAAATTATTTTTGAGGGATTCTGTAATTATTTCAGGGGATAATTCACATGATGTTCTGGGGTTTGTTTCTTCAATATAATAACACTCTTCGTATGGATCTTCATTGCAGCAGTAATCTTCTAAATTATCCACATTTTTATCATTAGTGATTATATGGCATAAAATTCCAGCTCGATTTGTGTTATTGAATTGAATTACTAAATCTGTATCATTAATATTCATATGCATTTCACCCTTTTCAAAATTTATCTTCATCTTCCAGGCACTAAGTGTATCTATCCCGATAATTACTGATTGTATTAGTTTTGGTACTACGAGCATTTGTGTTAATATAGTTTGTTGACCAATGGTAATAGGAATCATTACGATTTTTGAAATTTTCCGGGATTTTTCATTGGTTGCTGTTCTAATGTGCATATTATTTACTGGTAATTCTTCTATTTTTCCTAATTCACTCCGATTTGATATGTACCAATCTTCTGCTAGACATGTAATGTTAGAACCTGTATCAATGAGAGCTGTAACTTCTTTGCTTTTGATCTTTATTCTTATTTCGGGGCAGTTTTGCGATATAGTCGTATGAGTATTTTGTTCTGTTTCTTCTTCAAATAAAAACTCCCGATCACAATAAATATTGCTCAAAGTTAAACTATTGGTATCTGATTCATTATGCATGTTATTTACATTATTTACAATTTCAATTGACCTCTTATGTCCGACTTCTTTCTTATTTTGCACTGAAGATGTGTTCTTCTGATTTGAGCTATTTACATGGAGAATGAGGTCACCACCATCATCAGTGCCTCTCAGTTTAAATCCTGATTATTTTCCTCTGGCACTAGGTTTGCGTTCTCCTCAATAATGGCAGCGCACACCTGGTTTTGTTCTTGTGTCGGGTGGTATCTAGGCAGTGGTCTTCTCTCTTCAGACGGCGGTTGGTTTGATGGTAGATTGGGAAACTGTCTTAGGTCACGGTAATCGTTTCCAAATCGATGGCGTCGGTCGTCTCTTTGGTACCGATTATCGTGGTGGAGGTGATTCTCATGTCTCCGATTGTACGGGTGGTACTTAGGTGTGTACGCTCGATTGTCCGTGTTTCTTTCATTGTAGTGTTGGTTATGACCTTTTCTACCGTGTTGGTGGTGGTTTCTATTTACATGATTTTCCTCAGGTGTATTTTCCTTTTTATGTTTATGGTTTTCGTTCCTTTGATGGTTAGGTGACCTTGCTTGTTCTCGCAGATCTTCTCTCTGGAGTAGAGCTTCAAAATCGCAGACCGTCTGAATATTTTGAACTCTATAGGCATCTTGGATTATGTCTCCAAAGTGGTTTGATAGGCAATCGAGGATTTCCTTTTCGTCCAGGGGAGGGTTTAGCGATTTAAGGGTCAACACCCGCTCTATAAAATACTCTGATCGGTTCAGATAACCATTTGGCCGATATCGTTCATTTTCGATCCGTTGTTTGACGCCTCTTTGGATATCTCGGTTCCAATATTTCGATTCAAACATATGTTGAAAATCATCCCATGTGTGAATATCAGTTTTGATTAAATTGAACCACTTTGAGGCATGTCCTTCTAGGCACATTTCAATGAGATCAACTAGGCTTTCCGCACTATTATTTTCTGGATTTAACTGTAGGTTTTCCTCATAATATTTCTTAAGTTTGTTTAGAAATTCCTGGGAATTATGTGTCTTTCCATTAAATTTTGGGTGGGTCATTTCCGGTGTTAATGTCGATCTGCCGTTACACACAATATTAATAGGGACGGGCGCTTGTGTTGTTTGAATGTTGGGTGTAGTAGGTATTTCTAATATTTTCTTATGATACGCCTCCACGGACTCAGCCAATTTCGCAATTTGGTATTCATTGGATTTAATGTTTGGGTTCAGTTCTAATTTGACTTGGTTGATTTCAGCTGTTACTTGTTCTTTGATTTGTGTATAATTTTCCTTACAAATGTTTTCTACCTCCCTGTGTGTCTCTAATTGAATCTGTTTAATTTGTTCAGTGATTTTTAATTGGGTTTTACAATTTTCTGATACGATGATTTGACTAACCTCCTGTTTATGTTGAATGAGGTCTTGTATTAAATTTTCTCTGATTTTGTATTCCCCTTGTTCTAATTTAGTATCAATTTGATCGACTTCCTTAGCCAAATTTTCCTGAAGAATTTTAAGTTGATTTATGTCAGTTTTAAGATTTGACTGTTCATTGTGAATTTGTTGAATTTGATTTTCGACCCGGGCAGAGTGATTTTGAAATTCAGATCTTAAGTTTGCATGTTGTATTTTAATATCAGATTTGATTGCGTTCATATCGGCTTTAATTTCATTTCTTAACTCGGTTTTAAGCGCATTCATGTCAGTTTTAATCGCAGCATTGCTCGATTTAATTTCATTCATGTCGGTTCTAAGTGCATTGATCGCCGCTGCTATTTGTACGAGTGGGTCGACACTGTCGACAGCTGATTCAGTACGAGTATGGTCTGGAATCAGCACAGGAGGGACGGTACTTGTGTCGCTCGTCAAAGAAACTATCGTTCTGATTGGTTGTTCCGTTCGGTATATTTCGCTCAATGACGATGTAGCGGGGGAAATCGCCGCGGAAGTAGTGGTAGCACTGATTGAGGTTGGCGTTGGTGTTGAAGTGGGAGACGCCGGCTGGGACAAAATGGCGGAACGTTCTGACATTTCACTCACGGCCGAAATTGTTGTCTCATTATTAGAATCACTCGCGTTGTCGGAATTATTTGAGTCGCCTACCGAAACAATGTTTTCTTTGTTCACTGACGGGTCACTGTCCGATTCGCGGTGTACATTTATTGGTTCCGTGTTATTGCCGAATAAAACAAAACTTGTCTGCTCGGACTGCGTCGTTGAAACTTTAGGTTTGTCGGTTGATCTTAAATGGTATTTATGTTCGTCGCCCATATTAAGGTAGTAAGCACGCAATTAGGATTATTATACAATAAATTGGATATTATACTTATATCTAAATGAGGTGAGATGAGTCTTAATCTAGGCTATCTCCTACAAAATTATCTTCTTGCTATCTCAAATAATGTCTGCGATCATTAACTTTTCATTGTCAATGCCCTTACGTTGCGGCGCCAATTACAACTCAGCCTTTTTGGTTTGTAAATATAAATAAATAAATAAATATCTTTAATTATAAGTACAGGTAAGTGACTCTTATATTTTCTTCTTAATTCTAATTAATTATTATTGTTCAAGATGGCGTCATTATAATTAGTGTGATACTAGCCTATTTAATATTTAAATTTGAAATAAAAGAATGGTAATCTGTTACAAAACTATTATTTATTCAACAATAACAATAAATATGAATATCAAAATTGAACTCTAGGGGGACGTACAAGGATTATTACAGTGGATGGGGTTAGATAAAATTACTTATGCTAATTGGATTAATATGGTACAATTTAAGGGCATTAGCTCAGTTCTTGAGAAGCATGATCTCTTCACATAGGGTTCTGGGAACCGTGCGGGCATGACATTGAAAAATTAATTTGTTTGAATATCACAATCATAAATACTTTTAAATAGAATAAATAATTTTGATAATAATATAAATTGCCAATTCTGATCTCTTTTTATATTTAATTAAATCAAGTCTTTGTTTGAAAGTCTGTTCCTCTTCAACAATGGTTGGTGAAGTAAATTTTGGATTGGTCTTACCAAGAGTTTATCTCTTCACCCTGATCTTTTCTTCAGATAGATAAATTTGGCCACTTAAAGGGGAATCAACTAAGATCAGGTTTACCGCTGGCTAACCAAAAAAAAAAAAAATCTACTAATTAAGGGGGATGAAATTTAAAATTGGAACGAGGTCCAGGTACAATGAAGTTAACACTTGGCCATCTCTCTCTGGAATAGAAGCTGGAGTCCTTTACAATGGTTCCACTTTTCACTTTAACAATGTAACACATGGTTCACTAACTTGGTCTTTGGTAAACACTTCACTGAATTATTAGAGATCAAATTTTGAAAAACATGCTATATAAAATAGATAATTGGAGATAGCGTTCCCTGACCCATAAATATAAATTATATTAAATTATGAATACAGCTGATCTAACTTAACTTATCTAAAATTTTTATGGTAGATGGTAATAAATTAATGAATGATTTTAGGAAAATAACATTATCAAATAATTTATATTAACTGAGTGATATACTAGGTTGACATATTATATACAAATAATTATTAAGCTGTGTGTTTGTTTATTTATATGGGTGTTCATTTATGAAATTTAAATGTAAATGTTTGTGAACTATTACAGGTTATCTCGAACCATACCCTGCCGACGACCGTCGGGACCCCTGTTCCCTGCCAACTAGCGTTGGGAACCCAGGCTCCCGATTATCCGAACCCTCCGTTTCCTTCCAACGGACGTTGGGTTATCTCGAACCATACCTTACCGACGACCGTCGGGACCCCTGTTCCCTGCCAACTAGCGTTGGGAACCCAGGCTCCCGATTATCCGAACCCTCCGTTTCCTTCCAACGGACGTTGGGTTATCTCGAACCATACCTTACCGACGACCGTCGGGACCCCTGTTCCCTGCCAACTAGCGTTGGGAACCCAGGCTCCCGATTATCCGAACCCTCCGTTTCCTTCCAACGGACGTTGGGTTATCTCGAACCATACCTTACCGACGACCGTCGGGACCCCTGTTCCCTGCCAACTAGCGTTGGGAACCCAGGCTCCCGATTATCCGAACCCTCCGTTTCCTTCCAACGGACGTTGGGTTATTTCGAACCATACCTTACCGACGACCGTCGGGACCCCTGTTCCCTGCCAACTAGCGTTGGGAACCCAGGCTCCCGATTATCCGAACCCTCCGTTTCCTTCCAACGGACGTTGGGTTATCTCGAACCATACCTTACCGACGACCGTCGGGACCCCTGTTCCCTGCCAACTAGCGTTGGGAACCCAGGCTCCCGATTATCCGAACCCTCCGTTTCCTACCAACGGACGTTGGGTTATCTCGAACCATACCCTACCGACGACCGTCGGGACCCCTGTTCCCTGCCAACTAGCGTTGGGAACCCAGGCTCCCGATCATCCGAACCCTCCGTTTCCTTCCAACGGACGTTGGGTTATCTCGAACCATACCTTACCGACGACCGTCGGGACCCCTGTTCCCTGCCAACTAGCGTTGGGAACCCAGGCTCCCGATTATCCGAACCCTCCGTTTCCTTCCAACGGACGTTGGGTTATTTCGAACCATACCTTACCGACGACCGTCGGGACCCCTGTTCCCTGCCAACTAGCGTTGGGAACCCAGGCTCCCGATTATCCGAACCCTCCGTTTCCTTCCAACGGACGTTGGGTTATCTCGAACCATACCTTACCGACGACCGTCGGGACCCCTGTTCCCTGCCAACTAGCGTTGGGAACCCAGGCTCCCGATTATCCGAACCCTCCGTTTCCTTCCAACGGACGTTGGGTTATCTCGAACCATACCTTACCGACGACCGTCGGGACCCCTGTTCCCTGCCAACTAGCGTTGGGAACCCAGGCTCCCGATTATCCGAACCCTCCGGTTCCTTCCAACGGACGTTGGGTATTTCGAACCCAAACCTTCCGACGACCGTCGGGACACCTGATTCCCGCCAACGAGCGTTGGGACCACAAATTGTCTCTGCGGTTCTGGGCAGTGATGAGTCTCTTGGCTTCGGCCTAACTGTGGGATAAGTTCCCGATCTGAGAACAAGACTGAGCCCTTAACTGCTATCATAGAACCAAAATCACAGAACGAGTGGCGCACTAAAATAGAAAATCGTTTAGGTGATCGGAATACGGACCTTGGCTTGCTGACTGTCCGCGGTTTTGCATTTAGGAATAAATGTTAAATGTAACCAATTTAATCGGGTTGTTCAAAAACGTTGACTTCACCGATTAAACGTTACATTTTGGCGCCCGAACAGGGACGATTTGATTATTTGAGGGATAAGATTAAATTTACGAGAATATATAGGTTTCGAAATAACTTCACGATCAACCACAGCTCTGAGACAAGATGTATCCGTTGAAATATTGGGTTAAGATCTTTACGGTCCTCTTTGCTTTGTCTATAAATGAAGAGTCAGGTTCGACGAAGAAAAATAAAGAGCCACCTTCGGCAAAAGTAACTAAAACGACGACCCCCTCCCAAATGTCCGTTCAAACTGTAACGACCACAACAATTGCCCCGGCTCCACCTGTCACGACAACAGCCTTACTTCTGGAATTTCCTACGCCGCAAACAACTGCGCCAACTGTCATTACACCCTCAGCCCAGGATGTCCGTGTTGGTTGGATTTATAGCCTTCAAAAATCCGAGTTGCAGATCGAAATGCAAAAGTTTGGCTTGGATATAGATGAAACTGTCGACGAGCTTCGGAGAAGGTTCAGGGATTTCCTCCGACAAGGTTTTGAGGCTGCTAAGCCTAAATCACCAGTTTCTGAAACTGTACATTCGTTTGGCAATATAGGCCTGTTTACATCTCAGGGATTTCGGGATGATAATATTGGGGGGTATGTACAGAAAACCGAGACTGTGCCACCTCAGTATTACGTACCTTCGCAAAACTTAGAAGGTGTGAGCGTCAGAGAAATGCTCTGTTTACCACCCGAAACTGATTTTAAAGATGTACAAAGGGCTCTAGCAGCGCTGATGGTAAAACCACCAGTTACTACCCACGCTCAGCAGGCAGGTTTTGTACCAAGTTTCCAAACTATCACAACGCAGGCTATAAAACAGCCAGCTATGAGTGTTTCGCACCAAGGCCAAAAGGTAGCTGGAACCACAGGGCAGGATTGGAGAGTTCCTAAACAGGTTTCAGATATTGGAATCATCTGCAATCAAATTCGAAAGTGGAATTTGCGATTTGATGGGACAAGAGACGCAGTGTCATTTTTGGAGCGACTCAACGAGCTTACTGAAGCATACGATATAGAACACGAGTCACTGTTGAAGGCGCTACCAGAACTTTTCAAAGGTCAGGCGTTGCACTGGTACAGAAATAATAAGATTAACTGGCATTCGTACCAGGATTTCATCCACGATTTTGAAATTTATTTCCTCCCTCCCGACTATAGGAAAAATTTAGAGGAGGAAATACTCCGACGCACCCAAGCAGACCAGGAACCTTTCAGAAATTTTGTGGTAGCGTTGCAAATGCTCACGAGGCGACTGGGGACTTATTCAACAAACGACCTTCTCAACCGACTTTATAAGAACATGAGACCTGAGTATAAATTGATCATCAGGCGAGAGCAATTTCAGTCTGTCAGTGAGCTGATAAAACTTGCCGAAGGTTATGAAAGTTACGTTAGGGAAAAGAAGAACTACCGACCCCCACCTGCTCCAGCCCAGTCTCTTTTCCCAGAAGCAGCATTTGCCACGAAAGCCCGGTCAAACCAATCTTATAAAGTAGACATGATTGAAGCCGAAAGAGAAAGTAATGTGCCGAGTAGCAAACAAGGGAACTACAACGAACAACGACGAATTGGTGGAAGCAAACAATGGAACCAGAGGAAAAAAGATTCCACAGGGCAACAGTATTATCACCCCAAAGAAGCAAGTCCAGACACCAGGCAACGTCCTAGGGCACGGAACGACCAACCACCGACGTGTTGGAATTGCGAGAAAGTTGGCCATAAGTTTTTCGAATGTCGGTTACCCAAAGTTATAAGGTGTTACAATTGCAAGGCTGAGGGAATAAGAACGGTCCAGTGTCCTTGTAGACAGGGAAACGAGATCAGAGACCAGAGGAAGGGAGGTGCTCTGAGTCTCGAGGCCAAGACACCCGAATCACCTCTAGAACAGCCTCCAGCGAATGGCAATGGTGGCTCGACTACATAAAACAATTTAATAACAACTTCTTGTTACAGACCACCCAAGGGGATATTCGACCGTTTGTAATGGTTCTCATTGGTGCGAATTACTTTAAAGCTTTGATTGATACAGGTTCTATGATTACTCTAATTGGTAACAAAATAACAGAAAGTTTACGTGGTAACGGAGTAATAGCCACTGGGGTGAATGTTACAGTAAATATGGCAAATGGGGTTGTTGCGGGTATCACCGAAGCCTACGAGTTTCAGTGTGAGATTGATGGGAAGGTTGCTGAAGTAAGGGCTTTAAGTTTAAACAAACTAACTACCGATATGGTGCTCGGTATGGATTTAATACCAATTCTGGGATTAGTTGATTTTAAGGTTACATTGGAACAGAGCTTACAGGGTTCTCACTCGGGTGAGGAAAGAGATAGCCGAGGTTATGATGATAGTGCGATAACCGACCTCACTGAAATCCAGAAAAAGGAGCTAGAGAGATTCCTACAGGAGGAACTTCCAAAGTTCGATGACGTAAAAGGAGTCACCGACCTAGTTACCCATCGAATACGATTAAAGCCTGGGACAACACCGATACGACAAAGATATTACTCAAGGAACCCTGCAATGCAAAAGGTATTGGATGAAGAAATAGACGCGATGTTGACAGATGATATAATTGAGAGGTCGAACAGCCCTTGGTCTTCCCCAGTAGTGTTGGTGAAGAAACCATCCGGGAAATATCGGTGTTGTATCGATTTGAGGAAAGTGAATGAGGCATCAATACGTGATGCCTATCCGCTACCGCAAGTAAGCGCAATCTTAGAAAAACTCAGAGAGGCAAATTACATCAGTACTTTGGATTTAAAAAACGGGTACTGGCAAGTTAGTCTTGAAGAAGAAAGTAGACCCATAACTGCATTCGTTGTCCCCGGCAGAGGGTTGTTTCAATTTAAAAAGATGCCGTTTGGATTACACTCTGCGCCTGCCACGTTCCAAAGGTTATTAGATACCGTCATTGGACCCGAATTTGAACCTCACGCTTTTGCGTATCTCGACGACATAATAGTTATCTCAAAAACCTTTGAAGAGCATCTGATTTTGTTAAGAAAGGTATTCGAACGACTAAGGAAAGCAAACCTAAGATTAAATAGTGAAAAATGTCATTTCTGCAAAACTGAATTGCGTTACCTAGGGCATGTTATTAATAGGCAGGGTATTCAGACAGACGAGGAGAAGGTTAAATCTATTAAAGAATTCCCGACGCCCAAGAACGTACGAGGTGTGCGAAGTTTTCTTGGATTAGCTTCTTGGTATAGAAGGTTCGTACCAGGTTTTGCGACTCTCACGGCTCCCCTCACTAGACTGTTAAAGAAAAACACAAAGTTCGTCTGGGATGAGGCTGCCGAACAAGCTTTTAGAGCATTAAAGGAACGCCTTTCGACCACCCCAGTCTTAACTTGTCCGGACTTCAACGAAAGATTTATTCTTCAAGTTGATGCATCGAATGATGGTCTTGGAGCCACACTTTCGCAAAATATAAATGACAGTGAGAAAGTAATCGCTTACGCGAGTCGACTTTTGTCACAAGCCGAGCGAAAGTATACGGTTACCGAGCGGGAATGCCTTGCCCTGGTCTGGGCCGTTAAGAAATTCCGACCGTACCTAGAGGGTTATAGCTTTACAGCGATAACCGATCACCAGGCTCTAAAATGGTTAATGAATCTAGATAAACCATCCGGACGCCTGGCTCGCTGGGTCCTTGAACTCCAAAACCACAGTTTCACTATACAGTTTCGGAAGGGGTTCCTCAACGGTGTTGCCGATGCGTTATCACGTTTTCCCGCGTCGTCAGACAACCCCGAAATCGAAGACGTTCCTTTGGATCGAACGACTTACAATAATTGCGGTGTCGAGGCACAAACGATCAAAGTTCAAAATCCTGAGGAAAATAAGGATAAAAGCAAACGACCTTCGTGGTGGCAGAAAATGTTTGACAAGGTATCCACAGATCCCGACAAATTCCCGAACTACTTTGTAAAGGATAAAAGACTCTACCGCATAATTAAAAGCAAAAACGCTCTAGAGAGTGACCCGAATACAGTGGCTAAGTTCTGCGTTCCCGAAGAAGAGCGATTAGATGTATTACGGGAAAATCACGACAACCCCTGTGCTGGACATCTGGGTGTAAATAAAACGATAAGGCGAGTGGCAACTCACTATTTTTGGCCTGGTTGGCGAAAGGAGGTAAGGGAGTACGTGCGAAAATGCGAAAGTTGTCAGAAATCTAAGCCTGAGCAGAAGATTCCTCGTGGAAAAATGTTCTTCCGTGACCCCCAAGGACCGTGGAATGTAGTAACGGCAGATCTGATAGGTCCAATGCCTAGATCACGAAAAAATAATCGGTTCGTCTTAGTCCTACAGGATAATTTTTCAAAGTGGACTGAAGTCGCAGCTTTGAAAAACGCAACCGCACAGGCAGTGGTACAACCATTTTTAGACCTAATACTACTTAGGTTTGGTGCACCAGAAACCATAGTTACAGACAACGGAACCCAGTTTACATCGAAAATATTTCATAAGCTTACTGAAGATTGGGGAATTAAACATCAGTGCACTGCTCCTTATAGCCCTCAAGGAAATCCAACCGAAAGGGTTAATAAAGTTATTAAAACTATGATAACGCAATTTGTCAACAATGACCACCGAAATTGGGATATGTATCTCAATGAATTCAGATTTGCGATTAACTCGTCGGTTCATGATTCCACTCGATACTCCCCTGCATTACTAAATTTTGGGCGGGAACTAAAAATTCCCCAGGCAAAGTTTCAGGAATTAGTCAACCAGGAGAAAACAGCTCGACCGAAATCGTTTCAGGAGGTACACGATGATCGAATGGCACGTCTCGCTTGGATTAGACAGCGCTGCTCTGCGAACCTTTCAAAGGCATACCAGCGACAAGCAAAACATTATAACTTACGCCGGAGGGATAATGACCTTCAAGTGGGGCAAAAAGTATTGCGAAAAGCACACGTACTTTCATCAGCCGCTGACTATGTAGCTAGTAAACTAGCTCACAAGTTTGAAGGTCCGTATACCCTAAAAAGACCTATTGGTAGGAATCTTTTTGAACTGGTCGACGATAAAGGCAAAAGTGTTGGGGTCGCTCATGTGAAAGATCTTAAAAAGTTTGTTGATGAAGCCGGGTGTTAAGTTAGATCAAATTATGTGGGTAATCCAGATTGGCGTCTGTTTCCTTACAAATTTCCTGACTACTCCTAACTGTTTCTTGCTTCCAAGAGCATCTATTGCTGTTTTGCTGCATGTCGCATGTGTGTTAGCCTAACTAATTGTTTTCAGATTACTTGGACTGACTACAATGGAGCAGGTGCAAGTAACTAACGACGTGTTGTTTCGCCTCCGAGAGGGCCTGGAACTGGACGACAGCACGTTGGCTACCTACCTGACCATGGTGCAGAAGAATCTCTCGACATCAAATCCGAATTTTAAAGCACACGTGCTGGATACTTTTTTCTTCACGGACTTGGATGCAGGAAGGATCGTAAACGTGAGCAAGCGCCTAGCCCGAATCGATCCATTTACGCTAGACGTCCTTGTCGTCCCCATCCACTTGCCTCGAGAACATCACTGGGCCCTAATAGTTGGACACCCTAAGGCCCGTAGAATTGAGGCCTTCGATTCTTTGAACCGCAGTCGGAAACGCCACCTATATGCACTTTACTATGCCTTGTGTAGAGAAGCAAAAATATGTGGATATGATTTCAGACCTGAGGCCTGGCATCTCCAGGACACAATGAGATGTGGGCCTAAACAACCTCAGGGAAACCAGGTGGATTGTGGAGTGTACGTTGCATATTATGCAGAGACCCTAATGAAGGGAGAGGCCATCAATGAACAGACACCTCCGTTCTCACCCGAATCATATCGACGACTCATGGCAAGTACCCTGCAGGAAGGCTACGACAAGGACCTGGCGAACCTACGCCAACTAAATCCTATGTCTCCATTCTCCCCTTCGGAAGGAGTGGTGGAGGCAGAAAGCCAAGTGGAAGAAGAAAAGGACGACTGGAACCAGGTGGTTAATGACATCGTGGAGATTTTGTCCAAAACGCAGACGACCTCACCCCCGACTTTGAACAGTGCCTGGTCCCCGGCAGAGTCAGCACTGTCTCTTGATTGCCAGGACGACTGGCTAATGGTCGATGCCGAGGAGAATGACCGGAGTGAAGTCCCTTCTGAGTCCGTAACGGTATCAATTCCGCAAACTGAAGACCAAATGGAGGTGGATGGTGAGATATTATCTCAAAACAATCAAGGAAGAATAGAGCCGGAACTGAAAGAGACCACGAAATTCGAACCGACCGAAAAAACTACGACAAAGGAACTGCAAATGGTATCGGAATGTCCGGTAGCAGTGTCGTCAAAAAGCGACCCGGAACAGCAAGCGAGCTGCGAGACTCCAACCGCAACTGACACAACGCCAAAAGACCACGAATTGCCCGAGAAAATAAATGATCCACCCCAGTCGAGTACTTCGGGAAATCGAAGGAAGGGTAACCACCAGCCTCGAACAAAGAAAAGGAAGATCTATTTCCCGGACGGTTCCTGGAAGAGGATTCCGGAGCGGCTGCTCCTTCAGTACCGAGGTTATTGGTAAAAGAAAAAAAGAGAAGAGAACGATGATGGTCTAAAAAAAAAAATAAAAAAATAGATTGATTTGGAGAAGAATTTTGTTCAAAACGGAACAATGATGAAATATTTATTTAGAAGCTAAGTTATTTTGTTTACAAGAAGAATTTTGCGTTAACTTTTCTAGTCTGATTTAAAAAGGAGTAAAACTCTAGTCAAGGACTTTGTAAATATAATAATTTAGAATATAAGGAGATGAGAAGCATTTATGTTGTTATCAAGAAAAGTTTTACTTTGAAAAGATCAATATGTTGAGTTGTACAATACTGGAAGTTTTTATATTTGATGAACTGTTCCTAAAGACTGATTTTTTTTCTACATTTTTAAGCTTTTGAGATTTATATTGTTATTAAGTATTTAGGCCAAAGAAAAGAAGACTGATTTTGTTATTTGTATTCCTAAGGGAGTATCAGTATTATTGTGTTTTCGATAAGAAGACTGTTTATTAAATATTGTTTGGTTAAAAAAAGGTTTTTTTTTGTGTTTTACCCCGAAGAAAGAGGGGAGTGTAACGTGTCAAAAATGAAAAGGTTCATTTTCACACATTACATAATTATTATTTATTTTATGATATTTTATGACAGATTATTGTCAAAGGGATATCTACAATTAAGTTCATTCCACGAAACAATCTTAGTATTTTATTTCAAAGAAAATTCAAGAAATCGGACAGGCTTTGGTCTGGGCCTGCGCATCAGAGCATTGTTGACTCGGCGCCCGGTGTCGCGGAGGGGGGGAAGGCAGTCGCGCATGCGCACAAGTCACAACTCGCTCCCCTGGCCTCCGCCGCGGTCACGACAGTCAGTCGTCAGTCTAGTCTGAGACGAGCGAGAACCCGAGCGACACCGCTACTACTAAGGTAGGAAAATCAAACTCTTACGACCACTAATTAATACTTAGACGATTTAACTTCCCATATTAGAGAATTGAGCTCTGCATTTAATACGATTTGCGAATTTCCCGAAAAATATAATATTGATTTGGCAGAAAATAGTTGTTTATTTCGAATACGAAAATTTGATTGAGTTTTGAATTTTTAGACAAATAGTCACGGAAGTCCATATTATTTTAAAGAGTGATAATAATTCGAGTATTATTATTTTGCAAGGAACTATTGATTTACAACTGGGATTGATACCAATGCACTATTAGGCCTAAACGAACCCAATTACCGATTACCTAATTTAGACTTGCTTGACACTTAGCTTGCTGCATACCTGTCGAAGCATGTTTGCACTGCACTGAAATAGTAACTTGGAAGTTTTACTCACCTTTTCAGCTATCCAAAATATAAATACCAGCTTGCATTCATCCTGCTTATTTAGCAATATCTGTTTGTTGTTATTATTGTTTCTAAAATTGCCTGATTTATGCTGATCATGTTTGTGCTGCCTAAATTTAGCATGTTGAATATGCCTCACCTGGCTTAGAGCTATGTGTGAATTATTATTCCACCTATGTAACCTGCTTGTTTCCCTAACCCGATGGTATATTTCCTTCCTACAGACGCCCGTCTGGCCAACATTTGAACCGACCTTACAGACGATCGTCTGGACCTAGCGACAATAGGATTGTGGGTTGTTTGGGGATATTTTGGTGAATTAATAATATAAAAAGAAATACCTACGACCGATTGGCGATTATACTGGGTATTTTGTAGGCGGATTTAGATACATAAAAATTGCTTTGTTGAGGTTTAGGCCTAGACTGTGGTCACATATTATCGACCTTTGAGATTATTTGGTTTGGCGTGAAATTAGTAGTGGTAATGTGGTCATAATTTCGATCCCGTGATTTCCTTGCAACCTTTCACTCTCTCGAACCATACCTTACCGACGACCGTCGGGACCCCTGTTCCCTGCCAACTAGCGTTGGGAACCCAGGCTCCCGATTATCCGAACCCTCCGTTTCCTACCAACGGACGTTGGGTTATCTCGAACCATACCCTACCGACGACCGTCGGGACCCCTGTTCCCTGCCAACTAGCGTTGGGAACCCAGGCTCCCGATTATCCGAACCCTCCGTTTCCTTCCAACTGACGTTGGGTTATCTCGAACCATACCCTACCGACGACCGTCGGGACCCCTGTTCCCTGCCAACTAGCGTTGGGAACCCAGGCTCCCGATTATCCGAACCCTCCGTTTCCTTCCAACGGACGTTGGGTTATTTCGAACCATACCTTACCGACGACCGTCGGGACCCCTGTTCCCTGCCAACTAGCGTTGGGAACCCAGGCTCCCGATTATCCGAACCCTCCGTTTCCTTCCAACGGACGTTGGGTTATCTCGAACCATACCTTACCGACGACCGTCGGGACCCCTGTTCCCTGCCAACTAGCGTTGGGAACCCAGGCTCCCGATTATCCGAACCCTCCGTTTCCTTCCAACGGACGTTGGGTTATCTCGAACCATACCTTACCGACGACCGTCGGGACCCCTGTTCCCTGCCAACTAGCGTTGGGAACCCAGGCTCCCGATTATCCGAACCCTCCGGTTCCTTCCAACGGACGTTGGGTATTTCGAACCCAAACCTTCCGACGACCGTCGGGACACCTGATTCCCGCCAACGAGCGTTGGGACCACAAATTGTCTCTGCGGTTCTGGGCAGTGATGAGTCTCTTGGCTTCGGCCTAACTGTGGGATAAGTTCCCGATCTGAGAACAAGACTGAGCCCTTAACTGCTATCATAGAACCAAAATCACAGAACGAGTGGCGCACTAAAATAGAAAATCGTTTAGGTGATCGGAATACGGACCTTGGCTTGCTGACTGTCCGCGGTTTTGCATTTAGGAATAAATGTTAAATGTAACCAATTTAATCGGGTTGTTCAAAAACGTTGACTTCACCGATTAAACGTTACAGTACGCTCCAGCCGAGGTGAGATGAGAACTGGCTAGAATCGATTGTGCCGAGCATGCCTTGGTCTACCTCGCTCCAAGGTGGCCGTGTGCTTCAAAATCCTCACTGAGATGTTTTGGTAAGTGTGCTACCAGCATTACAATAATTTTTGCGATTATCTGGAGGGAATTGTACCTCGGTGGAGTAGCTAAACTCGGTGATTAACTAAATTCGTATTGGAATAGAAACTCGGAGAGGTAACTCCAAGAAAAATGTATTCCTGTGGTATTATGAGTTTGCGAGGTTCGACAGTAAAATAATTTGTGTGACTGTCTGGAGGGAATCGTACCTTGGTGGACAGCACGATGCGAGAGGAGCGCAGTACTTGGTTGCCCCGGTAGATGCGCTTGTTGTAGCAGTAGCCACTGGTGCTGGTCATCCGCGTGTTCCACTGTATCATCATGTCAGCTGGCAGCTGCAACACCACACAACATAAAACACCAGACAACATCACAAAACATCAGACAACATCACACAACATCACAAAACACCAGACAACATCATACAACTTCACAAAACACCAGACATCACACAAAATACAACACCAGACAATATCTCGCGACATAAAACATCACACAACACACAACATCACTCAACACCAGGCAACAGCACACAACACCAGACAATATCTCGCAACATACAACATCACACAACAACACACAACATCACTCAACACCAGGCAACAGCACACAACATACAACACCAGACAAAACACAAAACACCAGACATCACACAAAATACAACATCACACAACACCAGACAATATCCCGCAACATACAACATCACACAACAACAGACAATGTCACTCAACACCACACAACATACAACATCACACAACATACAACACCACACAACAACAGACTACGTCACTCAACACCATACACCACCAGACAACATCACACAACACCAGACAACATCACATAACATACAACATCACACAACACCAGACAATATACAACATCACACAACACCAGACAACATACAACATCACACAACAACATACAACAACACACTACACCATGACATAACACACCAGATAATACATCTTAACAACGTACAACACTGTATGACACCATGTAACACCATACAACATCCATACTCTACTAGTAGCCACTTATGCTGGCCATTCGAGTGCTTCACAATAACAAGTTCGGCCAGTCGCACAAGTTTGCTCAATGTTTTTTTTCTCCGCCAATGATCCCATCTGTGTTTAGATTTACACTATAACGATTTTTATTAGTTCTTATAAATATGTGTTCTATGAATTATTGTGATAAAGGATTTGACGATAGGATAATGCCTTGGAACTGGTTATCTATTACAAACTTACAGTAATGGCGACAAACAGGTTAGTTAACTAGATATTTTAAGTTGATATATCAATCCACGAGGCAAATCATAAATGAGCTACTGAAATGTGTTCCAGCACAAAATCTGCTCTCAATCAGATGAGGTACCAAAACATTAAATCCATTCAAAATTTCAATCGCAATTGGCTTTGGTAAGGTAATGACTACAGGTAATACAAAAGACAGTATTTAAGGTTAAAAGTAAGTTTACACTTAGGAAACTACCTGATTGTCAAAGACTTCTTTGTTGTACAGTGTAAACAGCCTTTTGGTGAGTTCTTCTCTTTTGGTTTTGAAGTTTTTCTTGTATATCAAGGCATCTGGGTGGCAAGGCAATCCCGCTGTCATCTCTGAAAAGTGAACAATCGTTAGTTTGACAACCCAAGTACATAATTTATTCTTTGCACTCTGAAAATACTTTATATCATTAACTACAAATTAGAATAGGTAGGAAGTTGGAATCATTCTATGGGTTTATATATATTAACTAGAAATATGTTATATAAAAAGTAGGTTTCAATGTAAAAGAACATTTTTCATGTAACTTTTCATCGGGCCCAATTGATTTGACCTACTATGCTTTTCTTATAAAATTTTCACAGCCTTGAAAATCAAAATATTATTTGTGTTAACAGGCAACCAGAAGAGATCCCTATTCCACACATATTTATTTCATTTAAGATTGAAACAAACCCAATACCTAATCTCATTGGGTACTTGAACTTTTTGCTGTCCAAATTGAAAGTGGTTGCAGAGTTCACTTGTAATTTTAAACAGCATAAAAAAATCACTTTTTACAATATAATATAAAATTTTCCTTTTCTGTATTTTTCAAACATGAAGAAACCAAAAATAATATTGTAATAAGATTCAGGCAACCAGTGAAAGGGGATGTAAATCTGGTGAAAGAGAATATATACGAAAAAATGTTCTGTTAGTATTCCTGATTTATAACAACAGTTCTGTTAATTGAAAAGTAAAATCACAATTTTACTAGCTGTCATTTCATGCAACTATATTTCACTTTGGCAAAATTAGTTTTATAAAACAATGTACCGGAACTTGTTAGTGTTTATTGCAACATCTCACCTGACAGGGAACTCAGGAAGGACAGAGCAGGCGATGACGGGATTTCCGGTTTTGCAGATTTGCTCGGAGTTTTAAAGGTTTTAGAAGCCGACTTGGGCACCTTAAAATCACAGTCTCTCAAGTAAGTTGTTTTCAGCCTTTCTTCTGAGTTACTCAGGTCTTTTTGTCGTGTCGGGTTTTTGGGAGTTTTTGATTTGCCTACACTTCTAGGCACTTCGGGACCGACAAGGTTTCTAATTTTATCACTGAAATCAGTTTCAGTCTTCTTGTGTTTAATCCTCAACGGAGTGACGAGTGAAAAAACATCGATCTCGTCATCAGCTTTCTCATCAACGTTTACGTTTTTCTTTTTGGACCTGGTTTTTTTCGTTCGGGTTTTCTCCTCAGTAGCGGACTTCTTGGTCTTGGTCGGTTTTTTCCCGGACCTGCCACCCTCCGAGCACCCGTCGTCCTGACTGCTGCCGAATGATAACCTCCTCCTGTTTATTTTATGTTTGTTTTCCACAGATTTGACTTCTCTCCTAAAAAAAATAATTAAAAGATATATTAATTCACTAGTGAAAAACGAGAAAAATAATTCAGCAAAACTGAATTGCACTTAACAATTTGGGGAGTGGTATATTTCATCACTAGGGTCGAAAGTGGCTATGTCCAGGCCAGGATCGAGTTTATGCGTGAAGCGATAGCCAAACACCGAAAAACACTAAGTGCTAAGGGTCAGAAATCATAAATAATTACTAATATGGGCTTCGAAGTCCCTCAGTGCCACTAGTCTTAGAACTCATAACTGATTACTAGACCAGAAAAACTGACAAGCTAAATTACCGGCCAAGGTCGGCAACTGTTTTCTTCAGTACAATCAGCTGCCACTGAAAACAGATCTTTTCTACACAATGTGACACCAGGTATACGCATTTAATAAAACTATAAAAAAATAGGCTTAAATTGTACCATTTTTCGCCACAATATATGGCCCCATAATCAACAGGTTATCAACGGGTTATCGTCCTTTAAAAGACATTGACTCTCAAAAAGTTTCAAGAAAATGTTCAAGGCATGGTGATTGGAGAAGGCATATTACTCTTTAGATGAATATTTTGCAGCTTAAATACAAAAGCTAATTTTTATTGTAAGTGTGTTAGCTTCAAGTTTGTGTAATAGCTAAGATAATTGGACAAGTCATCTGTCAACTTATTGATGTAATGTGATGACTGTAAACAAATCAAATAAATAAACAAAAGTATGATGAAAGTGAAATATTGGGCAAGACCCTATTTTCAAAAGGAGTGATATATATCTGTTTTTTTTTTAAAGATAGATTTGATGTCCTGTCACAGGTGAAAAATTAATACAGATTGGTAATCCAAAGCACTTTTTTTGCCCGTTTTTCCGCAGCGTCTAGTTTACTAGGCTTTTTTGTCACCCATATTGTATTGTTATCAAAGGAGATTTCGTTAATAGCAAATCTTTGGGTCACAAAGAACAGATATATCCAATAATAACATTGATACAAGTGCAATTTGGGTGGCAAAATAGCCCAACAAACGTGATAGAAGAAACGGGTAAGCAATTCAACTAGACTGCTTTAGTATTTTTGATCGAATATATGTGGTGGAAACTAAATTCCCCTAAACAATTGTTTTCCTATGTTATTTACAAATGTAACACAACCGGCCGCACCTGAGGCTGTTGACCTGGTCCTTGACGGCGCTGGAGACGATGTTCTGGTAGAAGACGAGACTGTCGCCGTCGCCGTCGCCGTCAGAGTCGTCGATGAACTCGGCCGTCGGCCGCCGCCGCGTCGACTCCGCCCGCCCGCGCTGCACCGTCTCCAGGACTGCCACAGTTCAAATTTGTTTTTCAAACTTGTTGTTACTTACTTGTTTGTTTTTTTGTTAACTTGTTGTTTGTTTATTGTTGTTGTAAACTGCCTTAAGGTGTCAAAATGATTAATTGTATCTTCATGCTGTACGCATTCCGCGAGTATCTTCACAGCAGAGACTTTTTTAAACTCTATTCCAAAAACATTATTAAATGTTTGTCAGGAGAACAGCAAATAAACTAACATCTCTTACATTTAGCACGCACATACAAACGAATAACACAAACTTACTACATCCCGAACTCGTGGATCCATTCTAGTTCATCATTGTACGCCTACTGAGTTCGAGGAAAGGGTCAAGCTGTGATGTCACGTTATCAGCTGATTGGTCATTGTTCTGACTAGGTTTCATGTCATCCAGATGGCTAAACGCAGCTGATACGTGATTTTGTCCACAAACTCTTTCCTCTTATTTAGCATGCAGTCCTTACCATTACCTAAAACGTTCTGATATATAAATAATTCCTTTCATATATGGGCTTTGTTCTTACTGTTGCAACATTTCAGAATTTTCAAAGGTTTGTGCAATTTAATTTTATAGTTGTCACACTCTTTAAGATGCTGTGCATCTTCAGAGGAGGGATTATTTCGACCAACCGCATTATGCTCCCTAAACCTTTCTCCAAATGACCTATTAGTGTAGCCAGCACATTCATCACATTTTGCTCCGTTATTACATTGAATCAAATACACTCCTTTTGCATGCCTTTACACCAAATGAGGCTGTTGTTTACGGAAAGTTGGTCATTTGACTTTATAGCCGGACTTAGTTGAATTATTTAATATTTGTGTTGAGCCTCATGTATAGTAGAACCTAGAATTAACACAACTATAAAGTGCAAGAGAGAGGAAAATTTCATTTATCTTTGGCCAACTACAAGCATGTCCCTCAAGTAAACAAAGGAAAAACAACAAGAATAGTTTGCAAGGTCCCGCCAAGTATGTCATTGGCTGGAGCATTTTGGTTTTTTTTTTATCATAACATTTCCCACTGGATGACTCAATTGGTTTGTTGTTCTTATCTTGTTCTAAAAGTATATTGAATGTCAAGTAGATAGTGACATTGAGACTGATGAATTTTCGGAGATTTCGGAATCCCATTGTGCTTCTGTCTGCCTTCGTGGGCTTGGTCTGTCATTGGCAAATCATAATTAAATAAATTACCCTCCCTCTCCTGCTTCATAGTTGTATTAATTCTTGTTTAAGTGTGGATATATTTCAAACTTAAGGGCTACAGGCTGTTTTTTTTCAACAATTTTGACATTTTTCAAAAGTACCATTTTTTTATTCCAAATTTAGTTCTGAACATGTATCCAAAATTTCATTTGATTTGGAAAATTATTTCAGGTATTTTTTGTAATAAAATATTGAAAACATTGCACTGAGCGATTTCAAGTGATTTTAGTGTAAGTGTGGAGTTAGAGAAAACTTTAAACAGCGTTTCCTCAAAACTATGTTTTTCAATAGTATTTACCTTTTACGGTAGCCAAAGGGGTCTATTGTGTGAATTCTGCTGTGTCTATTCTGCGAGACGCGTTTCGTGTTAATTACAACACATCATCAGTTGCGTATCAGCACAAGTTAAAACTGCCCACTTGAATGGTTGTCAGAGTTAATAAAACACGAACATGCACATAATTTAAGATAATTTTTACACAAAATACGTTCATACAGTAGATCAACATTTAGGATCATGGTCACACACGAAACACTTGGTAATAAGAGTAGGCCTGCAACCTTGTGCAATAAATAATAAATATCATTTATTTTACCAAAATATACATATACAATCATTTACATTACCAAAATAAATAATTATTGCATTTATTTACAAAATTATACAAAAATACATAGGTATGCTGTGGCGAAATAAGTAGGAATCCCCTAGGTTTCCCTGAGTTGGGATCTCCATCACTTGATTATTACACAGTATTGACAGGATATGACAGAATACAGAATACAACTAAAGTTAAGAAACATACATTTTTCAGACTTTTAATGTGCAAATATACCTATATAAAAGAAAATTTCGCTTGTCGTTCCTCCGGAAGTAAAAATTACCCAGTATTTTGTGTGTGACCATGGTCCTAAATGTTGATCTACTGTATGAACGAATTTTGTATAAAAATTATCGTAAATTATGTGTGTGTTCGTGTTTTATTAACTCTGACAACCATTCAATTTTAACTTGTGCTAATACGTGACTGATGATGTGTTGTAATTAACACGAAACACGACTCGCAGAAGAATTCACACAATTAGACACCTTTGGCTACCATAAAAGGCAAATACGATTGAATACTTTACAGTGTCTAGGCTACAACTAAGAACTATGTTTTTAATCGACTGCATTTACGTGAATAACTTTGTAACTACTTATTATTTTCTAATGACATTTTAAACAAATGTTCTTGATAGTATATAGAAGATTTGTATGTACAGAGAACATTGTGCAATTATTTTTTCTCATAAATTTAATTGTTTTACATTGAAAATCTGTTCTTTTTCATAACATTTTTCATCATATCTTTCATTTTTTTATTTTTGATTTGATCCATTTGCCAAATTTTTAGCTGATTTGGATAGGACATATTCCGTCCCTTGAAATGATTTAGGACACGTTTTAATGAACTAAGTTTGGTAGCCTACTTTGGAATTATTCGGAGGCCATCTTATTCTGTGCGCTGCGGTGGTTATGTTGGATTATGTTGTCATAAGAAAGATTTTTGTTTTATTACGAATCAAACGATAGGTACCTGAAGAGTGATACTAACAATGCATTTTTTGTGTTACCATATTTTCAATAAACAGAAATGTTCATTGTTAGGCCTATGTAGGGAAGTAAAAAATGTTTACTTTTTTACATAATGTTGATAAACAAAAAAGTTATTCAAAATTGAAAATATTAAAAAATATTCTCAAAATTCTCAAAATTGCCCCTAAATCACCCATAATATATTTAGATAACATTTTTTTTATATAAATCCTCTAATTTGGTCAAGTATAAAGAGAATAAACCCACAAAAGCCATTAAAAATAAATAATATAAAAAAGTCTTAGAAGGAGGCATTTCCCATTCAGATGTAGCACTTTATTATCGCCAGGTCATTCTTTCCAGAAAAAAAAAATTATTCAAGTAATTATGTTGAAATGTTTGGATTTAATAAAACCAACATCCAAACACAGCTTGACCGGTTATTCTGCAGGTAATAAAACCAGTCATATAAAAAAATTTAAACAAAAAACACATTAACAATTTGATAGGTCTAGACATAAACATACATGGGCCATAATGGTAATGGTTCAGGCTCAAAACTCATAATATAAAAAACTGAAGACATGAATTGATTGGTTGTATTCACATGTGTTTGTTTTATTTGAACTACAGTCAACTTCCGAGTAACTAGGGAAATGACCCACTGGACAAGTTAACCCAAAACTGAATGAAATGGAAATAAAAATATGAGAAAAGTTTTGAATGTACAATTTGAAAATGTACTCACATTCTTCAAAGCGGTCTTCACTGGAGGAGGAGGAAAACACTTCGTAAATCGACGTCCGGTGTTTCTTCCTGCACAGAGACGGAGACGAATTTATGCACAGAGTAGATTCTCAACAAGATAGAAAATGATACTAACAATTCCAGTTTACTCATCCCAATGATATTGTCGTTAACACCTCAAAAATGTGTTTAAAATAATGACACAGTTCCAATGATTCCGGCATGAGTCCTACAACTGAGATTCTACCGACTGTGGTTCCAACATTTAACTTGAAAGCTGAGTAAGGTCCATCCAGGAATTTGGCAGTTATGTAAAAAATAACACATAACATATTTAACAAAATAAGTTTAGTTAAATTAGATTAGAAAATTATAATATTTCAAAAAAGTGTTAGGTACTTATTCAATTTTACTGGAAATTTAAAGTGGAATTATGTCCTTGTGATAAGCAACTCAAACCTCAAACCACATAGGAAAGATTACCACAAACCAAGCAACATCGATATGATAAACAGGTGTACTGTTATGAAATAGCTCGATAAGTCTAAAATAATTGCTATATTAAGTCAATTGCTCATTACATTACATGATAAGAAGAGCTAGTGTGGAGTAGCATAGAAAACGCGGTATTTCGTCTCTAGAGACTTTCTACAATGGGAAGAAGAAAGGCAATGACTCTTACAAATGGGGTATCCAATTCCAAAATCCCACACTATTTTAGGGCTTATTAAATCCTTGGATTCTTAGCCTAAATCTTGGGATTTTCGGGATTATCAAATTTACATGAAAATCAGATTTACTAGGTTCTCTGAAGGTATAACAAAGTTAAAACTAAGAAAAATTAGTGGAATATCATTGTTTACCAAGTAATAAAGTATAATAATTAGAGGTGTGCGGATATCCGAAAATTCGGATCGGATTCGGATCGGATCGGATATCCGAATCCGATCCGAGGCTTTTATAACTATCCGGTAAGACTGACTACATATCCGACTCTATCGGATAGACTGTATATTTTGGGGTAAATTAATAAAAAGGGTAAAATTTTAAAGTTTGGAAGGTCTTCCAAACAGAACAAGTCACTGCCGACGAAAGTACAGTAGTCACTGAAAACATCGCGGAGCAAAAATGACGCTTTGAAATGCGACGTTTGCGATTGCGGCTAGAACAACAGAACAACGCCTCAAAACGATGCGATTATGTAGTGGTATGCATCATGCGATGTATTTCGGTTGCTGATATTGCGACTCGTGATTAGATCGAGATCGTTGTATACGATCAGACTACTGCGCAATACCGACGCGATAAAGATAATTTTCTTAAGATCAATTCTTGTATCGCAGCATTAAATCAGTAAACAAATAATAGTACATCCTTTATTAGTTTTGTCCCGATCGGAATCCGTTACCGACGAAACATCGATTGTCAACTGGTATGAGAGGAGAGAGAATCGCAGTCAAGACAAATCAGAGTTCGCCAATGACCGACAGTCCGACATTGCACACAGTCATCTTCAATTATTGCCAAAACGAAATATCCCGTAAATACCCCATAAATAAATAGTCGTGTTGATGTTTCGTACGACTATTTCAGGCCGTAAATATCTGAAGCGGCCTGTTGTTACAATGGAATAAAAAGACTACAATAATTTTGGGCTGCCAAAGAGTTGGCGAACCTGTTTATTGTTTGTCTTTATCTCAGTTCGTTTTAAAATGCCATCGTCTGCTTGAAAACTGAATTTAATTCAAGAACGTATTTCTTTCAATTGCAATATTACTTTATTTTTCAACTAAGCTTTTACCTACCTAGAAAAAGAAAGGTGAACGATCAAAAATAAGTTTTATTTTGTTGGAATATTAATCTTTGACGAATTAAGCCAACTCAAAGCCTGCCGGCCGTATTTTCAATACGTGATTAAAATCGACATTCTCAGACAACAGTTCAATGCTGAATTGACAGCCTACGCCTATGATAATAATTTAGTGAGTTTGCTTGTTGTTTATTATCTCAAACAATTAGACCTTTGTTCTAATTATTAAATGACTAAGCTTTAATCCTGCAACTTACAACATTTGAACTTGTCATGAAATTTAGGTTAAGTTTACTGCTCAGACTTATTATTTTATAGTATTATTTTGTAGTGAATCAAAATTTTGGTTGTTAGGCATTAATACATCAATAAAAATGTAAAGCTTTCTTCAAATATGAAGTGATTGGTGAATCAATGTTTATATTTAATTCTTTTGTCTAATCACTTAGGCCTAGTCACTGATCAAATAATTTATTGATTTATGAAAAGGAAAAGAACAAAAAATACAGAGGCCTAAAAGTGAACAAATTTAGGTTGCCATGAAAAGGGAATTTAACCTAATCCTGAAATTGATTTAGGCCTAATAAACTTATCCAATTAAATACTACCTATGCTTAATGGGAATCAATACATTTCAAAATTCTTAACAGATAATTAGTTGCACCTTTTTATACTTTAATAATTAACTCTTGGCCTATGTTGTAAATAATATATCACAACAATCAACAACTCAAGCCTATCAAGGCAAACCTTACCTTACATATTAGGATAATATGGTAGTTCCTTGCAATCACTTTAGGCTTCTGAGAAAACTTAAATCTGCTCATTACGCCGCACCGTAAATATCCGAATCCGGTATTATCCGATCCGAACCTGTTGTTATCCGATCCGAAACCGATCCGAACATAAGCTATCCGATCCGAATCCGATCCGATCCAAAAATTCACTATCCGCACACCTCTAATAATAATAAAACACTAATAATAAAAAAGTGTTTGATGAGTTATATGCTGTCTTACATTATCTATAAGTGGTTTCCAGTTCATATTTTCAAGCTTTTGAAAAAAAATTCAAAGAGATTTTTAACTCGTTTGTGATACAGTACTTTGAAATTGCAGTTTCATTAAGATGCTTTTATGCTTATTTTTTTCATAATTTGTATCATCCTTCTAGTTTTTCTCTTCCGTTTAGATTTCAATTTTTTATTAAAAAAATTACGTTTGCAACTCAAATCTTAACGGTAAACTGCATTACGTATGTACTTTAATTACGATACCATGTAGTATGTGGAAGTATACCAAAACTCTTTTTGTATCGGCAAATACTCGTCAATCTCGAGATCCAGGAATTAAAGTTTTTCAGCCCGTAATCTCAGGATTGAAAATATCATCCGAGATTGGATTCCTCATTTACAACCAGGCCTGGGAGGCTTCTGACAGGTATGATTTCTCCTAGAATATAACCTTCTCTGCCCACTTCCCAAGGGGGGGAGGGTTTTGGAGAATAATGTAGCAGGATGTAAAAAATTAACGAACCATGGTCAGTACAACATTCAACTTGGCGATGGCACACCTGTTCTCCCAAATTATACGAATTACACAACATTTGAAATTAAAAGTTAGTGTGTTTTTCAAAACACATTTTGGATCTGCCTAACATCTAACCGTAAAAGAGACTGTGATGCTAGCAAACAGCTCTGCAGATGCAGGTAAGTTAGGTTGTAAGTATCAGTACCTGTCGGGAAGGGATTTTTTCTTCCGTCCCTTTGGCGGCTCACTCTGCGCGCCTGCTTTGTCCGTTTGCCAAACTGTTCCGTACAATTTGTCGAGGACATTTTCTGAAAATTCTACAGAGTCTTGACAGCTTGTTCTGCTTGTTGCATCATCTACATCATTATTTAACCTGTGAAACAGTAATAATAAGAGTAATCAGAAATAAAAAAAACTGTGGTCTTAAGATATTAGCAGGTTTAACAAACATTATTAGGATAAAAGAGCTATTTCAATACACCGGTAACTGCTTTATTTCAGAAAGTAAAAACGCCAAGAACCTGAAAAAACATTCCAAGTACTGTCACAGGATAGAAACTTGAGGAGAAAAACCGAGTGAACATCGAAATTACTTTAATATTACTTTTAAGTTTAACCTTTGCTGCGACCTAAGGGCATAGGTATAGGCGTACAGCATACACTGTTAGTATTATACTAAAGCGAGGTGCAAGTGTAGCCTCAGATATAAATCAGCTGTTTCACTACTAAACTAATAAAAATAATGATTAGGCCCTAGAGTTGCGGGCACCGAATAGGGCGGGTGAGTGAGTGCACTGCTGGAAAAATTATTGTTTATTATTTTTTTAGGTTGTTAATCGACTATATGATCATATGTTACAGAAAACACAAATTTACACGTAAAAGACCCTGAAAAACGTAAACAAAGTTTTGACAGTTCAACAAAACCATTTCATTTGGTCATATCAGCTGAGGTTTGGCAAACGATTTGGTAATTCCAGTTTTTGCCACCCATCCCTATTTGGTGCCCATGACTACAAACATGTTTCCTGCTTTTTATTTAGTTAATTTAGTGTGGATGATACAAGAAAAGCACACTTGACTGGTTTCATAACTCTTCGTTGTGAGACACAGGAAGAATTGTGAGAAAGAGATCTTTGCCTACACATAAAGAAATTGCCTGTAACATTGCATGAAAGCTTATTCTCAAGGGGTAAAACAACAGAAGACGATTCAAACAGTGATGGAAAGTCTAAAACGTGAATACTCTTAAACCATGATAAGGCCCCATAGTTACTTCTACGTCTTTAAAACATTAATTAGAATCGTTTGTACTGATTTACTTTTATTGGTTTTATTGCGTGTACACTGTTTACCGAGATGACTTACCTTTTCTCATAGTCAGCTCCATATAGTTCTTCAAAAAGCTTTTGTTCCTCTTCTAAAGAAGTTTTTGCTTTCTCCTTTTTCTTTTTTATTCTAGGACTTAATGACACTCTGTACTTATTTTTAATCGGCACAATATCTTTTTTGGATATAACATCATTTGACGCAGAATCAATATCGACTGAACGGATGGTTTTCTCCTGAGTATCCTTCAGCCATCGATTAATATGTTCAAATTTAGGTATTATTTCACTGGGAAGCACCAGGGTAGACATCTTGGGGCTTGATGACGAACGATGTTTAGCCTTGGTCGTTTGAATATCAGTTTTACTGCTATCATCTACAGCTTGTTGGCTGAAATTTTTCTGATTATTTGCTTGTTTTTCCTTGATTCTCTTTTTCTTCGAAAGTTCGGACGTTACTAAATTGGTTAATTTTGAATTTTCTTCTTTTAATGCGTTTGAAACAACATTCTTTTGATTTTTATCATTCATGAGACAGTCGGTTCCAGTTTTCAGCCTATCGATGTCATCTTTACTATCACAAGGTGGAGCATAATCTTTTATTGATGACTCCAGTTTAAACATATCCAAGACACTAGAGGCATTGCTAGTTCGCAATTTTTTTTGCTTCGCCTCTGACCTGGTTTTAATGGTTTTTTTTGGAGGATCACATAGTACTGAACTGTTTTCCACAATGTCTTCTGATTCCTCTTTGTCGTTTGCATTTGGGCGATCTCCTGGATAGCTATTGCACTCTTGAACTTCTTTACTTTCCTCTTTACCAATCCTTAATAAAGAAGATCTCCTTTTTGATCTTACATCATCGTACAAACTTTCAGTACTAAATCTTTTGATTGGTCCATCCGGGCTTCCACTTATTTCTGAAGACTTTCTTTTTGCATTCTTCTTTGGGCTTAAAATACAATTTTGCTTATCTTCTAATGGAGTTGAGCTCAACATCGAAGATTTATTCTTCTCACTCAAACTTTCCACCAAACTTTGATCACAATCCGGAGTTTCTGGAATAACTTTTCCCCTAGATCTGTGTGTCGCTTGAAACGAATGGCTGTCATCGGCAGTTTTACTGTCACTGTCTGGCGTTTCAGGAATAACTGTTTTTCCAGATCTGCGTGTCACTCTGAATGAATCGCTGTCGTAAGCAGTTGACAGAGACGTCTCACTCTGGCCACTAGTCCTAGCCGGCTGAGTTTTAACATTGAACCTCTTAGCTGAGAGAGACCGTAAATTTCTGAAGTTATCGAAGGAATCACCCTTCGCTTCAGAGCAGGAACTTTCAACTACTTCTAGCGAACTTCGGATAGAGGAATCGCTGATTCCACTGAAATAAGGCGATTCACCCTTAACATTTTTACTTTTACTGTTCTTCGATTTAGTTTTAAGATCATTTTCCTCAATATCTGATGAAATATTGATTACATCTGGAACACGCGGTAATAATCTTTCACTTGGCAGGCTGGGTTCGTCAATAACAGTTTCAGAGTTTATTTCTAAGACATTATCACAAGGTTGAAGGGGAGATGTTTCCAGTTTCTTTCTTCCCTTCGTTTGATTTCTCCTAACAGCGATATTTTCCATATTGACGGAGAAATCACATTTCTGATTGCTCTGTCTTCTGTGAATGTTTGTTGAATTCTTTTTGTTTTCCACAGGTTTAATGAACTCATCTTTACTCATTAGTTGTTCTTTTGGTATCAAATTTTCTTTTTCCTCTCTTTTCTGAAGTGAAACTATCTCAAAGTCTTGAGACTTTGTGGGTAAGTTAAGTTTCGATTTCAGAGAATTGGTTTTATCTGAAAAAAAAACAAATTAGTTGAACTAAAGATTTGAAGATTTTATTAACAAAACAAGGCAGAGATCTTGTGCAGTTTTTATCACAGTAATATTTACTTACTTTAATCTGAAAGTGGCTAGGTTTAGAATATTATGTGATTTCAAGCTTAAAATCAGTAAAAAAAAACCATAACCAAAATTTATATTGACAAATTCTTGAATGGTATCTTTGGTAATCCATTAAGAAAAAAGAATATATATATATATATATATAGCCTACTTATGAAACCTGCAAGAAGTTTCATAGATCATGCTGCCTTCTATAGCCTAGATTGTCCGACTTTGAGAAAAACAGGGCATATGCTGCTTCATGAGCTACAGGAATTTCAAATATTTCTGGAATCGTGGATGACAAAAAATTCCAAGATTTGCTGAAAACCACCTAATTATTAGGTACTACGTCTGCTGATTCCATAAATTCTGACCCTTTTTAATTCAACAGCTAATGTAAATTACAAAATTTGATTGATTGATTAACAAATCCTTGAATAATGCTTAGGCCTATTTTGTTTTTTGCAATTAATATGGTGGTAATTATGCATTTTCCAGTACTGGTCTCAAATGAAAATTTTTTTTATGTAGGAAATTTGACGCTGATATCGGAAATGATAGTTTTTTCCAGCGGTTACGGCCGGAAAACCCGAGGAAAACGAAGAACCCTGAAAAAATCTTAAGTCTTGAAAGAGGGTCATGTAGGTACTCAAATTAACTGGGAGAGTGAGCTGAATAAGAATATGCAATAAGTTCAAAGATCTGATGGATATCGAAGGAGTTATGACCAGAAAAGCGCCGGAAATCAAGGAAAATCCACTATAATGGTCTATTTAGGGTTAGATTTGGTATTTTGGGTCGGATTTTGGTAATTAAGGTACAGTTAGGCTGAGATAGTTAATGTAGAGTTAGAACATAATTGGGTTGATAAGAGATGGATAAGGTAACATTTTGATAGGTTAGGTGATGTTTGGTTAGGTTAGGTTATTTTAAGTTAAGTATAGTAATACAGGTTTGATATTAGTTTGTTAATGTCTGGTTGTGTTCTGATAGTCATGTTACAATCACATGAACTGTATCCTTAGCTAAAACAATGGCTATAAACGAATCCTAATATAATCTAATATAACCTAACCAAACCTAACTTAACCAAACGTGACCTTAATTATTATTATTCTAAACTAACATAACAACTCTTAATCCAACCTATTCCAATGGAGTCTATATAAATATAACCCAAACTAGTCAAACCATAAGTAGTTTAATGATCGTCAGATTTTTTTGGGGGTTTCTCCGTTACTGTACGTTAGATCCTAAAAATTCTTACATAGGCTATTCTTACTCAGCTTGTAATTTACCAGAACGCATACTGGAAAATGCATATTTACCGAATATATAGATTATGAATATTGAACTGAACTGTTTTGTTATTACATCAATTATTGAAATTATAACCTTTACTAAGTGTTTGTCAATAAACAATCATGTTTGAATATTACCAATACACAGAATAACATCATAAACATTATTAAAAATTGTCAATCCAGCATCTTAAATTTTAAGTAATAGACCTACCAATGGCTTTCACAGCATAGTGGCTACACTTCACCAGCACCAAACGTGATGAGGTAACGTCATACTGGAGGATGCAGTTTCAACAATGATATTCATTCAGTGTTTTACTGCGTAATGTTTGGTTTGGTTTAAGTTAAGTCATTATGACTAACTTATTCCTAACTGAAAACTGATAAACTAATCATTTAATACAGAAATTATTTAACTTCCGATAACATAATACCTACCATTACCAAACATTACATTACACAGCATACCAATTTTGTTTCAATGCCATGTCCATGTAAACATAAACAAAAATCAATACAAAATAGGGAATTATGTCAAATTAGGTGTGAGGTGTTCAATGTTATGTTAGAAATATTTTAATATATCAGTTTGTACGTTTTTTTTTATAGCCTATTCAATATACCGTTGTAAGTTTGATCATATTTAGGTTGGATAGGATAAGCTATTGATGTTTTGTTATGTTTCTATTTTATTCTTGATGGAATCGAATAATCTTGGTTTTGGTTATTGGTGAATTGAAGTTTCAGTCAAATATTTCCAATCGTTAAATTGAGACCTCTTACGGAACTGCAGTCTACGGTACTTTTAAATGTGATCTATAAAAAGCTTTTATTTCCCTCCTTTATTAGGCCTTAAGCTACTGGTGCATTAATATTTTCAAATTACTAAAAATACCTTCTTAATTTGTTAGTTGACTTCATTTATAGTGTGCTTGGGGGTATAAACTTATAAAACATAGCCAATCTTAATGTTAGAAAACTTACTAGATACTTCAGTAGTAGGCCTGCTTGTCTTTTCAGCTTTTCTGCGAGGAGTTAATGAGCTGACCAGAGCGAATGAAAAGTCTAAGTCCATGTCTGAAATAATATTTAAAAAAAGGTTCAGTAAAAATCAAACACTAACGCCCACCAAAGAATTGTTAGAAAAAAATAGGCCTTGTGTTTTTGTGGCATGATCAGGCATTGTTTACTGGTAAAGAAAAAAACTGTTATATGGTGTATAATTAGGCTACACAAATGCCTTACTATAGTATAAGAAAAGATGCTTCTGTTCGGGACTTCTTTGATATTAATTTGATGAATCGTTTTTGTAAAATAAAGATAGGTCTAGTATTTACATTGTAAGCACTGCCCCAGAAAGTTAACCCATAATCAATTCTGCAATGGACTGTTGAGAACTATATCAGTTGTAGAATAGATTCAGGAATACATAAATCAATTAAAAAATAAAAGACTCTCAATACATTGAGAGTCTTTTATGTGCTTAGTCTTACATGTGCTATTTAATTTTTGCTTCAAAGAAAGGATGTGTTGCTTCCAATTTAATTCACGGTCTAAAGTTAGACCTAAATATTTAAAATCATTTACTTTACTGACGACTGCACATTTATCCGCACAAAAAGAATTCTTCCCGATACAATCTATACATTTTTAAACTATAGAATTTTGAAAACTGATGTCATGTCTCAAGCTAAAATTTATATATTTGGTCTTTTCAGGACTAAGGAGCATATTATTTGTAGTGAACCACCACTGGAGAGCCAACAGATCATAATTCATCTCTCTCTCAATTTGATCCCATAAATCCCCACAGTAACTCAATGCCATGTCATCGGCAAAGGAGGTTTCACTACCAAACAGCTCTGCATTACATAAGTCGTTAATGTAAATTAAATATAACACTGCTCCTAAAACGTGCCTTGAGGCACGCCGTATTTGATCTCCTTAGCTTTGCTACAGATTTTATTAATTTTGACACATTGTTTTCTCCCCTTTAAATAATTTGTAAACCATTCAGGGTTTAAGCTGGGCAAAAATTTTTTCGAGCAAAAATGCTACAAGCTCTTTGAAACTTGTAGCAAAATTATTTTCCTTTTAGCATTTTTATCGCATGTCATTAAATTATGGCACATGTCATCAAACCAACTTAATCGAACAACATAACCTCAAAAACAATATTTCGCATCTCGTATCACCGTTTTCGAGGTTTCGTGACGTCTGTTTTCGCCTGTGTTGCCAGACTGGCCAAGAGATTTTACCTACGGTGAGTTTCGAAAATCCCCGGTTTTACACGGCAGTATCTTTCAAGATCCCCGCATAATCCACGGCAACGTTTCTTGCCCCTGAAATAGGGTATTCATGACTTATCAAATTACTATATTGATCATTCGACTCCATATCATTCCAATTGGTGGCGAACTAGCCCTCCACATTCTCGCATTCGCCACCGCTCGGCTAGACTCGGCGACTCGGCCACTACAGAGTGCGCGCCAACTGTTCTTTAGCACAGACACAGATGAAGTTCTTCATCTGTGGCACAGAGAACGTATAGCACGTCTATACATTCTCTGTGTCTGTGTGTCTACCTATTCTTCTTTTTAACTGTGGATCTTATTGACGCGGCATCTGATCGAGGGTTACGTTGCAGACTACATTCCATAGTTAACTCTTATTTTATTTTAAAGTAGGCCTAAGTTAGTGCAAAGTAATTTGAGGAAGTAAACGGACTTTTCTTGAGATTTGAATCGGTTAAAACCAGATTTTCTGCAATAAAGTTAAATAATTTCCACTCTTTACTTTGTAGCAAAAAAGCGACAGCCTGTCCGAATATTGTCGCATTTTCGTGGTGCATTTCGCATTTTGCGACAAATGCGACCGCAGCTTAAACCCTAAAACCATTTCAACGACAGATCCCTTACTCCACAATCATTTAATTTGGATAAAAGAATATCATGATTCGCTGTGTCAAAAGCTTTTTTAATTTCTAGAAATATACCACTTACTTTTTTCCCCGAATTTAGCCCATTACTTATTTTGCCCAAAAAACTATGAAGTGGGTCCTCAGTGCTTTTTCCCTCTCGAAACCCAAACTGATTCTGGCTGAAAAAATGTGTCTTGTCAAGAAACCTAATCAATCTATTTTTTATTGATCCTAGTGTTGCTGCCTAGTGCCTTCAATTCTCGGCCCCCCACTCGTTGGATCTCTACAGTACCGTACAGCCAACTGAGATTCCTTTCAGAAGTAACAGAAACTGAAGTAATTAGTAACCTAAAACCATAGGTAGCCTAGGGAGCCTTAGCCTTAGGCCTGTAAGCTACCCAATTTTACAATAGGCCTAGACTGAAATATAGGTAGGCTACAACAGGTTGGATAACAATCCATACATCGAAAAATACTAACCATATCCCGTTATTGATTGGTAAATAAAAGCAAATATGATAAAATAAAATAAATAAAGTTAGGATCAATGAAATTGTAACCTAATTCTTAAAGTAATAACCTGACCTCATTTACAACTTATCATCTCCTATCTTCATTTCAAGTTGTATAGGATTATTCTCCAAATTAAGCTGTCCAAGAGCACTGTATATATAAATATATAGCTTTAATCAAGCTAACAGAAATTATTACAATTTTGAATTGAATTTCAAAAGAGAGATGACACAACAAACCATTGGCTAGCAAACGCAAACCAAATCATTTTCATACTACAGTTTGGAATTGAAGTTAAGAAGAACAAAAACTTTTTTGAAAAGTGACAGGATCGCCAACCCTAGGAACAAGTAGTTTATTCAAGTTAATTATATATTACTTTATAGCGAGTTACGCAAGTAAGAAGGAAAACATTAAGTTTTACGTCCTCTATTTCAGTCTCTTATACTCCGTTTTCATATCTCTCACAACATTAACCCTTTAGTACTGGCGCGGGGGGCTGCAGGACCCCCAATTTAGATTTTTTGTAAAAATGTTATTAAACACAAATTGTTTACAAAACCTTTGATTTTCTTATAGTTTGGAATGCTTTAAACTGTTATTTCTTACTTAAAAGTAGATTTACACAATAGTATATTTCACTACTAGTCACGAAATGGTACTTTTGTGACGAGTTGTGAACAGTACTTTTCATCACGATGCAAATAAGTGACCAAACTCATAAAAAATGATCCAACATTTCATAATTTGGTAATTTTTCTATAAGTATACACAATACGGCTGAACTGTCTATTTTAGTTTATAAAGTCAGCTGGTTGAGCTGTCAAATTAAGGAATTCGTTTGTTTGGGTACGGCAATATTTTGTTTTGGTAAGGATTTTTTTTAAATGGTTTATTTGGATACGGGAATGAAATGTTTGGGTACCGAAAAAGCAGCTGATCATAACTTGTTTTGACGTCAGGAAATCGAGAGTTTTCGTAGATCTCAGCTGTACGGTAACGGGCAATTTTCGTGTACAGAGTGATGAAAATTTAATTATTAAAAAAGAAAAATTTTCAATTTTGAAAATTGTGGTTGAAAATGTAATGGTTTTGTTCAATTTGCATGGAAATTTTTAAGTGTAATTTAAAATGTTTTAAACCTTAAATTATTGTAAATTAGTGATGGAAACATGAAAAAAATTAATGTTATTAGTATATTAAAAATAGATTGCTTATTTTTCGAACCTAAACTTACACATCTAAAATTTTACTAAAATATGACAATTTTTAGTGAGAAAACAGGAAAATCACCATATATATTTTAAAATTTTTTAAAAGTTTTTATTTTGAACAAACTCAATAAAATCTTGGAAAATGCAAGGAACCCTGCAAATTTTTAGTTACAAGAAAAAGGTTTTGGAATCTTAAGTCCATACTACTCCGATCTTGGCCTCCCAATACTCTTGGCAAACTGTTTTCATGTGGCTGACACACATCGGCTTTTTATTATTCATGTTTAAAAATGACTAAAAATTGGCAAAAATGAAAAAATAAGCTGAACTTGACTTCCTAATGATAAATAATACACGTAAAAATCACCGCCGCACTAGAACACAGCCACTGGCGCGGCGGTCTAGGTGCACCCCAGGGCAAGTTTCACCAGCGAGGACATAATAAAATAGAGAAGACAAGCGCTTTAACCCAATGCATTGAAAGTGGGGCCAAGTCCGCCATCTTGGACCGATCAACAGTCTGAAATCTCCGGTGCGCGAGCTCTGTCCGTGGTCAAGTCCCGCCACAAATACACGGTCATTATAAACAGTATTAGTTGAAGAATATTTTTGAAATTTTGCATTATTATAGTGTAGAATCTGAGGACTGCGATAGTAATAGTTAAAAATTAATAATGATTGTATTAAACGGTTTACAAATGTTTTATTATATACTTGTAGCTGTGTTGTTCAAAACCAGACATGAAAAAGTTGGTCTGTGAGAAAGTTTTTTATTTTTTGGTCAGAGACATTTTGTCTGCAGAAAAGTTGTAGATAAATAACCATTTTTACTGAAACTTTTTTGTCCAATGTGTTTGGTTTCATCAGGAAGCAAGGTATAATAACGCGGAAAAAGTGTCTTTGACGTCCACTACCGTCGCCGCCGTGCGCCCGCCGAGCATAATAGTGCAGTGTTCGTTTGTCCCCGACAACTTTATTTTCGTTTTTATTTTATATTTACTGTACAAAATGGGTTACGCTGAATTTATATAAATATATGTTTTTGCTATTTTTTTTTTAATTATCTTAAGTTAAACATGTAGCAAATAAAATTAATTTTAAGGAGAACTCAGTTTTTATCCTGGGATTAGTACTGGTATTATATTTTTTTAAGGAATAGTTCATTACATTTCACTAAAGAATCAACTAGTTTTGGTTAAATATATCTATGTTCGTAACATCCTTAAGTTTTACTATTGATGATTATGGGTATTAAATAATTCAATTCAAATGCTTTAATAAATAAACGGGATCAGGAAACTGACACATACTTTCTCCCTTAAAGTAATTTAATACCAGGAAAATTATATAGTGAAATAAAACAACTTAACAATTAATTATCACACAAATACATACCAACTTTTATCAAAATCGGTTTGTAAACAACGGAGCTATCGATTTTTAAATATTTTCCATAAGAATAGCATTTGACAACGTACTGCGTTTACCACCGAACTAAAATATCAATTATCTCCGCAACCAGTTGACGTAAACTAATGATTCAAAATACTGGATTATTTAGTTTTTCAAGTAAAATTTTATGGTTGCAAGTATATTTTCCTTAGAAGTTACAGATTTTGTGAAATTTAAAAAATATGAATTTTTTAACACTTAAGCCCCCATTACTTCTGAACCTGAATTTTTACAGACATACGGGTGGTGTCATTTTGTTTGTCATCTTAAGCACTAAAACCAGTGAAATTTGTATAAAAATCGTTAGAGCCATTTTTGAGAAATTTGGATTTTTGTCATTTTTATGGGTTTTTATGGGGTAAATACCCTAAAAATCAAAAATTCAAAAAAATGAAAAATACACTTGGAGATATCACGGCTTTATACCTACAAGCCAAATTTCATGGAAATCGGACCAATGGTGTCGTCTCAAGCTTTGTTTACATCCACACACACAGACAGACAGATACCACGCCGAAAACCACTGTTTTGGATTCAGGGAGCACTAAAACGAATATATCCACTAACAAATCAAATTCGAAAATTTTGACGAAAACAATACTTTCTACATAGACTATGTGTAGGGGGGAGAAAGTAAAAAAATGATGTGAAGAGTGAGCCTGGGCTTAGCCTTTTATAGCTAGCTATAGATTAACAGAAATAACAGATATGTTTTATTAAATTAAATTTTTTAATTATATGTAATATTATTACGACGTATGATCATGATAAACTAAAATTAGACCATATATTTTGCAAATAAGCGATTAAATTATTGCAATTGTAAATTATTGTTCTTTAAATTATCTGTGACAGACGTGACAGACGCTCGGACTGGGGAGGCGCCGCCATCTTGGACCGACACATGTAGCCGCTCGGCTGGCCTCACTCTCCCGCTCCGAGTAGCTTCTCTATTTTATTATGTCCTCGCTGAGTTTCACCCACAACATAATGTGATGAACTAACAAAAACTGGACCAACAGGTGAGGGGGATTTAACTTGAAGAGTATCTGATTATCTACTTACTTTACTTTACTTTTCCGTGGCGTCCCATTTCTTCATTCGAAGACGGGGGACTTGTCATAGTACCCCTTCTAGATGAGGGACACTGAGCCCACAGGGTGGGGTTAGGTTATGTTGGGTTCAGTTGGGTACAAGCCTCCCAAAACTCAACTCATGAATAAAATCTATTGGTAATTAAAAAAGTTTTGAGTTTTAATTCAAATTTTGTTATGTCCGTGACAGATTTAAGAGAGCTTGGCAAAGCCTGGTACATTTTAATGCCTAAGTAATTGGGTCTTTTTTCAAACATTGCTAACCTATGGTATTGAGAAATACCCCCGTTGCAGCAGACCTGCATACTCAGCGAATTTCAAATGCAAAACAACATATATTTAAATCCAACATAGCGAGATTTGACATGTTTTTGTAAGCTCCATAAGAATAACATGGGGAATGAGTATGCAGGTTTGCTGCTACAGGTATGTTTAAACTGGTTGGTTTTATTCAATATTTAGTAGATCTGAACTAGAAGAAGCCATTTACCAAGTTTTATCAAGATATGTTGAGAAATAAGCGAGATACAGAATTTTACTTATTTCCCATAAGGTTAACATTGAGACAACGTACTGTGTTCATTACTTTCATTATCTCAGTAACCAATGGACATAGAGCAGTGATTAAAAATACAAAATTGTTTGTTTTTTTAGCTGAATTCAATGGTGCAAACAAAAATTTGATACATTTTATTTTTCTACGTGAAAAACTCAAAAAACCCATTTTTGGGGGATTTATCCCCTTTTACCCACCTTTCCGGTGGTCCGATCGGGCTGGTTGACGAACTCGTCCGAGGGATTACCAATTTACACGTCTGTACCAAATTTCATTAAGATCGGACCATATTTACGGCCGCTATCGTGTTATCAGACATATATATATATATATATATATATATATATATATATATATATATATATATAGATCTATAAGTATAAAAGAGGATGTTGGTATATATATATATATATATATATATATATATATATACTAGAAGAACCCGTGGCTTCGCTCACGATTAAAATTAAACATACAATATCACCCATCAGTTATATAGTTTTGCTTTCCCATTTATTTTTCTTGTTGTAAAATCTACTTCTTTGAACATATAAAATGTACATCCGCATAAAGCAAAAAAAGTTTTTAAAAATCCGCTCTTAGTAAGCAGGTCTGCTACGACGGGGGTATTCTATTCCTGTATAAAGTGCCTGTCTATACAAAACGGCACCCTTGGCTTTTTCGACAGCACTTTGAATCTGCTCGCAAATGTTACCCTTAATTAGAACTTTATTATGCACCCCCGTCGCAGCAGACCTGCGTATGTGCATGTCTTCAAGTGTATGCCTTCGTGAAGGAAAGATGTAGGATTTCTACTATTTCTTTCCTTCATGAAGGCATACACGTGTTAGAGGAACCATAGAACATGGCTTGAAATTTTATTCACTGTAAAAGATAATTTTCTTAAGGTTTTAGAACAAAAAGGTTTTTAAGGTTTTTTGAACAAAAATTACAATGCCAATCCAGCAATTATTAAAAAGGGCTGACACGTTTTTAGACTCTATATTGAACAAAAAGATTGAATGAGCCGTCCCGGCAATTTTTTTAAAGTGCTGTAGATAAAACTGATTCTTTACAGTAGCACACTCTTCCTCTTTAAATAGCAGTTAGCTGTCATAAAAAAGAAGTCCTTCAAGTATAAGTGATCAGTGATCACTGAAGTACTTCAGTAATCAGTTATTTATTTTATGTTATACTACACACCAACATTTTATATAGTGTAATGCACTTTGAAAAAATGCAAAAGTCTAATTCATTAACCACCTGGCACCAAGTAACAAATCTTCATGTAAACAAATACAATTAAATAGCAGAAAGAAATACCATTAATTTACATCACCTGCTTTAAATTTTACTTTCATATGTTTGTTAGTAAACAAATCTAACTCAACTTCCTTCAAAATCCCTGACATGGGTACCTTTAAGACGGTCCCAGGGCTGAGCCCTGAAAGTTATCACGAAAATGATGGTGTATAAACGTACTCCATGAAATTCTACATGTATCTACCAAGTTTCGTGGTCATTGGTCCAGCGGTGTCTGAGTTTATCAGTGCCAAATATACAAATATATAAATATATATACTAGAAGAACCCGTGGCTTCGCTCACGATTAAAATTAAACATACACTATAACCCATGAATTATATAGTTTTGCTTTCCCATTTATTTTTCTTGTTGTAAAATCTAATGTATGTAATGTATCTACTTCTTTGAACATATCAAATGTACTTCCATAAAGCAAAAGTTTTTAGAAATTCGCTCTTAGTACGCAGGTATGCTACGACGGGGGTATTCTATTCCTGCATAAAGTGCCTGTACATAAAAAATGTGACCGTAACCAACGCCCCACCGACAAAGCCCCAAATGGTGTTGCTGCCCTGGGTAGGCTCATGCCCAATATCGGCGGTTCTTCCTCTTGCAAGTGCGTTTTGCTTGTGTCAGCTGTCCAGTCGATCGTGCTATCAGGTGAAGAGGATTGCGCTCATGCACTCAAGAGGCGAATTTACAGAGACGAACGCCGAGAAGCATTTATGGTCGTTTCCACGGTACCTGAGCTTGCCCTGATGATGATAATGGGGCACAATATAAGGAACAGCACCCTTGACTTTTTCGACGGCACTTTGAATCTGCTCAAATATGTTACCCTTAATTAAAACTTTATTATGCACCCCCGTCGCAGCAGACCTGCGTATTAGAAATCCTATTTCTTTCCTTTATGAAGGCATACGTGTTAAAGGAACCAAAGAAGATAGCTTGAAATTTTGTTCACTGTAAAAGATCATTTTCTTAAGGTTTTAGGGTCTACCTTGAACAAAAAATTACAATGCCACTCCAGCAATTATTAAAAAGTGCTGTCTTATGTTTTTAGACTCTATATTGAGCAAAACGTTTGAATGAGCCGTCCCGACAATTTTTTCAAAGTCCTGCAGATAAAATTAATTCTCTACAGTAGCACACTCTTCCTCTTTAAATAGCAGTTAGTTGTCATCAAAAAAAGTCCTTCAAGTATAAGTGATCAGTGATCACTGGAGTCCTTCAGTAATCAGTTATTTATTTTATGTTATACTACATATCAGCATTTTATATAGTGTATTGCACTTTGAAAAAATGCAAAAGTCTAATTCATCGATCACCTGGCACCAAATAACAAATCTTCATTTTAACAAATACAGAAAATAGCAGAAAGAAATACCATTAATTTACATCACCTGTTTTACATTTTACTTTCATATGTTTTGTTAGTAAACAAATCTAACTCAAATTATTTCAAAATCCCTGACATGGGTACCTTTAAGACGGTCCCAGGGCTAAGCCCTGAAAGTTATCACGAAAATGATGGTGTATAAACGTACTCCATGAAATTCTACATGTATCTACCAAGTTTCGTGGTCATCGGTCCAGCGGTGTCTGAGTTTATCAGTGCCAAATATATAAATATATATATATATATATATACCAACATCCTCTTTTATACTTTTCTATAAGTATAAAAGAGGATGTTGGTATATATATATATATATTTAGTTGGCAGGGATAAACACAAAAACCGCTGGACCGATGGCCATGAAACTTGGTACATACATGTAGAATTTCATGGAGTAGGTTTATACACCTTCAATTTCGTGATAACTTTCAGGGCTTAGCCCTGGGACCGTCTTAAAGGTACCCATGTCAGGGATTATGAAGGAAGTTGAGTTAGATTTGTTTACTAACAAACATATGAAAGTAAAATTTAAAACAGGTGATGTAAATTAATGGTATTTCTTTCTGCTATTTAATTGTATTTGTTTACATGAAGATTTGTTACTTGGTGCCAGGTGGTCATAATGAATTAGACTTTTGAATTTTTTCAAAGTGCAATACACTATATAAAATGATGGTATGTAGTATAACATAAAATAAATAACTTATTACTGAAGGACTCCAGTGATCACTGATCACTAAAGTAATGTTTTAATTAAGTAATTTTAATGTTTACTGACCAATAAAGTTTTAATTAAGGGTAACATATGCGAGCAGATTCAAAGTGCCGCCGAAAAAGCTAAGGGTGCCGTTCCTTATATTGTGTCCCATGATCATCATCAGGGCAAGCTCAGGTACCGTGGAAACGACCATAAATGCTTCTCGGCGTTCGTCTCTGTAAATTGGCCTCTTGAGTGAGTGAGCGCAATCCTCTTCACCTGATAGAACGATCGACTGGACTGCCGACACAAGCAAAACGCACTTGCAAGAGGAAGGACCGCCGATATTGGGCATGAGCCTACCCAGGGCAGCAACACCATTTGGGGCTTTGTCGGTGGGGCGTTGGATATGGTCACATTTTTTATATACAGGCACTTATATACTTGAAGAACTTTTTTTATGACAACTAACTGCTATTTAAAGAGGAAGAGTGTGCTACTGTAAAGAATTAATTTTATCTACAGCACTTTAAAAAATTGCCGGGACGGCTCATTCAAACGTTTTGCTCAATATAGAGTCTAAAAACGTAAGACAGCACTTTTTAATAATTGCTGGAGTGGAATTGTAATTTTTTGTTCAAGGTAGACCCTAAAATCTTAAGAAAATGATCTTTTACAGTGAATAAAATTTCAAGCTATCTTCTTTGGTTCCTCTAACACGTATGCCTTAATGAAGGAAAGAAATAGGATTTCTAATACGCAGGTCTGCTGCGACGGGGGTGCATAATAAAGTTTTAATTAAGGGTAACATATGCGAGCAGATTCAAAGTGCCGCCGAAAAAGCTAAGGGTGCCGTTCCTTATATTGTGTCCCATGATCATCATCAGGGCAAGCTCAGGTACCGTGGAAACGACCATAAATGCTTCTCGGCGTTCGTCTCTGTAAATTGGCCTCTTGAGTGAGTGAGCGCAATCCTCTTCACCTGATAGAACGATCGACTGGGCTGCCGACACAAGCAAAACGCACTTGCAAGAGGAAGGACCGCCGATATTGGGCATGAGCCTACCCAGGGCAGCAACACCATTTGGGGCTTTGTCGGTGGGGCGTTGGATATGGTCACATTTTTTATATACAGGCACTTTATGCAGGAATAGAATAACCCCGTCGTAGCAGACTTGCGTACTAAGAGCGAATTTCTAAAAACTTTTGCTTTATGGAAGTACATTTGATATGTTCAAAGAAGTAGATACATTAAATACATTAGATTTTACAAAAAGGAAAATAAAAGGGAAAGCAAAACTATATAATTCATGGGTGATAGTGTATGTTTCATTTTAATCGTGAGCGAAGCCACGGGTTCTTCTAGTAGATATATATACCAACATCCTCTTTTATACTTATAGATATATTTAGTTGGCAGGGATAAACACAAAAACCGCTGGACCGATGGCCACGAAACTTGGTACATACATGTAGAATTTCATGGAGTAGGTTTATACACCTTCAATTTCGTGATAACTTTCAGGGCTTAGCCCTGGGACCGTCTTAAAGGTACCCATGTCAGGGATATTGAAATAATTTGAGTTAGATTTGTTTACTAACAAAACATATGAAAGTAAAATTTAAAACAGGTGATGTAAATTAATGGTATTTCTTTCTGCTATTTAACTGTATTTTTGTTAAAATGAAGATTTGTTACTTGGTGCCAGGTGGTCAATGAATTAGACTTTTGCATTTTTTCAAAGTGCAATACACTATATAAAATGCTGATAATATGTAGTATAACATAAAATAAATAACTGATTACTGAAGGACTCCAGTGATCACTGATCACTTATACTTGAAGGACTTTTTTATGACAACTAACTGCTATTTAAAGAGGAAGAGTGTGCTACTGTAAAGAGTTAATTTTACCTACAACACTTTAAAAAAATTGCCGGGACGGCTCATTCAAACGTTTTGCTCAATATAGAATCTAAAAACGTAAGACAACACTTTTTAATAATTGCTGGAGTGGCATTGTAATTTTTTGTTCAAGGTAGACCCTAAAACCTTAAGAAAATGATCGTTTGCAGTGAATAAAATTTCAAGCTAACTTCTTTGATTCCTCTAACACGTATGCCTTCACGAAGGAAATAAATAGGATTTCTAATACGCAGGTCTGCTGCGACGGGGGTGCATAATAAAGTTTTAATTAAGGGTAACATATGCGAGCAGATTCAAAGTGCCGTCGAAAAAGCCAAGGGTGCCGATCCTTATATTGTGCCCCATGATCATCATCAGGGCAAGCTCAGGTACCGTGGAAACGACCATTAAATGCTTCTCGGCGTTCGTCTCTGTAAATTGGCCTCTTGAGTGTGTGAGCGCAATCCTCTTCACCTGATAGCACGATCCGACACAAGCAAAACGCACTTGCAAGAGGAAGGACCACCGATATTGGGCATGAGCCTACCCAGGGCAGCAACACCATTTGGGGCTTTGTTGGTGGGGCGTTGGATATGGTCACATTTTTTTATGTACAGGCAGTTTATGCAGGAATATAATACCCCCGTCGTAGCAGACCTTCGTACTAAGAGCGAATTTCTAAAAACGTTTGCTTTATGGAAGTACATTTGATATGTTCAAAGAAGTAGATACATTACATACATTAGATTTTACAGTAAGAAAAATAAATGGGAAAGCAAAACTATATAATTCATGGGTGATAGTGTATGTATAATTTTAATCGTGAGCGAAGCCACGGGTTCTTCTAGTATATATATAAAATTCGAACGAAGTGTTTTTTTGCTTCTAGGGACCCCAAAATGAAAAGTTAACATGGTCTCACACTTAGGTCTTACCATGAGTACTACCGTAATAGCTTTATTCCTATGCTTTAAGGAAATTCTCTAAAACGGTTCTTATGTCTGGTGTTATATATGTTTATATTGGGAGCTAAATTCTAATTCATCAATTCTATGGAGCTTAACATAATTAATACATTCAAAAATAAAAAGAGGAGGTACTGTTAAAATACTAAATTGGATAGAAAAGTTTCTACAGTGTGTTTGAGGACCAAGTCTTGCCATACAAAAATTTTTTCCAAACGACCCTTAACAGCTCCCCAGAGCACAACTGAGTAAGAAATGTGAGTTTCAAACAAGGGCTGTTGGGCTATTAATTAACAGTCCTGTCTAAGGAATATGTCGGCCTTAGTCAGTAACAAGACTACAAGATCGCGCCACAATCATCCTTCATTCATCTGTCATTCATACTTGGCTTAAAATACCTACCTGGGTAGGTCGCCATTTCAACTAATGTATCTAATGTATCTATGGTATACAAGTTTACTTAAGTTTAGTAAGTACTAATCTAAGTAAGTACTAGGACGCACAGCATTGCTCTAACTTATTTCAGCTGCCAGAGCGAAATTTCCTGACCTGGGGGTCTTAAAACAACCGGCGCCAGTACTTAAGGGTTAATATCATCATCACAATCTTAGTAATAAAATATAATAATAACTTTCCACGTCATGTGTATAAAGCAAGATGGTTACGATGAATTACTCTTTGTCTTCTATATTTTTCCGATTCTGTATCTGAGATCAGCTGTGTGATAGTTTGTTTACTACTGGCGCGCTGTCTACAGGCCGACGTTTCAATCAGTCGTGCCGAAGATGGCGACATGTGTGTGTTGTTGGTAAAGATGGTGAGGTGGAAATATAGACGGTTTGTGATTTATTTTAATGTGTCTAGTGTATAATGTCAGAACAAAGACGTGCTACTTTAACGCCATTTGGAAAGAGTGATAAGAAATCTAAAAAACCACCACGAAAAACGTTTAGGTTATGCTTTACTTTATCTGATCCCAATGAAAATTCGTGTCCTGTGTTCGACTATGCTGCCACTGTGAGGGCTGAAGAGGTAAGTTATAACTGAAAATGGTAACGATTCCTTTCCTTACGTGTGTTTTAAATAAACCTGATATCATAGTTTCTAGCGACATTAGGTTGTCTCTCAGTACAACTCCTAATTCTAGGAAATATGCACATACATCTAACGGTGTTGGTCACAGATTCATCGTTTGCTTTCCCGTATTTTACTTTAAGTGCCAGTGCTGTAATACCCTCCCATTTACCGTAAAATTATAAAAGGTATTCTCTGGCGCCATATGCATGAGTATAATTCAATTTTAACAATAGTTACAGAGCAGCAAACTTTCAAGTACTATTTAAGGTTAGGTATTTTATTTTCTTGATTCCTGGGAAAAGCAGTGGGTTTTTATCCTTTATACTTCATACACGCCTAGTCATTGACAATGTCGTGTCCTATATTGTATTTTGATCGATCTTGCTCTCGTGGAAGAGAGATTCGAGGCTGTTTCTTAGAACTGACCCCCTACCTCGTCCTGGGCGTGTTTGCTGTGAATTGGAATCTGAAATTGGACAATACCTCTCAATTTGGTGTAAGATAATGTTTCGAGTGTAGTTAATTCATAAATATGGTTTGCCTTCCACATCAGCTAAATGTTAATTCTTGTGGTGATATTTGAACTACTGCCACTGAGCCGTTACGTCAGTAACTTGAACGTGCTTGTTGCAGACGACACCTTGTTATAATGCCCTGTTTTTATTAAATTTTATCATTCGTTATGAAGTAACTTTATTTGCCCTCTTATCAATTGGAGCTCAAACGATAATTGATAATATTTAACATTGTATGTATCATTGTATACAACAGTAGTCTCACGTTGTTGACTTTGATTTATACATATTTTTGTGTGATTCGAATTTCCTAAGATTCCCTGCACATATTCTGAAAGTGCATTTGTTTGTTTAGCTATAAGTTTAATTTCTTATTACATAATTCAAAGGAAATTACCAATTAATTTTAACTTAATCGCTTTTTCGCGTTGCAACGCCATCTCACGGAACTATGACCAGTGCGTCCTGTGTTTTAACATACATTATTTACAACTTCTGTTTGGAGTAATTACAGCAAATTAAATTCCTTATTAAGTGGTATTAAATCTATGTTTTCATTATGAATTATCAATCGTCAGCTCCTTTTACTCGGGGACCAAGCGGCGTTGAAAGCTCGACTCGATTCCAGGCGGCGTTGGATCGTATTAAAATAAATTAGAGGATGAACTTGATACTCAAATATGCAATTTTTATCTACACCTTAATTTCAAATTTAATCAATAGTTACTGTAATTATTATTAGATTTGACAAAAATAACAGTGTAACAAAATTAATGGTTCCTAGAGTGACAATATGCAAAATTAATGTTTTACGGCTCGGTAGTCCTATTTGTTTTGCCATTTCAATTTTAAATTGATAATTTTTTTTACAAATTAAAGTCATAATTTGAATTAAATTAACTCAATTAACTTTGTTCTCTCTAACATTCTATCACGTCCAATCGTCTATGCGCCGATGACTTGCGCAGTTGAACGGAAGTGTACGTGATTTTTTCAGTTGTTTCGTTTATGACTACGTAGGGGTTTCTGTGCATTATCTTTTTGTTCTTTGATGGTAAAATAGTTTTTTGTTGACGCGGAGGGGGAGGGGGGTGGTCGTTGAGGAGGGGGCGGGTGTTGAGTGTATTGTGCGAACCACTGGAGGCGGGGGAGAATTTGAGTTTGCCCTCGATCGTAGCCAACTCTTCTGCCGCTGGAACGTCGAGCTTGTCACCGCGGGCGGACATATTGGAATTACACGACCATTTTTGTTTTGTTCGATGTAGGTGTGTATCGAACAGGGCGTCCATACTTGCCGTGTTATTATTCTAACCTAGATCGATGGTTTCAAGACATGAAAGAGATCTTTTTATGGCAAAATAAACCCAAATAATGTCAATATTGATTAAAAATTTTAGTTTACCCATTGTTTTAGTTGCATGATAATGTAATTTAAGTATTAATGTTAGATTTTGATGAATTTTTTTCTCTGCAGTTATAATGTCCTGATAAGTAATATTTCTTCGTAAACAATAAAGTAAGTGTGGAGTATTTAATTCACTTTAACCGACTTGCTTTAGAAAATTTTGGGCCTAATACATTAATAATAGAATATAGAAGCATTTTATGAAGGATATTTATCTTATGATTGATACCTAATTTATAGATTTATTATTGATTAGAGACCTGCAGCTTCTAGGTTTAACTTTGTTATCCCTATTCATCTAATTTATGGAAAAGATTTACTTTTTTTAGGATTGGCAGGCCTATTAAATAATAATTAAATTAACTTAAAATAAATTGAATGACAATTTAGTAATTGAATTGAAATAAATTAAATAATAGGCCTAACTCTAAAACGAAATTAAAATAAATTTAATAATAAAATAATTCAATAGCATGATTATAAAATTAACTAATAATTAATTAAATTCAACAAACAGGCCTAAAATGAAATAATCAGAAATAATTTTTGTGTGTAGTTTAGGATCCAGTGAACTTAAACATATATTTGTCAAACTTATATTTCATTCTATCTCAGGTCAACATTTTTAATTCTATAAATCAAGTTTTAAAATGACAAAAATATTTATAGGCTACTTAGGCCTACCTATACTAAGATTGCTTAAGTCATTTTTTTAAAATAACTTAATGGTACTTTTTACACTTTTCAAATTGCATATAGAATAGCCTACTTTAGATTAATTTTAGACCCTGAAAAATAATTCTTATTGTACTAGTAGTTAGTGCAATAGGTATACTATTTACTTGACAGGTACTTTATTATTAAATTTAAAGTTTTCCTAAAATACTTGAAGAAAATTCTATTTAGGCTGATTAAGCTTAGGTATAGGCAGGTGTAGTTCCGCAGAAAGTGCATGCTTTGCCCTAGTATGCACCTTAAAACTTATTAAGTTTATGTTAAAGGAGAAGTTGGTAAATTATTTTGTTGGCTTGTAACATACCTGTTTTTTAGTTTCACTTTGCCACCTAGGCGTACTAAGAATCAAGTTATGGGCCAAATATATGGGCTTTAACTTTTTTAATTTTTTTGCTAGCCTATGATATCTTATTAAAAGAGAAAGTTTTCCTTTGAGAATATCTTTTTAGAAGACTGAGTCGGAAAAAAATGAACCAGCTGTTGTGTCATTTTCAGGATGACCAAGACCCTAAGTCCATGAGGTACCTTGTCTTATTAAGAATAAGAATATCCAGCATGCCTTCTTTTTTTACATAGCCTCTATATGGTTTAATTAAATTTAGGCATAGCCATCTCAGTAAATAGCCTATGCATTTTACAGTACATTATGTCAAAATTGAAATTTTTTTCAAAATGTAGGAAATTTGATGCTGATTCCGGAAATGATAGTTTTTTTGTCGGAAAACCCGGGAAAATCGGAAAAAATATTTTTTTCAAATTTGTGTCATGTGGGTACTCAAATTAACTGGGAGAGCGAGCTGAATAAGAATATGCATGAATTTTCAAGATCTAATGTATATTAATGCAGTTATGACCGAAAAGCACCGGAAATAAAGAAGAATCGTCTAAAATGGTCTATTTAGAGTTAAGTTTTGGTATATTTGGTCAGATTTTGGTAGTTTTTGTAAGGATGAGATAGTTCATGTACACTTAGAACATATCGGGTTGATAAGTGGTGGATAAGGTAAAGTTTTGATACATTAAACTTAGGTGATGTTTGGTTAGGTTAGGTTATTTTTGGTTCAGTGTAGTAATTCAGGTTTGATATTAGTTTGTTAATGTTTGGTTGTGTTCTGATAGTCATGTTACAATCCCATGAACTTTATCCTTAGCCGAATCAATGGCTATAAACTAAACCTAACATAACCTAAACATAACATACCATAACCTAACCTTTTTAACTAAACCTGACCTTAATCAACCTAAACTAACGTAAGAATTCTTAATCCAACCTATTTCAATGAAATCTATTTAAATATAACCCAAACTAGTCAAACCATAAGTTTGCTTTATCTCCGTTACTGTTTGTTAGATCCTAAATACATAGCCTAAATACATAGTTCCTAAATACAAAATATTTTTATTCAGCTTGCAATTTCGCTTAATTAGAGTACCCACATGATATATTTTGGACAAAGTTTTTTTTTTACTTTTCCGACAGTTTACCGACGCTTTCCGGCCGTAACACCGTTATTATTGGTCAGATCTTGAAAATTCTTGCATATTCTTGTTCCGCTTGCTCTTCCGGTTAATTTGAGTACCCACATGACCAATTTTGGATAAAAAACTTTTACCGATTTTCCAGGATTTTCCGGCCGTTTCCGACAAAAAAAACTATCATTTCCGGAATCAGCGCGTCATTTCGAGCATTTTGAAAAAAAATTTCAATTTTGACATATGTACTGTAAAATGCATATTTACCGCCATCTCTAATTATTTAGGTTGCCATCTCTCTAATTTAGGTTGCCAATTACAAGGTTGCGGGGCTAGTAATTGGCAACATGACACCCAAGGGTTCAGCTGATTGTCTATACATCCTCCATGAACTCAGCTGGCTCTCTTAGGATGCAAAAATAAAACCCTTGAAAGTGGTACCCTGTCCGTAAGCCGCGGCCTTTTTACCGTACTAGAAAAGGCGAATTATGAAAAGCCATTCAATTTTGTTTGCAGAGTTGGAAGGCCTTTGGTTTAGCCTATTGCAGAACTTTTTTTTTCAACCTCTCAAGACATACCTGTGTGTGCCTGTGTGTTTAAACTGGTTAAGGCAGCACGACTTTCATATTTGATCCCCTACTTTTATAGGCTATGTTCAGTGTTTAGCATTAGTACTATAAAAGCTAAACACTAAGAAAATATAAAACTAATTTTTGCTAAGCAAGGTTCTTTAGGTTTGGATATTACTATTGATTTGTTTAAGAACTAGTTGGATAAGCAATGGTTATGTTAGTTTAGATCAGAACAGGTTAGGTTACGTTACATTACATGTCAGGTTCAAATTCAAATACCTTTATTTACATAGTACACAGTGTGGAGAGATGTTATATAAGGTTTTTTATAGCCTATATTGTTTTTTATAGTGTTAAATTTTTTATATAGGCCTAAAAGGTTATATTGTTTAAAGGTTTATTTCTGAAAATAATTTTTCCATTCAAACATTTCTAATTATAGGCCTAAGTGTTTATTTTTATGAGCAATGATTTGGTATTTTTACCTATTTATATTTTATTTACTCATTCATTGTAATTTTGTAGCCTGAACTAGCCTACTTTTTGAATGATACTATAATTTTACTTAAAAAAAGGATTTTTGAACTTTTATTATTTATGCTACATGAAGAGTACTTATTGGTACGTGCCAGGTTATTTGCTTATACAGTATATGATTTCAGAGGAAAATTTTGAAAAAGCATCGAGAAGAGAAAGACAAGAAACCGAACGGATTTGTTGATCCTTTTGAAGATGATGATGAAGATGTCAAAAGACTTGCCAGGAAATTCGAGGCAAAATATGTGAGTCTTACTTTACATTTACTTTCCTTACTACTGTACCCTATGACAAGTTGGTAAATAATTAGCTTTGAAATGTACAAGGCGGATCGTCAAGGTATCAGGGTTGGGCTGTTGTCAAGTTACTGATTATAAAAAAGTTTTTATCTACGACCATTGCAATAAGCACCAATTATGGTATTACAATAAACATTATAATGATATACATTAAAACACCAAAAACCAAGCAGTACTCTAATGACGACTTTAGAGTACTGGAGTCACTTTAGAGTACTGGTTCTAGACCAATGAGAGCTCGGCATTTGACGGAAGTAGTGTCATAATAACAATTACGCAATTCGCACATCAGCTGATTGTTGCATTACGATTCATGTTTGAGCTTACTTATCCCATCAGCTGATTGTTCCACAACGATTCATGGTTCAGTCTGCTTATTTGCCTAACCTCAAATTTTAGATGACCTATTCCATCATTAGTAAAAGTCATGAGTTTTGTTTAACTTCGGGGGAAGTTTTGTTTTATATTGTTGGTCGTAGATAAAATAGTGTATGCAACGATTGTATTATGCCTTTAAGCCACTCGTGAGATATTTAGAACACTCGCTTCGCTCGTGTTCTAACTTACATCTCACTCGTAGCTTAAAGGCATTCATTATACAATCGTTGCATAAACTACTATTAGTGAATAGTGGTAAAACATCCACAAAATTTCTTGTGTTTTATATTATTTTTGACGTTTTGAGATCAATTTAATCACAATTATTCTTAAGTGTCAGCTTGTGGGTTTAACAAAATGTTTGTCTGGAATTAACATTTCAGAGTTAAAACGAAAATACCAAACATTTTGCAAAATTTTGTTAAAACAGCTAAATTAAGGTGTTTTTATTATAAAAAAATTGTTGTTCAATTTTTCTCATTTTACTTTTAGTTCTCAGAAATAATTTATGCTGGCTTAACTTTTCTACAATATTTCTAACAAAATGTATTATACATATCATGGATTTTTGATTTTTCTCACAATCTTATGTAGGCCTATGTGTACTGTAACTTATTTTGAAAATATGTTGAAAAGTTTATCATTCTAGGGTGACAAGAAGAAGTTGAAGTCGTATGCTGAACTCGGTGCGGGGTACGATGAAACAGACCCTTTCATCGATAACACTGATGCCGTAAGTGACAACCTAACTTCTAAGTTAAAACTGTTTGTTAGGCCCAGTTATTCTCTTTCCAAAGTAATACATCACAAGGAATATCATTCAGGCTAGTTGCACACTCAACACACAAACTTTTTCCAGCTCAATGTACACCAATGTGGTGCCCCTGAACAATGATTTGTTGCCAGCACATAGCTACGAATGTGGGCTTTATTCTGGTGTAGTTTGGTACTAAATTTCCCCGAAAAATTTACTCCTGGTAATGTTATAAAACCAACCATTTTTGCCCTGTTTTTCTGAGATTTTTTTCCTCGTATTGGTAATACAAGTGGACTGGTGCAAGCCAGGCAGTGCTGCTTTCTATGGGTGTTCCAGTAAACTACGTGGTTACACAGTACCATCATCGCTAGTGTTTTGCGTTCAGTCGGATGGAAATAAATCGGGTTTGCTGATTCGCTGCCTCATACCGCCCACATTTGTATAACCCCCGCCATTGGGTGGCTTGCAGCAGACGTGTTAAAAGAAATTTTGTAAAAAATCTATTAATGTTTTTCCTCTAGGTTAGTCTTTATAAAGAATTAGAGCCTTGTGAGTAATTTTGGTCACGGCTCAGGCGACAGTTGGCTGCATTGTAGTTGTGCACCAACAGTTGGCTGCATTGTAGTTGCATGGTTCAAATCAACCACTAGACATATTTTATCTAATTGTGAATGCAGTATAACTTAGTTAATAAATACACAAAATATTGGTCCAGTTTGAAATTTCGACACGGGACACAAAGAAAACCTCACAAGTGAAATTTTGGTTTGGATCTCACGTTAAAATGTTGGTCCCTTAGTTGTCATGGGCTGTGGGCTATTATTTAACAGTTTTATCTAAGGAATATCCCGGATTTAGTCAGTAACAATACTACCTACAAGATTGCGCCAAAATCAACCTCCACTCATCTCTCATTCATACTTGCCTTATGAATCTGGGTAGTTCGCCATTTCAATTAAAGTATAGAGTTTTTGATCTATCTATCAGTTGTTTAAATCGTTAATCGTTTAAAAATCTGTCCAAAACCAATTATATTGCAGAGTATTACTATCGAGTATAGCCACCTTTTGTTTTTATCTGTAGTTCTGTGCAACAACGTCTGAGTAAGGTAGGGGCCTCACAGTGCTGCCCCAGCATCTAACAGCCTGCAGCAAGAGCAAACATATCAACTAGTAATGTTAACATGTGATGTGTTGCAGTAGTGATGGTAACATGTGGTGTTTTGATTTTGGTTTTTGTGGACTTTTGCCATCACTGATTAGTTAACGACGTTTTGAGATCTGGAATCTGATCCCGTCTTCAGGTAGAAAACAATCAATCATGAACATAACAAGTTTAGTAACACACAGCCAGGCTAATCTGGACAAGAACACAGCCAAAACAGCAAACTGTGAAATCATTCACAAAAACTATTTAATCTGAAATTTAAACAAGATCATAGTGTAGCGCGGAAATCTCAAAATATCAAGAATCAGGAGAGCACGTCCACACCCAGTCAGAGCCGAGCAAAGACTGGTGGGAGGATGGGTAATGGCCGTGACCACTACCAACCAAAATGCAGAACACTTCCGGTGACAAAAACTTGAAACAAAGACATGTGATATTCCACTATTGTTTCTGTTTAGTTTTTAATTTTTAACCTGATTTTGCCCCTAATCAGTGATGGCAACTGTAGATATTATGATCAAAACTAAAAATCACCATCACTAACAGTTGCAATCTAACATGCGATGTTGTGTTGCAGTATGATGAGGCCCTGGGAGAGGACCAGGAGACGGCTCGCGGAGGCTACTACATCAACAGTGGGCCTCTGGAGCTGCGGCGAGTGGAGGCCAACCTCTCGGACCTCTCTGACGCCGACGAGGTCAAGCGCCGCGGACGCAAGGTCAGTAGACAGTAGACAGTAGCGGAGGCTACTACATCAACAGTGGGCCTCTGGAGCTGCGGCGAGTGGAGGCCAACCTCTCGGACCTCTCTGACGCCGACGAGGTCAAGCGCCGCGGACGCAAGGTCAGTAGACAGTAGACAGTAGCGGAGGCTACTACATCAACAGTGGGCCTCTGGAGCTGCGGCGAGTGGAGGCCAACCTCTCGGACCTCTCTGACGCTGACGAGGTCAAGCGCCGCGGACGCAAGGTCAGTAGACAGTAGGCAGTAGACAGTAGCGGGGCTACTACATCAACAGTGGGCCTCTGGAGCTGCGGCGAGTGGAGGCCAACCTCTCGGACCTCTCCGACGCCGACGAGGTCAAGCGCCGCGGACGCAAGGTCAGTAGACAGTAGGCAGTAGACAGTAGCGGAGGCTACTACATCAACAGTGGGCCTCTGGAGCTGCGACGAGTGGAGGCCAACCTCTCGGACCTCTCCGACGCCGACGAGGTCAAGCGCCGCGGACCCAAGGTCAGTAGACAGTAGACAGTAGTGGTGTGGGGAATCTATGTGCCGCGGATGCAAGAACAGTAAACAGCACACAGTAGTGGTGTGGGGAGTCTAAGCGCCGCGGATGCAAGGTCAGTAGACAGCACACAGTAGTGGTGTGCAGAGGTTAAAGAGCCGCAGACACTATACAAAAAATATTCCTTGGAATTATTTAAGAGGAATTTATAAAAATCTTCCTTGAAATACCATAAAAAATACAGTGTTATTTTTTGTAGGAATACTCTCAAAGTGTTGGCATTATATTAGAATTACAGAGGAAACAACTGGCTATCCTTAAGTTGACAGGCCATCAGCACACAAAACACAGCACAGAAAACAGCACAGAAAACTTAAGGAAAGTCTGAATATTTCAGTACGTTCGTTTCACCCTTGAAATATTGGGACTTTCGTGTAAAGTTCGTGTAAGTGTTCGGTGATGATGGCCTACTCAACAGTGCTCGCTCTTGTATAGTTCCAATCTTATATTTTGTTTTTTTTTCTACCATTAAACCACTTTCTTTTCAATTTCTATACATATTTTAGTCTAAGTCGATTTATGTTCTTGAAAACAACAAATAAATTTCAATGAGTCCTGAAATTTAATTTGAAAATAATGTATATTCTAGATTATCCATTATTAACATCACAACGTTTTTTACCGGACCAGTTAGTCCCTCTCTAGAAGAACTACGGTTGAAAATGACCCATCTTGCACATTTAAACTAATAGGCTGGCTTGATAATTTTCCAGAGATCCCTTCCGGTGATAGATGAAGATGAAGAAGACGATGAAGGGAAAGAAGAAGAAGGACTGGATGATGAGGGGGAGGAGGAGGAGGCGGAAGTGGAGAGCAAAGCTGCCGAGGAGGAACTCCCTTCCGAACCCAAGGTGGATACAGACGCATTTTGTAGTATTTGGAGCACTTTGTTGACTGGGACGGTATGTCCAGTAATCCAACTACTTGGAGGTCACAAATTAAGGATTATTATAAGCGAAGGCTTTTGGATGCGGTGTACCTTAGAGGGATTAATGTCCCTAGTGAATACTTTGCTCATCCATAAGACCATCCTCATAATTCGACCAGTTCGTGATTCATCGGCGAAATTGTAGTTTGGACCCCATGTTAAGCTGTAGGTCCCCTAGCTGTCATTGGCTATAATGGGTTATTAATTAACAGTCTTGTCAAGAAACATATTGGCCTTAGTCAGTAACAAGACTGCAAGATCATGCCACAATCATCCCACACTCATCTCTCATTCATTCTTTGCTTAAAATATCTCCTACCTGGGTAGGTCACCATTTCAAGTAATGTAATGTAATACAACCAACCGTGTGCATGACATCAAGTCAGTCTGTTTTGTTCTCAGTTAATTAATTTTACTGCCATTAAATTTTAATTTTTTGTGCTGTGGTCAAGAGGGGTTACTAGGCCTGACTTGGCCTTGTAAATACATGGTTGCCAGCAGACGGGAATTTTGAGAAAACCGTGAGTTTTGTGTGACTTTTACACTAAAAAAAAATCTATGAATTATGCTTGAATTTTTTGAAAGATCCTTGAATTTTATAAAAATCCTGTGAACTCCAAAGTAGAGTTCATTCTGGCTTCTCGTCTATAATAATGGCTAGATCACGAGATCGGCTAGTTTCGGGAATGTGTAGGACAAAGCATAAGTAACCATCCAAACACAACACGTCTGTCCTGACACAAAGACTAAGGGATACCATCAAAGAGATAAGTGTGCCAGAAGAACTGAAAATGCTACATAATTCCGGAAAGTTCCAGGAATGGTTCCGACCATCTGTTAATACGTTTCATAATGAGGTCTTGTTCCAGTGAAGGCCTCATTCCTCTCACATTAAATTACATACGGTTCTTGCACTATTGTTAAAATATCCATAATTTGTTTAAATAAACAGATTGATTGATCAATTGACTTCTGAAGAATTAAACACTTTTTGTGTTTTAGAAAACCAAATTATTAGAGGAGAGAGTGGAACTGGATAAGCCGCCGACACCCGGGGCGGAATGGAACGGAGCAGACGACGAACAACCTGGCAAGAAAAAGAAAAAGAAGAAGAGAAAACGACACGCGGACGACTACGCTGACGGGTTGTCGCCGTTCGTCAAAGCCAAAAAATCTAAAACTGTAAAAGCTCTGTTAGAAGAGAAAAGGGTCAATGAACAACCACCAAAAACTTCAGGTAGGTTACCCGTAACAATTCATTATGATGTATCTTACTTCACACTTTGAAAGTTAAATTATAAAGTAAGTTTTATGAGAGACAAACATATTGTCGTAAGTACCTGTTCATTGTTTACTTCGCTTCAAATTAATACTCTTGGACAGATCATAAAACATTTTTTGCAATTCACGGTTGATTTCAGCTACTTTCTTTTACTTCCTTATTTACTTTATGGATTTGTTTTGATTTATAGATTTATTATTTTGATGGATGTAATGTTTGATTTTCTGAAGTAGCGGTTTTAAATGCTAACAATTTGCCAGTAGGGAATCCAATCCCGGGATCACAAATTATTTTGGAGCGTATTCAATCCTGGGATTCTCAGGCTCAATCCCGGGATTTTTGGGATTATCTAATTTATGTGTAAGATTGATCTTAATTATGTTCTCATCAATTTTAACTACGTTTATAACTAACAGAACTTTGTCAAATGACGTTTTAAGTAAACAATGGTTAAATCTATTATTGCAGTCTTTACATAATCATGTAAGTGATGGTTTTCAGTTGGTATTTTCAGGCTTTGAAAAATTGCTCAAAAAGTTATTAGTTTCTGATGCAGCATATTGATATTGTCTTTAAGATCAAAATGCTCTTGAAATTATTTAAATAATTTTTTTATAGTTTATTTTGTTTTATTTTACTTAACATCTTTCCAAGGGAAGTTTTACTTTTAGTTCTAATATTATTTGACCAAGCAAATAAATCTATTCATATTAAGCATACGACTTATTTGACTTTCTTTCACTTAAAATCAATCTTTCTATAATTATTTTGCATATTTTATTGTTATATATCTGATAATGTGTTCCGTTTTGTCCTGATGTCTTTATTATTCATTGTTTCATGATTAAGTCGACCATAATTTAATTACTTACTCTTTGTAATTTTTGTTATTTCGAAAATTTTGAACGTATGTACACCTTTAAACTGAAAGTAAAACTGATTCATGTATTGGCCTAACTACGATACCATGGTATATATGCAAAATTATAATCATTATTTTTTAATATCGGTAAATACCATGTAGGTTCAATCCCAACGTTCTAAAACCTGTAATCCTGGGATTGAAAATATCGGTTGGGATTGGATTCCCTATTTGCCAGTCAAAATTTCACCTTACAAATTGATGGTAAAACTTCATCGCAGTTCTTGTTCCTTTCCCAGAAGAGCCGAGGCGGCAGCTGGCGAGCGACACCAGTATCGCCGAGGCCATCGAGTCCGTGGTCAACAACATTGGCGGGAGTCACCACGACGAAAACTCCAACAGCACAAACAGTTTACATTCTGGTGAGATTGTGATCCATTAATGTTACTTTTTAAGATGATATTCTTTAGTAGTTCTCTTGTAGGGTTTGTTCTCAGATATGAAATGAAATTATAGTATTTTACGTTTCGAGGCTGGGAAGTACTGTTTTATTGGATGTTCTTGACAGGATTTTCATGTGAATACGGTAAAACACCGGCCGTGGAATGTACAAAAATTGTCATCATACTACTCAGAAAAGAGTATTTTTAATCATATAACATATTCCTTTCATGAGCCACTATGATTCTTACTTTTTGGCATCGTCGGTGTCGGAGGACAGCGGGGACGGTCAGCCCAGGGACTCGCCCCCGCCGCTGCCCGAGGTCGTGACTCTGGTCAACTGTGTGGATGTTGCAGCGGGGGAGGTGGTGGCGTCGTCGGTGTCAGAGGACAGCGGGGACTGCCGGCACGGGGACTTGCCCCCGCCGCTGTCCGAGGTCGTGACTCTGGTCAACTGTGTGGATGTTGCAGCGGGGGAGGCGGTGGCGTCGTCGGTGTCGGAGGACAGCGGGGACTGCTGGCCCGAGGACTTGCCCCCGCCGCTGTCCGAGGTCGTGACTCTGGTCAACTGTGTGGATGTTGCAGTGGGGGAGGCGGTGGCGTCGTCGGTGTCGGAGGACAGCGGGGACTGCCGGCACGGGGACTTGCCCCCGCCGCTGTCTGAGGTCGTGACTCTGGTCAACTGTGTGGGTGTTGCAGCGGGGGAGGCGGTGGCGTCGTCAGTGTTGGAGGACAGCAGGGACTGCCGGCCCGGGGACTTGCCCCCGCCGCTGTCCGAGGTCGTGACTCTGGTCAACTGTGTGGATGTTGCAGTGGGGGAGGCGGTGGCGTCGTCGGTGTCGGAGGACAGTGGGGACGGCCGGCCTGGTGACTCGCCCCCGCCGCTGCCAGAGGGTCTGGCGCCCGAAGTCGTAACTCTGGTCAACTGTGTCAAGCAGACTGCCGCCGTCACCGACAACACTCGCAAGACCTTCTGTCCCGACATCAACAACTGCCTCGTCAAGTGAGTCCACCTGATCAACTCAATCCGTCCTTTTTGTGGAAATATTGATTCTCAGTTTACAATATAATCTGTAATTTATCTATGTAGGACTTGAAGTAATCGTAGGACAAGATATGAACGATGTCAGACAGAATGTCAGTACTAAATAAGTAGTCCGGTTATGTGTAAGACTATCTTACTCACTGTTAAATCCGTCAAGAGTTAAAAAAAGTATGATTTACTTTGCTCAGTACATGTTTCGGTGCAAGAGCGCCATTCTCAGCTGGGCACAAGTAGTGAAGTTAATTACACCTTGTGCCTAGTTAATTTACCTTTTGAAGTTAATTCACTCCTTGTGCCCAGCTGAGGATGGGGCTCTCGTGCCTAAACATTTACTGAGTTTGTTAAATCATACATCTTCAGCTGTTGACGTATTTAATAGTAAGTAATTTAGTCTTTCATTGATCACAAAGCTCAGGGGCTAAAAACACGGATAATAGTCTGGTACGCTGTAATGAATGAAACTTAATAACTTTTTTCCTACTAAAGTAGGACAATAAAACCTTTGCGCCCTCACTATATTAGACACTGGCTTCTGATGGTCCACTAATTAATTTTGAGACACACTAATATCATCTGAGATAAACCCCATTCCCTGACCCATTATCCCTCCTGAACAGTGTAAAATAGTTTTTAAGAAGTTTTATGTTTGTGAGAGTGGCAACACTGCAAAGGACAATTTCCACAATACCCTATGTTCTGGTTGTGAATGATGCCAGCGGCACCAAAAGACTCCTCTTTTGACATATTTTTATGTCTTAAGGCGTGATCCTCGCGATGTATTATAAACTGCGCAGACAATGGGAAATGCCCGACGGAATTCACCTTCCGCAGATGTCACTCATACAATAGATTTGGATCACTCGATTTAGAGGAGTAGGACATTGTACATTGTTTTTTAGTGTCAGTGCAATTTTGAGAGGTCGATCGCATGTGGTTATTCTGTGGAATATATTTGATTCTTCTGTAATTACGATGATGGCTTATTTATTTTCATTTATTCAAGATCGTATTCAAAACTATAACGATAATATAATCACTGTGCTGGGGGTAGAAAACACGTTATTATATTTCAAAGTTTACTTGGGGCCCTATTTTTGGGTAAGAAGTGAGTACACTCTCCATCAGTTTCACTTAATTGGCACAACATTCATTAAAACTAGGTTACAATACCTTTCCGTCGACAGTTCCAAACAAGTCAAATAAGTTGACTACATGTTTCGGAATTCAAAATTCCATCTTCAGGTCATGGGTTGGTGTCAAATTAATCATCAAGTAATGTTGATCTTGTCAAAATATTAAAAACAGACAGTTTACACATAGGCCTACACACTGCGCACACTACAACACTTAATATAAAACATTTATTGGTAACAAGCCGGCCGGCTGATAGACTCCGACTGAGACAGTACACAGGTGCCTGTCTGTCTATCCTACTCCCACCTGTTGTCCTTGAACTCTTATCTGTTCTTTGTCGTTATTATTGATTTTTGCTATGCAGTTGAATAAGGCGTTCGAATTGTATTTTAACTTGTCATTGAGTACATTGTTGGGTTCAGTTTTAAATGCATTATAAATATGGAGTTCTTCTAGGGTTGCCATCATACGTGATTTTTTGCATTTTGAAAGAACTTTTAAATTATTTTCCAAACTATGTACGCTGTGATTTTCGTTGACAATATGTTCTGCAACTTTTGACTTTTGTTCTTTTGTTGATTTCCTTTGGAGATGTTCTGCAAATCGTTTTTTGAAAGACCGACCTGTTTGACCTATATAGAATTTTGGGCAGTTGGAACAATTTACTTTATAAATGCCGGTATTCATATTGTTTGGATTCTTATGTCTAGAAACAATCAGTTGTTTTGAAAGTTTATTTAAGTTTTACATGAAACTGTAATATTTTGTTTTTTAAGTTCTTTTTTCAGAGTATGGTGTAGAGCATGACCATATTCAACAGACACAAAAGTTGTCTCGGATGGTGTGGATGTGGGCAAATTATTTGTTTTGTTACGTTTTTCTTGTTTACAATATTATCAACAATTTTGCTTGAATAACCATTGGCTACGGCGATATATTTAATGATTGAAAGTTCATTTTTATAATCATTATCGTCCATGGGTAAAGAAATGAGCCTATGGACCATACTGTTAAAAGCTGCCATTTTGTAAGTCATCGGGTGGTATGATGTAGCATGTATGACATGGTCAGATGTATTGGTTTCCCAAAAACTGAAAACTTTATTTTTCCATTTTCTGAGCCTAGTTGACATCATCAGTGACACAGTAGTAAACAAACAATAGACTATGGGTGAGGAAAGGGATAGACTTTCAGCTAGCTTACCTGAGAAATAATGTTCATGGTAGCAGCACATAGAAACACAAAAGGAGACACATTTAACACTAATATTTCGTCCTTCTGGAGGACTTCTTCAGAGTGAAGAGAAAATGGCTGTTGAGTTCAAATTTCAACTGTATGCTGTCACTGTTGCCAACTGTGATCACTTAAATACTCAAAATAATGTCTTAATCACTGTATATACATGTAAAATCACCAAAGTTTGTGGTTAATACTATTGATGTAAAATCACCAGTTTGTTTTTTATACTATTACTAAGAATTAAGCTAGCTGAAGGGTTAGGTAGGGGTGGGGTTAGGTTATCTGATGTTTAGGTTGGGGGGGTTTCTGGAATTTGTCACATACTGATAGGCTAGTTCCCACCTCCTTAGTAAGGAACTATTACATTGGTTTTTGGGGAAGGATTTTAGAGCTTTGGTAGAAAAGCATGTGTCAAAGTCCAACTTGTGTTTATTAGCATGGATGGCTATGGGTTTGTCCTTGCTGGTTTTAACATCCTGTCTGTGACCGTTCATTCTCTTTCTTAGGGTTTGTGTGGTGAGGCCTATGTACTGGGCTTGGCAGAGGTTACATTGTAGTTGATAGATGAGGTTCTCACTATTGCAGGTTAGGTGACCATTGATATTGTAATCTTTGTTGTGGAATCTTTGTTGTGGAATCTTTGTTGTGAAGGAGGTGGGAACTAGCCTATCAGTATGTGACAAAAACCAATGTAATAGTTCCTTACTAAGGAGGTGGGAACTAGCCTATCAGTATGTGACAAATTCCAGAAACCCCCCCAACCTAAACATCAGATAACCTAACCCCACCCCTACCTAACCCTTCAGCTAGCTTAATTCTTAGTAATAGTATAAAAAACAAACTGGTGATTTTACATCAATAGTATTAACCACAAACTTTGGTGATTTTACATGTATATACAGTGATTAAGGCATTATTTTGAGTATTTAAGTGATCACAGTTGGCAACAGTGACAGCATACAGTTGAAATTTGAACTCAACAGCCATTTTCTCTTCACTCTGAAGAAGTCCTCCAGAAGGACGAAATATTAGTGTTAAATGTGTCTCCTTTTGTGTTTCTATGTGCTGCTACCATGAACATTATTTCTCAGGTAAGCTAGCTGAAAGTCTATCCCTTTCCTCACTCAAAACCTACTAAGCCCTTGGCTCTTCCTTAGAAAAATAAACAATAGACTATGGCTTCATTCGACATCGTAAATTTATTTACAAATGTACCCGTGGAGGAAACCATCAATATTGTAAAACTGAATCTAACAAGTAGTTCTAGATTGAACAAAGAAAAGATAAGCGAGATAGTCAACCTTTTAGACATTGTTTTAAAACAGAACTATTTTTATTTCAATGACAAATATTTTTTCCAACAACACGGCTTAACTATGGGTTCCCCACTGTCAAGCATTTTATCTGAAGTCTACTTGAATCATATAGAGAATACCCATATACTTTCTCCTGATAAGAACCACACCAAGAATATATTGCTGTACAAACGCTATGTAGACGACACTATTGTGTTCTATAAAGGTAATGTGAGGCAGCTGGAAATGTTAAACAATTATCTGAATAAAATCACACCTAACCTAAAATTTACATTAGAAACCGAGAGTAATGGATGTATAAACTATCTTGATTTAACATTAAGAAAAGAAAATGGAAAAATAAAGTTTTCAGGTTTTTTTTAGGAAACCAACTACATCTGACCATGTCATACATGCTACATCATACCACCCGATGACTTACAAAATGGCAGCTTTTAACAGTATGGTCCATAGGCTCATTTCTTTACCCATGGACGATAATGATTATAAAAATGAACTTTCAATCATTAAATATATCGCCGTAGCCAATGGTTATTCAAGCAAAATTGTTGATAATATTGTAAACAAGAAAAACGTAACAAAACAAATAATTTGCCCACATCCACACCATCCGAGACAACTTTTGTGTCTGTTGAATATGGTCATGCTCTACACCATACTCTGAAAAAAGAACTTAAAAAACAAAATATTACAGTTTCATGTAAAACTTAAATAAACTTTCAAAACAACTGATTGTTTCTAGACATAAGAATCCAAACAATATGAATACCGGCATTTATAAAGTAAATTGTTCCAACTGCCCAAAATTCAATATAGGTCAAACAGGTCGGTCTTTCAAAAAACGATTTGCAGAACATCTCCCAAGAAAATCAACAAAAGAACAAAAGTCAAAAGTTGCAGAACATATTGTCAACGAAAATCACAGCGTACGTAGTTTGGAAAATAATTTAAAAGTTCTTTCAAAATGCAAAAAATCACGTATGATGACAACCCTAGAAGAACTCCATATTTATAATGCATTTAAAACTGAACCCAACAATGTACTCAATGACAAGTTAAAATACAATTCGAACGCCTTATTCAACCGCATAGCAAAAATCAACAATATCGACAAAGAACAGATAAGAGTTCAAGGACAACAGGTGGGAGTAGGATAGACAGACAGGCACCTGTGTACTGTCTCAGTCGGAGTCTATCAGCCGGCCGGCTTGTTACCAATAAATGTTTTATATTAAGTGTTGTAGTGTGCGCAGTGTGTAGGCCTATGTGTAAACTGTCTGTTTTTAATATTTTGACAAGATCAACATTACTTGATGATTAATTTGACACCAACCCAAGACCTGAAGATGGAATTTTGAATTCCGAAACATGTAGTCAACTTATTTGACTTGTTTGGAACTGTCGACGGAAAGGTATCGTAACCTAGTTTTAATTCGAATACAGTTTCTGAAGGCATTTGCACTATGAATAAACAACATTAATGATGTACATAGTTTCCTCAACACTTTTTTTACATTTTCTCAAAATATTTTGCAACCCTCAAATAACTGTGGCAATTAAAAAACTACTGTGTAATGAGTAAATTCTGCTGCGGAGGAAAAACACTGCACAATGGAACCCGTTGGACGATCGACGTCAATTTCCATCGTCCGCAAAGGTTTGTAAAGGTAAACACGCCTATACCTATCACCATGAACACCTACTTCTGCTTCCAGTGGGATCCTAACTGGCTTTTGCTAGTTTAGGTGCCAATACTGAGTACAGTAATACAAGTGGTCACAATTGGAGGCAGCTGTCTTTCAGTGAACAACTTAAGGGAAGTTCTCCACCAGGGAAGGCTGGGCTTGATGGCAGGGTAGGCGGGGGGTACAGGCGAACAAGATGAAGCTACCTCCCTTGAGGTCATATTCCTGCATCCATTATGGTATACCTTTGCCCACCCAGTCTAAGCCTGGCCAAACCTATTCCATCTACCTATTACTTTTTCCTTTTGATTCACTTGTACTAATCTGCTCAAGACTTATGGCCTGAGGGATTTTATAGGGGAAGCTTCCTTTCCTTTCCGATAGTCATTCAAAAAGACAGAATTATGGCCCTCAAAGGACCCAAAAAGTAGTACCCTCAAAGGATTTTCTTGTGGGGTGGGGCAACGCAGACTACCAAATTTCCCCTTACAAAAATTAATAGCATATTACGTTACTAGGCTGGGAAGTACTGTTTTGCCAGACGAGCATGGTAGTCCCCGCGCGAGTGAAAGCGAGTGTGGGATTTTCATGCGAGAACGGCAAAACTTCCCGGCTGTGTAACGTACAATATTTTCATCATACTGCGCAGAAAAAAAAACTTTCAATCATAACATAGTCCTTGCTTAAATATACGTTTCTCGAACCTTCAAACCTATCCTATAACAAACAGAAAACATTTGCTACGGATGCAGTGCCGCCACTACATACCTTTAAAAATAAACCAATAAACAAGCATTAAACGTTGGTTTGCTGCAAATCAGCTGATTGTTTACTTTCGTTCTTTCCGGCCTAGGCCAAATAAGAGTTTATCCGGCCTTGGCCGGCAATGGGTAACTTTCAAGCCAACAAAAAGGAACTGAAAAGAGATATTTTTGTGTTAGTATGATGAAAAAAATTAATACCCACTTTATTCAGGCTGGAGTGGAAGACGCGGGAGCTGGCCGCCGGGAGTCGCCACGCACTGTTCGCCCACCTGGCCCACCACCTGCCCTGCACCAAGGACACACTGATGCGCCGCGCCAAGAAACTCTTCCTGCAGCGCGAGGAGAGCCACGTCGAGACCGTTATGTGCAAGTGAGTACATTAGAGCCCCTGATATCCGGCCTCTGTTTTACCAGTCCTCGGTTTATCCGGCCGCTTCTCAGAATCCTACATCAAAACGTATTTAACGTGCTTACAGACACATATTACCTTTGATTCTCTCTTGGATATCTCTCTTTTTGTTTTACCATCCCTCTATATATGGCTGATGTACTAATATGTTCAGCAAGACTTGTCCACATAACTCTCGTAAGACTACATGCGGCGAATTGCTTGCCGAATGTTTTGGCAAATAGGATCCAACCTTTTTCATCAATTGTAAACTTGAGCCAATAATTTGTATGGCTATGTGTACACTACTCAGTTGAGCTAGTAACTTTTAAACAGTTGTTTAATATGTATCCAGTGCAGTTATTAATTGTTATGTTTTGTCAAGTCTCATTGAAGGCCTATGGCAGGCATACAGATGAAAGCTTTGATGGTACAAAGACTACCAAATAGGGAAATGATTTATTTAATTAAAAACATGGGTGAAACGAGATCAGTTAGTGTTCCAAGTGATGTGCTGTGTTAGTTTTACTTACATATGTTTTTTTGAAATAATCCGAAAAGACGACTTAAAGCTCTACTTTGGATTTAATTCACTAGCTACGTATTATTACTGAGGTATAAATTATGATTTTCATAATAGGTTGGATTATCCGGCCAAATTGTTATCCGGCCTGCGTTCGGTCCCGTGGAGGCTGGATATGAGAGGTTCAACTGTACCGCAGAACCCTTTGTCCCGGCCTCCACGGGACCGAGCCTAGGCTGGATAACAATTTGGCCAGATAACCCACCCTATTGTAAAAGAACTATAATTAATTCATACCCATTCAATAATATATGAATTAAGTTCAAAATACCCCCGTTGCAGCAGACCTGCATACTCAGCGAATTTCCAGTACAAAACAACATATTTCAATCCAACATAGCGAGATTTTACAGGTTTTTGAAAGCTCCATAAGAATAACATGGGGAATGAGTATGCAGGTTTGCTGCTACGGGTAGATTAAAAGTGGGTGGTTTAAATTCAATATTTAGTAGATCTGAACTAGAAGAAGCCACTTACCAAGTTTTATCAAGATGTGTTGAGAAATAAGCGAGATATAGAATTTTACTTATTTCCCATAAGGTTAACATTGGGACAACGTACTGTGTTTACCACTTTCAATATCTCGGTAACCAATGGACATAGAGCAGTGATTCAAAATACTAAATTGTTTGTTTTTTTGAGCTGAATTCAATGGTGCCAACAAAAATCGGATTATTTTTATTTTTCTATGTAAAAAACTCAAAAAACCCATTTTTTGGGGGGTTTACCCCCCTTTACCCCCCCTTCCGGTAGTCGGATTGGGCTGGATTACGAACTCGTCCGAATAATTACTACTTTACACATCCATGCCAAATTTCATTAAGATTGGACCATTTTTACGCGAGTTATCGTGCTTAAAGACACATATATATATATATAGAGATATATATATATATAGATATATATATATTTATGAAAATGAACGAATAGTGTTTTTTGCTTCTGGGGGCCCCAAAACGAAAAGTTATCATGGTCTCGGGCTTAGGTCTTACCATGAGACCTACGGTAATAGCTTCTTCCCTATAGGGGAAATTCGCTAAAAGAGTTGAAATATCTTTATGTTTAAGTAAAAAAATGCATATGCTAAACAACCATCACAACACATCACGTAAACACAAATTGATCTCATTTCACCCATGGTATTGAATTCATTTTGATCAAAAACATTCCTCATTAAGTAGTATTCACTACCGCTATGGCTTTCTTCGGTGTTTGTTTGCCTACCTTTCAAAGGGACTTAATATCCGCACTTCCTCACTAAATATATACAAGGTGTCTACCAGTCAGGAATTCAGGAAAAACAGGGAAAACGTCATGGATTTTTTATGTTAAGGATAAAGTAATGAATCTCAACATTTGGTAGGAAATTCAAATTTGGCTGTAAAAGAATATGGAATGCCATTTTTGTCGTCCCAAATCCCTTAGTTAAATCACAGCAGATGAATTTTTCTTTAATCAGGACCTAAAATCTGTCTTTTATATTGCTACCGGTTAATCTCTGTCATATTACCACGAAAAATTGCTCGTTCATTTCATGGCCGACAAATCTCTAGTTCTCAACGTGGTCAATTTCTCAGTCGTATTGCTGTCAAAAGTTGTGTGCTCTTTCATAGCCATCACATCTATTGGCCACTTGAAGGTCAGAAAATATGTTGTTTATACTGCAGCCAGCAAATCCTTCGCTTAATTTACAGCTGGCAAATGTCCTGGACGTATCAAGGCTATGGAATCTCTCGCTCTCTTTGCGGCCCTCAAGTCCGTAGGCTCTTTTCAAGGCCATAACATCCTTGCTCTATTATCAAGGCAATCCGAAAGGATTGCAAATAATAGAATTTTCATTCACTTTCATTGTCATATTTATTGGTATATACTATATGTATTAAAACATTTTGAAGTGGTCTTAATACTGCCTAACCTCAAAACACACGTAAACTCCGTATTATCCGAGGTTCGTGTTATCCAAGGTAGCCTTGGTCCTGAAGACCTCGGATAATCGGGAGTGTACTGTACTTAAACAAGCAAACAACATACTTACTTATACACCTACCACCATTTGGTTTATTTTGAGCCTATAAGGACAAAATGATCCTTTCTTACAGTTAACCCCTTATCTGTTATTTAATTTTAAATTAGGATTATTTAGAAGGGATAGCAGGCTTACCTTAAAGAAGATTATTCAAGGTGATAGTACACTGATAATTGAAACACAATTAAGAATAAGAATAAGAATAAGAACTTTATTCTGCCAGAAAATATTTCATACAAATACATTGGCACGTCACAATTACATAAGTAAAAAGTATCATGTTAACTAAAGTCCTTCATAGTCCACAGTCTTGATGTGTACTCATCTACAGAATAAAATGTTTCTTTACATAAAAAATAGTTTAGTTTAGATTTGAAGTGTTTATCACTAAGTTGTCTTATATCTAATGGTAACTTGTTGTATAACTTAATAGCAATTAACATAGGGCTTTTGTCTGTTTTAGCTAATCTTACTTGTGGGGTATTTAAATTATTACAAAAACGAGTTTTGTAACTGTGAACATCACGTCTACAGTTTAGTTGATCAATATTGGCTCTAAGGTAGATCATACATTGTAGCATATATAAAGAACTCAAAATTAGTATTTTAAACTGCTTAAATTGGAATATTTTGGTGTACTATCATCACCTTGAATAATCTTCTTTAAGGTAAGCCTGCTATCCCTTCTAAATAATCGTAATGTTTTTTTTTTTTTTTTTTTTTTTTTTTTTTTTTTTTTTTTTGGGTAGGAGGTGGAATGCGTTTACGCACACTGAGGGGCTCGTTGTCCCCTCAGTAGTGTCGGACTCCCACGAGCTCGATGTCCCGTGAACTACCGACTAAACCACCTCCCTCGGCACCGAGGACACTAGCCTGGAACTGTTTCACACATTACTTCGGGCTAGGCCTTTGATATTACGCCGCTAGGGCAACCTCCGTGGGGAAATGCTGAGGATTAAGGCCGATCGAGGTCGACCTTTTTCGCCCGAAGAATGGCCTGGACGTAGTGCTGGACACAGTTCCAGTTGCCCTCTCCCTGGAGCATAGCTCCGACGATGTTGTTTGGGCTGACGGTCACGCCGATCTCAGATGAAAGTGAGGCTCGGCGGACGTGCCAACGGTCGCACTGAAAGAAGGTGTGCTCGGACGTATCTGGGATGCCGGGGCAATACAGACAGTCCGGGCTGGCGACTTTGCCCATCCGGTGCAGATAGGCTCGGAAGTACCCGTGTCCAGAAAGAAACTGGGTCACGTAGTAATCGACCTCGCCGTGCTGCCGCTCCAGCCATGGTCGGACGGAAGGTATGAGCTGGAAGGTCCAACGTCCCCTCGGCTCGGCTTCCCAGTCGCGCTGCCAAGAGTCGAAGCTGCGATCGCGCTCTTCCCTGGCAGCTGTTTCCCGGCCCACTTCAGGCCTCCTCCGGTAAATCGCCTGCCTCTCCCTCGCGAGGAAGAGGACGGGGATGACTCCGGCGATCACCATCACAGCAGGCTCGGAGACTGTGCGGTAGGCCGAAGCGACCCGCAGAGCTCCTCGACGCTGGACTCGGGCAAGCCGGTCTCGGAAGACTCGCTTCTCGAGTGCGTGAGCCCATACCTCCGCCCCGTACAGCAAGACTGACTGGACGGCAGTCATGAGCAGACGGCGCTTGCAGGAACGAGGACCGCCGACATTGGGCATAAGCCTACCAAGGGCAGCGACACCCTTAGCGGCTTTGTCGGCAGCGCGCTGGATCTGCTCGCCGAAAGACAGTCTGCTGTCGACCATGACTCCCAGGTACTTTGCAGCAGGCTTAGTCTCGAGTGTGACGTCACCTATCTGCACCGGGAACACGGTGTTAATCCTCTTTTTGGTGAGGACGACGATCTCCGTCTTACTGATAGCCAGGGACAAGCCGTGATCTCGCATCCACCCGTTGACCTTGGCCATCACTACGCTGAGCCTCAGTTTTGCCTGCTCGACGTTCCTCGCAGCGATCAAGGCAGCGACATCGTCAGCATAGCCAACGAGGCGGGTCTCATCGGGCATGTCTAGCCTCAGCAAGCTGTCGTAGGACACGTTCCAGAGATCTGGTCCGAGAATGGACCCCTGCGCAGCCCCGGAAGTGATGGGAATGCGCCGCTGACCTTCGGTCGTGTCGTACAACAGAACGCGGTCTGACAGATACGCTTCTATCATACGCAGGAGGTAGGAGGGAACTTGGAACGTATGCTCAAGCGCCCACAGCATATCGCTCCACCTGGCGGAGTTAAAAGCGTTCTTCACGTCGAGCGTGACGAGAAGGACCACGCGGCGCGACCAATGGTTGTGATCCTCCGCCCTCCGCACTGCCTCAACTACCTCCTGGATAGCGTCGATGGTAGAGCGGCCGGATCTGAAGCCGTACTGCTGCGGGGACAAGTCCCCCGCAGAGACGATGGCCTCGGTCAGCCTGACGCGCAGGAGCTTCTCAAGCACTTTCCCGGCCGTGTCGAGCATACACAGGGGTCGGAAAGAAGAAGGGGTCCCCGGTGTGCTCTTCGCCTTCGGGATAAGAACAAGGCGGGCAACCTTCCACGAAGAAAAGAAAACGCCTTCCGCCAGACACGCGTTGAACATATCGAGCAGAAGCCTTGGATTCACCTCCGCAGCGAGCTTGAGCACCTCCGCCGAAATGCCATCGGGACCGGGCGCTCTTCTGGGTCGTAGGGATCGTACGGCGGCGGTGAGTTCCTCTTCCCGGAAGACTGGGAAGGCGCCTACCTCTCCGAATTCCCTGACTGGCCGAACTGGGTGGCTGGGAAACAGTGTGTCGACGACGGCGGCCATGGCTTGTGGTTCCATGACCGCAGGTGGTGAGCGAGCCCCTAGCTTCTGGGTTACAAGTTTGTAGCCCATCCCCCAGGGGTCGTTGTCGATATCCTGACACAGCTGTTTCCAGCACCTGACTTTACTCCGGTTGATGGCACCGCGGAGCTCTCGGCGGGCCGCTCTGTGCTCAGCCGATCTGGCATTTGCATCAGGGCGGTTCCTGGCTCGCTGCGCAACTCGTCGGAGACCAAGGCATCTCCTCCGGAGTTCCGCGATTTCAGGCGTCCACCAGTAAACCGGCTTCTTCCTGTGGCGGCGGGAAACTCCGGGCATCGACTGCTCACACGCGGTCGCGATGAGACGCATCGTCGATGCTGCCAGATCTTCGGCACCTGTGAAATTCGCAATGCTCTGGTCTTTGATTACTTCTTTAAAAGTGTCTTTGCTCAGACGACTGGTGTTCCAGCGTCGAGCCAGAGGAGCAGATTCAGCGCGCAAGCGCGCACCCTCGGGAAGGACCTTGAAGAGGATCCCCTGATGGTCGCTAGAGGAATACTCCTCGCAGACACGCCAGTCGGAGATCCGCTGGACAATCCCTTCAGAGGCAAGGGATATGTCAGGGATCGTAAATAATCATAATGTGACCTAGAGTCCTATACCATTAATTTTAAATTAACGAATTAAAACATTTATATAATGAATAAACTGAAAATAAATAAATTTTAAATTCATAAATAGTCTGTGTAGATTCATACAATCATCCTCTGCTATATCTAGGCCTAGCAGTGCTATATCTAGCTCTGCTATATCTAGGACATGCTATTCTGCCAGGCTACAGACATCCTAGCAAAGTAATATTTCTTCAAGGCTGTTTTCAAATGGGATTTCAATAAATTAGATCTCAACCATATGACAATCCCACATGCACATATGGAGTACTCAAATACTCGTGGAATGTTAAATTAGTGCCTTTCTCTTTTTTTCTTTAAACTAGGGGTGTGCGAATAGTGATTTTTGAACTCGAGCTGAGCCGAGCCGAGCTTTTTCAAAAGTTTTCGAGCTCGAGTTTTTTCGAGCCAAGCTTTTTAACAGTCACCAAATCATCAAAAGAAATTATGAAGCTTGATTTTAATTTTAAAAGATAAAATAGACTAATGTTTGCATACCTTAAGTGACCACCAGCTCAAAAATTAAAAGCTTACCTCCAAAACAAGTGAATTATCTGATAGGTTCATCAGTATTTTGTATTATGTTACATAAAATTAATCAAACAGGCTCAAAAAATAATTTATGAAGAAAAATACTAAATTTAAATTCTACATTTATCTACATTATGTTTAAGTAAAAACTAACCCTACAATACTACACTATAAAATAAATAGTTAAAATTACTTAATTAGACTAGTTACATATAGGTGCTACAAAATTTAATTTCAAGAGTAGAAAGGAGTAGTTGAAAGGTTTTAAAATAGTTTCAAGTAAAAAAAAAAACACATTTACACTTAGTCAAACACAAGATTGATTTTTTTATGATCACTAAGTAAAGATGATACAATATTAAGTAGCAGTCCCAGTTGTGGCATAATATTCATGGCTAAACTTATTATTTCAGAATATAATATATGAATGAAATAATATTTAATAAGAACAATAATTTATTGTAATCCTAAAATTAAATGCATTTCTAAACTTTTGTGAAGAAAATAACGTACAATTAAGAAGAAGAAAGATCATAAATAAATAAGGACGGAATAGAGAGGAAGAAAAAACAGCTACCTCTCTCACTCTCCTTATCAGTGGCCAATGAGGGGGGGTGGAGGTTGTTTACTCCAAGCCCCTTCCCTGTTTTTTGCTATTGTATGACTCAGAGCGAGAGCGTGAGTTAATTAGGAGACAAGGAATCCTTACTACAAAATGCAAAAATACAAACTACTTGTCATACAACTATAAATGACGGCTCATATTTTTTGTCTTGTTTTTATAAATCAAATGAGACCAAAATGAAACTTGTATGATATACCGTTTATTTCTTGTTACCTGTCAATGCCCTTTCCTTATCACTAGGGAATGTTTTTTGCTTGTTTTTCGTGGGAGGGAAACGCTCTTCCGGTTTAACGTGTCCAAAAATAGATCGCAATAATTATCCTTCCGATAAGAACTCTCTTATCAAAAGCTCGGCTCGAGTATCGAGCTTTTTCGAAAAAAGTCGAGCCGAGCCAAATACTGAAAAGCTCGACCTACAAGCTCGACTGGTCGAATACTCGCACACCCCTACTTTAAACCCTTATGTTTTAGATAGGTAATGATTTTATACAATTTTCCCATATACCTGAGTAGTTGGAGTGGCTTTAGTTGTACCGTACCCACTCATTACACAATGTTATTTTTCAGGTTGAAGGCTACGATAGACGCTACAATGCCAACTTTGCTGGAGGAATACGCGAAAGAATGTCAGAGGATAGCCGAAGAAAAGTAAGTTGTTGATAGGTTTACCCAATGTAACTTTGAGCTTGAATCTGTAGTTAGAGTACATCTTCAAACATTATCTATCTCTACTCTATTTTCTACTTTGCATGATCATTTATAATTTGGGACTGAAAAGTGATAAGTATGTTGATAATATATTCCTATTCTGTAAAACCTTTTTAAATTTGTTGGGTATATATTAATATTTATAAATAATATTATCTGCGGTAATAGTATTTAATGCATATTTTCTCCATAGGGAAGAAGTTAATACTGTAGGTCTCACGGTAAGACCAATTTGTTCGAATTCAACACCACCTGGAGGATTTTCCTGGAAGTAAAGAACACTTTGTCGCTATGTTTAACTCTTTTACCCTACTTCCGTAACTAAGTGTTACTCACTGTGGACCTAGTCCTGACGATCAATCATTTATCTCTGACAGTTGGAAAGAGGAGTAAGGAGGGATACTCCCTTTTACTTTCATTTTTACTTTACAGTAATAAATAAAAACTTGATTTACACCATTGAGTTCATTTAGTGGCACCAAATAATCTACTTTATGAATCAAAGCTTTGTGTCCATTGGTTGCTGAGGATTCAGAATCAGATTCATTTGCCAGTTTGTTACAATGTACTCTCTGGTAAATGGCTTACACGCCAGGAATAAAATACGATTGAAAGACTGAGTTCTTAGTGACTACTGAACCGATTTTAAAGATTTATAGCCAGATTTGAGCTCCTACACATGACTTTCAAGCTGTACCCACCACTGGGAGCGTCTGAGCGTTTAAACCTACTGTTCAACCCCTTAGACATTCCTCTATGTTACTCCAAGATGTACCCACCACTAGGAGCATCTGAACAGTTAAATCTACTGTCATAATGTTTAAAAACATGTGTTTACATCGAAAACTTACTAAATGTAGCCTTGCATCTTGTAGAGGTTGGTTTGTTGTGTCGTGTCAGTTTGCTTTTTAACTGTGATTTGTGTTGTTTGTTAGCCCTCATTTATATTGGGAGTTGCATAAGTGCTACTGGTAAGGCCAGCTCTAGGTTAAAACATTATCAAATTTGTTTAAAGGCTGTTTTTACGATGCCAGCTGGATGAATATTAAATTTACGATGAACTGATCTAATAATAGTATATTAACTAGGGGAATAGAAGGATAGACAGCTAGCTTACCTTTGAAAGAGTTCAGGCAGGCCATAGAACTCATGAAGAAAATCACAATAATCACAATTAATTATTGTGATTTTCTTCATGTGTTCTATGGCCTGCCTGAACTCCTTCAAAGTTAAGCTAGCTGTCTATCCTTCTATTCCCATAATTAAAATTCTGGCCTACAGCCTTTCCTAAAAAACTAATAATAGTATTTTGTCATTTTTGTACTGTGTAACAATTTGACTATCTTCCTCTGGTTGGCTGCAAATACATTTTTGGTATTAGACTGTCTTATGCCGATTGGCTCTTCACTTGGCATTATGAAAACAGTCCTTTAATCTCTAAGTTAATTGTTTGTACTCAAGCCATCCTAAAAAGCAGTTTTATGATCAGGAAACTTCAAACTTTTCTTTCACAGATCAATGATATTTTACATCCATGATTAATTTGATAAAGCCTAAGTCAAAATTTTTATGATTTTGATGAGAAATAAGGGTAAGATTTCACAACGAAATGTAAAAATGTCTTAGTTCAACAAAACTTTTTATTATTTTTCACATCCTAATACTTTTATAATTTATATCTTCTTGTAAACTTTTAGTTAATATTTTGCATGTTGCTGAGATGCATATATTTTATTTTACACTATGTGTATTTTTAATTATACTTTTTTCATATTGAAAGAAATTAATGCAATATTATATTCCATATATGGATGGGTCAAATAACGTTGTAAACAAATCTATAAATTAAAAAAATATTATTGAAGCTTTTGTGTCGGACTTTTAGTAGGTTTCTTCTGATACCAAATTGAATTACTTTTAATGATATCTAAGATGACTCAAATTTAAGAAGTGTAAATCTGTTTTACAAGAAGTGTTCAGAATGAATTTTTACTCACTACCATAGAAAATTCTTTGTGTCAAGAGATGATTATTTTATCTTAATATATTATTTTTCATAAATGTGATGGATAGTAGATCATTTCTAAATTAGTGTGCTTATTGTTTCTATATTGGAGGACAGTTTAAACTTTAGTTATTTTAGCTCCGACATAATATTTTTTTGTAATACTATGAAAAAGGCCGTCCAGAAAGTAAAGCCTGGTTTTGCATGACGACCAGTACAGTGGACAGTAACACCTATAAACAAAAGAGAACAAAAGAATTTTTTTCTACTGTCCTACTGTCTGGTCGTCGTGCAAACCAGGCCAAAGTTCCATTCATGCATAGTTCGAGAAGTAGTGGAGGTAGTGCACTAATTTACGCATCAGTGTGTCTAGTAGTTACTCAATAAGTTTCTAGCTATGGGAGGCAGATCATTGTACTGTTGCACGTTTGCTAAATATAACCTTTAAAACCTCAAGTGCCTCAAGAAAAAGACCTGCCACATCGGAGTTGCTCTTTCATCAAAGATCCTTTTTTCAAAAAAACACTAAGCAATTGAAATTCTTCCTAAATTCTATTTAGTGTATCCTACTAAAAGTATAAGTGAAGAATTCGTTCCTCAAAGGGTACGATTTTTTAAGTGTAAAATTCAAGTTCTAACATCCTCAGAAATGACAGGAAAGTTTGTCCGTCAGTGATGACCTGAAGATCTACAGTAAGTGATTGAAACAAATTCATGGGAAACAATTTTTTCACAATCACAATATTTCCTCAAAGCTACACAAACAGGATGTATAGAAAAAACCCACTTGGTCGCTTAGTGTTTTTGAAAAAAATGGTAAAATATAGTGCAACTCCAATTTTGTGGGACTTTTTAGGCGCTCACGTTTTGAAGGCTCGGCTGTACGATGATCCGCCTCACATAGCTAAAAATGTATTTATTCACTGCATATGCTGATGTGTAAATTATTACGTTACCTCTATTACTACTCAAGCTACGCAAGAACAGAACTTACAGCTAAAAATGTATTTATTCACTGCATATGCTGATGTGTAAATTATTACGTTACCTCTATTCCTACTCAAGCTACGCAAGAACAGAACTTACTTTCTGAATGGCCCTCGTAAATGAGATGTAATAATTTTTTTAAATAGAGGAAGATATGTCGGGTAGCCCAGAGTTGATGTGGTTGTGTCCGCAGGGGTGTGGCGGCTGGGGAGGAGCCGCCGGGAGCCTCGAGTCCGTCGGCGACAGCGGCGACGGCCAGTCTGCCGAGGAGAAGGTTCCCTTGGACCGATGAGACAAGGTACCCGTACCTTAACCAATTTAAATACAGCTTGGGAATGGTTTATTTAAGATTTTTTTGTTATTTTGCATCACTAAAATGTTTATCAGAAGTTGAAGTTGATTATCCTCCACACTGTTTATTAATTCCTTCTGAGGAATAAAGTTGCTATTGGAGGAATAAGTTGGAAAAAATCAGAGCTGCCCTTCATGCCCTATGCTCAATGTGCGGCAACCAAAAACACCTTTTTGCCCTCGAGAATGGGCCGGGCCGGTGACGGGGGGGGGGCAGGGGTGGCAAATGCATAGGGGCCCGGAACCACAAAAAATTAGTAAGAAAAGGTCGACAGGGGCCCGGGGTTCCGAATTGCAGAGGGGCCTGAAAATCCTGTCCCTGGGCCTGAAAATGGGTGAAATCAAAGAATTATATTAATACGATTGATTTTTCTCAGTTCATTTGCTATTTTCTTTAATTTTATGAAGGGTTAACCTCAATTATGGGTTTTTATTCTATGAAATAGCATAAAAATTAGCCAATATCAGAATACTGCATGAGTCAGTATTTTCTTGAGGCTATTTTTTAAATAATAGTCGACCAATATAAATAAAATTACTGTGTTTATAGGTTTTCAAGCCAAAGAACATATTGCATTTAGCATTAGGCTTATTAAGCCCCTCAAAACACATTTTATTAAGGAATTCGACTTCCTCTTGTTTTTAACAGGGAATTTCCTTTCTCCAATATTCAATGAAAACCGTTAAATGTTAAGAGCAAAAAAGTTTTATTTTAAAAATATACCTTTCAAACAAAAAACAGTTGATCAAAATCTGAATACTATTGCAGGAGTTATGAAGCAATTTATAAATATAATGGCTGATACTGGGGTGTTCTACACGAATTCGAAGTTGGTTTTTCAGACAAAAATAATTCTACTGGTGTCTTCTATACACTTACACCAAGTGTTTAAACTGTGCTAACCACACGTACTATTGTGTTTCTGCCTGTGTCCAGAGGGTACCTGCAGAGCATCGTGCGGTCCAAGCAGAAGTGCCACCGAGTGTCCAAGCCCCGCAAGAGCTCGTGGGAGGAGTTTATTCGGGCGTTCCTTCAGACAAAGATCAGACCTCTCTGGCCCAACGGGTGGATGAAGACATCTATTTTAGTGAAAGAAATCAACCGATCTCCCACCAGGTAATTTGTGATCAATCATAAATGTTATTTAGATTTTTATGATCTTTATTTAAAAATACATAAATTAAACAAAATGTATTATCTTAGAAAATGGAAAGTGGAAAGTGCTTGTCTGACTCTGCTGGTACATTGCTATCGGCTGCCACACCGATCCGCAGTGATATGTTACTGAATATATATAACATCAAATCTTAATTTCATGGAGTTTTTACCTTTGGAATATCATATTACAGTATAACCTCGCTTATCTGAACCCTGGTAATCCAAATGTATGGTTCTTATGATTAATCCGAAGTGTAGGCTCACAAATATAAGCAGTAACAAGCCACACTGTCGATAAAACAAAACAACAAACCAGTAAAAGATGAGATATTGGGACATTGACAATAAAAATAATGTAGAATTAATCGAAGAAAACTCCATTGTAAGTGACAGTAGCTCATTATCTGCAGAATTATCTGTGCTATAAAAAGATGATCATGCCTGATCGGCAGGTGCTACCTTGCCTAAAAGGACAGTCCCATTTGAGAGGCACAAGTAATTTTCCCGAAAAAAAGATCACAGCATGCTTGATAGGCGCAGTTTTGTTAACTAATAAAAAACTAACTGTCTCTTACTCCAAACACTTTTTTTCATCCAACTGCCAAGAAAGAAATATCAGACAAAAGTATAGGTGAAAAGTTAGACGTACAGCTTTGTAATCTGGTCTACTTTCCGTCAATTTAGAGATTTATTATATTTTTGCTATGCACTAAATACAAGTCGGTGCACTTCCAGTTTAGCAATAGGAATTAAGATTTGTTTCCTCCAATTTGTTTGCCAATCATATTATTTGTCTTTTTATTGTAAACTTTTTTATAGTTACAATATATTTACCGAGTTAGTGGTTTTTATTGGAATCTCTCAGCAATCCACAAGTTGAAGCAAACATTTTCAGACTAACATAGTTTGCTTGTTTGCTTACTGTATTTGCTTAGCCACACCTTTTGTAAATAATGATTTTTTTAATATTTACCAATTGATGTTTAAAGTTTATTTAGTCATGCCTTTATTTAAGGAAGTTTGCACTCTTTATAGATTTTTCTACTAAACAAGCAAAGTGTTTTACCTGAGTTAAGTTGTGGATACATTTACCATATTGACCAATTACAGATTTCAGATATAACCTTTTTACATGATTAATGTGTGATAAGTCTTGACTGTATATTGCAGGACACAGGTTGCTCGGAGAGTGCCTCTCTATTTTGGTTGCAGTTCTTGGAGTGTAAAACTTAAAAGTTACCCTTTCATTCAAGATGCTAAGAAACGACAAAAACATTGTAAATAAACTTGTGAAGCCAATTTCTCCCTTACAAAAATATAATTTGTGATTGACGATAAAGTAGAATCAACAAAGTTTGTATTGTGATTAGTATATTTTATATTTTGATATATTTTGCTAATAAATATTAACATTACTAACTATATTGCCTGTTTTATTTATTTTTATGCTACAAAATAGTGTACTGTTCATGTAGTTAGCAATACTCAACACTAGAGATACAATTTTTCATTTTGCACAATAAGAATATAAATATATACACTTTTTTAATGTAGTTACCACACAGTTAGGATCGGATCATCAAATTAAATTGAATGTCAAATGGAACTAGAAAACAATGCCAGCACCTTATTATTAGATTTTTAATTTATTATTTAAAAATAATTGTAGGCCAAATAACACTTGAAAGCAACTTTACAGCTGTTATGTTAGGTATAACTGATTATGTTATAAAAGCAAAATATTTTTATCTGAAAAGCCATGTCATTACCACAATTGAAGATTTATTGGTGGTGATTTAAAGGTTAAACTTAAAAACTCTGTGATTTTAATTTTAACAGTCGTCAATCACATTTGTTGTGAGTCATCATTACTCAAGTTACGATTTAACAAATATTTCCTGTAATTGCCGACTGAAATATGCCTAGATAACTGTATCATCTCCATGACTTATTCAAGATCACTTGCTGTGCCTGCTCGTCTCTCCTACCCTTCCCTCGCTGTTATTCCCTCCTCCTCACTGTTATTCCCTCCTCCTCACTGTTATTCCCTCCTCCTCACTGTTATTCCCCCCTCCTCGCAGTTATTCCCCCCTCCTCGCAGTTATTCACCCTCCTCGCTGTTATTCCCCCCTCCTCGCAGTTATTCCCCCCTCCTCGCAGTTATTCCCCCCTCCCCGCAGTTATTCCCCCCTCCCCGCAGTTATTCCCCCCTCCTCGCAGTTATTCCCCCTCCTCGCAGTTATTCCCCCCTCCTCGATGTTATTTCTCCCTCCTCGCTGAAATTCCTTCTCCTCGCAGTTATTCCCCCCTCCTCACAGTTATTCCCCCTCCTAGCAGTTATTCCCCACTCCTCACAGTTATTCCTTCTCCTAGCTGTTATCAGCCCCCTCCTCGCTGTTATCAGCCCCCTCCTCGCTGTTATCAGCCCACTCCTTGCTGTTATCCACACTCCTCGCTGTTATCAGCCCCCTCCTTGCTACTATCCCCCATTCTCGCTGTTATTCCCCCCCCCTTTCTCGCTGTTATCTGCCCCCCCTCTGTTACAGCCCCCTCCTCGCTGATTGTGACTCCTGGTTGTTGTGTCTTCTCGCCTTCCTAATTCCGTGTGTTGTTTCAGTTCTAAAGTCAAGCACTCGGCACACCACAGTCCCAGCAAGCCCGACTCTCGGCTCAACGTCTCTGTCAGTTTCGCTTCCTCGACCTCTAGCAACGGTTCCCTGTACATTTCGCCAAGTGGAGACTCTCCTCTCCCAGCCAAGACCTCAGCCGACCCTTACAACTCTCCGAGCCAACTCACGAAACCCATAAAAAACGAGAAGCCCGAGACATTCTCAATGGACTGTCTGCTTAAAAGGACTAGTGACAGTGCGAGCGTTCCCGATTACAACACCACTTTGTCGGATCTGATTAAAAAAGAAGGTGTAATTTTGAATGGTGCATCACTGCCTTTAAAAAATGTAAATAGTTGTCAAAAGAACGATAGTAGTAGGAGTGAAAAAATTTTAGACTTATCTAGTTGCAATAGTAGTGTAAGCGCGAGTGGGACGCCGAGTGTAATTCAGAGTGTCGAGAGGACAAATCTAAGCGGTGAGAGTGGCGCAAGAGCAAGTGATAGGCCACACAACTACAGTGAGAGAGCGAGTGATAAGTCACACGGCTACAGTGAGAGAGCAAGTGACAAGTCACACGGCTACGGTGAGAGAGCAAGTGACATGTCACACGGCTACAGTGAGAGAGCAAGTGACAAGTCACACAGCTACAGTGAGAGAGCGAATGACAAGTCACATGGCTACAGTGAGAGAGCGAGTGACAAGTCACATGGCTACAGTGAGAAAAGGAGTGACAAGTCACATAGCTACAGTGAGAGAGCGAGTGACAAGTCACACGGCTACAGTGAGAGAGCGAAAGACAAGTCACACGGCTACAGTGAGAGAGCAAGTGACAAGTCACATGGCTTCAGTGAAAAAACGAGTGACAATTCACATGGTTACAGTGAAAGAGCAAGTGACAAGTCACACGGCTACAGTGAGAGAGCGAGTGACAAGTCACACGGCTACGTGTCTACACCCTGCGGCAAAGCGGTAAGTTAAGTTTATTTGCACATGGTTTTAAAATTGCCAGAGGTATTTTTTATACTAGAAATAATACACTAGGTGAGCCATCCTAACCTCAAATCTTATACTAGAAATAGTGATGGTAGAAACCAAAAATTTTGAACCTTGAAACCTAAACTTTAAAAAAATTAAATCTTGAATCCGAAACATAAAAACTTTTTTCCTGGGGTCTAAAAATCAAAATCAAAAATAAATTGTTGTCACTCTGTTAGTAAGCTAAGCACAGATTAGGGTATTATTTCATGCTACTATACTACTATATTGTCTACCCAAAAGCTGTTGTTTTTATTGCTGTCACCACTTTTGTCTTTTTATAATAGAAGACTATACCGAGATGTAACATCATCATGTAATACTAGCTTGTCGTCACATCATGAAATGAGCTCGACGTCGTGTCGCGGAAAAGCTTTTCTTTGTTTCACAGAAAATGAATCTTGGCATCGTTCCGTGACTGACAACATTGATCTAATTCTGTAAATTAATAAATTAAGCATGCCCATTAGAATTGTAGGCAAGGAATCTGCTGAACAATTCTGCTTGCTGTTGTGGCTCACCTTCAAATTATACATTTTCAATTTCCTTTTCTTGTATTAGTTTATCAAGATAGGATTTTGTTTGAAATCTTTTTTCAGAATTTTATACTGCTGTCAAATCAAATCAAATCAAATCAGCTTTATTTCGAGTAAAATGTATATACATATTATACAAAAGTCATTTATAAAATAATAATCTTAAATACTAATCTTAAATATAAATTTAACTAAAATGACTATAATAATATTGAAATTACCTCTCACATAGGCTTTTTTCCGCCCGTGCGTGAGAGTTGCCGTTATCTTTTAGTTTTAATAATAGTTTTTGAGCTGAATATTGAAAAAATTAATTAAATAGAAAGAAAAAAATATATAAATATAGTCAGGAATGGAAATATACTTATTTAGATTTGTTTGGAAGATGCAGAGAATATTTAAAATTATTTTCAGTAGTACATTTAAAAAAACAGTTTTCAATTACTTAATTGTTCAATTATTGGTGTGCAACTTGATATGGACAGACGGACAGACAGATAGATAAGACACCCTGGCAAGAGCAGGAATGTCCCCCCCTCCCCCCAATATACAGCAATCAAAAATGTTTCTAATTTTTTTGTTAGCAGTATGAAAAGGAGTCTCTAATTAAATTAAACAAGCAATATAGCCTACTTTTCTCCTCAAAAAAATAAAAAAATAAAAAGTTGACTGTTATATTCCCATTTTCCCTTTAACCCTTTTTTTAAATCCACAATTTGGTTTAGTTACATATCATTTCCAGCTTAGTTTTAAGTTTTTCAACTATTGCATGTGTTTTTTATTTTATAATTTTGGTTTTTTCATTCATTTAGGCCATGTCAAATGTGCCGTTAAATCGTAAACAAAGGCTTCTTCAACTCAATAGCCAAACTGACTGGCGCTCTGAATCACTCGATGTTTCTGTTATTAAAAAGACTGATTGTAAGGCGAGGCCCCAGACTCCTGCAGTGGAGAAGGTAGGAGTCATTACCCCTCTCTCTCTCTCTCTTTCTCTTGTTAGCCTCTTTCTCTCACCCTCTCTTATCTCCCCCCCCCCCACTTTCTCTCTCTCTGGTAGACAGCTGCTAGTCCTCACTCTTCTTTTTTCTGTAGTCATTCGTAGGTTCATAATTCAGCCTGAATGCTGCGGTCCAGCAGTGTGACTTCAAAGCTCTCCGCACCTTAATCGCTTCATATTTCTTATCTGTTTGATTAAACACATTTTTCTCGCATGTATATAAATTAGTGCGAGATTTCAGCAAAATTACTTTTGTACATCATTCTAGCAATGATTTAGCCCTATGACGTTGGCTCTGAGGTCCTTCACTGCCTTAAGCTTCTAACAACATTTTTATATTAACTAACATTTCAAGTAAGCATTTATGTTTGAATGAAAAAATTCAATTCCAACTAAAAACCTATTTGTCATACGTCATATCCCTCTTCCCCCCCATCCCACCCCCACTTCCAAGTGAATTGTAGCGAATTTCCTGTGGAATAGTGAGCTGTTGGCTTCATCGGCACAGTAGCTCTGAGGCATGGATAACTTTTCATTTCGGGACCTCCTGAGGCAAAAAACACAATCTGTTAAATTTTATTAATATATTTCTGTGTGGCACTCTAGCAGTCACAATTTTTGTCCAATTTTCTTCAAATTTGGTTTGAACATTCCTTTCTATGTAATCTAGGACAGGTTCATTGGGGGAAAAATTAGAGCATCTTTAAGACCAGTTTTTGGGGATTTATATATTTACAAATTTTGGGTTTTAGGGCTGAAAAAGGGTCATATAAGCCCCGAACATAAATTGAATGTATATTTTTACCAAGGACAAGAAAACTTTAAAATGCTTTAGCCACTTCCCAAAGTGATGGCACCAGAAATATCCAATTTGTTAACAAAAATGTGATTCTACTAAACACAGTACACATTGCCTTAAGAGGATTTGTTGTACTCTAAGGGCCCCAATAGTCATCCGATTTACTTGAAATTTGGTGGAGATCCTCAACTCCACCAAACTTATCCTCAACTTTGTGGGGATATAAAGCCTAAATTTGGGCTCTTTGGGTCTAAAAGAGACAATATAAGCCCTGAAATTTAAATTCAGTCTGTCATGTCAGCTTTTGAGTGAGTGCTACTGTTCACGTACACATGGTGTGCGCAGGGCGGAGGCGGGGGAGGAGGAGGGGAGGTGGATCGAGAGACGACGACGGCCACGGACATCCTCAGCCAGATCATCAGTGAGTCGCTGCGGTCGCCCCCGTACCATCCCCCTGCCAAGGTAACACTCCGCACAACAGTAGTATATTACATTACTCCCCCGCCAAGGTAACACACTGCACAACAGTAGTATGTTACTCCCCCCGCCAAGGTAACACTCTGCGCAACAGTAGAATATTATGTTAGTCCCCCTGCCAAGGTAACACTCTGCACAACAGTAGTATGTTACTCCCCCCGCCAAGGTAACACTCTGCACAACAGTAGAATATTTTGTTACTCCCCCTGCCAAGGTAACACTCTGCACAACAGTAGAATATTATGTTACTCCCCCCGCCAAGGTAACACTCTGCACAACAGTAGAATATTATGTTACTCCCCCCGCCAAGGTAACACTCTGCACAACAGTAGAATATTATGTTACTCCCCCCGCCAAGGTAACACTCTGCACAACAGTAGAATATTATGTTATTCCCCCCGCCAAGGTAACACTCTGCACAACAGTAGTATGTTACTCCCCCCGCCAAGGTAACACTCTGCACAACAGTAGTATGTTACTCCCCCCGCCAAGGTAACACTCTGCACAACAGTAGAAAATGTTAGTCCCCCTGCCAAGGTAACACTCTGCACAACAGTAGTATATTACGTTACTCCCCCGCCAAAGCAACACTGCACAATAGTAGTACATTACGTTGCCCCCCCCCCCCCCCCCGCCAAGGTAACACTCTGCACAACAGTAGAATATTACGTTACTCCCCCTGCCAAGGTAACACTCTGCACAACAGTAGTATATTACATTACTCCCCCCGCCAAGGTAACACTGCACAATAGTAGTACATTATGTTACTCCCCCCGCCAAGGTAACACTCAGCACAACAGTAGTATATTACATTACTCCCCCCCGCCAAGGTAACACTCTGCACAACAGTAGTATATTACGTTACTCCCCCGCCAAGGTAACACTGCACAATAGTAGTACATTATGTTACTCCCCCTGCCAAGGTAACACTCAGCACAACAGTAGTATATTACATTAACACTGCACAACAGTAGTATATTACGTTACTCCCCCCGCCAAGGTAACACTGCACAACAGTAGTATATTACGTTACTCCCCCCGCCAAGGTATCACTCCGCACAACAGTAGTACAGTAGACCCCCTCTTATCTGACCTCGTTTTAACCGACGATCAGATTATCCGCCCTTGCTGATGAAATATTAAAGATCGTTTTAACTGACCATGTTTTTAGAACAGTTTAGCAGTTTGGTTTAACCGCCCTTTTCTAGGATTTTTTTTCTGATGTGTCTGATGATGCCAGCATAGCTGGTGAAAGGCCTCTTACATTAAAAATTATTTAAAATATTGGTGTGTTTTCAATGTAAAATTATACAATATCCAATATTATCAGTTCATCAAGAAGAATTAATTTTGATTGTAATAAAAGAGAGTTTTAACGATAATGATTTGTATTGGTTCTAAATGACACCTTAAACTCGTTTACAACACAAGTGGTGTAGTTACTTTTAAGTGCTCAAAAACACAAAAAAATTTAACAAAAAATAATAACTCAAATAATAATAATAATAACTAAACAAATAAAGTTAAACATGGCCTTTTTGAAGAGTTTTAATAAAAAAAATTGTCATAAAGTACAATTCTGATTTTTTTTATAAAGTTCGTAGCAAACCCTTTAATATCTCAAAACAAGTATAAATGGACTTACACCGCTTGGCTTTAATGGGCTCAAATAAATGTTGAATGTTGTCGACAGCCCGTGGCCGCGGCGGCGGAGGAGGGGAAGACTCCGGGACGCAAGGACCAGGAGCTGCTGTTCGACGTGATGCAGGACCTGAAGGAACTGAACCACCTGACCAGCGGCGGCGCCGGCCGCGACTGCAAGGTGAGACAGGATACTGGAACTACTGGAATCATACTGGAATTTTATTTTGATCCTGGAAATATTTGAATTATATTGGAATTTCCAATTTTGTACTGGAATTTTGTTGAAATATGAGTGATGACATCCCTTAAAAATAGTTTTGTCTGATACATACAGATATAAAAATCTCGACAACACTTTTTTAGCAATGTGTGTTTGTAAACCTAAGTTAAACCACTTGTATTTTTTTATATTGGAGAGTTAAAAACATTTCCTATACTCATAATTTCACATTTTTATATATTTTTCATCACACAAATTATGTGATTTAAGAATGAGAGACTGTTTTGAATTTTATTTGTTCGTAGTAAATTAGAACTTTTTAATTTGTGATTATAATATTGTATTGATTATTTGGATAATAAAGTGGGAGGAACATAGGGCTACAAGGGGACTTGGGATGCTCCGATTTCTTAATTTTGTCGCTTAGAACGTTTTACAGGGGACCCCTTCATTTCTTTCCCTTCCTCTGAAAATCAAAATTCATCCGAGTTTGTTTGTGAACACCCAAGCTTCTTCATGTCCCTCAGTACCTATAATAAAGCTTGCTTATGAAAATCAAATATTCAAAATCGAGTAACATACTTTGTGTAGACCTCGAGCTTCACGGGGGCGTCGTGGGCGTACCCGGCCAAGTCGCTGGACGGCTCCAAGTCGACGCCGTACCACAACGAGTTCCTCAACTACATCTCCACCAGCATCTCCGGCTCCAAGGAGGCCTCCGTCGCGAGCTCCACGCCCGTGTCGCTGCCCTACTCCCGCCACAACACCAGGTGTTTAATTCAATTCAATTCAATTCAGAACCACTTTATTCATGTCATGCATATAAATACATTGAATAGTGTTATTAATTCATAGTATTACTGATAATTACATCATGGGAAAAGAATTTTGAGAATAAATTCCTGATTATCAAAATAAAAACAAAAATAACTCGAAAATAATTTATCAAAACATGTTTTGAGAGGGAACATGGTAAAAGGCCTAATACAGAAATTGATTTGACTTCTCATTTTTCTTAATATGGAGCAAAGAAATGGATCAAAAAAATTGTTCGAATGTACCTAGTTTAAAATATTCAAATACAAGGTAAATCTATAAAAGTATCCCCACCCACAGGCTTATTATGCCCATGTGGGGAAATAATTCATTGCATTATCATTATAAATATTTGTCCGTAAGTGTAACTTTATTTTGCTGAATAAACATATTTCATTTCATTTCATTTCAGTAAGATAACAAAAAAACCAAATAAATAAGTAGAATGATAATTATTGTTCTTCAAAAGAGTATAAAGCTGTGTTAATGAAAAATTTTGTCAGCTTTGATTTAAATAAACTTTTTGAAACTTCGGATTTAATTGTTGTTGGGGACTATTAAAAATTTTTTAACCAGTATACTTAGGATTTTTTAAGAGTTGCAAAGTTTGAGGTCTACTTGCAAGGTTTTCCCGATTCCTGGTGAAATAATTATGATTATTTCCTATTGTTTCCAGTTCATGAATCCAGTCCTTTCCTGATAAAATTGTTTCAAAGACGTAAAATCCATAAACTATCATTATATTCTCAGATTTAAAATATTCTTTTACTTAAAGTTCCTGAATTTAAGTTACAAAAAATTCTAATTGCTTTCTTTTGCAATTTCAAAATAGAATTTCTGTGAGTATGTGTCATACATTGTTATGAGCGATAGCTTATGGACGCCGTATTCCTTAGTGGGCATTAACTTCCGCACTATTTAATAATACGTTCATACGACCATCCTCATAATTATACCAGATCGTAAAATTGTTAACCGGGGAAATAGTGGTTTGGATCCCACGTTAAAATGTAGGTCCCTTAGTTGCAATTGGCTGTTGGGCTGTTAATAAACAGTCCTGTCTAAGGAACAAGACTCCTTAGACAGGACTTAGTCAGTAACAAGACTACAAGATCACTTCACAATCATCTTTCACTTATGTCATTTATACTTGGCTTAAAATACCTTCCTGGGTAGTTCACCATTTCAAGCAATGTTATGTAATGTGGTGCGAAAAGTGAAAAGCGACCTCAAGTCGCTGGTAAATTTAACAGTACAGGCATTTTAGGCAAATCGGGTCAAGAATATAGTTTTTGAGGTTTCAATTGGATATGATTCCTTAATCTTTCCTGTACTTATTCATTCGGTTATTTTAGCAATAAGAATCCGAGAAATATTTAAAAATAATTTAGCAGCCTATGTCATGCATACGAAAAGGGACCTCAAGTCGCTTAAATGGGAAATAACATGGCGGACGACCTTAGATCCCATTTTTAAAATGTGCAGGCCTGTACTGACAGAGTCATCAGGGGCACCACAAAACTAGTCTTCCCTGACATCTATTGGCGGGTAAAGTGAACTACTTTAAGTTTCTAGTTGTAGAAGAATATTGTCTAACTCCAAAAATCACCGTCTTGACTGTGTATTTCTCTTTTATTCCTCGGTATTCTGCCTTCTGACTTAAGGTCTCTTTTCAAACTTCTCACTTTCTAATTTTTTAAGAATGAAATTGTAAGTTTATCACATCTGTTTTAGATTAAAGATCTAGTTTTCAGCTTTATTCTGGTACCTAATTCATTTTCTTAAATATTAACAATATTATTGTGTGGCCATTTTAACTAGTTAAAATTCAGATACCATTATGCAACTTTTCCACCTATAAACTTTTCCACCTATTGTGTTTCGCTTTAAACACAATATGAATTACGCAGTACAGTATTTCGCGAAACAACTTGCACTAGTGGCAAACACCCTTAATAACGGCTGCATACAGGTAGCTGCAACCATGCATGCACCAGTGATCAGCTGGTTGTTGTTATGATAATCTTATTTGATTATTTCAAAATTCCAAAATTTAGTTTTTTCGATCCACCCTAGTTCTTAGGCGCTCGAAGTAAGCCCAAGATCGGGTGCAGTCACTCCATACCAGACTGTAATATCATTGATTATCCTTTTAATATATGTAAAATCTAATGGTGATACCTGTGAGCAAAGACGTCAGAGCTACCTGGCGAGAGCTGATAGGAAACAGAGGTTGGTAAACAGTTTTGTGCAGCTGGTCGCCAGTGAGTGATGGTTGAAGGTAGAAACTTAAGACGGTACAGTTAAATTTTAGGCTCTCGGTAACTATATCAAAACTCTGTGTCTTTTTGTTCATTGGACTAGCAGTCTACTACAGGTGTATAGTCAATAGTAATATGCAACGAGTTTAGACACAAACTTATGGTTCAGCTGTATTCTATATTTATATTCAATGGTTGTATTCTAATTTCAACAGTATACTATTGCTATTTAACTCTGTTTTTTGTTTTGTTTCAGCCCTTATGACAACTCATCATATGTAAATGAAGTAAATAAATCAGTGTACAGCCATTCCCCTCATAGAACGTCCCAGGTAAGCAGAAATGTGATCTTACTTGCCAAAGTAATGACTTGGAGTTAAGTTGTTAGATTTTGAAAAACCTCATGATTGGTATTGTAATTTAAGGGGTCCCCCGTAAAACTAATAATTTTTATCTAAATTTTATACTAAATCAGGAGTTTTCCTATGAAATTTACGCATGAAAAACCTTTTGTAAATAATTATCAATTGGCCAGTTTCTGACCGCGGTTAACCTGCCCCCGGATAATCTACTGTAGTTATTTGTGTGTTGAGTGAGTAAAGTACAACATTGTCTCATGAGGGTCATTGCCTCACGAGGACCCCAATGTCTCAAATACTCACATTTTTTCCTCAACAGCAATAGTAAATATCTTGACCTTAACAATTTATTCTATAAACTTAGTAAGTAATTAAAATAACTGTTTTGTTTTGTTCTGCTAAAGGGCGTTTGCCACTGTTGCAAGTTGTTTCGCGAAATACTGTACTGCGTGATTCATATTGTGTTTAAAGCGATTGATAGAGAATAATTACATAGATGTCTTCATAAAAGCACCTAATAAAAATTAATTTAATTAATTTTAATTAAGTGCTTTTATGAAGACATCTATGTAATTATTCTCTATCAATCGCTTTAAACACAATATGAATTACGCAGTACAGTATTTCGCGAAACAACTTGCACTAGTGGCAAACGCCCTTAATAACGGCTGCATACAGGTAGCTGCAACCATGCATGCACCAGTGATCAGCTGGTTGTTGTTATGATAATCTTATTTGATTATTTCTGCCACTAAATAAGCTGTTAGCGCCAGCATTAGTTGAGCTGCAACATATTTTCATGTGTGTGTGGAAATTTGAAGGAGTTCTAATTTTTTAATTATTGATTTCAGTGTTATTCCTATGGGTTTACTTTGTCTCCCACCGAGAGACAAAGTAATCACTTTACTCCCGCTGGGAGACAACTTATTATTTTACTCACCCATGACAAGGAGTAAAAGCGTCTAAACTTACCATGTGAGGAAAATGCCATTGACTTCTCTCACCTGTTGTCCATTATTGTGTTGCAGAGCTTAACTTCACACTCAACGCCTTCAGGCAAAGTGACTCAGATGAGTCAGATGAAAACTCTTCCGAACGCTGGCGTTTCATCAGGTGTGTTCACTTTTCTTCCCCTATACTATTTTACTAATCTTTCATCAATAAGGTTTTTGATGAACATATGTTGTTTTATTAAATTGCATGATTTTTGTAATGTTGATGCATGAAATTATCAAAGTTTTATGTACGGTACTAGCAAGTTTAACATAGTTTGTTTTCAACGTTTAAAACCATTCCTAGTTAACATATAAACAATTATTTGAAAACTTTGTGACTCTGCGTATATGGCCTTGCTCTTCTGTCTGGAGTGACTATAAAGCTATGTTGAATGATATTTTAATGTTTAAAAAGGTTATGTATTTTCCTCTAATTTTTTAAATACATACATTTGTAAATTAACAAGTATTCTTAATTTTAAAAACTAAAATTTTCTTAAAGTTATCCCAAAGCCAAAAAAGTCATATTAATGGGAATTAGTTTTTTATGACAGTAAAATTAATAAATTAACATCATTTTGCTTTGCGTAAAACGGAGCCAAGAGGGAACTGAAAGACCAACCATTGCAAGGGAAAGTTGCTGCCACCCTTCCAGTGGTGCAGTCTCCATTATGTTTACCGTTTCCTAAAAAAAATTCTTGTTTATCATAACATTAAGAATACTTTCATGAGTTCATGAGTGTGGGATTGAGAACTGCAGGCACTAGGCTGTACCCCCCCCCCTCGCCCCCCCCCCCCCCCCCGAAAGCTACAGTATTGCCGTGTTACTTTTTCATATTTTAACAAGTTTTTAACAGTTCACTGGTTTAATCAACTCGGTGATAGATTGTCCTTATGGTAAAGAGAATAAAGGTGGATGTTTTTTAAATGCATCATAAATAAGTGACAGGGTATGTTGCTCTGCAGGGTGCATCCCCTTCATTCCCATACTCGTGAGTCATTGCAGCACGAATTTCCCCCTCGTGAGTCATTGTATTTGGGAATTTCCCCCATACAAAAACCATGAAAAATAGTATGTGTCATTTCTTTGTAGTACAAATTAACTTAGGTTCTATATTATTTGACTTGCCTAGCAAATGTTTTGTATCGGTTTATTAATTTACCGATTTACCGGTTTATTAATTTACCGGTTTATTATTTAAGTCCAGGCAATGAATGTTCAAAAAGAGGTATAGAGGGAATTGCATGGATCACAATTTCTGACTTTGTAACTTTGTTTGGACCAGTTAGGAGTAAAACATATCAAAAGTCCCCGCCCTTAGCCCTTGAGCCGGCTGGGCTGGAAGGGCCTAAAGGTACAGTTTTTTGGTTTTTCCTAAATATCTTGAAAACTCTCAACTTTTAGTATTCTCTACTAAATTTGAAAATTAAAGAAAATTAAATTTCCTGTAAGAAAAATATAATATGTCTACTTTGGTCCAACCGTTTACAAGGTAAGCACTAATTTTGTTAATATTAAAAAAAAACATCCCTTCCATAAGATACAAGTAAATTTGTGGGTAGTATAAATGCCCAATTGGGCAACGTTTTTTTCACCTAAAGGGAAATGAACAGCATTCAGGAAATATTGACGAAATCTCCAGTTATTTGACACCTCAATCATAAAAATTGGTCTAAAATTAAGGCGTTGGCGAGCTCACAAAAAACGTTATTTTTCAAGGAATTATTACAATTTGTTATAATTCCTTGAAAAATAACGTTTTTTGTGAGCTCGCCAACGCCTTAATTTTAGACCAATTTTTATGATTGAGGTGTTAAATTACTGGAGATTTCGTCAATATTTCGTGAATGCTGTTCATTTTCCTTTAGGTGGAAAAAGCGTTGCCCAATTGGGCATCTAAGTTACCCACAAATTTACATGTATTTCTTATGGAAGGGATATGTTTTTAAAATATTTATAAAATTAGTGCTTACCTTGTAAACGGTTGGACCAAAGTAGACATATTATAGATTTTTCTTACAGGAAATTTAATTTCCTTTAATTTTCAAATCTAATAGGGAATACTAAAAGTTGATAGTTTTCAAGATATTTAGGAAAAACCAAAAAATTGTACCTTTAGGTCCTTCCAGCCCAGCTGGCTCAAGGACTAAGGACGGGGACTTTTGATATGTTTTACTCCTAACTAGTCCAAACAAAGTTAAAAAGTCAAAAATTGTGATCCATGCAATTCCCTCTATAACCTTTTGTTGCCTGGACTATACCTAATCTTGCATTTTTGTTGTATGAGGGTGTTCTGTGGGGTATCTAGAGTGTATTATGGTTGGAAATGTTCAGGGATCAGAGTGAGGTTTGTCAACCAAGGCCCACAGCATTAATGCCTGTTCGGTCTTTCTGGTCTCATAAATAGTCTTACCAACAAAAATAGACTAGATCTATTCAACTCATTTATTTAAGTCAGAGGAAGAAAAGCTCTTGGCTAGGATTTAGGATTGTTTAAGAAGGATAGCAGTCTTACCTGAATGAAGTATTTTCAAGGTGAAGTTAAAGAACAGAAATAAATAAGACACAAGTGGAATATTTATTTGTGTGCTGTGCTTTAACTTCACCTTGAATACACTTCATTCAGGTAAGCCTGCTATCCATCTTAAATAATCCAAATATGACCTAGAGTTCTATACCGGTGATCTTGGCTAGGATTTGTTTGTTTTGAAAGAAGGATACACAGCTACTTCACCTGAAGATGTCGTGTGGAGCACACAACAAAGAAAGGGAAATAAACACACAATATCATCTGTATGAGAAACTTCCTCGTATGAAGGGAAGAAAAGAATTGCCAGTGTTGTAACTGACATTTCTTCTCTTCCCATCATAAGAGGAAGTTTGTAATTGAGACTAAGTACAGTACACCTCGGATTATCCGGATCCCGGATTATCCGGACCGGTCCATCTGAGAAATTAAAAAATTAAATCATGGCTAAAATATGATTTTAGCGAGTTTACGGGTGAAATGCGCCTTCCAAAAGTAAAATGCAAATGTAATACATTACTGTATGGATTGTTGAATCACAGTAATTGAAGGAATCGCATTGCCAGAACAGTACATTACAGCATTTTCGTGAACGTAGTTTTCTGGATTGATACTTGTGGCGCTAACAGTTATCAACAAAGGTGTAGCCTACGGCAATTTTACGAGTTTGTTTATTGCTGTCATTTTGTGTGTTATGTTATTTCTTAAGGAGAGTTGCTGTAATAATTTTTGAGTTACTTTAAGTTTCGTCAATATTATTTTGAGTTTCGATTTTTACCGTAAGTACGGGAAAAGTTGACATTATATTCGTATGATTAATAATGAAGTTTATTCCTTATGTTTGTTTCAAAGTTAAACCTCTTAGAATTTGAAAGAGTAACATATAATGTACTGTCTTGTAATGCCATTTTCAGCATCAATTTAGCAGGGGCTATTGTACGTGATCGCTATTTTGTCAATAATAATTATTGACAAATCCGAGGTCATAATCCGGATTTGATTTGATGACATAATCCGAGGTCATTACTCAATTACTGTAGTAATGACCTCGGATTATCCGGATTTTTTGTTATCCGGATCGGTGTCTGCCACAATAATCCGAGGTGTACTGTATTATGTGTTTTGCCACTTTTTTTGTGTTGTGTGCTACTTTACACCAGATCTTCAGGTAAGTTAGCTGTGTATCCTTCCTTTCAAAACAAACAACTCATTTAACCCTTGAGCGGGCGCTTCACCAGCAAAACACGAGCGGGCGCATGCGGAGTTTTACTCCGCAACACTAGATTGCACAAATTTAACCCATTTTATTTGTTTTATAACGAAATATTGTATTTAAATGCTGACAAACTTCATTAGGAATTACATTTCATCGTCGATTCAATTATTTGTTCAATTTAATAGGTGTAATATTTCAATTAAACATAGTAGGTAATTTTCTAGTATAAAATATGTATTAATTATTATTTACATTTTTGGACTTTTCCTTTCACTTCTTTTTTCGAAAGCAAAAGGAAAAGTCCAAAAAATTAATAATAATTACAAATCCATTGCTATTATGAGTTTTTAAAATAGGTATCAGTGTCTGTGTAACGGGAGATGGCGCTCCGCAAACTGTGACGGCATCTCTGAATTGCATATAACGAGGTACCAAGTGGGGGGTATAAATAGCTTTAGGAAATTCCTGGAATGAGGGGCATAACGTACGGGGCCGGACACGACCGCCGACACCCATTATGTCTGTTTATTTTAATATAAAAAACACGTGCGGAGGAAAACTCTGCGTGCGCCCGCTCGAGGGTTAATGTCAGATCACATTACTAGCTCTGTAAATAAAATATTAATCAACAGTGCTTGAAATAAACAAAATGTATTTGAACAAACTTGATGTTACTTTCAGTGTTTGTAGTTGACTTGGTCCGGTAGCGGGATTAGGGAATCCAATCCTGGGATGCGTCCCGGGATTCTCATGCTTAATCCCGTGATTTTCAGGATTATCAAATAAACGAGCGAAATCGATATTTACCAGGTTCACATAAACTATAACGGGGTTATAACTAAGAAAAACTAGTTACATTTTGTTTACTAAGTAGTGATGGTTTCATCAGTTATTTACCGTCGCACATGGTTTCCAATTAATATTTTCAAGCTTTTGAAAAAATTTACAAATATATTTTAATTTGTTTCTGATACAGTATATTGAAATTGTTATTACGTTTCATTATGATACTCTCTTAAGATTATTTTATAATTTTCATCCTTTAGTCCTAGTTTCTCTACTTACATCTTTCCAAGCGAGATATTACTTTTATAGTTCTGTTATTGTTTGGTCAAGTATATTCATATTTTGAATAAGATTTTATTATGTTTGAGTATCGGTACATATTGTTACGGTTCTTTTAGACATTTTACGGTTATATAGGGCCAACCTGATAATGTGATCTGTTTTCACTTTGATGTCTATTATTCGGTGTTTCATGGTAAGGCCAAGGCTGACCATGTCGTTGATTTTTTAATGTTCTCATTTTTTATAAAAAATTACAATATAACTCAAAACTTGGTGGAAACTGCTTTACATACTGCACTATAATTATGATACTATACAGGGTGTTTACGAAAAACCCTTACAGACTTTGGGATATGGTCACTTACATCTAAAATGAGAACAAAGTTCCTATAAACATGGGTCCTAAAGTGCTCGGTTATCCGTCTGTCGGTCTGTATGTGTTTTTAACATGATTTTGCATAAATCTATGGAACTACTAAAGATATAAACTTCAAACTTGTACGTATATGCTGACTAATAGGACCAATTTTAGTGTGGAGTATCAAGTTTTTACTTTGTACCATTCATAATGGCAGCCTTTTTATATTTTAAAACTTAATATCTTAAAAACCGTAAATTTTACAGAAATTGTACAATAGTCAAAAAATTGCTTAATTTTATTTCCTACAAAACCATATTTATATTCTTCAGACAAAACCATATTCTTTAGATCATAAAGATCGAACTATAATTAACGAAATAATTGCCATTTTTATCTGAAAATTTGCTATAACTGTTTTGTATAAATTTGCTGCTATTATATGTATTCTGTTAGAAAAATTGCAATTACACCGTTAATTGTTGTTCGATCTTTATGATCTTTATATGGTTTGTAGGAAATACAATTACGCAACTTTTTTTGTTTCTTGTACAATTTCTGTGAAATTTACAGTTTTTAAGAAATTAAGTTTTAAAGTATAAAAATGGCTGCCATTTTGAAATGGTACAAAGTAGAAACTTGATACCCCGCACCAAAATAGGTCCTATTAGTCAGCATATATGTACCAAGGTTGAAGTTGATATCTTTAGTATTTCCAAATTTATGCAAAATCATGTTAAAACACATATAGGCCAACAGATGTAGTATAGCTGAGCATTTTAGGCCCCATCTTTATAAGAACTTTTGTCTTAGTTTTTATATAAATAACCATATCCCGAAGTCTGTAAGGGTTTTCGTAAACACCCTGTATATGCATGCAAGATAATCTAAAACATTCTTTTTATTGGCAAATACTGTCGGATCAATCCCGGGATTGGAAATATCGTTGGGGGTGGGTTCCCCGAGCGGGATGTGTGTGTGTGGTGCATGTGTGGGTCACTAACAGTGCCGCGTGTGCAGGGCCGCCCCACAGGTACCTCGGCCAGGTGGACTACGGAGCCGAGGACAACCAACTCATGGGGCTGGCCTCCAGTCTGCCGTTCGGCCTCCCCAACTGGCCCTACCCAGGTAACCATCCGGGACTGATAGGCTGTCCACTGTCAAATGATACACTGTTTTAACTTTTGTGTAAACTTTTTTTTTCAAAAATTCATAAAAATTACAAATAATGAGCTAATGTGATGTGGTAATACATCATTGATTTCAGAAAAAAACTACCCATAAAATAACAATTTATATGGACTTACTGAGTTTTTCTTTTGTATCTGGTTGTAGAGTGAAGAAAGTAACAAAATGTTTAAATTGTTTTTCAGTTTTCATTGTATTGTAAAGTATGGAAAAAATCGTCAAATTCAAATTCTGTAATATACATTTTGTAGCAAATTAAATTTGCCTTGAAATAAAAATATAATACAGGGAAAATTGATTTTTTGTTGAAAAAAATTACTGGCCAAAAATTGTAGTTTTGTTTCTAGTTCTATGGTAGAAATACCTCCATCACTGTGACATAATATAGTAAAATTTCTCTCATGTCACTTGATCTAAAATCATCATCCATTCTATTAGCAGTAATAATGACCCCGGCACAAAAAGTATACTACAATAATAATAAACACACACAACAAAAAGTAACTTGCTTCACGTTACACAAGTCACAAATCACTGACTTCTGTACAAGCTGCATGCATGAGTCAAAAAGCAAACTAGTCCAAAGACACCCAAACAATGAAATCACTTAAGTCGGTTGCTGAAGGATGGCTAATATTGCCTTCAGTGATTTACTGTAAAAACAAACTAAATATCGTCTGCCATTGCCAACCTATGAGCATAAGGTCATACCGTCAACGTAATCAACAATATCACTGTACAAACGCCATTATCGTTGATGATATCGACGGTTATCAGTTGTTGGGGTTAATTAACACCTTCCTTACACACGGCTGTCAGTGGAACTGGGGTCGTTTGTTGTTTTACTATTGTCAATGTTTAGTTGTGATTTAGGCCAGAAATGAGCAGGCAGTGTGTTTATGGTTGAGGTATGCCGCAAGATGTTATTTGGGCCAGATATAAAAATAGAAAACTTTGTTATTTGGGCCAGAAGAATGTAATTCTAGATGCCATATGCAATTATGATGAAGGATTCCATTCATGGAATCTTTTTTGGTTTGGTTTGTTCAAATTGCTGAGCATTCATTTTATAATGAATAAAGCTTGTAAAGCAATAAATCAATAAAAAAGATTCATCAACAGCTAATGGTAATTTTTTTTAATAAATATACAGAGTGTTCCATAAGTAAAGTGTCAAACTCCGGGAATAGTTTATATGGGTAAAAATGAAGAGAAAATGCGGGATAAAATATTTTCCAAAAAGACTTTGTTTACTAGATACCCGCTATTTTGTATTTTTATAAAATATTTTTTATGTCCGAAGTTTTCCATGCGATTTTTTTTAAACTCGTAATGAACTTTTATCTAGTCAAGGTTAGTTTGTGAAAATATAATCAGCATGACCAAATAGTAAATTTCAAAATGGCGCCCGTTTTAAATCTTTGAAGTAAAATACCAAAAAAGCGGTACATTAAAAAAAAATAAAGAGGAATATATTTAGTAAATTATATTTCTATTTCCAATCTAACGATGCCAAAATTATGAAAATCGGTTAATAAACAACTGAGTTATGGTCAAATTTAACTAACAAGGCAGCAGTGCATCAATGGACTATTTTCTCCAAAATATGCTGCCTCGGTAGATAAATTTGATCATAACTCAGTCGTTTATAAACCCATTTTGATCAATTTGGTGTCATTATGTGGGAAATAACATTGTCTAAAAATTATTATTCTTTATATTTTTTTGTAAAACGTAAAATTTCTTTGTTATTTTAACTTAAAGATTTTAAACGGCCGCCATTTTAAAATTTACAGTTCGATCGTGCTGATTGTTTTTTCACAAATTAACCTGGAATAGATACAGATACATACCATTTTAAAAAAATTGACTAAAATCCTGGGAGATAAAAATATATTGTAAAAAAGTACAAAATGGTGGATATCTGGTAAACGAAGCGTTTTTGGGAAAAAATTGAAGGGGTCCCCCATAAAACGTTCTAAACGACAAAAACCTAGTTTCTGTCTGAGTAATCAAGCGTTGAAAGTTGAATTCTAAAATTTGTGTTTTTTCCAAGGTTACAACTTATAATCATGTATAATTTTTTAAGACCCAATTTATAACATCATATTATAGTCTTATATTGAATTTTTACTCGAAATTAAGCATTTTACATCACTTCACATGAGTTTTTGGGGGTTATAACGTTCTAAATGACTGGCGTTTGGAACGTTCTCTGACGGACTGCTCTCCTGCTTTAAAAAGGAAACATCAGGGAGTGTAGTAATAACAACATAAATGAAAATAAAACCGAATATAAAACAATTTTATTATTATAAATGTACAAAAATGTAATGTTGTTACATAACATTTTACGTCATTTCGCAAAAAGTTATCCGAATGTGGTGCTTAAAACGTTATTCTACTACTTCTTTTGGGGCAATTTCCAGGCCTTGGCTTCTTAGTTTTTGAAATATAGGGTAATCCAACTTTTCTATATTCCTTTCTGGAATTACCCTTCCACTTTCCAATATTTTCTTCAGGTGTTTTATTTTTATTTATGCGATTTTAGTTGTGGGGCGACAACGCGCCGCCCGGCAGGGAGTCCATCTTTCAGCGAATAGAACGTTTTTCCCCAAAAAATCTGTGCAGTCCCGCGAAGTACGCCAACTTTGACAGACGAAATCAGGGCTGCCAACTCAAATTTCTTCAAAACAAAATCTACCACAGTCTAGTTCGTGTCCTAGAAAACCTTTTTCACTGAATATCTCCGATTTTGAAATTTTGTCGCTTAGAATGTTTCACGGGGGACCCCTTCAATTATTCCATGTTTTCTTTCTATTTTTACCCACATAACCTATTCCCTTACTTAACTTATGGAACTCCCTGTATAGTGACAGACCTTCCTAGTCTTAGATAGTTTTGAGGTCTAATCACGTAACATCATTATTACAAAGGTTGAAGGTTTTATTAAACCTACAGTAAAATTAATATAAATATCTAAAAATGCAAAGAAAATCACATTGCAATTCCTTTACAAATAATATAAAAGGCCTAATCAAATAAATGATAAAAATAATTGCTTGCAGTAGAATTAATACAACTATGAAACACGAGAGGAAGGGAAATTTCACTCATTGTTCCCCAGCCTCAGGCCTGCCTGACCCCCAGTAAACAAACGAAACCAACAAGTATAATTTCGTAAGATCCCGCCAAGTATACCATTAGCTTAAGTATTTTGATTTTTTTTATGTCATTCCCTATTGTATAGATCATTTGGTTTGTTGTTGTTTATGTCTTGTTCTACAAGTTTATTGATTGCCCGCTAGATAGTAACACTTAGACCTTGCAATTTTCAGATATTTCGTAACTCATAAAGTATTTTTGTCTGCTTTTGAGGGGTTGGCGTATCGCTAGCGAACAATAATTATGTAGATTACCCCTCCTCTCCCGATTCATAGTTGTATCAGTTCCAGTATAATACTCCATACTGCAGTAGATAAGAAAAAAACGTATTCAACATTTGAACATTTTGTATCAAGGAAGATCTTCAGGAAACATTACCTAGTAATTAGCAGCTGTTTCAGTTGATTAATTTCCCGTGTTTTGTCGGCAGGCAGTGAGACGCAGCCACACCAGTGAAGCCAACCGTTGTTAACCATAGAATTTATTCTTTTAAAATGAAAAGATTTACCTTTTAGAAATCAATGTAAAATATTAAAGTATTATAATATAATCTTCGGGAATTTGAACAAAAGGAATGCAAAGTTTTGTTTTGTTGTAAAAAATTTCATACTTAATTTAATTGATGCATAATATGCGAGCATGATTAAAAAAACTTGATTATATTCCTCTTCAAGTAAGAGATTTTCATTTCTATAATACAATTAGTTCAACGTATCGGAATCAATGATAATGATCGGTTTTTAAGTATTTCATAGGTTTCCATTTTTTATAGATCTTTTTAACATATTTATTATTTATGTATACTGTTTTACCATGTTATGTTGTAACATCAATATCGTTCTGTATTTAGCACCTAATCTTTTACAGGTAGGATTATGTTAGTAACTTATTTAAATTATTTATTGCATTAGAGGATATAATTTAAATATTTTTAATCGATTGTGTATTTACTTCGGTCTTTTTAAACACCACTTGAAGTGGTTCCATCATATGAAAACTGCCTCTTGTTTTTCAGTGTAGATTTGGTTTGCAAAATATGAGGGTTCCGTTTTGAATTTGTTTATCAATCCTTTTGTATATGGAGATTGGACTCTTTCTAATTTCATCTTGAGTTCCTTATTCAGGAATGCAGATGTAAGATTGTTTCTATCGTGCAAAGCATATGCTTCGTCCTGCGTATTTATTATTATTGCTTTAAGAATGTCGAGTAGAGAGAACTGTAAGGAGATGTAATAAAACACTTAAGACTTTAGGCTAGCAGATTTGTATATTTATTATATGTTGTGTATTTTGTGTTGTAAAGTAAATGTTTATTTCACTGTTTTAGATTTTGTATTTAAAAACCAAGAAATTATAGAAGCATTAATAAGATTTTTGTTTTATTGATTCACCTTGACAAATGCATTGTAACGTACATTTCTGTAAGACTGAATTACTTACTTTGAAATCCGACAAACTGCTAAAAAATTAACATGAATTAATTCAGGACATATTTCAACACATAGTGTCGTCTTCAGCTGGGAGTGAGTGAAGTTCATGATCCACCAATTGGAATCAGAATCAAAATCAGAAATTTATTCAGCCTGTAAATATTTCATACAAATACATTGGCATGTCAGATTGTTAAGTAAATTATAGTTAAAAGTCCGATAGTGTCCATGTTCTTAACATAAATTCTTCCACAGAATAAAATGGTTGCTTGCACAGGAAATTATTTATTTTAATCTTAAAATCCTTGTCATCAAGTAATCTTATTTCTAATGGTAACTCATTGTAAAATTTACTTCTTACAATTAATGGTCGTTTATCGTTCTTAACTAGTCTAAACTGAGGCAGATTAATATTACAACTATATCGTGTGTCATAACTATGCACATCTCTCCTGTAGTCTATTTTGTATAAATTAGCCCTAAGATATAACAAACAATGCTTAATAAATAAGGAAAATAATGATAGTATATTGAATTCTTTAAAAAGGTCTCTACAACTATGGTACATGTTTACACCTGCCATGACTCTAATAGCCTTTTTTGGCATGAGCAGAGGACCCCCAGATCAGTAAGCCAAATAGCTTAAATGACAATGAAAAAGACCATAGTATGCCTGTATATGAGAAGGTTGTTCTACTTCACCACATAAACGTTTTAATGCAAATATACTTGAACTTAGTTTATTTTTAGCGAATTTCCCCTATAGGGAAGAAGCTGTTACCGTTGGTCTCATGGTAAGACCTAAGCCTAAAACCATCATAACTTTTCTTTTTGAGGTCCTCAGATGCCAAAAACACCATTCGTTCACTTTCATAAATATATATATCTATATATCTATAGCTTTCTCCAGAGCCAGTTAACCGCTCTTTTTAGCATCCAGAACCAATTAACCGCTCCCAAAGAGCACATTTCTAGGTACACTTAACTGGACCTTCCAGAGCAAATTAAACGCTCCCTCTCCTCTTCCCCACCACAGCCCACCTATTCCCCTCATGCCTTGCTCCAGTTAACTGCTCTCACTGAAATAAGCAGGTTTGTAAGGAAGGGAATTTTTCGATCACCCGCGCCCCGCGCCTGTTTCTCTATTCCCTCCACAACTGTTTCCAGAGTTCGTCATGTCTTCTTATACTGCATAAATCAATGGACCACACCTGTTTACTTCCGGGTTGGACGCCCGGTAATATCTCTGTAACCGTTGGCCGCTAGGACACAGAAATTACTTAATTTTTTCATCTGACTGCAACAGTGTAACTGAGAAGCTTGTTATTGTATTTCCCCCCTGTAATTCAATACCACTCACTCTTCATAGGGAATGGGATCCGTTAGATATGTATCTATGAAAATCATCATTAATTTTGGTGTTAAAATTTACTACTCATAAGTTAAATTTATAGTTATTGTGAATTTTAAACGACTTCCCTTTAAAATATTTTCTATAGGCCCTACGTCAGGGAAATGTTCGAACAGAAAGTATGGGTGTTTGGCACATCGTAGAATAAAGGTCTTGATGACAAGGACTTGGGAAAAATAGTGGAATTTTCTTTAAATTCGCCAGAAAACGAGAAATAATGTAAAGTATTTGCCTTGTAGGGAGTAACGTGCTGTTTACCGTAAATTGCATAAATTCCCTAATAATCATTGTTATCTAAAATGTTTGCTTTGTTTATATTAAAACAAGTGATGTTGCTGCCTAATTAAAACCCGTGTGTTAGATATTAAAAAATGGTAGATCTAAAAGCCAGTTAACTATGAAGACATTTTGTACTGCTTGAAAGAAGGATTGTTTTAATTAAAAGTTTTTATAACGATTAAGGGCTTTTATCCCCCCCTTCAAGCAACTAGTTCAATATAAAATGAAATGAGGCCTAAACAGAGTAGAGGTTAAGTATTTTCAGTATTGGAACATTATTAGGGCTTTTTGAAATAACTGGGAATTTAATATGAAATAAAAGTTAAAGGTTAAGTGTATTTTAATTTTGAAATAATCTGTTAAGGAGATAGTCATTCCCCAACACCATACTACTTTAACTTTTAGGGCTGTTAAAAATACTGCCGTTTATTATTTTAGATTAACCTAAACAGCATCAAGTTTTCCTTAATAATAGTTACAACAACTAGGTTTCATTGGACTTTACAGCCGTCATGCGTTACTTGCCATCACCACCATCTCTTAAAACAACCGATTTGATCATTTATTCAAAGATAACATCAAGTATTTTATCCCAGAGTTGTTGAAAAGTCAGATTTAAGCCTTTGGAAATTAGGATTGTAACGTAAGCCGTAACTCTTTTAATTTTAACCCCGCCGACATTGGGTCACTTTTATAAGACTTCTAATTTTTGTCTCTTTGATATCCAATTAAAAATCAAAATATTGTGACAAAAGTTTTAATCATAGGTGCCTCTCCCCAAGGGCCCGGCAAGGCGGCGCGTGCAGCTGTAGTCGCGTCCACGTGACCGCCCGCGCCCCGCCCCCTTGTGTCATGATGTCAGCAGTCACTCAGAGATGCTCCGGTCTTAGACTGAATAGACACTACAATTAGTTACAATTAGTTTTTATGTGTGGTGCATTTTTTCATTAAACATAAATCATGTTGAAAATAGTTAATAGATCCTAGAAAGTGATTCAGAAAACGTAATAATTTGAATAGGATAATAAATATGCGTTAATTGGAGGGACGTTCTCGCATTACTGATTCATAGCGGTGAGCGGCCATTTTTTGTGTTTAAAGTATGCATATTAACTTCATATTGGCGAGCGTTTTTAAAGACGGCTTTAAGCCCCCCCCCACAATTTATTTAAATTTAGCAGCAAACCCTCATACCCATTCATGTATTATTCTTGTTAAATCCACTTAACTTACGGGTGTTGTTTAGAAATTGTTAAAAACATAATTTTAATCCTCCTAGTTTTTTGGCAATTATTTATTAGGCTTGAAAGTATACTAATACTTAATGTTCTTGATTGAAATTAGGGAGGAATTAGAAAAATGTTTAATGATATTTTTCATTGAATGTTTTAAGGATCTTAAACCGATTTGTTTTTCAGAAATGAAATAAATGGTACATACATAACAATTAACACAATAGACATTAATTTTGTATTATCATTACTACCCCTTGTCCATTGCGCAGCGATGAAGCAGTTAGGTAGCCTATTTATTATACCTTTAATTAGTCAAATGACTATCTGTCACAATATTTTCTCTATTATGCAATTTGTTAGCCACAAGATTGAGTTGATATTTAATTGTTTCTAATATTAACGAATTTTATTTATGGTATAAGATATATCTTTCTTAACCACTTAATGGAACTTTTCTACGATTGAATAACTGTTATTAATTTGTATACCGATAGAATATGAGTTATCAAATAAAATATGTTTAATAAGTATGGCACAAATTATTGTATAATTTAAATTAGAGTGTTTAGTCAGGGAAGAGTAAGTGACCCATCAAGTACTTTTTACGACGTTTATTCTTTAACCCTTGTTATTCTCGCGTTGTTTTCTTAGCATATTTTAACGCATCTCGATTGATTCAAATGATTTATTTGATAGGAAAAGAGGCTGAAATCTTGATGCGAGTGATGAGTAATAACAACCTTATGTTCAAAGTCTATAGAAATCATTTAACATTCTGGCTCATAAAACTACAAACTGGAAAAAACGGTTAAATTTAACAATTTCCGCTAGCATTCTGTATTGATGCCATAATGAATTGAACTCCACTTTTTTTCGATAGTTGTTCCCGCAATCGGTAATTACTCGCAATACAATTTTACTGCCGTTGACTTCTCCCCTTTCAGCCAGGGAACGGGGCTGAAGCCACAGAGAAGAATCAGATTGATTCTTCTCTGTGCTGAAGCCTACTTTGCCTCCAGCCGTACTTGCAAGTTGATATACAGTATTGCAGTGTTTTATGGCCTGACAACAATAAGCAGCCCTGCGCAGTAAATGGATTGTTGTTTGTAGTGGTTGACATTTATTGCCGGTTTGAAGTATCCCCGTATGTTGAGCCATCACGATATGAAGTTGTAAAAAAGAATTTAGAGAAAATCACTAAAAGTTGTGTTTCTTTCATGTGTACTCGTGTCAGTTCTAGGAAAAACAAAACTCATTGTTAAAATAGTAGTTTTCATTACTAGGAGCGAAAGTGGCTCTTTTTGGTACGAGATCGTAATCAAATCTCGCAGCCGAGCTTGGAAATGCGATCGAGTACCAAGGAGACACTTTTGCTCCGTGTGATGAACAACTATTTTCAACATTATCTATATACGGTATATAAAAGCCAAAACCCATTGACTGACTGACTGATCACAGTTTCTCAAACACTATAAGGCTTAGAGCGATGAAACTTGGCACAAATATTCTTTACAGGCTCTAGATGCGTACTAAGAAAGGATTTTGCAATATTCTCTCTAAAAAGGTTTGAATATAGTATATTATAAAATTCAAAATGGCGGATATTTTTAGCTTTCATGGCTTATTTTCTCATAAACTAAAAGTCTTTGGGCCATGAAACTTGACACAAATGTTCTTTAAAGGCACTAGATACGAATAAAGAAAGGTTTTTAAAATATTCTCTCTCAGAGGCTAAAATACAGTTTATGATAAAATTCAAAATGGCGCGGCTATTTCAGTTTTTGAAACTATGGATGGAAGGCCTATACAGTATTTTCAGGGGATAGAAAAGGTACGATATCCAATCTACTAAGAGAATAAAATTTACAAATTATTCCAGCCACCTACTATATTTTTGTCAAATGCCACTCAGTCTACTTGCGTAGTACAACCGCTCGAAGTACAATATTTTATTCTCTTAAAATGGTTTATCCGTTTAGTAAATAAGTAAGACCTTTCTCAAACTAAAATCTTAAAACTCATTATGGACATTTCATTTCGGGTACATGTATATCCACTAGAAACGGAGTTTCAAAGTTAAAATTAATTAGGTGATGAAGATTTCAATTATACCATTGCAACAATAATTTTGCATTATCAATAGATTAGAGACCCGATCTTCGATGTGATTGAGAAAGGTTTGGGAAATATGTTTTTGGCCAAGGCACTTAGGCCTACCGTCTACTTTTTCTTACAGTTTTCGGTCTATTTTCAAAAACGTATTAAATTCATGTTGATGTTAAGTCGAAAAGCCGCATATTTTTTGTTTTATATCCCGGATTATGTCTCATTCTCTGTATTGGCAAATGGGAGAAAGCTAAGTCATACCATTTGCCAATCATGAAGGAAAATTTTTAGAGGAAACGTTACATATTCCCACTTCAATCTACGGTGGAATTACTAGCTACACCTTAAGGGTGTAATTATACGCCAATGGCCTACAACCCAAATCAGAGTATTTGATAAAACTATTCCTAAAAATTGCACATGGCATAATATGAGTTAGTTAAAATAAGTCATTTTTTCAGCGGGCGAAGCTGCGGGTATATCTGCTAGTGTATAAATAACCATTTAATCGTTAAAAATTCAGACTACATAATTTTGAGGTTATCCAAAATAGTCATCGTCATATATACATCTGTTAGTTGTTTACAAAAACAAGATAATAAATCGTTCAACCTTTCAAACGTAACATAAACAAATTTTGACATTAGAGTACGGCAAAATTTACCATATGTTTTTTCAGTACTCCTATTCGAAGTGATCCAAAACCGATCATTTTGGTACGATTTAGAGAACTAAAACGGCTGTTTTCGGTACAGTATGATGAAAACATATTTTTCTATAGATATGCACAATCCCTTTATTATTCACATTATTGTCTTAAGGCATTAACACAAACAAATTTGAACTGAAATATCATTTTACATTGACCTCATGGGTTACATTCATGGTAGAAAACAAAATGACGAAACGTAAAAAAATGTTATATTTACATAGACATGTTGATTTCAGCAATGATTAAAAATAAACCTTTTCTGTTAAATTTTTATTTTCATCTCTGATAAATTAAGTTTTAAATAAAATTATGCAGAAATCATAGTTAAAAGATCTAATATTTATTTCTAAAAAATTATAGGAACATTTTGATTATAATCATATTTATTTTCCAGTCCGAGCCACAGTCAGTTAGTTGTATTGTAACCACAGAGAAAGGGAAGGATATATAAAGTCGAGCGATGGTCTTTCACAAAGTTGCGTCTCCCGTAGCCACCGCGTGGTGTACACGCGAATGATAAATACGCATGCATGATCAAATTGAACTCCACTATGTTTTTTCGGTAGTTGTTCTCGAGATCGGTAACTACTCGCAATACAATTTTACAGCCGTTGACTTCTTTCTTCGTACAATTGCTACTGTTTACCAGCGATCCGTAGTTTCGTGAACCCACGACTGTTCTTCGTGTGTTGAACAGCAAGGGCGAACGTATTTCCCTAACTTAGTCCCACTGTAATTGTGTTTACGTGTAACACGTTTAAGGGGCGTTTTCACATTTTTATCATATAATTAAGACTTCTTTTGTTAATACTTTCAAACCTATATACACTGCTTTAGCACCCGATCTAATAAAAACTGTATATTTTTCTTAAAAGTGAAGCATGCCGTACCGAAAAACTAGCGTGATTGTGGGCTGCAACGTGCACAGCGGGATTCCCTCATGAGAACACATCATCCAGATCTGCGGAGAACGAGCGTGTATCGGATTTACGAAAAAACGTTTAGCCCTTCGTGTATCGCTGGTAATACACTTCCGAATTTTTTAAATTATTAAAGAAAAAGCAACAGAGAAAACACTCTCAACCAATTAGACGGCACTATATTAGTTTTATCAGAAGCATAAATCTGACCAAAACAAACACACTTCAATATACATAAAAACAAATATAACGCAGATATCTCCCCACAGATATCTCCCCACAACTCCGTATGAACTACAACAAAAAATGCACAAATTCAAACGGAAACTAAGTGTCGCTGGTGGTAAAATAGGTTTTTCGTTACACGATAGCGGTGGTTCAAGCTGGTAATTTATTAAGTTACAAAATTTACCTAAATTTTCAGTCGTACTGAACGTCTTTTAAACTCGTTCACACTATTATATATTACACATTTTGTGACGCTTATATAGGTTTTCACGTATTTTAAACAAAATTGCATATTTTCAAAATTATAACAGAGCTTACTAGTTATTGGGTAAAAGGCTTTGAAAATATCCTGACAACAAAAAAACGAAAACGTAAAATGTAGTTTATCGGCTTGGATTCTCAAAGCTCAGTTTAGCTATATATTTTCTGATTCCTTGATTTTTCTAACTGTGCTGTAGTTAAAACCGTAAAAACATGCTAAACTTTCTCATTTAATGAGAAATTAGTAGGGGAAATTGAACAGAATACGAACTAAAACTTAGCTCAAGTTGTTTTTCTAGCTCTTATAACAAAAATATATACATATACATAAAATGTACTTTACTAGAAACAACACAAGAATTAAGTATGGTTATTTCTAGTAGGACCTAATATAAGTATCAGCAACCCACTCATTACTTGCAACGAGCTAACGATGTAATCTAATTGAAATTATACTATTGGTTATCGTAGAAAAAACTTAAATATTCACATTATTTATATCTACTTAGAGTTAGTTTATTCAAAATCATCAAACCATGACACCAATTATTTTAGTTGAAAATAACATGGGAAGTTATAAAATACAGTTATAAAATAGTTATAAGTTCAAAATACAGTAGAAGTTTTGACTCTCATAAATGAAACAAAATACAGCAAACTCACTGTCCTTCATTACGTGGATACAATACATAATTAATTTCTACATTTGAAAAAGAAATAATCAAAATAATCATGATTGAAATAAATACCAGTAAACAGGGAGGTTGTAGATGTCCTAGAAAATAATAATCGAGATAAAAATGTATGTAAATTCGCAGTTAGTAAATATTGTACTACAAATTTATTGAGAAATAAAAAACTAAAAAAAGAAACTTTTCGATAAAGGATTTTCTGTATCTTTTATAGCAATTACGAAAACGCATTGACTGCATAGTAAACAATAGTAAAGTTTTGGTTTTATAATACAACTTTCCAAATACTAGTAGAACAACCTTATGTAGCCAAGTTGTATGCAATCATTACATATGTTATTGGTTGGTTGAATAAAATATCGCTTACATTCGTTCTGCATTTAAAAATATATGCTATTAAATTATTTCAGTTTCACAATCATATGATAAGTAAACGGTCAATATAAGCCATATTAAAAAATGCACAATCATACAGTAAACTAATATTCTTTCACTAAAGTTTTTATGGAAGATAAGTATACATATATAAAGTACACTCCAACAAAAGTATTTAGTATATAGTTTGTTTTTTTCGATTAGAATCATGTCAAATATATTTATGTACTTTTATTTCTTACTTAAAAACCCCTAAGATTGTTATTAAAAAATAATATTACCACCACCGTTGCAAATCTATAAAATATATATATTATTTTGACGATGTAAGTTCCTCCTCTGCAATTTAAAAATAACTCGATTGTGTCATAGGTTTATTATTCATATCCTTATAAACTAATAGATATGTTAAAAGGATATAAATAACATTATTTTTTACAAATTAAAGTACAGCAAAATAAAACTCTCTACAACATTAGCCACAAAGCTTATGAAAAATAATTTAGTCCAGTACCTTGTAATCCAGTCATTATAGCATTATGGAGCGCCAGTTACTATTATAACTGTGTTTGATGATAAACAATTAAATTTCAATACAAACTTAAAATACATAAAAACACCTTAAAAAGCAAAGATACCCCTATGATTATTAAAATTAGAATTTATTTATTTTTCTAACTTAAGAGGGGAAAAAAGAAGTTATATGATAACATAATAAAAAAAGTTCCATGTAGTCTAATAACAAAAAAACTCATACATATACTATAAATTGTATGTAACAGCATAACTATGTTAATAATTTATATTTAACGGTAGAGCCTTGTGAAGTCATAAATGACCACACCCAATTATTTAATCAAACTATCGTTGTATTATAGTAAAAAAAGTTACACTGGCCTCTGTTGAATACAAATGTCAACATTGTTCCTGGTTTTTTATTTGTTAATAAAGTCTTCATTAAGAATGGAACTTTAACGTAGTTAATACATAAGAAATTGCACGTTTATCATATTCAGTAAAATATTCAAACTCTATAATTATGGATACAATACAAACAGATTGTCTTGCATTAATATAATAGAAATACAACATTATTAATTTTCATTTTGATCTTGAAACAATATATAAATTGTTAAATCTCGTGAGGATAACCAACAATAACAATAAGTAACTAATTTATTTTGATAGGAAGTAGATTACAAAAAAATAACATGATTAAAATATATAACATAAATACGACATGATAAAAATGCTATTTACGAACATGATCCAGGCAAAGCACAGGACACTTTATTCTCAATTTTGAATGAGAAATTAGTATACAACTTTACTATACACAACATTACTCCAAGCTCAATTTTTTTACCGTATTGTTGTGAGCAACTGTATGATCGTAAGTTTATTTATAGGACACAAGAAATGTGTTAATTTGGTTTGTCATTTATAGAAGAACGAAACAAAATCTCACTCGAATGTTTACTCAAGATGATTGAGAAATGTAATTAAAACCCCATGTTAATCATGGTAATATTGAGTAAAATGTTTGAATATTTCGATAAATCAATATAATTTTTACCAACGCATCTATAAATAAAGTGTACAAATATTCACTATGTTAGTCTATATTTTGAATTTGTTATTAATAGAAATGCAATGCCCTTATCCTCAAGTACAACAACGAACAAAATGCAATGTGCGACATAAATTTTATTATAATACAAACGAATCACAATAAATGATGTTGAATAATTTTGAATTCAGCAAAAACAGGAATGAAGAAGGCGACCATGATTATTAAATTTACTACTTTAGGAGAAAAACTCGTTTATTATGATCTTTGATTTTTATTTTAAGAATTTAGTAAATATTAATTGGTGTACACGACAGATGACTTTTAAATGTGAATTAATTTTTGCGTGACCAGTTGGATACTAGAACCTTTATTTTCTTAGGGCTACTATTAATAATTTCAGGAAATTTATCCTCTAATGCTCCCATAGCCTGCAGTATCCTCGCAGTGGATGGACACTTTCTGTTCCAAGGAGTCGGTACAAAATCTTTAATGTAAGCATAGGTCGATATGCACATCATTTTAAAGGTCTGATCAAATAAAATTCATTGCCACAAACCGCATTTAAAAAGGATTATTGGTTACAAAATGGCGGGTGATTTAAGTTTTCAACAAAAATACATAGGCTTAGGTTTGATACACAATTTGATTTATTCAAACTTTTATTCCACCCCTCTCCCAACAAACCTAAGCCTGTGAAATTTTGTTGAAACCTTTAATCAGCCACCATTTTATATTAAATGAACCTTTTGAAGTGCGGTTTGCGGCATTGAACTCTACTTGATTAGCTCTTTAAAATAAATGATGTGCATATCAACATATGCTTACATTAAAGATTTTGTACCGACTCCTTGTGGGCCGTCCCCCACTGGGGGCCAATAGTGCATGGAACAAGCAACATAATACCTAGAAATCTTTCACTTCCTGAAACCAGCACCATACTTTGGGAATTGACTAAGTACATATAAAAGAGTGAAAATCAGCCGGGAGGCAAGCTTAAAAATATTTACGTCACGGGTAGTGACGTCATCAATATGGCCGCTCAGCCAACTTAAAAATGTCACATATCTCGGAAACCACTCAACCGATTTTGACGTGAGACATCTTATTTGAAAGGTCTACTCATTATCTATAATAAAGGTTATTACACTTTCAGCGGTAAAATCAGCGGTTTTTGAGTAATTTGCAAAATATTAATTTTTTATAAATATTTGTATTATGATGTATTTAAATTAAAAATAACAATAAAATATGCCCGTTGCAGCAGACCTGCATACTCAGCGAATTTCGAGTGCTTAAATAAATCATTGAGACGGGGCCACGAATAAGTAAAATTTACGTAAATCCCAAAACGAAAATACAACAATTTTCTCCATAAGAATAACATGGGAAATGAGTATACAGGTTTGCTGCCAGGGGAATGTAAAATTGAGTGATTTTTTGCCATAATCCACTAGACATCAACTATATGAAGTTATTCACAAATGTTTAATCAGATATGTCGAGAAATAAGCGAGATATAGAATTCTTTTATTTCCTATAAGGTTAACATTGGGACAACATACTGTGATAACCTTATAGGAAATAAAAACAATTCTATATTTTGCTTATTTCTCAACATATCTGAATGAAACCTTGTAAATGGCTTCATCTAGTTGATGTCTACTGGATTACGGCAAACAATCTCTCAATTTTACATTCCCCTGGCAGCAAACCTGCATACTCATTTCCCATGTTATTCTTGTGGAGAAAATTGTTGTATTCTCGTTTTGGGATTTACGTAAATTTTACTTATTCGTGGCCCCGTCTCAGTGATTTATTTAAGCATTTGAAATTCGCTGAGTATGCAGGTCTGCTGCAACGGGGATATTTTATTATGAATTTTAATTTAAATACACCATAATACAAATATTAATAAAAAATTAATATTTTCCAAATTACTCAAAAACCGCTGATTTTACCGCTGAAAGTGCAATAACCTTTATTATAGATAATGAGTAGACCTTTCAAATAAGATGTCTCACGTCATAATCGGTTGAGTGGTTTCCGAGATATGTGACATTTTTAAGTTGGCTGAGCGGCCATATTGATGACTTCACTACCCGTGACGTAAATATTTTTAAGCTTGCCTCCCGGCTGATTTTCACTCTTTTATATGTACTTTGTCAATTCCCAAAGTATGGTGCTGGTTTCAGGAAGTGAAAGATTTTTACACTTGTTCCACGCACTACAAGAGTCAGTAAACACCTCAGAAAGGAGAGTTTTTACAGAGGAGTGAATGTGCAAAGTTTTATTTCTCAAACCAATTTGGTTTAAAAAATATTTAGCCGTTCCGGGACTTTTCAGCACCCATGTATAAATTTAACCGAGAAGTTCAACAAAATACTCAACAATCTATCCCTTGAGGCGCTGCGCCAACAAGGAAAAACTAAAAGATTTTGTACTTTGTGAATTTTATTCATGTCATTAATTCAAACTGTTTATATAGAATTGTCTAATTAATGGTATAAATCAGAATTTGGCTTTCATTTATAACCTGAGGGTTCAATCCTAGCATAATATTAAAGTTTAATATATGGGTTAATAATGTTTTATCATATATTACAATAATTGTTTTTATCCTTGAGATAGAGATAACATATTTCAATGAAACCTGGCCCTTCGGTGCATGATTTTCCTTCTGTTATTATTTACTCGTTTGAAAAATATTAATTAGCTAATATTTTATTCCATGTGGATTTTTTAATACAATTCGATTGTGTATTTTGTTAGGCGATACGACCATTAAGAATCTTATTAACCTGCCTTAGCCTATAAATTTATTTTCATTTTACAAGCTTTGCATTGGATTTAAGTTTGACGATGTGTCAGGCGAGGAAGTAATATTTACGAATTACCTCATCGCACTTAACTTTATGAGCAATGTTATCTTGCGTGCTTGCTTGGTTGGTCGTTTCCACAATTATCTCAAAAACGGCTCTGAGGATTTCCTTCAAAGTCTGGAAATAAGTAGTTTATGACTCAAAAACGTCTGTTATGCAGCCTACTTTGACAAAGAAAATTTAATAACTTAATAAAACGATTTTTAAAGTTGTAAGCCAACGACATAAACAAGGAAAGTGTTAACAAAATGAAGTCATCATAACAGCTATTCGCAATCTACACATGTCAAGGAAAATTCAGCGAGTGGGATAGAGAATTCATGGAGCAGTAAAAAATGTTTCTATTTATCAATTTTATGACATTAAAATGTTTTATAGTAACTGGATTGACTGGTAAACATGAAATAACAACGAGCAAGGCTCGGTCTACCAGGTTCTGGACTGTTAGCTGAGGAATAACAAATTCTATTTCTCATATGTTATATATGTACTATTAATATCAAGCTTCAATTTCACCGTAAATTGTTACCTGGTGACTTTCCCCTAAGTCGAAATGAGAAGGTATAATATTTCCTTGCTATACCATGTCTGTCTTAAGATGAACAAATGGTAAGAATTAGCTACCATCGGCCAGATCATTTTTATTCTTCAATTTAGTTAAATAGTACTGTAAAGAGAATTCCTAATTAACACGTCATTGAACGTATTATTTCTTTCAAGGTCAGTTTGAATAAAAAAAAAACATAGCCACTTCAGGATGTTGAGATAAGACTTAATAGTTCAGCCCCTATACACCAAAAGTAGGAAAAAATATTCATAGTGAGCAAATTTTAGAGATAAAAGAATTTAGTCTCAAATAAATAGAAAAAATACTCATAATAATAGCTGTCCAACGGCATCTTACTTTTTCTCTCAGCATTATGCACTTTGCATACGGTTATGTAATAGGTGAGATAAGGTTTATTTTGTGCGATCCATACGTACGTCTCAGTAAAGTAAATGCGCGGGGACGACGCATAGTCAGTTGTCATCCCATCCCCTTTTTTGATCAATTATTTTTCTTTTAGCCTTTTGGCCCACACAAAACAGTAAATTTCTTAGATTTGAGGTTACATAAACATTTGAGGTACATAAACATTATATGTTTGTATAATTTAGTTCACAGTTATTTAGCGAAGTGACACCAACTACACTGGGCTTCATGTGCGATTGATTTTTAAATGCCTTTCCAGGAACAGACGTGGTAGCCAGGCAAAATTACTTCCTTGTTTACCATATAGTACTATTTACCAACCTGAAGTAATTGTAAGGCTAAGGGTAAGCCATAAAATGACTTATCTGCATTTATAAGAAGGTCTAAATTTTGTTTTTTAATTAGATTCATGGCTAGTGGAAATAAAATAACAAGAAGGTGGACAATTTTTTACTTAGTCCCTGCCAATCCATGTCGGTATTTTCAATCACATGATGAAACGTATTTTTGATTGTTGCCATTAAGCCCCAACCTCACATAATTCAAAATTCACGGCAAAGGACAACTTTTTCCACGAAACCTGGCTGCGGGGAGGTAAAACATTAGGCGACATGCGCCGTGTTTTATCACTGTTCTTGAGGTGACCAGGTAAATAAAGATGACCACCAATGCTAAGGTTTTATGCTTACCACCAATAATAGTAATCCTTAGGCATACACAAAAATAGAGCAAACAATTAGTTGCAACTAATAATTATAATTATTTTGTACCCTTATCGAGCCAACTTAGAAGGAGTAATTGACAATAATATAGCTGAAAAATTTTCAAATACATTTGGTAGATATCAAAACAACTAATTCTTCTTATTAGGTGCCAAGATCATGTGTTTAAAAGAGGGTCTTAACGTTTTATTGCTATGCCTATGGAGACAGCTAGAGCCTCATAAATAAATTAAGTAAACCACACGGAGTCTTGAGTGAAAAGACGTAAACAATCACTAACACCCGGCCCCAGCCTCTTGAGTTGACTTGTATTTGTGTAAAGATTTGGTTCCAAAGACTATTTATTTCGCCGTCCGAGAGTGTTCAGTCTGGAAGAGGCAAAAAATATAAACAAATAGGACCCCTTCCAAGTACAACCAAGGGATATGTTCACTAAACGGCAAACGGAGAAAATTAAATAATATTGTGTCTGTGTCTAATTTACTAAAAATAATTCCTTTTCCGGCTTTTTGTTAATGCACGCGACTATATCTATTCTCGATTATTATAAACACTTCCTTATAAGACTCTTAACAGCACAAGTTTATTTTAGGCAAAAGACTTATGATATAAAATTAATTTACAATAAATATGATTTTTGAAAGCATATCACTTTAAATTTTTAATCATCGATTGAGCCGACGATTTCTCCCCAGTGATTTTACTGCAGATTATTGGCCATGACGAATGTTGTAAGGGACTATTTAAAAAGCTCATAGTGGGTTGAAGCAATTGGCGGACAGATTGTATTTAATAAATAAACATTAACATCTTGATTTCAGTCATATTATACATAATTAATAAATACTAGTAGCCTGAAGGGGCTAATAGCCCCTAATGAGGGAAAATTCAAACAATACTTATTTATTTCCTTAATAGCAAATTCAATAGCAAGTTCAAATTGCCTTAATAGCAAATTGAATCTACCTTGTATTGGCATCTAGCCTTTCAATCAAGTACAGTATCAGAATCACACATTTCGTGTAAATAAAGCAGAAGTTTTTAGATCCCAATGCCTTTTAAATGGCAGATATTTTACGTTAATTCTCGTTTTCTGTTGACTTTCAAGCAATTTCATTATTTTTCCCACCATCACGGAATAGAGACCTTTAATTTGAGCCCCCTCCCATCTTCCTACAACTTTCCAGACGCCCACAATTTTGACGCAAAGAATCGTCTTACAAAATTAAATATATGACTAGTGGCTTGTAGGGGCAAAAGCCCCTAAAAATAAAATACAAATGCTGGATATTTAATGTTTCCTTCGCACTTACAACTCGGTAACAGGTTGACGGTATGAAACGTTTAAAGAGTAATGTTAAAGATATTTTGACATTTGCTAGTACGCATAAGAATTTCAATAAATGGCGTTAACTTCAGTATAATAAAGGGCTAATTTGTTTTTGAACAGTGGCGCTAGGTCTATCCGTCGTCTCAAGACAAACTCATTTCACTTTGTTTACAATTAAACATATGGACATAGTTTTAAGAAGTTCTTGAGGTTATCCAAAGACTGAAGCACTTAATGTATTACCCAAAAAAAGTTGTGACATTTATCATAAAAATTTAAACAAATGTAGCATCCACCTGGTTCAAATGAACATATTGGAGAGTTAAAGGGAACTTATAATGGAAATCTCCGATTGAGGCCACATTTTACCCAATAAGCAAATAAATAGGGATGAAATCAGAAAATGGTCTTCCGTTCCATTTCCACGACTCCACGCTCCACGTTGGAGCCCCTGGCTTCACTTCATAAGGAAGTTAGGTTTAGAGACCACGATCTTGGTAAATAGTTAATAATGGAAATTTTACCCTACGTTCAACTCTTTTTTATGCATGCCCGTAAATAAATACTGCTTTGTCTTGGTAGATTAAAGATTAAAAATATACTTTTGATTGGCCAAATTTAAAGGTGTTGTTGCACTCAATAGCTGTTAGTGCAGCACACTCTGTTGTTCCTCGGTCAAAACCATTTCCGACCGCACTGGTAGAGCTGGGCCTTAAAAATGATGAATGAAGTCTTCTCTGTACCTATAGCCCTGTTAGCCCTATAGCCCTGTTAGATTGTGTAAATACTACAAATCACTTGGCGTTAAATCAGCATCAGCTACTACTACATGATACAATGTAAAAGTAACAGTCGTATTTAGTTTATCTGTTTAAGTTTAAGGTCCCTAAATTACAAAAAAACAGAAAATTCAAAAGTTAAAAACCGTCATGTATTATATATAATACGCTCAACCTATTTTGCTGTATTTGAAATAAACTATTGAAATCAAGTATAAGCAACACATGTTTTAATGTAAATATAGCAGCCGTTTTTAGATTACAATGATTTTTAAATGGCAGATATTTAACGTTATATCTTATTTTCTGGTAAACTTAAAGAAATTTAAGTATTTTTCCCGAATCCCTGGCATCAAGACTTTATGTTTGAGCCCTCTTCCATTATCCTGCGACTTGTCAAACACCCACAATTTCGGTACAAAAATTTCGCTTACAAATATATTTATATAGATCATTTGGCATTAAATCGGCATTGCTATTAAGTAAACGAAAAATAGCACTTAACTCTTTATAATTTTAAATTATAAATACATACTCAAACTCGTAATTATAAAATCTGAAAATTTTAAAGTTAAAATATTTATTTGTTATAGTACATTGATCATAGTTACGTTAGCTGCCTTTTGAAAAAAACCCATATGTCAACATCTAGCATATGGCTTTGAATCAAGCATCAGCACCACATGTTTTAATGTAAACAAAGCAGACGTTTTGGTATTACAATGCTTTTTATATGGCAGATATTTTACGTTATTTCTCGTTTTCTGGTGAATTTCAAGCAATTTCAGTATTTTTCCCGCCATCACGGAATAGAGACCTTTAATTTGAGCCCTCTCCCATCTTTCTACGACTTGCCAGACGCCCACAATTTTGACGCAAAGAATCGCCTTACGAAATTAAATATATGATGATTACCATTAGAATGGACACTAAAGCCTACCGCTCATTAGTTAGTTAGTACCGTTGCTGCGGGAAAAAATCGCAGCTGCAGCCAGTCATTTTTAATACGGCCGGTCACGTATTAGACGGAAATTTCTGCAGCCTGCTACAATAACGCACTGTCGCACGGGGTGGGTGCATATTTACGCTACAACTAAAATATACATCGAGAACTTTACATTTACATAAATAAGGTTATCTTACTATCTTCGTCTATAATATTATTTGTTAAATACCACTCAAGTATCATTGCACAGCCGAAACTACTTTACCTGGAACCTCATTGAAGCTTTGCAACGCTATTACCTTTAGGATGTAGGCACCCACTAAGAACGTGTTTTTCAAGACTAAAAACTTGTTAGAGGTGCCAATTAACTTCAAGGCTAGGTCGATCCTCTGAAAAATTCTATTAAATGTAATGAACGGTATTTTGTTTGCATTTTAAAATATTATTCATTCAATTAACCAGATGTTATTTAGCTCCCCTTATATGGACGTTAACGTAAGGGGCAAACTCTTTTTTGCCACTAATTTTGCGAAAAAGATTTAAATTATTTTTTTTAATGCATATGAACCAACTCGTACATGGGTTATGGAGTATAGCAAAGGAGTAGGATCGTAGTATTATAAAGAAAACTCACTGTTTGGTTCGCAGAACCAGTGGTTAAAAATAAAACTTTTTTGTAATTATTTTTAAGATCATGAAAAGTAAAACAAGAAGATTACAACAAAGTTGAATATTTTAATACAGAACATAAAGCATTATCATTAATTACATGTTTCATGTTTACATGTCTTGTAAAGCTGAAAAATAAGTATGCTGAGTGAAATTACAACTTGATGAATCATTACTGAACACTCTGTATTACTTAAGTTTACTGAAGACCACCTTGATGGGATTAATGAACTTTAGGTTGATTCGCTTGTGGATTTTGGGGTTTCCACTAGTAATAATCATGAAAACTTTTTCAAACTAATAATTAAAGAATTTTTAAACACACAGCATATGATGTACCTTGTAAAGAAATAGTATATTAAGTTAATAGGCCAAGAAGTACTGTTTTGCCGGACGAGCATGATAGTTTCATGCGAGTACGGCATAACGTCCCGGCCGTCTAACGTACGATATTTCTCGTCATATTACGCAGAAAAAACATACTTTCAATTATAACGTAGTCCTTGCATGAACATACGTTTCTCAATCCTTCAAACCTAACCTATAATAAACAGAACAAACATTTGCTACGGATGCAGTGCTGCCACTATCCCCTAAAAAGTAACCAATAATCAAGCATTCAACATCGGTTTGCTGCAAATCAACTAACTGATTGTTGACTTCCGTTTTATCCGGCCTTGGCCGGTAACTTTCGAGCCAACAAAAAGAAACTGAAAACAGATGTTTCTGTGTCAGTATGATGAAAATATATTTGCCACAATCGGTGGTTTCTTTTGTATTTGAAACTATCTTCATTTACATCTCATTGTTTACTAAACGAAACTTTTCGCCGATGCTAATTTAATAGGTGATTTTTAAATTTTTAAAGTCAAATAGCTGACAAACGATTTAGAGGATGAACTTCAACATTTACAGGCATTTTTCGGCCTAAGCTATGTAAATATGCTCAAATTATCGCGTTCCTTACACAGTCACTCACATAGAGACGGACAACGAATCTTCGACTCGCTAAATCATAGATTCACTTCACTTTGTTCGCTTCTCGTGTTGAAAATAATTACATATTGTGTCCTCTTGCGTCAAAAATTTGTTTGTAATTGTTAATTAGCAAATTATATATTATTCGTTAATTAAAAATTACAAAATCAAATTTTTCCCAGGAACTCCTATGCATTGCTTTAAGTATTTTAGAGAAGTACTTTTAAAGGGCAAAGTTTAATTAAGTTGTGTTTTGCACGTATTTTTCGTAATGACCATCACTTACCATCTTGGGGTTGAAATTGCTTTCCTTTTATTTGTATGCAATGTTGGTTGTTATAACGATTAGAGCCCTCAAACGTTTGCCCAAATCCTTGAAAATATTCTCTTTAATTCGTTGGTGACGCAATAAAATGCAATAGTATATTTCGCAACAAGGACGAAAATGAGGTTTTGCAGGGTCGAGATTGTGTTACAAATTTGAGACGAAGTCGAGAATCTGAAATGATCGAGTACACAAAAAAGTATTCCCTACATAACATTTATAATATTTTTATTTATTTGACACACTTGAAAACAAACCTTTGAGGTTATGAGCGACGATACAACTTCTTTTACATGGTTTAAACGAACACAGCTATTAAATTATATGATCGCAACTGTCCTGTCTTTGAAACCTATTGAATGCCGTATAATTGTGGGATTTTCTCAAGTTTTTGGCCCTCTGTCGGAAAATAGCTGGTTTTGGCCTTGAATGACGTTTGTAAACTAGGTGATTACGTCGTGGCATGGTGAAAACAATATTCTTACCTTTTCTCTCACAATTACTTATTTAATGTGAGCTTTGACACAATTTATTTGACTGTAAATAATGACTCATGTAGGATCCATTATTCTTTCAATTTATGTCCTCAACAGTCGATATCAAACTTAATTTTTTTACATTTTACAAACGTGGTGAAGTCTTAGTAAACAATGGCAATAATGGCTTATTGAGTAAATTTTGTAATAAAATTAACAACCACTATTATTTAGCAAGAGAGCTGTAGATACGATTAAATCTAAACACGTCCAAACTGTCAGATTAAGATACTGTACATTTCAATTATACTGGGTGTTCAAAAAATGTGGGGCAATAATTTACGAATTGATTCCTTGGGTAAGCAAAAATGTTTATGTAAACATAGGTCCTAAAGTGCTTAGTTTTTCCGTCTGTGTGTCTGTTTGTGATTTTTACATATTTAGTCATATCTCACGTAGGCTACATCTTAACGTGTAAGCCTCAAACTTGGCATATGGTTAATCACTAATAAGAACTATTTTTCTAAGAGGTATCAAATTTCTACTTTCTACTATTTCAAAATGGCGACTGTTTTATGTTTTCAAAGCTAAATATCTTAAAAACCGTAAATCTTAGGGAAATTATACAAGAGACAAAAAAGTTGCAAAATTGAATCCAATTAACGCTGGTATTAAGGTTGTGATGATCGGACAGCTAATAATGGAGAAATCTTTATTTTTCCGAATAAAAATATCCAAATTTTAGACAGAATGTTCTAAAGAACCATGTTTTTATGCAATAGAGTCAAAATTTCTCCGTTATTAGCTGTCCGATTATCATAATCTTAATATCAGCGTTAATTGCATTAAAGTTTGCAACTTTTTTGTCTCTTGTATAATTTGTCTAAAATTTACGGTTTTTAAGATATTTAGCTTTGAAAACAAAAAACAGTCGCCATTTTGAAATGGTGCAAAGTAGAAATTTGATACCTCTTATAAAAATAGTTCTTATTAGTGGTTATCCATATACCAAGTTTGAAGTTTATACGTTCAGGCGTTCGTGAGATATGATTAAATATGTAAAAATCACAAACAGACACGCAGACAGGAAACTAAGCACTTTAGGACCTATGTTTATATAAACTTTTTTGCTTATTTTGACCCAAGGAATCACTAGGTAAATTATTGCCCAACATTTTTTGAACACCCTGTAGATAGTTGCAGTGTTGGGAGTAGACCGATCGTGACGGCGCCAAACAGCTGATGTGCGCGGGAAGCCGAGCGCTTATCACGTGACATGTTTGTTTAGCTTGGTTGACAGTTTTATTGATGTTTGGGGTCTACTACAGCGGTCTCGTAACAAAAGGTTTTGAATGTACCACTAAAAATGGGTTTTACAATGTAAATCAAAACGCCTGTAATCCTACAATACTGGGTGCAGTGACGGATCTACACTTACTGTCGCCCGGGGCAAAAACGGAGTTCGGCGCCCCCCCCCCCCCCCCCGGCACCAAACACGAAATATATTATCTGGAATATCAAAATATAATTTTATTTTATGGTTCTTATGATTTTTTACAACCGATGTTCTTAGGCTACGATACAGCCTAACCAAGAGGCAAATTTTAACTGTCAAGTTGGCAAATTTACCAACCGTTGTAAAACCAAAAAAAGGTGTATACCAGATTTCACATATGAAACTTCCGACTTTTTCTAACCTTTCCCGACTGTTTCTAAACAATGCCCGACCAGTGAAGTCGGCGGCTATGTTGCCTCCTTAAACTAATATTTGAGCGCAATCTATGCAAAGTAAAATACAATCTTATTGACGGCCGCAACGCGACCAAGTGATTTTGCGGACGCAATATGACTGGTAAGGTGACCAGATTTTGGAACAGCCAAAACGGGACGCCAACTTCCGGTGGGTGTGGAAGGGTATGGAATACCCCCCACAAATGGAAGGGGATCCGGGGTCCTCCCGCGCAAAATTTTGAAAAATTAGGAGCATTTTGGTGCGTTTTAGACTCTTTCAGATTGAAAATAAATGCTAGACTCTAATTTATCATTACCATTAATTTTAAGTTACTAGAAAACTACTAAATAACAGGAAAAATTTATTTAAGTTTTTTACATTTAAATGTATTTCCATACCCCTCACAAAGAGAGAGGGGTCAAGGGGTCCTCCCTCGGAAATTTTTGAAAAATTAGGAGCATTTTGGTGGATTTTTAGACACTTTCAGATTGAAAATATGTGTTATACTCTAATTCATATTTACCATTAATTTTAAGTTACTAGAAAAGACTAAAGAACCAGAAAAATTTAAGAGTTTTTTTACCGTAAAACATTTTTTAATTATTTTTTCTTAACAACGTCAAAACGGGACAAATGGACGTCCCGAGAGAGTTCATCGGGACAACGGGACTCGTCGTTAAAAAACGGGACTGTCCCGTTCAAAACAGGACGTCTGGTCACCTTCAGCCGCAATGAGACCTAGATATTTGCTGGTCACAGAAACACTGAGCGATTTTTTCCGCCCGCAATAAGACCACAAGATTTGCCGGTCGTGGTTTTTTACGACATACGACCGCGATTTGACACCCGCGATGCGACCACGAAAGGTGTAATCGGCCGGCCCTGAAAAGTTCAAGCGGTAGTTGCAATGCGACAGATTGACACAAATTGACAGATTGACACAATATCCTCATTACAACACTGGAATGAGGAGACACGACATTTCCATTACAGATGGCTCATAACAAAAATTGGCGGGCTTTATTATCTGAAGGTCGCTGTAGGCTGTAGGTATATTCTGACTTGGCACTTAGGACACAAACACGTGGCATGGGGTTCCGTTTATGAACTCAATTTATAATTTAAATATGAATACTTTCAATTGCGTTATTAATTTATGATGATCTGTCATCCATAAATTAATCTCAGAATATTGTTGAAAAAAATATTTTCTACAACCTAAACTTTGATGGTATTTTGTTGGTTGTACATATCGAAATTAGACGGATTTTATTTGGAAAAATCATTCACAGGGGAAACGGCAACAATGCTCAGAAATTCTGAAAAATAATACGGGGAATTTGGTTCAATTTGACCATTTTGCATTGTAGCAACTTCGAAAAATTACAATTTATCAGTTTCTTGTGGTTCACAAAGAAACTTGATCCTTCATATAAAAATTGTATGTATACATAAGATACACATTTAATGTGAAGTTGATACCTCGTGTTCTTTAAAAGCTATGAAATAATATGTATGTAAATTTCACACTAACAAGCCGTTTACGGTTAAACTGAGCGTTTTAGAACTATAGGAACTTCGTTCTTATTTTATAATTCAGTAATCATTTCCCAAAGTTTCTGTCCTTCTCTACAGTTCACCCTAATTATTTTAGAATACGCCATATACATATTCCTAAGCCAAAAATAATAAAAAAATAATAAAGAGCATTTAATATATTATATTAAGAATTTCTAGAAAACTACTAAATAACAGGAAAGATTTATTTAAGTTTTTTACATTTAAATGTATTTCCATACCCCTCACAAAGAGAGAGGGGTCAAGGGGTCCTCCCTCGGAAATTTTTGAAAAATTAGGAGCATTTTGGTGGATTTTTAGACACTTTCAGATTGAAAATATGTGTTATACTCTAATTCATATTTACCATTAATTTTAAGTTACTAGAAAAGACTAAAGAACCGGAAAAATTTAAGAGTTTTTTTACCGTAAAACGTTTTTTAAGTATTTTTTCTTAACAACGTCAAAACGGGACAAATGGACGTCCCGAGAGAGGACGTCCACTATAGGAACTTCGTTCTTATTTTATAATTCAGTAATCATTTCCCAAAGTTTCTGTCCTTCTCTACAGTTCACCCTAATTATTTTAGAATACGCCATATACATATTCCTAAGCCAAAAATAATAAAAAAATAATAAAGAGCATTTAATATATTATATTAACTGCCTCATATTTATACTAAGCTAGATCACAAAACGTATTCAGTAAAACCAGTAAAGCAAGCGTAGCTCTGAATAGGTAACCTGGGCAATTTTAATTTGTTCGTTGGTAGCAGTGAGAGCAGCTAACTAGCTCTGGGTCTATATAGTGCATCCGAGACAGGCAGCGATAAGAAGCATCCAGAGCCAGTTAGCTGCTCTCAGCTAGGAGCGTCTAACTGGCTGTGGGTGCATCGTATATATCAGGTGCGGTTAATTGGTTCTGGCTGTATATATATATATATATCTATATATATATATATATATGTGTCTTTAAGCACGATAACTTGCGCAAAAATGGTCCAATCGGAATGAAATTTGGCATAGACATGTAAAGTAGTAATTATTCGGACGAGTTCGTAAACCAGCCCGATCGGACCACCGGAAGGGGGGGTAAAGGGGGGTAAACCCCCCCAAAAATGGGTTTTTTGACATTTTTACATAGAAAAATAAAATTTTTCAAATTTTTATTGGCACCATTGAATTCAGCCCAAAAAAACAAACAATTTAGTATTTTGAATTATGGCTCTATGTCCATTGGTTGCCGAGATATTGAAAGTGGTAAACACAGTACGTTGTCCCAATGTTAACCTTATGGGAAATAAGTAAAATTCTATATCTCGCTTATTTCTCAACATATCTTGATAAAACTTGGTAAATGGCTTCTTCTAGTTCAGATCTACTAAATATTGAATTAAAACCACCCAGTTTTAATATACCTGTAGCAGCAAACCTCCATACTCATTCCCCATGTTATTCTTATGGAGCTTACAAAAATATGTCAAATCTCGCTATGTTGGATCGATATATGTTGTTTTGCACTTGAAATTCGCTGAGTATGCAGGTCTGCTGCAACGGGGGTATTTTTTATAACTATGACATGTTCTTGCCAGTTCAAAGCAGAATCAAAAGTCAATCCCAAAAATTGTGGATTTGTTTTCATTTTTTGGCATATTATGTACTTCACGAAGTGTGAATACTGTAGTACTTGTCTTGTTATTATTTAACAAAAGGTTATTTGAGATTAACCAGTCCTCTACTATCTTTTGATTAAGTTTAGAGTCTGCAATAAGTTGATCATACTCTGCATGCTTAGTAATAACAGTCGTATCGTCAGCATATAAAACAATATTTGCAGGAACATTAATACTTAAATCGTTAACTACTACCAAAAACAACAGAGGTCCTAATACGGAACCTTGAGGGACTCCACAATTTACAGTTTTACAAGAGGATGCCTCTTCTCCCAAAACTACATACTGAGTCCTGTTTAGTAAATAAGGTTCAAATAAATTGAGAGCTAAACCTTTAATCTTATAATGTTCTAATTTCCTAAGCAAAATTTGATGGGATACTCGATCAAAAGCTTTACTAAGATCGCAAAATGTAATTGCGGCGAAGTCCTTATTTTCATAGCAATCAAGAATCTCATCAACTAAATTAAATTATCAATAAATAATGGCTTTATCAATAAATTATAAAAACACAAACACAAAACTGTCATACATACACACGAACACATTAAAAAAATTGTTAAAAACAAATAGGCCTGTATTGCAATAACAACCAAAGAACACGATACGCCGGCGGCGGTAGACAGACTGAGGCTCATTTCATTATCCTTCAAGTGTGTTTTGGTTATCAGAGGAGCAAAGGTCAACAGCTGGGCTCTGCTATTGATTGTAGGCAAGAAAGTAGATGAAGATGCCACTATTGTGTTGAAACACGTCCTGAATTAATACATGTTAATTTTTTAGCTGTTTGATGGATTTCAAAGTAAGTAATTCGATCTTACATTAATCACACAGCTCAGGGGCTATAAGCATGGATAATAATACATTTCTGCCTTTCACTTTAATTTTAAGGTAGAATAATTTAGTTTATGAAAAACTAGCTGACCCGGCGAACTTTGTACCGCCTTTTCAATGGATTAATCATCTTGATATTGAAGTGATATCCATCGTCTCCTCGCCAAAACATCAACGGGTATTGCAAATTGTCATATGAACGGTGTGTTTCATGTATTTGTTGCAGTTGCTCAGTACCTCGACGTATAATCACAATATCGCGTGATTCCAAGTTTTCACAATCAAGATTATAACTTGTTGGAAGTTAAATCCGTGTTCATGTGTTCCAGCTGGTTGTTTATCCGATATGATCACAACTTTGTATAGTCATCAATATAGGAATGCGCTCAGGGGTTGATTTCAGCCGGAGCACACCGGAGCACAGCTCCGGTACTTTTTAGGAAACTGGAGCTCACCGGAGCGCGGTTTCTCAACTCACCGGTACGGCCCCGGACCCTTTTTCTGGCCACGTAATTTATTAATACTGTTTAAAAAGTGATTTTATAAAAGTGTACAACTCTTTCTAATTTGGGAATCCTCTAAGTCAATTTAACAACTCTATTTTTCTTTACATAGTTTCACGCAAGATAATAGATGGTGGTTTTTTAACCTCCATTCTGGATACTGATCACTTGATAAACTCGAGATAGGCTTTAGCAAGTGATGGTGGAAGTTTACCATCTCCAATCAAGGGCAAATCCAATCCAGGCCAATAGGAGCGTGTACTGAGTGCGTTCGGCATTACCGTACTCATTTCTACGTCGATCTTATAAGACCTCTTGCGGCAAATATTTAGTCAAATATTTGGACAAATCAGGTGCGCCCTTGTTCGTCAATAGTAAATCCCACCATGAGTCGTGAGTGGCGCTAAACAAACACACGTAGCGCTGGAGATCACAACCTTCACGACCACTATGGCACAAGTACACTCTAGCCGCGGCAGGGCAAACCTAGCTAGCGCGAAAGTGAACACGGCCTAATTGTTAAACTGCAATTCAAAAAAAATTCCGGAGGAGGGCCCCTGGACCCCCCCTTCTACTGGGGGGTTTTCCATACCCTCCCGGCGGCCACTCGTTGTGCCATAGCTCCGGTACTTTTTTCTTTACAAATTAAGCCCTGGATGCGCTCCAACGTAGTTTTGAATGGCCTGGCTAATGCATGATGTTCATGAGGTAGTTGCTGCAGATCTTGAAGAACTGCTCTATTCATTTATGTGTTAATCTCTATACGCCGATCAAGTTTTTCCTCCATGTTCACATAAAATATATTTGTAAGAATTTATGTTGTGCATCTTCAAGAGGTTTCGATGATCCAATTCTACGGTAAAATTGGCCATGAATTTGTGAAGTCGAAAGTTAAAGTCAGTACTGTTTTTCAGAGACAAATACAGAGACCTAGCAAAAGTTTTAAAACTATTGAACCTAAATCAGAGCAAATTTTTTATCTTTTATTAAAAAAATGAACATTACTCTTTTCAAATAGGTCACCTAAAAGTCGGAAAAAATCCGTGTTCTTCGATAATGCTCCAATTGATTTCTTTGAAAACAGCTATTGTATGTTCTTGCATTGGCTAGAAAATGTTTAGATTCTGGTGTTTCGCCACGAAGCAATGAATGCAATGCAATGGCTCAAGTGACGGAGTAAAAAATTGTATTTTAACTTTGCTTTTAAGGTAGCACAATCCCGACGTTTCACCAGCAAACTTCAATGCGCTTCAGTGTTCGCTAACAACTCCATTGGACCAATGAGAACTAAAGGATGCGAACTGTAATAATTAATGGAATCGTATAAAAACGCTGCCCGATTCAAATCAACACTTAAAGCATTTCACCTAGCTTGTCGAATATTAACTCGCTGCTGATCTGTGCAATTAACTCTGTGATTTCTCTCTGCCAACCGAGCCATTTCTCTAGCTGCTACTCTTTGCTCTTGTATTTGAGGAGCATGAAGTTGGGCCATGATACCGCGGCGCTGTTCTCATGTGATTTCTCGTTCTTCCTCAGTGGACTGAATTGCAATGTTCCGAAGTCTAATAGCATTACGGCTTTGTTGTGATAGATTGGATCTTCTGGGTCGCGGCATTGTTAATAATAATACTAATACGATAAAATGTATTAATAACATTCCAACAAAACAAGCAAATCTCAATTGGATTGATTTACAATGTTCCGGAACTTAACTACATTACGTCTTTGTTAGGAAAAGTTAGATGTTCTGGATCACAGCATTGTTTATAATAACCACGCAATAGCATTTATTAAATACACTCGCACAAAATAAAGAAAAAAATATAAAATAACAAAAAAACTTTAAAATAATTACTCTAAACAAATCAACCGGTAACCTTAATGCTTTTTCAAAACAATTACAGACAACATGAAACAGCTGTCAATGATACTAAGTAACGTTAGCTGTCAACTGCAGAAGATAAAGTGACATAATATCAGCTGATGGGAAAATGTTTGAAATGGTGTATACATGTGATCAAAATGCATCATGTCTTTTCTTCATAAGCTTAACATACAAACTTTACAGGACCGTGGGGCTTAGCCCTTAGGTTAGATATAAACTGAATATGCCTATATGTTGACCGGAGCAGAGATGAATCCAACAAATCAAAAATCATTACAATTGGTCCTGCAGTTCTCGAGTTATAAATGGTGTAACTAACACGACTTTGTTTTATATACAGTGTGTAAATTAAGTATGGAAACAAATCTGTATTTTTTCAACCGAAGGAGATAGAGATATTTTGTTTGTGGCGTTGGCTGTTAACCTAGGTTCTGGAAGTTTTTACCTCGAAATTTTTTTTTCATCCCCCTCACAGGGTGGGGGGGTAAGGGGTAACTTAATTTTTTCAAATAGCAACCCCTATTGAGTGACCCCTCATTTTAAAGGGTTTGTCAAAATAAATAAAATGACGCAAACCCGAGGTCGATACCTCAACCCTAACCCAAATGGCAGCCATTTTAAATTTTGAGATGAACACATGAGATTAACTTTGGAGACTTAAATTTACCTTTCAAGCGTGTTACATTGGGCAAGTTAAACTCTGATATTTTTTAGCCGTTTAGTATATTCCTTCCTAGATTGGTCTAATTTGACTGGGCTCTAATGTTAATTTTTTTTTAAGTTGAAGCAAGAATTGCCCGATCAGCGGTGTGCCTGTTCTTACTTAGATAATTTAATTTGTCTTAATGTATCCAGCAATACAAAACCATAGTTTGTCCATCAATAAAAAACCTTTAAATATGTGATGAATGAAATTCAACATTATATAATTTATAAATTAAGTACTTTGTATAACACCATTATATTAGCATTGGCGTAACAATTGGGATACAGATGAAGATAAGTAGGGGTGTCGACCAACGATATAGAACCTCTGGATTGCGCCCTGCTGTGTTCGCCCGGCGGTCCGGCGCTCCCCCCACCACCGCATGGCAATAGCCGCCGTTGCCCTGCACTCACCATTATAAAACGCGTCACTTTAACGTCGCCCTGTTCGGTTAATATTGGGTTTAAATATTGTTATTGCATTTCAAACTGTTGTTCTTACTTTAATCTCCATGTTTAAGTTATGTTTATGACATGATAATTCGTTTAAACCCTCTAAAAGTGAATTTATATATAGCACTTTTTCAACCATTGTAGTGTTATTGGTTTGAAATTCACCAATGTCAATGGGTTAACAAGATTAAAAAGAAAGTACTCTTATACCAAACAAATTCTATATGACAAGTTACTTTATGATATGGCTCATAATAATTTTTTTTTAATATTATTTGTTAACCAGATTGATTAGTTTGCTTGTTGTAGACTTAAAATAAGTCAGTAATTAGTATTTATAATTGATATAATTTTTTACCTTGAAAATTGATAGCCTATTAACAATAAACTTACGAAAATAACAAATTAAAACCAAACGTATATACTTAAAAATAGTTAAAACAAAGCGGGCAGCAGTGCGGATCAAGCTTTAGACCAGTGCGTTTTTAACCACAACTTTTACCTGCTATAAAAATTAAACGTTTCGGGCTAATTTTCCGAAAAAAATAAGCCTTATGCGATTTAACCAATTGGCTCAAACGTTTACGGTGATACTTTGACTCTGACAAAAAAAATTCCCAGCAGGACAACTTTTTCATGTCACAAAATGAATTTGTGTATCAAATCCAATATTTAATCATTTATTTTTACTATAAGGTGCGGTTTATGTCAAAATTCTCTATACCATTATTTGCCCACACTGATTATCTGTCAGGGCCAGACAAGGGATTTTTCTGGGACATGCGAGAGCCTACATTGTCGCCCTTTCACTAGATTTAGGTATCAGTTACCCACCACCCCTCAGGGCGATTAAAGCTATCATTTGCAAAATCAAAACATTCTAGGCTAGGTGGCGACTAGACGGGGTGGCACCTAGACGTCTACCCCCCCTAATTTAGGCCTAGTTAATTTAGAAAATAAACTATAATTATCAACCTATATCCTAAATAATTACTGTAGAAATGTCACAAATAACTCCAAAACAGGTAAAAACAAAACTTCTTTACAAACTAAGTAGTAGACTAGTTAAAAAAGGTTCTTTTGTTAACACCTTTAGTGATTTTTAACAAATCTTTTGCAATGCGGTGTTGATTGTCAATGCATCTACTATATGTTTTGACCAAAAAGTCTTCTGAGATATATACTAACAGAAAGTAAGCAAATAAAAATAAAATAAAATATGCCAGTAACAAATTATTTTATTATTGGTTGATTTCATATGGATTGACTGACCCTATGTAGTTTCATCAGTTGTAATATACTGCATTAATTATAGATTACAGCCTAAAATTCCCCATTTTCACATATACGTTGCAGCAAACCTGCATACTCACTTCCTCGTTGACAATACTTTGCTTAAGCTAGCTTATTTACGGACATACGTTGATATTATTATTACGTGAATATGCAAGTTTTCTGCAACAGGGGTATTTTGTCATCAAACAGCTGTCACTAGACATGAATTTTGTATAAGAATAGGATAACTCATGGTGGAAGATGAGGCTAACCGCTTACCTAATAGATCAATGTTACTACAAATTACCTATAAATGGATGAATTATTCTCAAACCACCAGTGAAGGGGAATGAGGAATGACACGCCACATGCTTCGCAGAGAAGTCAACGTGGTTCAAAGGATAAGTTAAGTAAGTAAGTATTAGGTGTGATACTTTATCTACATTGATTATTAATTCAACTCAACCCAACTCAAAATTTGTTTATTCCCAAAAAAAGAAGTGTTACGGTACATGGTACTGTAATAAAATAAAGGTTAAAATTACCTTAAAACCGGCTGCAGTTCAAATCCTCTTCAGGACTATTTTACACTTACATGTTTCGCTGGATCTAGTGTAGTCTATTCTGTAGTCCTGGGGACAAAACGTCCATAACTTTCTGGACGGCCCTCGTATATGGCAGATTTTCCCTTGGGGCACAAATATAAAGAAAATTAAGTAAGTGCAGATATACAACAGCTGATGTAGTTGTATTCATTTATTTATTTATTTATATGTTTACTTAACAGCTGCTGCTGAAGCAGAACATCTAGTAACTAAAGTTCCAATTATTCCACATTTACTTAATATATATATATATATATATATATATATATATATATATATATATATATAAAGCTTTCAGAAAAATATTTTATAATTGTCTATGTGTATGATGTCAAAGGGTGATCAGCTGACCCTGACCAGCAGCTGTATTATGTCGTTTTATCCATACACGGGATTACGGGCCACGGGAAGAAGGGAGAGAGAAAGGAAGAAGGAAGGAGTAGAATTATTGTACATTTTACGCTGTTTGTTACGTTGTATCTATATTGGTTTAGCTGAATAGTTCCGAGTTTTTGTTAGTCAATTTCACTGGTAGAATTGTTATTTCCCCAAGATTCAGTCGAAGGGTAGTAAAAATAATGAGCTCTAAATACAATAAATAATGATAAGTTTGCTTAATGTTGACGGTGTTTAAGAGTTAGGTGAAAGGCTAGCATACTTAACAGGAAGTGTTCAGATTTCACCAAGGACAGATCGTTGTAAGTTTCAAATTATTTTAATTTACTGATTTGCTTAGATTTAAATATTATGGTGTATAATGGAATGAGTAAGACATAATTATTGATCAGAATATTTTTGCAAATCTTCACACAAGTCAGTTCTTTGTTTAGCCTGAAAGTATTTTTAAGCCAGCCTAGGATAGGCTCTTCATTCAAGATATTTAGTTTTCAATGTATGGTTTGTAAGGTTTGTTTTTTTAGACTTTAGGCCCAGAATATTTAATTATTTTTATGCAGAATATCTGGCGTCTTTACCAGGATCCATCCCTATGGATCCTCCCTTCAACCTTCCTCGAAGTGAGCGCATTTTCATGTGTTGGAAGGTGTGATACTCATTACCTTCCTAAAAAGGTAATGAGACAAGGCCTCGCGACGTGGCTCCATCACCGAGTGTAATAAGGGCCTACAGTAAAGAGGGCTCTGAGTGGCTCACTCACTTTTGGCTTTACATTTCAGAAATAACAATGAAATTCCTTTAGGCTTAAAGATTCATTGGTAGTTTAAGGGCCAGAGAATCTTGCAAACCTAGTTTTCGTAAGCATTAGGCCTAAATTTTAACTTTACCTTCGTATATCTTATCTAACCTAGTCTATGCAAAGAATAATATTTCCTCATTTGAAACTCAATCAGCTGTTCATAGCCACCACACTAGGTTTAAGGAAAACCTTGTTACACCCCACCTTTTTTTTTGTTTGTGATGTGTCTGATGATGCCAGCATAGCTGGTGAAAGGCCTCACGCATAAAAATCATGAAAAATATTGGTGTTTTTCTCAATGTTAAATTAGGGGCGGAATTCTAAGACCTCACTCAAGCGAGCCCTCACTCAAACAACATTGAGTTGTTCATTCAATATTCATTGTTGTTTGGGAATTGTATCACAGCTGATTTCAAATTACAATCAAATATAAGTTGCGTGATGCAAAGGCTTTCACCAATAGCACGTTGTACATTTACCACTTGAAATATAATATGTATAAATAATTTAAAGAAAAGGGATGAAGATAAATAAAGAAAGGAAAATACAATAATTTTACGTTTAGGTGTTGAATCTTAATTACACATTTAATCTCGATAAAATTAATTGGCTGCTGATACTCTTTTATTGTAAGTTGATCGAATGAACGAATTGGGACAATACTCACAAAAACGCACGCTGAATCCCAAAAGGTACTTAACTGAGGTTACGTAATAATTTTTAGCCAGTTCTTTAAAATAGTTACGTAAAAGCATAGCAACGTCAATTAGATACATATAGTATGTCAATATAAAAAAGTAGGCCTTAATTAAATTATTACTCTCCAAATTCTTTGTGTTTGCAACTCATACTCATACAAATACTTTTTTGTAGTCTCAGGGGCGACGGTTTTGAGGTTCAGTGCCCATGTATAAAGCAAAGATCCAATTTACCGCCCCCCTCCCCCCGCTACCAAACCAGCGAATAATCCAATTGATTACCCCCACAAAAAAGATTACAATATTTTTCGGTAACGCGACACCAACGATGATTACACATAACGATGATCATACATTGCGACTCCACGACAGTATTTGACTACCATGCTCTCTCCTTTACTGACTGATCCATACTGTGTGATGTTATTATGTATAAGGGTATTTTAGTGTAGAGAAGTGTCATGCTGTGATGGGTGGCAACATCGTGTCCCTCCAGTCTGTACCTCGCCTGTGCATCATCACCTCATTACAATGTGCAGCAGGCCTTGGTCGCACAGTCAACTGTATGACCAAAAGCCAAACCTGTGATTGCAATGATTCTGCAAGTAGCTAGATAAACTATATTTAATTGCAATTGGGCAATGATTTTGACTTTTAATTTTCTGTAAGAATAAAAAAACCCGTTGTAGCAGACCTACATACTCAGCGAATGTCAAATGCAAAACAACATACTATTTCATAATGGTGAAATGGCTATCAAGGAATTCTTAAGGCTGTATCAAATTTGTAGACTCACCGTCATAAGCAATCCAATTGTTTTTATTTGTGGACACCTGTTTCGCCCCCTTGTCCTAGGGGCATCATCAGCACCGTTGAGATTAAATCATTAAAGTCCTATCACTAGTCTATATAACATTGTGGTTATGTCAAACATGAGTCAGCTGGTTCAGTAGACAGTGGTCACATGTCACAAGAAATTTGAGGTTAGGTGTGGCTCAAGTCAAGTCATTTTGAATGTTTTTAAATGTGTTTTATACAGTTTGTGACAATGACAGTGTTTGTGTTTTTTACCACAATGTTATATAGACTAGTTATAGGATTTTAATGATTTAACCTCAACGGTGCTGATGATGCCTCTAGGACAAGGGGGCGAAACAGCTGTCCACAAATAAAAACAATTGGATTGCTTATGACGGTGAGTCTACAAAACATATTTCAATCCAACATAGCGAGATTTAACATGTTTTTGTAAGCTCCATAAGAATAACATGGGGAATGAGTATGTAGGTTTGCTGCAACAGGTACGGTAAAACTGGGTGATTTTAGATCAATATTTAGTAGATCTGAACTAGAAGAGGCCATTTTTAAAGTTTTATCATGATATGTTGATAAATAAGCGAGATATAGAATTTTACTTATTTCCCAATAAGGTTAACATTGGAATAACGTACTGTGTTTACCACTTTCAATACCTCGGTAACCAATGGACATAGAGCAGTGATTCAAAATACTAAATTGTTTGTTTTTTTTGAGCTGAATTAAATGGTGCTAACCAAAATTGGATTATTTTCATTTTTCTATGTAAAAACCCATTTTTGGGGGGGTTTATCCCCCTTTACCCCCCCCCCCCCCCTCCCCCTTTATTGGACCGCCAGAAGGGGGGCCTTCTGGCGGTCCAATCGGGCTGATTTACAAACTCGTCCAATTGATTACCACTTTACATGTCTATACCAAATTTCATAAAGATTAGACCATTTTTGCGGCCGCTATCGTGCTAACAGACACATAGATATATAGATAATATATATATCTAAAAATTCAAACGAATGGTGTTTTTGCCTCTGGGGGACCCAAAACGAAAAGTTATCATGGTCTCGGGCTTAGGTCATACTATGAGACCTACGGTAATAGCTTCCTCCCCATAGGGGAAATTTGCTAAAACTTCTCGATATCATTTGGTCACCCACGCACGCCGCGCTGCGTTCTTTAAAAGGCCATGTCAAACTGTCGTGGCTTCGCGTCCTTCCATCCATTCATATTCATCCACGTCCTCTACGACGGCCTCAAACTACTGCCAGACGTGCGTCGTAGGCCTCGCCACGTATCTCCGGGAAGGAGCAAGCTCAGTACCTGGGGAGCTGGTATTTGCGCATGCGCGAGCCACAGTCCACGTCCACAGACTGCCATGGCGACACGTCCGTGTAGTATGCGGATGGAGGTTTAAAAAAGTCGCTAACCATGCTGACGAAGAGGACAAGACACACTGATGTATCCGACGTTGCATCACGTCCGTCACGTCCTCCTAGACCTCCCCAGGTATGTGGCGTGGCCTTCGGACTCACGTTTGGCGATGTGACAGCGTTTGAGACCGTCGCGGCGGACGTGACAGGAAGAGCCGCGACTACAGGCAAACGTCATATCGGCGGGACGTGATGCCACTTTGGTTACGTCAGTGTGACTTTTCCTAATTAATAACAGGGTTAGCGACTTTTAAACATCCATCCGCATACTAGACGGATGCGACGCAACGGCAGTACCAGCGACCACATTGTACAATAGACGCAGCACAGGAACCGCGACTTGAAGTCTATATTTGCTTAAAAAACCGCCTGGATTGAGAAAACAAAATACGTTAAAAATCACAAATATGGTATCAAATTAAAGGTCTAGTTCAAATGGTTCTTTTTAAAAACTAAATGGCTCTTCACTTGCACATTTTCAACCTTAAGCTTCAATGCTAAATGGTATAATCTACGAGTTATTAGAAACATGAGCACTGTCAGATTAAACAGTTTTATGCGTCGTTTTACTTTTCTATACCGAAACAATATGGCGGCCCCTACTTCATTTACTGCAATGCTGTTAAGATAGGGGTGCTCTGTCTATTTGTACTATGTGGTCGATGGGCAGTACGATATGGCCTTAAACGTAGTCACTTTAATTTCCCGTGGAATAGGAAGTCCTCTGAACGAGTTTTCATTATCCCCGTATAACAGGGATAAAGTGTGATTCCTCACTGTGCCTTTCTGGAATCTATACCGTCTCAAAAATGAACTTTCATAAAACAAAAAGTAACGGATCCATGTATTCCCCTCTCGGTACAGCTCTGTTTACAAATAGATCACCGCCGATCTGCTCTATACATTTAATTAAATCGTCATCCTTCCGTGATTAATAATAAAACTGTATGGCTATTAAAAATCAGATAATCAAATAAATAATGTTCAGGATTATTAAAAAAAGAATAAAAATAACACATAAAATGTAAATCAGTAAGAAGTTGAGAACCACACAAACAATTCATTGTAAACAATAGAAATAAACTTAACCTTTAAAAACTCTTTGTTTTGATTTTGATCGACAGAATCAGCTGTAAAACCATTGAATACAACAACAGGCAATCCGTTGTTTAAATGTTGTATGAGTGAGGCTACGTTAGAATTCCGCCCTAGATTACCATCCCTAACAAAAACTCATAAAAGTTTGTACTTCTTTTTTCTTTAAGATTTTTTTCAAGAATGGTAAATGTTTACTTTTAGGCTTATTTACCCCAACCGAAAATGAAAATTTTTATTTTGAAATTGTCACTGATTAAACATGGGCGTTTAATTCCATAATTTTAAATCTTAAGGGCAGTCTAAGTTATTGATAGGCTTTGAAAAAGCTCTTGAGGCCTTTTGTATTGAACAACCCCTCCCCCCCCTTTTAGTGTCGTAATTTCACTCAAACAAAATTATGGCTACTCTACGGTGCAGCATTAAAGAATATATTTTAAATTTTGAAGGCTTTAATTTATGAAATTAAATAGAAGCAACATGTAAGACTCCCGCGTATTATGAGGTTTTAATGCTGATAAAGTGTTTTAGTCCCTATCTTAAGATGATAGGTGCAGTGATGCAATAGCTATTACATTAAGTGGGTTATTCATTTTGGTTGATTTGGGAACTCATTTTTCAAGCATTGGTCAAAAACCGTATTCAATAACTTTTATACACATGCTTGTGAATGGGAATTACTGTAACTTAAACTGTCTCTTTTGTCTCCAAAACTGTTTTTTATTAAAATGTAGGCCTAATTTAGATCAGGTTCGATCCTTTTTTTTTTGTTTGTGATGTGTCTGATGATGCCAGCATAGCTGGTGAAAGGCCTCACGCATACAAATCATAAAATATTGGCGTTTTTCTCAATGTAAAATTATATAATATCCAATATTAACATTTCTTCAACTAGAAAGTTCTTCAAGCCTTAATTAATTAATGATGATATCAGTGAAAAAGTGTTTGATTATAAAAACACTAGGATTTGCTTATAAAATGAATAAGCTGCTAAAATTACTTAATATATTCAAAACTTTCAATCTGATATTTTTTTATTTGAAGACTTTTTTGTTATAATACACAAGCACTCAAAATATGGTATGTGTGATGACATGAAACTCAAAAACATTTGAGGTCTGATAGCAGTCAATACAATATTAATATACACTGTGAAGAGGTTTGGTCATGGACCATTCGAGGTCTGTTTGGCAACATGTAACTAATTGTTACAGTGCAGTCATATATCATTTATCTAAAAAAATAGGTTTTTATCAAATATCTAATAAATTTTAACACTGTTGGTATCTGTCGACGGCGTCACTGTCTCACTTGAACGTGGACCTAGGTTTCGGCGGTTTGCCATCTTCAGCACTAATGTAAGTAGTGCTGAAGATGGCAAACCGCCGAAACCTAGGTCCACGTTCAAGTGAGACAGTGACGCCGTCGACGGATACCAACAGTGTTAAAGTTTGTATGATCGGCGCACGGGCAACTCCACAACATTCTTCAGATCTAATAAATTAATTAAAATGATGAAAAACTTGTCATTTAGTGCTGCAGATACAGTACTAGGGGGGCCTATATTATTATTATAAGCAGTAGGTTCAATCAGTATTTTACAACTTGTCAGTGTCATGACATATCTTGGGTTAGATTAAGATTACATAAGCAAATATTTAGACATGTTTGCCCTACATAAGATGGATTGAAATGAACATTTTCTTTAAAAACTCAAATGATCAACTTTGAACAAAAGTGAAAATGAGAAACAAATTTCAATCCTGTTTTTGCATGAAAACCCAATAGGAAATCCTGTGGTATATCCTAAAAAAATCCTTGTTAGTTTCTTAACTGATTTTTGTAAAAAGCCTAGTTAGTTAATGATTTTCAATCATGAATCGGCATAAATTATTTTTAGACTGATTCTAAGATTGTCATTGGAGTGTGCCCAAGAAAAATAATATTAGCTTAATTTCCTGGCAGTGTGTCCGTGACTTGTAAACACTGCAACTGTCTCACGGTCAAAACAGTAAATTTTGTTCAGATGCCTTTCTATTCATAGATCTACTTTAAGGTTTTTTATTTAAGAGAGATTGCTTGTGATTGGACCGTTAAGAAACCTCAAGAAAGGTTGACAGCGGAATGTTTACTTTGCATAATAATACTGATCCATCAGATCGAGCCCTGTGCTGCAAACCCATAATCACTTATACCAAACTCCTTATCTGAAACTTACCTTCAAAATGTTGCTGGTGATGCCGTCTTGATTTTTGAGTAGGCCTAGGGCATATAAGTATAGATTTGTCGTTCGCCTATATTTCATATTTTTTGATAAGTTTAATGAGTTTTTGTGTCATGAATTTACTTTAATTTAGAACCATGATTTTTCATTTAGTGTTGTGGAACTGTTTTTGGCAAAATAAGTCAGGAATTAATTTGATTAGGCGAAAGAAAAATAAGCATTGCTGTAAAAATTTACTATGGTTTGGTAGTTTGTAAAATATCTATTGCACAGAGAGCCATAAAAAAGAAATAATGGAAGAAACTTGTTGTTTTTAACTCTTGCACCCTGTTACCTTGAATTAACTTCACTGCATCAATTCAGGATCAATAAAAATCCTATTTTTTAAACCAACAAAAAGGCCTCTTTTGGTACAAAGTGTATAAAATCAATATTTTTGAGAAATAAAAACAGAGACATATAGAATGGAGTAACGGACAAGTTTTGAAATGCATTAGCAGTATTCAAACCCAATATAACTTCTAGGGGAGCAGCTAAATTGATGTATGTTTTATCGGTGAGTGTACGGGCAGGGGTATGGAGGGGAGGGGGGGCAGACCCAAGGGACCAAGTCTGGGATCCACGAGTCTCAACTCACCCAAGGTGTTAAAGTAGTTTTGGCGTAAAACAGTGATCAAATTATGAATTTGAAAGTAAATTTTTATCTCTGATAAAATTATTGAATTTTAGTAGTCAGTATAGTCAAAATATCTTTATTTATCATAATTGTAATCCAAGCTGCTTGAATCGCGCCTTAAATAAATCTCAAGCTAGAATACCCCCGTTGCAGCAGACCTGCATACTCAGCGAATTTCAGATGCAACACAACAAATGGTATTTCAATCCAACTTAGCGAGATTTTACATGTTTTGTAATCTCCATTAGAATAACATGGGGAATGATTATGCAGGTTTGCTGCAACAGGTATGTTAAAACTGGTTGGTTTTAATTCATTATTTAGTAGATCTTAACTAGAAGAAGCCATATACCAAGTTTTGTCAAGAAATGTTAAAAAATAAGTAAGATATAGAATTTTTTTATTTCCCATAAGAATAACATGGGGAATGATTATGCAGGTTTGCTGCCACTAAAAATTGAAATTTCGGGGATTTTAGACTAAAATACATTAGATCTCATTTAGATGAAGCCACAAACCAAGTTTTATCCAGATATGTTGAGAAATAAGCGAGATATAGAATTTTACTTATTCCCCATAAGGTTAACATTGGGACAACGTACTGTGTTTACCACTTTCAATATCTCGGTAACCAATGGACATAGAGCAATGATTCAAAACACTAAATTGTTTGTTTTTTTGAGCTGAATTCAATGGTGCCAACAAAGATTCGATAAATTTTATTTTTATATGTAAAAAACCCAAAAAACCCATTTTTGGGGGTGTTTATCCCCCCTTACCCCCCCTTCCGGTGGTCCGATCGGGCTGGTTCACGAACTCGTCCATTCGATTACCACTTTACATGTCTGTTCCAAATTTCATTAAGATCGGATCATATTTACGGCCGCTATCGTGCTGACAGACACATATATATATAGATAGATAGATAGATAGATAGATAGATATATAAAAATTCGAACGAATGGTGTTTTTTGCTTCTGGTGGCCCTAAAACGAAAAGTTATCATGGTCTCGGGCTTAGGTCTTACCATGAGACCTACGGTAATAGCTTCTTCCCTATAGGGGAAATTCGCTAAAAACAATATCATAAAATACTATTCTGTATTTAGTTTTAAACATTTATAATAAAATTCAATCTACTTAACCTTTCAACGTAAATGTTCACTCAAAGAATATAGGATTATTGAAAAATAACTTTTTTCAATTTAACTTTTAATTAATTTTCCTCGGCTTATTTTATTTTTGACCTCTGTAGATAAGTTATTGAAAAACTTGGCTCTCATGTATTTAGTTTTTTTTTTTTGGTCAATGTCCCAAATTGTGTTTATAATATAAATATTTTCGTTTCTCTCGTTTTTCATTTTAAAAAGAGGGTGGCGGCCTCTTTTTACCTTGGATTTGCCCCCCCCCCCCACATGGGCCTCAGGCCTGTGCGTGCAAGTTGTCAAGCAAATCAAGGAGTGAGCTGGTACAGTACAAGGTGAAACATGTCTGGGTTACCATTACCCAAGTTTACCGTGAAACTTTAAAATAAAATATTGCTGTTTCTAAGTTGAGGTTTGAAGGCAACAAAACAAACGCACAAGTCAATCAACAACTGAGGTTTATTATTATAAATATTATTTCATGAATACATTACCATCAGTCTTAATAATAGGCCTGTTTATATAATAATAACAAGTAAGATCAGATAAATGTATAGGCTATTTATTTAGAGAATTTCTTTGTGTTTAAATTATTACGAAAACTATTAAAATATACGGTAGTTAAAACCAGCCCACCTAATCAATAATAATTATCAACGGGGGCATGAGACAAAATATTTATATAAACATCTGAACAAATAAAATAAATTACAAAATACATTCACAATAAAATTACAATAAATATTCAACAACAATAGGACATTTATTTAACTTGAATTTAGCAAAGGGTAAACGGAAATATAACATTTAATAATTGTGGCAATCTATATGGCCTATAAGACATAATTTAGCGTTGGTGTGGGCTTAATTGGAATTTAGAACAAAATGCCGAAACATGTCTATAGACCAAAGATCTTTATTTAACCCTAACCTTAACCTACCATATCACAGATCAATACAATTATCATTTACATACTCTACACCAAATAAAATCATAATTCACACTCCAACGCATACTATGTATGCATGGAAACAGCATTAAATTAATTACTTCCATAGTAGGCCGTAGTTTCTGACATAATTTTATGGCTCGCAGCCGAAGAAAATTATTTAATGTTGACAAAAAAAACTATTTATTTTATACTGATTTTATGCTGTGCTTGAATCTACTAGATTGACAAATTTAAAGGCCAGAGTTTAAAAATGGAAATTTAAAATAATTTAAAAAAAGCTCAGTCTTGCTAAACAATCTTCTGGGCTGGTATTTCTTGCAGCATATAAAATAAAAGAGTTGATAGCACCTGAGTAACCGGAAGCAGGAGGTGGCCTCAACGCAGCAGCCATGGGACGCAGCAGTTAGAAGCATCAAACCTTAGCTGGTGGTGAGGTTAGGTCGGTTCGGTCCGGGTAGCTACGAGCCATCGTGAAAACCCCCGTAGGTGTCAGCCATCTGAAGTTGGACGAGGCTTCACATCTTAAGTCGGTCAGTCAGGAGGTCAGGAAGACAGGAACACAGGAACCTTTTAAACAATGTACAGAACTTCTAAAAATATGTTCCAACAAATTTATAATATAACCAAGCTTGTTTTTGAAAACACCTAACCTCTCTGATTATTTAATTTTCTATTAAAGGCTGGGGATTCCAGTTACTACTCACTTCTCATAATGACATTTTATTAGCCTACCGAGAGCACAAAATATTAAAAGTTTTTAGTAGGATTTCAGTCCCAGTTGATAGCAATTGCCATTACTGCTAGCCTTTACATAATCATATAATTTGGCATCCAAATCAACTTTATGTCATCAAAATACAGAATAGCCTATAAATACATAAAATGAAATATGGTTCTTTGATTTAACTTTCTTGGATCAGATATATAATGCCATACTCAAAATCAGGCTAGGCCTATAGTCCGTGGATTTCTGAAATTACTCAATACTACCATGAAATCTTTTAAAAAGACAACAAACTACTAAACAGTGAATAAATACTCAGTGAATAACTCTTAAAACTTAACCTAAAATACTTAGAGCACATGTGTTCCTGGCGGCGACAAAACATGAAATATTCATGTCCCGACACAAAACTAGCAAGCATGATTTTACACTTACGTACATCAAAATAAATAATTGGAAAGATACAAATTAACACTTAACACACTCGAGAAATTACAAATTTACATTTAATTTACATTCAAACGAAATTCACGAGAAATATAGATTTATCGATATAAATCTGGTCTTGCCGGCGGACTCCAGGCAACCGCTTGTGCAACGAGCTACAGCAAAATAAAATTATCATATTTTTCCCTACATCGAAAAATTTACCTGGCATTTGGTGTCTTAATAATTTAATGCTCCATGACGCTGGCGTTGTCTTGTCTCTTCAAGATTTCATAAAATTGCAACAACATTTCCTCTTGGACGTCAACACGAACCGGCACAGCGAAAGGAGACAGAGGCTTCAGGGGCAGCCGTTTATATACCCGCCGGAAAGTTCTGGACGGTTCCACAAACGAGACAGTAGTACAATGCAACTATACAGGCGGCCAACTGTCGTCTGAGCCGTGAGCGAAAATACTCACACGGCTCAAAGGATGAACAGTAGTGCTAAAAGTATGCGACATCATCGAGACTCGATCCTGCGACGCTGTCTCCACAGAACCGGGGCCGAGTGCCCTACCAACAGAGCCACCGACTCACTATACTCTAAATTAAGCTATACTCTAATAAATTTTCTGTAGGGCTTAGTATCCTTACCCAATTTTGATAGGTGGTAGCTCCGATCACATCTTTATTGTACTGTGTGATTGAATCAAGCCGAAATATATCATTCTTAAAATGGCCAAATCCGATAGCTTTGATGGTCTTTTTAGTTAGAAAATTCCCGAATTGAATTGACCAACAATCTTATTTATTTGTCGATCCCAATTAAAGCTACAATCTACTACCAACCCTTCAAATTGTATTCCACATAATTCAGCAATATTTTGATCGGCTACTTCTAATTTGTGCTGAGCACTTATTTTTATTGCTTTTTATACTAAAGATAACAAAATTGTTTTTATTGTTCAATAGTTTAATAGGGAACTCAAAATAAAAAAATGTTAAATTTAATTGGCTACACAAAATCAAACAAAAAATACATATAATTAAACATTTCTCTAAAAATGGTTTATTTTGGACCATGTTCTTGGTCCATTGTCAGCCTTTTAACTGGAAAATATAAACATAATTTATATTTACATAACCTGTTCCAGTTAAAAGGCTGACGATGGACCTAGAACATGGTCCAAAATATAGGCCTACAATTTTTTGAAAAATGTTTTATTTTAATGATGTGTAGCCAATTAAATTTAATAATAGATACCAACATGACAAATATCTACTGAGAAGAATAAAAGAAATTAGGCGAATGAAAAATGTTGAGCAACGTTGCCCGGATGATTCGAAACGGATAGACCCTGAAATTTAGTTTTGAGTCGAGTGACTCAAAGAAATGTAATATATTTCTTAGCTCTGATGGTGGTGTTGCAGGAGTCGGAGCCGGGATGGGCGAGATGGACTGCTTCATGGAGGTGGAGCCACAGCTCCCGGTGTCCCGGACTGTGTAGCTCATGCTCAGTTTGTCGATGGTGGTGTTGCAGGAGTCGGAGCCGGGATGGGCGAGATGGACTGCTCTATGGAGGTGGAGCCACAGCTCCCGGTGTCCCGGACTGTGTAGCTCATGCTCAGATTGTCGATTGTGGTGTTGCAGGAGTCGGAGCCGGGATGGGCGAGATGGACTGCTCCATGGAGGTGGAGCCACAGCTCCCGGTGTCCCGGACTGTGTAGCTCATGCTCAGTTTGTCGATGGTGGTGTTGCAGGAGTCGGAGCCGGGATGGGCGAGATGGACTGCTCCATGGAGGTGGAGCCGCAGCTCCCGGTGTCCCGGACTGTGTAGCTCATGCTCAGATTGTCGATGGTGGTGTTGCAGGAGTCGGAGCCGGGATGGGCGAGATGGACTGCTCCATGGAGGTGGAGCCGCAGCTCCCGGTGTCCCGGACTGTGTAGCTCATGCTCAGATTGTCGATGGTGGTGTTGCAGGAGTCGGAGCCGGGATGGGCGAGATGGACTGCTCCATGGAGGTGGAGCCACAGCTCCCGGTGTCCCGGACTGTGTAGCTCATGCTCAGACTGTCGATGGTGGTGTTACAGGAGTCGGAGCCGGGATGGGCGAGATGGACTGCTCCATGGAGGTGGAGCCGCAGCTCCCGGTGTCCCGGACTGTGTAGCTCATGCTCAGATTGTCGATGGTGGTGTTGCAGGAGTCGGAGCCGGGATGGGCGAGATGGACTGCTCCATGGAGGTGGAGCCGCAGCTCCCGGTGTCCCGGACTGTGTAGCTCATGCTCAGATTGTCGATGGTGGTGTTGCAGGAGTCGGAGCCGGGATGGGCGAGATGGACTGCTCCATGGAGGTGGAGCCACAGCTCCCGGTGTCCCGGACTGTGTAGCTCATGCTCAGACTGTCGATGGTGGTGTTGCAGGAGTCGGAGCCGGGATGGGCGGGATGGACTGCTCCATGGAGGTGGAGCCGCAGCTCCCGGTGTCCCGGACTGTGTAGCTCATGCTCAGATTGTCGATGGTGGTGTTGCAGGAGTCGGAGCCGGGATGGGCGAGATGGACTGCTCCATGGAGGTGGAGCCGCAGCTCCCGGTGTCCCGGACTGTGTAGCTCATGCTCAGACTGTCGATGGTGGTGTTACAGGAGTCGGAGCCGGGATGGGCGAGATGGACTGCTCCATGGAGGTGGAGCCGCAGCTCCCGGTGTCCCGGACTGTGTAGCTCATGCTCAGATTGTCGATGGTGGTGTTGCAGGAGTCGGAGCCGGGATGGGCGAGATGGACTGCTCCATGGAGGTGGAGCCGCAGCTCCCGGTGTCCCGGACTGTGTAGCTCATGCTCAGACTGTCGATGGTGGTGTTGCAGGAGTCGGAGCCGGGATGGGCGAGATGGACTGCTCCATGGAGGTGGAGCCGCAGCTCCCGGTGTTCCCGGACTGCTCCAAGCCGTGCGTGCAGGTCTGGATGGACAAGTTCACCCGAGGCATCCTCACCTGTAACCACTTCAAGGACCACTGGCGCGTCTGGGTCCCCCGGATCTTCAGTCCGGAGCCGAGCAACAACTGTCTGGACTGGAACTTTGACAACGAGAAAGCGCAAAAAGTCCTGATCGACACGCTGGAAGAGTTCATCTGCAACGGGGATCCGCAGACGGTGATGAAGAGCCTGAGTCAGCTGGACAACCCGCCGTCGATCTGCGGCCGGGTCTTCAAGATGGGGGAGCCGACGTACTACTGCCGGGAGTGCGGGATGGACGCGACCTGCGTGCTGTGCGTCGACTGCTTCAAGAAGTCGGTCCACAAAAACCACAAGTACAAGATGGGCACGTCGAGCGGCGGCGGCTGCTGTGACTGCGGCGATGTTGAGGCGTGGAAGGCCGACCCCTACTGCGATGTCCACGTGCAGGGGATACAGAAGCGGCAGTCCTACGGCAGCACACTACCGGAGGATGTGGCAGAGCGCGCGAGGATCACGTTCAGCGCGGTGCTGCGTTACGCATACCAGTTGCTAACGTTGGAGTACTCTCCGGGGCTGCCCGCCGACCTGCGGCTCAAAGAAGCCGAGGAAGAGCCCCTCGCCTTCCTGCAGTCCCCGGACACGTTCTGCACCGTGCTGTACAACGACGAGACCCACACCTTTGAACAGGTTATCAACACTCTGGCCAGGGTCATCAAATGTTCGCAGCGAGACGCGATAGAGTTTGTGACGAATATAGATCGAGAGGGGAGGGCCGTTGTGAAATGTTCCACTTTTCAACATTGTACCGATCTGAAGCAGGAGATAGAGAGGTTTACGTCGCGGCACGGGAACAGACCGCTGAAGGTGTTGGTGGTTCACGCCCACGTCGTGGCCCACCAGTTGTACGCGATGCGACTCCTCACCTGGCTGCAACAGATCCTCAGCAATTGTGAGGGCTTCAGAGTCGTCTTCAGCGAAGTCGCTCTACAGATCAAATCTCCGGACACTTCGATCGTCGAAGGGATTTTACTGCGGGATTCGAATCTGTGGAAATCGGCTCGTCTCCATTGGCACAGACTTTTTATATCGGGAATGCTCATGGAGTATGAAAGTAAAAAAGCGTTCGCCAAAGTTTTTACAAAAAACTATGGGGCGGTGATGAAAGATTTTATCAGAGACGACCACGATCATTCGTTCTCGGTTGCCTCTCTGGCGGTTCAGATTTTTACAGTGCCGACACTCGCTCACTACCTCATAGCCCACGAAGACGTGTTGTTGACTCTGTTCAACACGTTCATATCCGAGTGTTCTCGAAAAACGAACAAATCCGGAAAGTTGGAATTCGAGAGGAACGTTCCTAACGGCGCTTTCAAACGCGCTCAGTACATCCTCTACGACTTGAGGTATTTGTTGGGAGTCATCCCCGACGTGTGGACGGACGAGCTGAGGAAAGGAATCCTCCAAGGTGTGACGCTCCTGCTCAGCCTCCTGAACATCATGCAAGGCATGGACGCCGTCACCCGGCAGGTGGGTCAGCACATGGAGTATGAGCCCGAGTGGGAGTCGGCTTTCAATCTGCACATCAAGTTGGCCCCCGTCATCACGTTGATTCTCAAATGGTGCGGATCAGACAAAGTCGTTTTGATTAAAGCATATCGTGCGACTCTGAAGAAGCTGTACGAGAATCCTAGCTTCAACCCGTCCAGCGTCGGAGAGGTGCGTGAGCTCGCTGACCACAGCGCTTCTTGTCTCCAGTACGACGTCTCCTCTCAACCCGTCTCGATTCATTTGCCGCTCTCGAGGTTCCTCGCAGGACTCCATCTACACCTCGAGAGATTCGGATTGCATTTCGACTCTCCGGAATTTCAAATACCGACGAAACAAACGCCTGAGCAGATCATCGAACCCGTTCTGAGGACTCAGGTCATGATATCTCAGGTTCACGCTGGGATGTGGCGTAGAAACGGTTATTCGTTGCTCAACCAGTTGTACTTTTATCACAATGTCAAATGCAGAAGTGAGATGTTGGATAAGGATGTCGTTCTGCTTCAGATCGGCGCATCGCTGATCGAGAGTAATGAGTTTTTGATTCACCTGCTCAACAAGTACAATCTGATAAACTGGGCGAATCCGATGTTTGAAACTAATACCTTGAGGAATCCCGAAGAAGATAGCATTCGCCAAACGATCAGTCTCGTCGAGGAGTTCCTGGGTCTGCTGATAACCTTGGTCGGAGAGAGGTACAACCCCGGGGTGGGCCGGGTCTCTCAGGATGACTGCATCAAGAAGGAGATAATACAGCAACTCTGTATCAAACCCATGTCTCATTCGGAACTGAACAAGACTCTGCCGGACGATGTCAACCACGAAACAGGCATGGAGAGAGTTATTAACGATGTCGCCGTCTTCAAAAAACCTACACAGGCATCTGGTAAAGGAGTTTATGAGTTGAAACCGGAATTTTACGACCAGTACAATGTTTTCTTTTACCATTACACTCGGGAAGAGCTTTCAAAATCCGAGGAAGAACAGCGTAAAAGGAGAAAAACGGCCGGCGAGTTGGAATGTTGCCCTCCACCGCCCCTTCCTCCGTTGGCAGAATCATTCAGCATGATGGCCAACTTACTACAGTGTGATGTCATGCTGCATATAATGCACATCGTTTTGGACAGAAGCATCAACTTGAGGGCGAGAAGCTTTTCCGAAGCTCAACTCAATAAAGTGCTGCATCTCATCGGGTATGCTCTTCATGAGGAAGAAAGACAAAATTGTCAATTCCTCATGTTTACAGAGAGGGCTGAGAAATGGGAACTGGAATCTCTTATGCAAATGTTGTCAAAAAGTCCGAGAATCGAAGTTCACAAAGACCTGTTGACTTGGACTTTGACCAAGTTCAGGAATGTTTCTGCCGCTCGGCGGACGGGGTCCCAGGCTCCCCAGGAGGTGGCCGCGCCCGAGCCTTCTGGCAGTCAGGAGGACGAAATGGCCAAGGAGGAGAAAAGCTGGAGAGCCGCCAAAGCCGCAGAGAAGAGGGCGAAAATAATGGCTCAAATGACAGCAATGCAGAAAAGCTTCATGAAAGAAAACGCTAAACTGTTTCAATCTACTGCAAAGTACTCAGAGTCTGAAGAGATGACAGGTTCGAATATGGATTTAACAGAAATCGCAGACGAAACTCCAGTCTGCCTGGGCCCGAACCAAACATCGAGGTTATGCCAGAAAAAGACATACACTTGTATCCTGTGCCAAGAAGACCAGGCGGTGACAGCGGACGGCCCTGCGTTGGTGTATGCAGCGTTCGTACAGAAGTCCACGGTTCTGTGCCGCTCCAGAGGCGACGACGAAGAGGAGGATCAAGATCCGTTGTTTCTACCCTACAAACTCGGGCCCGCTCCCCACACCAGCACTTGTGGCCACGTAATGCACAGCACTTGTTGGCAGAGGTACTTCGACAACGTGTTGGCGAAAGAAAACCGCCGACCCTACAGGCTCAGACAACCCGCGAGCTTCGACGTGGAGAAAAACGAATTCCTCTGCCCTCTGTGCGAGTGTTTGAACAACACCGTTTTACCGCTGATCCCGGCGTTAGGTACTTTCCAACAAGGCAGTCAGAATATCGATAACCTGAACTTGGACGAATGGTTGAGCAGCATAATGATAGCTCTTAAACACAAGAAAAGAATTCAGAAATCTAAAGCGTCGACTCAACAGACTGTCAAAACGGAAAATACGACCACAAAAAAAACCGTCAAAACCGATCCGTCGAGTTCTGATGACACCCCCTCGAATTCCCTGGTAGCCTTGGCCACGCCCTCGCCGTCGGTCGACCCAGCGTCGGCCGAAGACGAGACGAGCATATCCATCGATCTGTCCACATCGGACGAGGAACTCGAGTACGAGGACGAGCCGGTGCCCGCGACAAGAGAGATCAGTATCGCGGAGAGCGACGTCGTGATGCAGCTGCTGCTGTACTCCCGCGCCGACCAGAACTGCGAGCCGGCGAGTGAGGCGACCGCCACGCAGGTGACGCAACTCGCGCCCGACATGCTGGATATGATACTGCTCTTCTCACAAGCCACATTCACCAAAGGTACGTGTAGCATTCTCTCTGAAATGCATAGTAATATTGAGTAACTTTAGTTCTGTCGACTTTATGCGTTGAGGTGTTTGTCTCAGATTTGTAGTTTCAATGTCCTAGATCTTGTTTAGTTTTCCCTCATCCAGTCTTACATTTTCTATGTGATTTGCTGTATATAGAAGTTCAAAAATTGGGAATCTGAAGAAAATTCTTCTAGTAAAAAGCTTTTAGTATAATGGCTGGTTTTAGTTGCATGGAGTCGGTGAGGTCCAAATTTTCTGAATATTTAACAATCATAGTTTTTAATTTGTATTCCTTCGAAACAATTTAATGGATCAAGACAACCAAAATTTTACACCAGCCTGTATATGCCCATAAATATAACATGAGGAAGAATTAGATAGTATAACGCCATAATTTAGACTTCGTTAAGAAAAAACCATCTTACATGAGAATGAATTTTTAATAAAATTCCTGCGGAAATTAAAAACAAACCACACTGGAAACAGACGATTTTGCAGACAATTTAAAGAGTTTTTAATTGAAACTGTACACTATTCCCTGGCTGAGTCTTATGATCATTCGGGCCAGGAGTTATTAGGAAGACAAATTTTATTTATCGTCATTACTATCGATGAGCCAAATTTCTATTGGCTAATGTATTCTTAGTTCTGTTACTTTGTAAGCTTGTTTTCTGACACAATGTATCTGTTACTTGTTAGCAGTTGTAAATAAAGATTTTTCGTCATACTGCTTCAAAAACAGCTGCTTTTGACAAATTGATTCAAAAGTTGTTCTTTTTAGTCTTTGGATAGTAAAGACTAAGTTGTTCTTTTAGTCTTGATTATTATTTTCCCAGGACCAAAAAGATCATTGTTGATGATACTTTTGATTCGAGGTAGTTAATCGAAGAATCTTCATTCGAATTACAAATAATTGAAAACATTTCATCGTTATTGTACGTCAGCATCGATGGTGAGCTATCAATTGCATCGGAAGCTCAAATTCGGTTATCGGTTATTATATTCAAATTCAATTCCTTGTTGATTGTTGTCGGTTTGATAAATTTGTGAAATTCGCTTATTTAACCAGTCGATTAATGCATGCGTTCAATACGTCGATTGTTGTTCATTGCTGTCAGTTTATCCTAATACAAATGAAACAATCAGCTGATTGCTTCAAATAGCAAGAACAAGATGGAAGCATCTTTGGGAGGTATCTTTAAAGGTAAACAAGCTGTAACATTTTGGGTATCTTAAGTAGTTTGCGTGTTGTATTGAGCCATATAACGAAAAATATAGTTTATCATACGGACCTAAAGCTGCTTTTCGTTACTCGGTCATTTTTCAACCTCGGCTTACAGCCTCGGTCGTAAAACTTGACCTTGTACGAAAAGTGTCACTTTAGGCCCTAGTAATGAAATATACTAAATTGTGATTGTGATTGTGAAGGTCTGGGCGCCAACCCGGACCAGGACGACCAGCGAGTGCCGCTGATGGCGTGGAAGTCCTGCGCCTACACCATCCACTCGCTGGAGTGGCTCACCCGCGACATCGGCAAACCTGTCCTGGGCGACCTGTCCTGTCGCCAGCAAGACTGTCTGGAGGGCTTGGTGCGGATTGCCGGCGTGTTGGGCTCCACGTGGAAACAAGAACAGGTCATCAACGGACACGCTTTCCGACTGTTGTCGTTAATTCTGGAGAACCCAGCGGAAGGTACAGACAAAATTTAATTCCCTATATCGTAATTGATGAAGACAGATTAAATCAAGTAGATTTAAAAAAATTGTTGGTCTTGTAATTGATGAAAATTTAAGTTGGGACAAACACATTGATTTCATTGCTAAAAAACTTTCAACTGTTACCGGGCCCCTCTTTGTTTACTCGGGGGGTTTTTGGGGGGATTTCGACTATTTCGGGGAGAGTTCTGACCCCCTGACCCCCCCCCCCCATTGGCTACGCCCTTGTCTGTATGCTTTGCGATTTTGATACAGTAGAAGCCCTCTAGTTCGGCCACCACGGGACTGGACTACCGGCCGGACTACAAAATGGCCGGACTATCCGGATGTACTATCAAAACATAAAATAATCCTATTAAATTCATTGCATATGCTTAAAAACCAACAAAACACATTATTTAAACATGTTTACAATGTTAATTGCCAAAGAAAATGTTTTGATGTCTCGATGTTGAACTGTCATGATATTGCTCTACTCGTAGATAGGAACGTTTTTTAATGATAACGTACTGAGGATATAAAGTGAACAGAAAATCTCATTAGGTACTGTAAATATACACTAGGGATCTATTTGATAAAATTAATTTACACGTATTACTTGAATCAAAACCTAGACGAATTAAAAGAAATCTGTTATATTCTTTTGTTATGGAACACTTTTTTACTAAGTTTTTCTCCCATTATCACAAACCAAGGATATAAAGTGAACAGAAAATCTCATTAGGTACTGTTAATATACACTAGGGATCTATTTGATAAAATTAATTTACACGTATTACTTGAATCAAAACCTAGACGAATTAAAAGAATTCTGTTATATTCTTTTGTTATGGAACACTTTTTTACTGTTTTTCTCCCATTATCACAAACCAAGTTTGTGGTTTCACCCATTTTAGGTTTCTCAAACTAAATACGTACATATACAAATTTTTTCAAGGTACACTTCCGACAACAGTCCTAATACTAAACAGCAAAAGAAACGCACAGACGAAATCTCAGATCAAATCTTACTGTACAGTCTTTTGATGTAAAGGATAACAACATCGTTTGTTAGTACAGGTCAAGAGTGTCCATCAATTGCAAGCATGCCCGTAAACTAAACTGACATAAATAGTTTATTTTTACAGCAGAATTTAAAAATTCAGGATAAATCCTGTCAAAGGTCATTTCTCCGTGGTGCGGCGTGGTGGTACGACGGATATGAAGACACCCTTTTAGGGCCGGCCGGACTATCCGGCGGCCGATCCAACCGAAGCCGAACTAGAGAGCGTCTATTGTATCTTAATTTCGATATCTTAAAAACAATTTCGATATTTAAAAATAAACCGGAATTGCATTTAAACAAATTGCTACAAAAAAAGCTTTAAGAATTATTATTTTTAATTTAAAAAGAATCTTTTCAGCAACATAGTATTTCTCAGATATTGGTATTTTAATAATATATGGCTTATATATTTTTGAAACAATAATGTACGCAAAACAAAACCTAACTTCCACTGCGAATTGTCATCAGTACAGCATGAGGGTTCACAGGAGGGTTGAGCAACACTGATTATAATTTAATGAAAAGAAAACTCATTTCATAGGTAGTAAATTTTTATTTCATTCGCCTAAAATTTTTTAGATGGAAACAACTCAATAAAATTTAGAAAACAATTTAAAGAATATCTTTTGCAGCTCTCACCTTACTCATTTGATGATTTTTGGAATTAAAAGGAAACACAAGAGTCCAATTTATTATTTAATATTTTGAGGTTAGGATGGCTCTAGGCCAGAATACATTTGGTAATTGAGGAAAGGATCGCCAGAGAACTTACCCATCTGGATGACTAGGAGTCCCACTAGCACAAAGATACACAGAAAAAACACATTAACTTGAAAATTTTCGGGACAACATGCCCCTTTCTCAATCAGTTCTCACTAAAATAAAACTATGACTGTTCACACTTAAACAATATGTACACTTCCTCCCAAGTTTTTGAGACCTCTTGTTCTGAGTTTCCTGGATCAGCTGCTACGCCACTGGAACATCCCTCGGATTCTAAGATGGTAGGCGTTTCATCTCAGGCTGAGTCATCATCATCAATGATGATAACTTCTATGTTCTCATCTGAGCTGGATGCAACACTGGACTGTGACTTGGAATCCATATTTATTTCTTTTTAAGACCTGCTGCTGTCGGGACAACATGCCCCTTTCTCAATCAGTTCTCACTAAAATAAAACTATGACTGTTAACACTTAAACAATATGTACACTTCCTCCCAAGTTTTTGAGACCTCTGTTCTAAATTTCCTGGATCAGCTGCTACGCCACTGGAACATCCCTCGGATTCTAAGTTGATAGGCATTTCATCTGAGGCTGAGTCGTCATCATCAATGATGATAACTTCTATGTCCTCATCTGAGCTGGATGCAACACTGGACTGTGACTTGGAATCCATATTTATTTCTTTTTAAGACCTGCTGCTGTCGGGACAACATGCCCCTTTCTCAATCAGTTCTCACTAAAATAAAACTATGACTGTTCACACTTAAACAATATGTACACTTCCTCCCAAATTTTTGGGACCTCTTGTTCTGAGTTTCCTGGATCAGCTGCTACGCCACTGGAACATCCCTCGGATTCTAAGATGGTAGGCGTTTCATCTCAGGCTGAGTCATCATCATCAATGATGATAACTTCTATGTTCTCATCTGAGCTGGATGCAACACTGGACTGTGACTTGGAATCCATATTTATTTCTTTTTAAGACCTGCTGCTGTCGGGACAACATGCCCCTTTCTCAATCAGTTCTCACTAAAATAAAACTATGACTGTTCACACTTAAACAATATGTACACTTCCTCCCAAATGTTTGGGACCTCTTGTTCTGAGTTTCCTGGATCAGCTGCTACGCCACTGGAACATCCCTCGGATTCTAAGATGGTAGGCGTTTCATCTGAGGCTGAGTCGTCATCATCAATGATGATAACTTCTATGTTCTCATCTGAGCTGGATGCAACACTGGACTGTGACTTGGAATCCATATTTATTTCTTTTTAAGACCTGCTGCTGTCGGGACAACATGCCCCTTTCTCAATCAGTTCTCACTAAAATAAAACTATGACTGTTCACACTTAAACAATATGTACACTTCCTCCCAAATTTTTGGGACCTCTTGTCCTGAGTTTCCTGGATCAGCTGCTACGCCACTGGAACATCCCTCGGATTCTAAGATGGTAGGCGTTTCATCTGAGGTTGAGTCATCATCATCAATGATGATAACTTCTATGTTCTCATCTGAGCTGGATGCAACACTGGACTGTGATTTGGAATCCATATTTATTTCTTTTTAAGACCTGCTGCTGTCGGGACAACATGCCCCTTTCTCAATCAGTTCTCACTAAAATAAAACTATGACTGTTCACACTTAAACAATATGTACACTTCCTCCAAAATTTTAGGGACCTCTTGTCCTGAGTTTCCTGGATCAGCTGCTACGCCACTGGAACATCCCTCGGATTCTAAGATGGTAGGCGTTTCATCTGAGGCTGAGTCGTCATCATCAATGATGATAACTTCTATGTTCTCATCTGAGCTGGATGCAACACTGGACTGTGACTTGGAATCCATATTTATTTCTTTTTAAGACCTGCTGCTGTCGGGACAACATGCCCCTTTCTCAATCAGTTCTCACTAAAATCAAACTGACTGTTCACACTTAAACAATATGTACACTTCCTCCCAAATTTTTGGGACCTCTTGTTCTGAGTTTCCTGGATCAGCTGCTACGCCACTGGAACATCCCTCGGATTCTAAGATGGTAGGCGTTTCATCTCAGGCTGAGTCATCATCATCAATGATGATAACTTCTATGTTCTCATCTGAGCTGGATGCAACACTGGACTGTGACTTGGAATCCATATTTATTTCTTTTTAAGACCTGCTGCTGTCGGGACAACATGCCCCTTTCTCAATCAGTTCTCACTAAAATAAAACTATGACTGTTCACACTTAAACAATATGTACACTTCCTCCCAAATGTTTGGGACCTCTTGTCCTGAGTTTCCTGGATCAGCTGCTACGCCACTGGAACATCCCTCGGATTCTAAGATGGTAGGCGTTTCATCTGAGGTTGAGTCATCATCATCAATGATGATAACTTCTATGTTCTCATCTGAGCTGGATGCAACACTGGACTGTGATTTGGAATCCATATTTATTTCTTTTTAAGACCTGCTGCTGTCGGGACAACATGCCCCTTTCTCAATCAGTTCTCACTAAAATAAAACTATGACTGTTCACACTTAAACAATATGTACACTTCCTCCAAAATTTTAGGGACCTCTTGTCCTGAGTTTCCTGGATCAGCTGCTACGCCACTGGATCATCCCTCGGATTCTAAGATGGTAGGCGTTTCATCTGAGGCTGAGTCGTCATCATCAATGATGATAACTTCTATGTTCTCATCTGAGCTGGATGCAACACTGGACTGTGACTTGGAATCCATATTTATTTCTTTGACCTGCTGCTGTCGGGACAACATGCCCCTTTCTCAATCAGTTCTCACTAAAATAAAACTATGACTGTTCACACTTAAACAATATGTACTCTTCCTCCAAAATTTTAGGGACCTCTTGTTCTGAGTTTCCTGGATCAGCTGCTACGCCACTGGAACATCCCTCGGATTCTAAGATGATAGGCGTTTCATCTGAGGCTGAGTCGTCATCATCAATGATGATAACTTCTATGTTCTCATCTGAGCTGGATGCAACACTGGACTGTGACTTGGAATCCATATTCATTTCTTTTTAAGACCTGCTGCTGTCAAATTATCCTATACAGTAGTAAAACAACTACGGCCGTTTCATGCTACACGAGCACATCCTCAGGTTGATAAGGAACGTCGTTAACACATCTCATCCACGATGAGGTTGTCAAAAATGTTAAAAATCTTCAGGACACAAAAAACACTAAACACACTCGAAAACGAATATGACATTTAACGTCAAAAACAAATACTTGGCCAAGATATCCATCACGAGGTGCGGTACCGGCGGCTGATGAGTCATGACTGACCTGTGGCGGAAGTTGCATCCCCCTCCCCCCCTCTTCCTTTATCTGGGCCTTTTCTGGGTTTGTTTTGGTCGAGAATGTGGATGGCGGTATTGTAAATTATATTTGATTTGAAGGATAACTGTTCGTTTTAAATGTGGTCTGGATGCTTTTTTGATGCTCTATAAATCTCGAATTCTTCTATGTTGTCCATTTGTCTGCCTTTATTGCATAAATGCATTATCTCTAAATTACTGTGTATATCTGTGTAGCTGTGATTGGAATTAATAATATGGTCGGCGAAAGCGGATTTGGTGTTTTTCTTTGGCAAATGCTCTTTAAACCTGGTAGAGAAAGAACGTGCGGTCTGGCCGATGTAAAAACTCGGACAGTCATTACATTTGATTTTGTAAATACCTTTGTCACAAGGTGTTTTTTTCCGTTCTCTGAGCAGGCCAGATAGTTGATTAGACGTTTTAAAAACAACCTGTACTTTGTTTTTTGCCATTTCATTTCTCGAGGTGTTGTTGAGTGCAACTCCGTATTCCGCACAAACGTATTTGGCTTCCGATTCTGGGTTCTCTTTTATTTTATTTTTCTGTTTTTTTATGAGTTTATCAATGGGGGAACTTTCGTAGCCGTTGGAAACTGTGATGTGCTTTATAAAATTTATTTCAGTTTTATAGTTTTCTGGGGAAAGTGGGATGGATAGCAGCCTATGTACAAAGCTATTGTAAGCGGCAGTTTTGTGGTTATGGGGGTGATGTGATGAAGAATGAATCGTCTGGTCTGTTGTGGTGGGTCTTCTAGACCTTGAATTCCAGGTTTTGGTCTGTTCTTGTGATGCATCCAAAAACTTTATGGATTTGTTTATTTCAGTTTCCAGGGTGAATTTTAGTTCATGGTGAACACTGGTTTAAATATGTGCCGAGCAGTGTGATTTGTCTTTCATTGCCGTTGAATAGGACAAATGTGTCATCCACATATCGACTGTAGTGTATTATCTTCCCTTTATGACAGTTGGAATTCGACCATAAAAAATTATTTTCAATGTTATTAAGGAACAACTCTGAAAGGATGCTGGATAGAGGAGAACCCATAGCCAAGCCTTTGCGCTGAATGTAATATTTTCAAATGTGAAATAATTTTGTTTGAGGACGCATCTTGTTAAATTAATTAGTTCTTTTTTGGCCTCTGTCGACAAGGTAGATTTTTTGGTTAAGTTGGATTCAAGTATATCAATAGTTTCATCACTGGGCAATAGTTTCATCAATATGTACACTATATACAATTTAATTTTAGTTCTCTGGCTGGATTGGGTGGCGGTGTGTGTATGGGTTGGTTATTTAAGGTTTAAGTTAGGTGGCTCTCTACATTTAGTTATCCACTGGTGAGCTAACTCCCATCTTCTGAGTTGTGAAGGGTCGCAGTTTTCAGGGAGGGCTTTAACTATTTTTATAGTGAAGCAGTCTTCAAATGTGGTGTCATGGTCTATGATATGTTTAGGGACTGGTTTTTCTTGATTTCTTACTTTACAGTCATGCCTATGGCCATTCATGCGTTTCCTTAGGGTTTCATTGGTTAAGCCTATATACTGAGCAGGACAGAGAGTACATTGCAGTTGGTATATGAGGTTTGATGAGCTGCAGGTGTGGTGGCCAGAGATGTTATATTCTTTGTTAGTCAATGAACTTTTAAAGCTGGTAGTTGGTTGGTGCATCAGGCAGGTTTTGCATGGACTCCTAGTCATCCAGATGGGTAAGTTCTCTGGCAATCCTTTCCTCAATTATTTAATATTTTGAATTCAAAATTTTAAGTACCTCTATAGATTAAGTTAAGATGTAAGACACTATTCTATGTACTTGTACATCAGGGTGGGTCGAAAAAACATTTTGGAATTTAGAATCGTAATAGTTTTCAAAAGTTATGTAATAGCATGTAGAATACTGAAAAAAAATTCAAAAACATCATATAAGATCTTCCAGTTGCACATTGACCTTGAAGGTCAAAATGTATCACTCCATAAGACAATTAGTGAAAAATCATAATTCGGTTTATGCTTGTCATTGATGATAGTACAAAAGATTTGCCCTGAAAAATGAAAAGAGCTCTTTAAAACAGTTTGAAAAATAGTATAATTTGTGCAAATAGGCAACAGAATTATTGATTCAATACAAGCCAAAAACTTGAAAAAATGCCTAAATAAGGGATATTTAGAAGGCCATAGACACTGTTGCCTATTTGGACACATTATATAATTTTTTTTAATGTTTTAAAGAGCTCATTTCATTTTTCATGGCAAATCTTTTGTATGATTATCTATTCCCAGCATAAACCAAATTAAGATTTTTTGCTCATTCTCTTATGGAGTTTTACATATTAAACTTCAAGGTCATTGCGCAACTAGAATATCTTATATGATTTTTTTAAAGTTATTTTTTCAGTATTCTTCATGCTGTTACGCAACTTTTAGACCTATTGTGATTCAAAATTTCAAAAATTTGTTTTCTCGACCCACCCTTTTGTACATTTCAATGAATAAAGAATGTTTGAATTTGAAGGTCCGTCGATCCTGGACTGGGACAGTTTCGGCGTGCTGGTACCGCTGACCGTCGCCATCCCGAGTCTCTTCTACACGGAGCAGCCGATCCCCATCCCGGCGGGTGGGGCGCTGGAGCTGCACACGCTGCACCTGGTGTTCCTCGCGCACGTCGCGCAGCTGCTGCTGACCTCAGACCTCACGTCTGCTGCTGCGCCCATGGACCAGGGCGAGGGGGACGGGGAGACGGAGTGTCTCAGAGAGGTGCTTGCCGCGCTGCGCGGTGGCTCGGATGAGGACGTCAGGTCTGTCAAATCAATATGAAACAACAATATTTGAGGCCCCGAAAGGCAAAGTGAACTAACCCCAAAAAGTAATTTTTGAGATATTAAGAGGTAAAGTTGTCATATTTCTCACGACAGAAATTGTTCTTTTGTAGGGATGTGTCGGTACCACTTTTTTCAAAGTCGGTACCGGTACCGGTTCTTGACAAGATCGGTTCTCGGTACCGGTACCATCGGTACCAAGTGTTTGTCAAAATGTGATATATAATGTATTGTACCCTCAAACCTACAGACAATCTGTTGTATGTTACTGTTTGAAAATGTTTAAATTTTCAATTGCAAGTTTCACCAAGACATAAAATACTATCTCACTTATTAATTTAATTGTTTATTCTTCTGTTAACAGATAATATAACAAATATATATTATGTGAACAAAAAAAATCCAAGCTGAAAAATAACAGTTTACAAATTTGTTTCCATTCATAATTTTACAATTCCAATTGAAAATAACCCCATTCCAATTAATTTTAAAAATTAGAGTAAAAAATAAATCAAGAACTAATTTCAAGGTGAAAAATAACAGTTTCCAAATTAGTTTCCATTCATAATCTTACAATTCCCAAAGAAAATAACCCCATTCTCATTAATTTTAAGTATTAGAGTAAAAAAATCAATCAAGAGTCAAAACATTTAAGATAAATTTCAAATCGAAAGTAATTTTAGAAAAATTATTGACCTTCAATAATAGTATGCAGCAGCATTTGCCATCAACGCAACGCCCGCGGCGGTGCGATCGATCGTATTTCGTGACCGGTAGTTACTCCCGCCGATTACTATGATGGGTACCGAAGTACCGGTACCGACATTTTGACGTCGGTTCTCGGTACCGGTTCTTTTGCCAAGAACCGGTGGTACTGAGAACCGACAAGGTACCGACACATCCCTACTCTTTTGAATCATAGTTACACTGTTTGATACACAACATACATAAAATCTTATTGTTGAATAAGTTTTTGATTTACTTTTGTTTTTTGGTACCTAAAATGGTTCCCAAAAATAATGAATTTGCCATACATTGGATTACCATATGGGTTAGTCCATTTTAGCACCTGGGTTAGTCCGATCATCATTGTCTTAATATCAGCATTGATTGAATTTTGCAACTTCTTAGTTTATTGTATAGCTTTTTGAAAAATTTACGGTTTTTAAGATTTTTAGCTTTGAAAATAAAAAACAGTTGCCATTTTGAAATGGTACAAAATAGAAAGTTGATCCTTCTTAAAAAAATTGATTTTAATAGTGGTTATCCATGTTTTAAGTTTGAACTTTATACATTAAGCGGTTCATAAGATAAGATTAAATATGTAAAAATCACAAACAAACACACGGACGGAAAATGAAGCACTATAGGACCTATGTTTATATAAACTTTTTTATTATTTTTACCTGTACTATCACATACTAAAATGTTTTACCACAATTACCGGACACCCTGTAAATGTAATGTCTGTGTGGCAGCACAGCGGCGCTGTGGCGCACATCGGGACGCGGTGGCGTTCCTGCGCTGCTTTGTGCTGTTCTACCACTACCTCACTGGTGTGTTGTGTATGTAATGTCTGTGTGGCAGCATGGCGGTGCTGTGGCACGTGGTACAGCAGGACGCAGTGCCGTTCCTGCGCTGCTGTGCGCTGTTCTACCACTACCTCACCGGCGTGTTGTGTATGTAATGTCTGTGTGTGGCAGCACGGCGGCGCTGTGGCGCGTGGTACAGCGGGACGCGGTGCCGTTCCTGCGCTGCTGCGTGCTGTTCTACCACTACCTCACCGGTGTGTTGTCTATGTAATGCCTGTGTGACAGCACGGCGGCGCTGTGGCGCGTGGTACAGCGGGACGCGGTGCCGTTCCTGCGCTGCTGCGTGCTGTTCTACCACTACCTCACCAGCGTGTTGTGTATGTAATGTCTGTGTGACAGCACGGCGGCGCTGTGGTGCGTGGTACAGCGGGACGCGGTGCCGTTCCTGCGCTGCTGCGTGCTGTTCTACCACTACCTCACCGGCGTGCCGGCGCCAGCTGTGCTCACCGAGGTGGGGGGAGATACCTTCGCCAACATGTGCGCCTACCTTGGCCTCCCCGCCTCCTGCAAGGTATATCAACACAGTAGAACACTCGATAACACAAAATATACCTTGAGTTTTAATTGTTGAATATTTGACATTTCTTCAATGATTGTTTACTCATTATGTAAAAATACTTATGTAAGTAGTTAAATACTTATGGAGCTAAAATTTGTTTTGTGTTCATATATTATTACCCATTGAAATTCCAATGTTCTGGATAGTTTGACAACCACCAAACTCGATTTAGTGAGGTTTTGCTATAACAGTTTTCCTAATTCAACATAATTATAATGTCAAAAATAGTAATTATTTACTATTCAATTACAATTTAATACTGTAATGTTATTTATTAGAGGTGCTCTTAAGATCAGGTATGTACAATGGTATCAACTAAATTAAGCCAACTTTTTTGTTAAAATCTCTCAAACTCGATCAAGCTTCCCTGTGTTTTAATAAATTGACCAAAACGCAGGGCATCTTAAACATAATCCTTCATAACGTCTACAATATTTTGTTAAAATAGCAGCCTAATTTTTTTCCTGTGACAAAGAGAAGGCACAAGAAATAACTCGGAACTCTAGAAATGAGTGAAATGAAATAAATTTATTAAATAACTTTTAATTGAAGTAAAGCAAAGGATTGTTTGCTGATAACGGGTAAAAATGGGTGTGAAAAACGACCGCAGAACTAAATCACGAGTAACAATTTTGAGTAGACAGTTGGAGTAACTACTCGGCTTGAACTACGAGTTTTTTGGAAACTTCTAGTTGAGTAGTGTAGACTTAGCTTGAGGAAACTCGATACTCGAGTACTCGCAAACACCTAAAAAGAATGTTTTGATGTGATTGCAGGAGCTGTTGGCGCCAACCAGTGTGCTGACGCTGATGCGCAAGTGGGCGAGTCACGACCGCGTCAAGGTAACACGCTTCTCTGTTCGTACAGATTTCATTTTTTCTAAACAATCAAATCACAAAGGTGATATAATAATCATTAAAAGTGCTGCAGGGAGCACCTCAAACTATGTATTACAGGTTGAGTGTAAGAAAGTGCTATTTTATATTTTGATTAGGATTTTTGCGGACATTTGCCATCACTGATTAGTAAAAAACAAGTTTCACGACGTTTCGGGATCTGGGATCTGATCCCGTCTTCAGGTGGAAGAAAACCTAGAACATAACAAGATTAGTAACACATAGCCAGGAAAACCTGGACAAAAACACAGCTAAAACAGAGAACTGTAAAAGCAGTCACGAAAACACTAGCTGAAAAGAAAAACAATAACACAAAATAACACAGGAATCACAAGGATCAAGAATCACCAGACAGGAGAGAGCACGTCCACACCCAATCAGAGCTGAGCTGAGACTGGTAGGAGGACAGCAAATGGCGGCGGCAACGGAAATGGCGGCGGACACGGCCAACCAAATCACGGCGCGCTACCGGTGGCGAAAACCTGAAACAGAGACATGTGATATGCAAATTCCGTGTGTCTGTTTGTGTTTATTAGTTAATTTTTAACTGAATTTTGCCCCTTGGCCTTGCTACGGGTTAACATGTTGTGAGAATTTTGAACAGAATTGTTAGTAATTACCCTATTTGCTGACACTTTATTTTCCCTGTCTTTCAATTCTTTGTTTAATATTGGTAGCCATACTGGCCTTATTTCAAGTGAAGATTGACTGATTGGTTGGTCTGCTAGTTTTATGTATGAAGCTTCAATTAGTTTTCTTTTGAAAAAATGAGGTTCGCGGTGTACTATTTTTGCTTCGTCAAAATTCATCTGGTGATTTTCAGACCAGCAGTGTTGAGCAATTTTTTTGATTTATCCACTAAGCCCTTCCTCGTGTTATCTTTGTGTTCTTTGATTCTAACATTTAAAGGTCTTTTTGTCTCGCCATAATACGGCCTAGAACAACTATTGCAGTTTATTCTGTAAACACAGTTTTTTGATCCCTGAGTGCCATTTTTTGGTTTGGTTTTTACGAGACATTGCCTAAGAGTGTTTTGTGTCCTAAACACGGTTCTAACTTTGAACTTCCTAGCAACTCTTCTAATTTTTTCCGATAATCCCGGCACATAAGGGATTGACATAGGAACGAATTTTTCAGTGTTTTCTGACTCATTCTGTTTAGCCCTACGGTTTTTGCACTTTCTTATTACGGATTGAGGGTATCCATTCTTAGCCAAATCTTGCTCTACTTTTTTGATTTCCTGATTTAATCCATCTTGATTTGAGCAAATGCTCTTTGCTCTGTCAAATAATGAGTAAGCTACCCCTTCTTTGACAGATTTTTGATGGTTTGATTGAAAATTTAAGTACTGCCCTGTGTGTGTCTTTTTTCTGAAAACAGTTGTCCTAAGCGTGTCCCTATCCTTTTCTACGCACACATCCAAAAATGCTAGTTTGTTTTGGACTTCCTCTTCCATTGTTAGGCGGATGGAAGGAGAAATACTGTTAAGATGCCCTAAAAAGTCTTTTAGTTCATCGTCTCCATGCGGAAATACCAGGAAGGTGTCATCGACGTACCTCCACCAAATCTTCGGTTTGAGTTGAGCCAAAGACAAAGCCTTTTGCTCAAACTCCTCCATAAAGATATTAGCAAAGATGGGCGACAATGGCGACCCCATGGCCATCCCCTCATCTTGACGGTATAATTTACCCTCTAGTTCAAAATAGTTACATTGAGTGCATAATTCAAGCAGTTCCATAATGACATTAACAGGAAGTTTAGTACGTTCAGTTAGACTTTTATCTTTTTCGAGTCGAGACTCAATTATTTTTAAGGTTTCAGGAACTGGGACATTCGTGAACAGACTTTCAACATCAAAACTAACCAGCTTATCCGTCTCAGCCAGCACTATGTCCTTTGACTTTTCAACGAAGTCTTTAGAATTTTTTATGTACGAGTCAGTTTTTCCTACCAATGGTTTCAGGATGTCCAGGAGGACTTTAGACAGTTCCCTACACGGTGAGTCGCGAGAACTAATTATAGGCCTAAGAGGTACATCAGTTTTATGAATTTTAGGTAACCCATACATGTGTGGGATTTTCGAGTGATGCGGTGTTAAACGAGTTCTTTGTTTATCAGAAAAAAACTGTTTATGCTTCCTAAGAGTGCTTGCAACTTTACGCTCGAAACTTTCTGTAGGATCTTTATTTAGTTCAGTATATTTACCAGCCTGGAGAGTTTCCAATATTTTCTCTTTATATGTTACTGTGTCCAAGACAACAGTAGCGTTCCCTTTATCCCCGGGCAATATTTTGATAGTATCATCTTTCCCAAGGATAGATACTGCCTTGATTTCCTCTTTCTTTAGGTTGGGCTTTGGGACAGGAATTTTATTCAGTAAGATGCTGGCCTCGCACCGAAACTGATCCCCCTGAGTCTCAGGGAGCTGAGACACAGCGGACTCAATCCCCGTAACAAAGTCAAGCGCCCTCACTGATTTAGGCACAACCGAAAAGTTCAGCCCTTTAGACAAAACGGAAATTTCATTTGAATTTAAATTTCGTGACGAAAGATTCACAACCTGATTATTTGCATCATTAATCTGTTCATCATTTTGAGAGTTATTACTAATTTCGACAGGTCTTAATTTTTCTAGCTTTGATTGTTGTCTGGATTTAATATCAAACGATTCTTTGTCAAACCTATTTTGGATGCTTTGAAAAATGTTCTGAAACTCAGAACCAATTAAAGTTGCCAATTCAGATTTTTTATTTTCAATACTGATTTTGAGGGTTCTCTTTTCCGTACGATGAAAGTTTATTCTTTCAATTACGAGAGATTTTGAAGCTGCAGACATTATTTTGCTGGCTTTAAAACTACTAAAAGGAGGTTTAATTCTGAAACTCTGCGGAATTAGATTTTCGAGTTTGCACTTAGTGAGAAAAGTTAAATGGTTGGTGTGCCTAGCCAACTTTAGGTGCATTTGTTCAAGTTCACTTAATTGATTACTTACTCCGGGTCCGTACCGAGAATCAATTCTTTGTTTGAAATTCATTGTTGGTGATGGTGATTTTATATTTTGATTAGGATTTTTGCGGACATTTGCCATCACTGATTAGTAAAAAACAAGTTTCACGACGTTTCGGGATCTGGGATCTGATCCCGTCTTCAGGTGGAAGAAAACCTAGAACATAACAAGATTAGTAACACATAGCCAGGAAAACCTGGACAAAAACACAGCTAAAACAGAGAACTGTAAAAGCAGTCACGAAAACACTAGCTGAAAAGAAAAACAATAACACAAAATAACACAGGAATCACAAGAATCAAGAATCACCAGACAGGAGAGAGCACGTCCACACCCAATCAGAGCTGAGCTGAGACTGGTAGGAGGACAGCAAATGGCGGCGGCAACGGAAATGGCGGCGGACACGGCCAACCAAATCACGGCGCGCTACCGGTGGCGAAAACCTGAAACAGAGACATGTGATATGCAAATTCCGTGTGTCTGTTTGTGTTTATTAGTTAATTTTTAACTGAATTTTGCCCCTTGGCCTTGCTACGGGTTAACATGTTGTGAGAATTTTGAACAGAATTGTTAGTAATTACCCTATTTGCTGACACTTTATTTTCCCTGTCTTTCAATTCTTTGTTTAATATTGGTAGCCATACTGGCCTTATTTCAAGTGAAGATTGACTGATTGGTTGGTCTGCTAGTTTTATGTATGAAGCTTCAATTAGTTTTCTTTTGAAAAAATGAGGTTCGCGGTGTACTATTTTTGCTTCGTCAAAATTCATCTGGTGATTTTCAGACCAGCAGTGTTGAGCAATTTTTGATTTATCCACTAAGCCATTCCTCGTGTTATCTTTGTGTTCTTTGATTCTAACATTTAAAGGTCTTTTTGTCTCGCCATAATACGGCCTAGAACAACTATTGCAGTTTATTCTGTAAACACAGTTTTTTGATCCCTGAGTGCCATTTTTTGGTTTGGTTTTTACGAGACATTGCCTAAGAGTGTTTTGTGTCCTAAACGCGGTTCTAACTTTGAACTTCCTAGCAACTCTTCTAATTTTTTCCGATAATCCCGGCACATAAGGGATTGACATAGGAACGAATTTTTCAGTGTTTTCTGACTCATTCTGTTTAGCCCTACGGTTTTTGCACTTTCTTATTACGGATTGAGGGTATCCATTCTTAGCCAAATCTTGCTCTACTTTTTTGATTTCCTGATTTAATCCATCTTGATTTGAGCAAATGCTCTTTGCTCTGTCAAATAATGAGTAAGCTACCCCTTCTTTGACAGATTTTTGATGGTTTGATTGAAAATTTAAGTACTGCCCTGTGTGTGTCTTTTTTCTGAAAACAGTTGTCCTAAGCGTGTCCCTATCCTTTTCTACGCACACATCCAAAAATGCTAGTTTGTTTTGGACTTCCTCTTCCATTGTTAGGCGGATGGAAGGAGAAATACTGTTAAGATGCCCTAAAAAGTCTTTTAGTTCATCGTCTCCATGCGGAAATACCACGAAGGTGTCATCGACGTACCTCCACCAAATCTTCGGTTTGAGTTGAGCCAAAGACAAAGCCTTTTGCTCAAACTCCTCCATAAAGATATTAGCAAAGATGGGCGACAATGGCGACCCCATGGCCATCCCCTCATCTTGACGGTATAATTTACCCTCTAGTTCAAAATAGTTACATTGAGTGCATAATTCAAGCAGTTCCATAATGACATTAACAGGAAGTTTAGTACGTTCAGTTAGACTTTTATCTTTTTCGAGTCGAGACTCGATTATTTTTAAGGTTTCAGGAACTGGGACATTCGTGAACAGACTTTCAACATCAAAACTAACCAGCTTATCCGTCTCAGCCAGCACTATGTCCTTTGACTTTTCAACGAAGTCTTTAGAATTTTTTATGTACGAGTCAGTTTTTCCTACCAATGGTTTCAGGATGTCCAGGAGGACTTTAGACAGTTCCCTACACGGTGAGTCGCGAGAACTAATTATAGGCCTAAGAGGTACATCAGTTTTATGAATTTTAGGTAACCCATACATGTGTGGGATTTTCGAGTGATGCGGTGTTAAACGAGTTCTTTGTTTATCAGAAAAAAACTGTTTATGCTTCCTAAGAGTGCTTGCAACTTTAAGCTCGAAACTTTCTGTAGGATCTTTATTTAGTTCAGTATATTTACCAGCCTGGAGAGTTTCCAATATTTTCTCTTTATATGTTACTGTGTCCAAGACAACAGTAGCGTTCCCTTTATCCGCGGGCAATATTTTGATAGTATCATCTTTCCCAAGGATAGATACTGCCTTGATTTCCTCTTTCTTTAGGTTGGGCTTTGGGACAGGAATTTTATTCAGTAAGATGCTGGCCTCGCACCGAAACTGATCCCCCTGAGTCTCAGGGAGCTGAGACACAGCGGACTCAATCCCCGTAACAAAGTCAAGCGCCCTCACTGATTTAGGCACAACCGAAAAGTTCAGCCCTTTAGACAAAACGGAAATTTCATTTGAATTTAAATTTCGTGACGAAAGATTCACAACCTGATTATTTGCATCATTAATCTGTTCATCATTTTGAGAGTTATTACTAATTTCGACAGGTCTTAATTTTTCTAGCTTTGATTGTTGTCTGGATTTAATATCAACCGATTCTTTGTCAAACCTATTTTGGATGCTTTGAAAAATGTTCTGAAACTCAGAACCAATTAAAGTTGCCAATTCAGATTTTTTATTTTCAATACTGATTTTGAGGGTTCTCTTTTCCGTACGATGAAAGTTTATTCTTTCAATTACGAGAGATTTTGAAGCTGCAGACATTATTTTGCTGGCTTTAAAACTACTAAAAGGAGGTTTAATTCTGAAACTCTGCGGAATTAGATTTTCGAGTTTGCACTTAGTGAGAAAAGTTAAATGGTTGGTGTGCCTAGCCAACTTTAGGTGCATTTGTTCAAGTTCACTTAATTGATTACTTACTCCGGGTCCGTACCGAGAATCAATTCTTTGTTTGAAATTCATTGTTGGTGATGGTGATTTTATATTTTGATTAGGATTTTTGCGGACATTTGCCATCACTGATTAGTAAAAAACAAGTTTCACGACGTTTCGGGATCTGGGATCTGATCCCGTCTTCAGGTGGAAGAAAACCTAGAACATAACAAGATTAGTAACACATAGCCAGGAAAACCTGGACAAAAACACAGCTAAAACAGAGAACTGTAAAAGCAGTCACGAAAACACTAGCTGAAAAGAAAAACAATAACACAAAATAACACAGGAATCACAAGAATCAAGAATCACCAGACAGGAGAGAGCACGTCCACACCCAATCAGAGCTGAGCTGAGACTGGTAGGAGGACAGCAAATGGCGGCGGCAACGGAAATGGCGGCGGACACGGCCAACCAAATCACGGCGCGCTACCGGTGGCGAAAACCTGAAACAGAGACATGTGATATGCAAATTCCGTGTGTCTGTTTGTGTTTATTAGTTAATTTTTAACTGAATTTTGCCCCTTGGCCTTGCTACGGGTTAACATGTTGTGAGAATTTTGAACAGAATTGTTAGTAATTACCCTATTTGCTGACACTTTATTTTCCCTGTCTTTCAATTCTTTGTTTAATATTGGTAGCCATACTGGCCTTATTTCAAGTGAAGATTGACTGATTGGTTGGTCTGCTAGTTTTATGTATGAAGCTTCAATTAGTTTTCTTTTGAAAAAATGAGGTTCGCGGTGTACTATTTTTGCTTCGTCAAAATTCATCTGGTGATTTTCAGACCAGCAGTGTTGAGCAATTTTTGATTTATCCACTAAGCCCTTCCTCGTGTTATCTTTGTGTTCTTTGATTCTAACATTTAAAGGTCTTTTTGTCTCGCCATAATACGGCCTAGAACAACTATTGCAGTTTATTCTGTAAACACAGTTTTTTGATCCCTGAGTGCCATTTTTTGGTTTGGTTTTTACGAGACATTGCCTAAGAGTGTTTTGTGTCCTAAACGCGGTTCTAACTTTGAACTTCCTAGCAACTCTTCTAATTTTTTCCGATAATCCCGGCACATAAGGGATTGACATAGGAACGAATTTTTCAGTGTTTTCTGACTCATTCTGTTTAGCCCTACGGTTTTTGCACTTTCTTATTACGGATTGAGGGTATCCATTCTTAGCCAAATCTTGCTCTACTTTTTTGATTTCCTGATTTAATCCATCTTGATTTGAGCAAATGCTCTTTGCTCTGTCAAATAATGAGTAAGCTACCCCTTCTTTGACAGATTTTTGATGGTTTGATTGAAAATTTAAGTACTGCCCTGTGTGTGTCTTTTTTCTGAAAACAGTTGTCCTAAGCGTGTCCCTATCCTTTTCTACGCACACATCCAAAAATGCTAGTTTGTTTTGGACTTCCTCTTCCATTGTTAGGCGGATGGAAGGAGAAATACTGTTAAGATGCCCTAAAAAGTCTTTTAGTTCATCGTCTCCATGCGGAAATACCACGAAGGTGTCATCGACGTACCTCCACCAAATCTTCGGTTTGAGTTGAGCCAAAGACAAAGCCTTTTGCTCAAACTCCTCCATAAAGATATTAGCAAAGATGGGCGACAATGGCGACCCCATGGCCATCCCCTCATCTTGACGGTATAATTTACCCTCTAGTTCAAAATAGTTACATTGAGTGCATAATTCAAGCAGTTCCATAATGACATTAACAGGAAGTTTAGTACGTTCAGTTAGACTTTTATCTTTTTCGAGTCGAGACTCGATTATTTTTAAGGTTTCAGGAACTGGGACATTCGTGAACAGACTTTCAACATCAAAACTAACCAGCTTATCCGTCTCAGCCAGCACTATGTCCTTTGACTTTTCAACGAAGTCTTTAGAATTTTTTATGTACGAGTCAGTTTTTCCTACCAATGGTTTCAGGATGTCCAGGAGGACTTTAGACAGTTCCCTACACGGTGAGTCGCGAGAACTAATTATAGGCCTAAGAGGTACATCAGTTTTATGAATTTTAGGTAACCCATACATGTGTGGGATTTTCGAGTGATGCGGTGTTAAACGAGTTCTTTGTTTATCAGAAAAAAACTGTTTATGCTTCCTAAGAGTGCTTGCAACTTTACGCTCGCAACTTTCTGTAGGATCTTTATTTAGTTCAGTATATTTACCAGCCTGGAGAGTTTCCAATATTTTCTCTTTATATGTTACTGTGTCCAAGACAACAGTAGCGTTCCCTTTATCCGCGGGCAATATTTTGATAGTATCATCTTTCCCAAGGATAGATACTGCCTTGATTTCCTCTTTCTTTAGGTTGGGCTTTGGGACAGGAATTTTATTCAGTAAGATGCTGGCCTCGCACCGAAACTGATCCCCCTGAGTCTCAGGGAGCTGAGACACAGCGGACTCAATCCCCGTAACAAAGTCAAGCGCCCTCACTGATTTAGGCACAACCGAAAAGTTCAGCCCTTTAGACAAAACGGAAATTTCATTTGAATTTAAATTTCGTGACGAAAGATTCACAACCTGATTATTTGCATCATTAATCTGTTCATCATTTTGAGAGTTATTACTAATTTCGACAGGTCTTAATTTTTCTAGCTTTGATTGTTGTCTGGATTTAATATCAACCGATTCTTTGTCAAACCTATTTTGGATGCTTTGAAAAATGTTCTGAAACTCAGAACCAATTAAAGTTGCCAATTCAGATTTTTTATTTTCAATACTGATTTTGAGGGTTCTCTTTTCCGTACGATGAAAGTTTATTCTTTCAATTACGAGAGATTTTGAAGCTAGAAAAATTAAGACCTGTCGAAATTAGTAATAACTCTCAAAATGATGAACAGATTAATGATGCAAATAATCAGGTTGTGAATATTTCGTCACGAAATTTAAATTCAAATGAAATTTCCGTTTTGTCTAAAGGGCTGAACTTTTCGGTTGTGCCTAAATCAGTGAGGGCGCTTGACTTTGTTACGGGGATTGAGTCCGCTGTGTCTCAGCTCCCTGAGACTCAGGGGGATCAGTTTCGGTGCGAGGCCAGCATCTTACTGAATAAAATTCCTGTCCCAAAGCCCAACCTAAAGAAAGAGGAAATCAAGGCAGTATCTATCCTTGGGAAAGATGATACTATCAAAATATTGCCCGCGGATAAAGGGAACGCTACTGTTGTCTTGGACACAGTAACATATAAAGAGAAAATATTGGAAACTCTCCAGGCTGGTAAATATACTGAACTAAATAAAGATCCTACAGAAAGTTTCGAGCGTAAAGTTGCAAGCACTCTTAGGAAGCATAAACAGTTTTTTTCTGATAAACAAAGAACTCGTTTAACACCGCATCACTCGAAAATCCCACACATGTATGGGTTACCTAAAATTCATAAAACTGATGTACCTCTTAGGCCTATAATTAGTTCTCGCGACTCACCGTGTAGGGAACTGTCTAAAGTCCTCCTGGACATCCTGAAACCATTGGTAGGAAAAACTGACTCGTACATAAAAAATTCTAAAGACTTCGTTGAAAAGTCAAAGGACATAGTGCTGGCTGAGACGGATAAGCTGGTTAGTTTTGATGTTGAAAGTCTGTTCACGAATGTCCCAGTTCCTGAAACCTTAAAAATAATCGAGTCTCGACTCGAAAAAGATAAAAGTCTAACTGAACGTACTAAACTTCCTGTTAATGTCATTATGGAACTGCTTGAATTATGCACTCAATGTAACTATTTTGAACTAGAGGGTAAATTATACCGTCAAGATGAGGGGATGGCCATGGGGTCGCCATTGTCGCCCATCTTTGCTAATATCTTTATGGAGGAGTTTGAGCAAAAGGCTTTGTCTTTGGCTCAACTCAAACCGAAGATTTGGTGGAGGTACGTCGATGACACCTTCGTGGTATTTCCGCATGGAGACGATGAACTAAAAGACTTTTTAGGGCATCTTAACAGTATTTCTCCTTCCATCCGCCTAACAATGGAAGAGGAAGTCCAAAACAAACTAGCATTTTTGGATGTGTGCGTAGAAAAGGATAGGGACACGCTTAGGACAACTGTTTTCAGAAAAAAGACACACACAGGGCAGTACTTAAATTTTCAATCAAACCATCAAAAATCTGTCAAAGAAGGGGTAGCTTACTCATTATTTGACAGAGCAAAGAGCATTTGCTCAAATCAAGATGGATTAAATCAGGAAATCAAAAAAGTAGAGCAAGATTTGGCTAAGAATGGATACCCTCAATCCGTAATAAGAAAGTGCAAAAACCGTAGGGCTAAACAGAATGAGTCAGAAAACACTGAAAAATTCGTTCCTATGTCAATCCCTTATGTGCCGGGATTATCGGAAAAAATTAGAAGAGTTGCTAGGAAGTTCAAAGTTAGAACCGCGTTTAGGACACAAAACACTCTTAGGCAATGTCTCGTAAAAACCAAACCAAAAAATGGCACTCAGGGATCAAAAAACTGTGTTTACAGAATAAACTGCAATAGTTGTTCTAGGCCGTATTATGGCGAGACAAAAAGACCTTTAAATGTTAGAATCAAAGAACACAAAGATAACACGAGGAATGGCTTAGTGGATAAATCAAAAATTGCTCAACACTGCTGGTCTGAAAATCACCAGATGAATTTTGACGAAGCAAAAATAGTACACCGCGAACCTCATTTTTTCAAAAGAAAACTAATTGAAGCTTCATACATAAAACTAGCAGACCAACCAATCAGTCAATCTTCACTTGAAATAAGGCCAGTATGGCTACCAATATTAAACAAAGAATTGAAAGACAGGGAAAATAAAGTGTCAGCAAATAGGGTAATTACTAACAATTCTGTTCAAAATTCTCACAACATGTTAACCCGTAGCAAGGCCAAGGGGCAAAATTCAGTTAAAAATTAACTAATAAACACAAACAGACACACGGAATTTGCATATCACATGTCTCTGTTTCAGGTTTTCGCCACCGGTAGCGCGCCGTGATTTGGTTGGCCGTGTCCGCCGCCATTTCCGTTGCCGCCGCCATTTGCTGTCCTCCTACCAGTCTCAGCTCAGCTCTGATTGGGTGTGGACGTGCTCTCTCCTGTCTGGTGATTCTTGATTCTTGTGATTCCTGTGTTATTTTGTGTTATTGTTTTTCTTTTCAGCTAGTGTTTTCGTGACTGCTTTTACAGTTCTCTGTTTTAGCTGTGTTTTTGTCCAGGTTTTCCTGGCTATGTGTTACTAATCTTGTTATGTTCTAGGTTTTCTTCCACCTGAAGACGGGATCAGATCCCAGATCCCGAAACGTCGTGAAACTTGTTTTTTACTAATCAGTGATGGCAAATGTCCGCAAAAATCCTAATCAAAATATAAAATCACCATCACCAACAATGAATTTCAAACAAAGGAAAGTGCTATTTACCCCTAACTTTTCCTGATAAAATAAAGAATTTTTCATTTCATTTCATTTTCAAGGAGTACCTGAAGGTTCTATACTTAGACCGGTGTTATTTCTGTGTTGTATACAAGGGTTTCCTTAAATTTCAGAACTTTAGAGGTATTAAAATTCTTCCCTCATCAGTGAAAGACAAACGTTTACGGTGGAACGGTTTGCGATTGGCTATCTTTGGAGCAGGAGTCATGGCCTATTCCTCGCTTTATCCCTGTCGAAAAGGAGCAACTACCGGAACTCAAGGCCAAACCCCTACCAATAATGGTACTCACCCAAGAACCTGATTTTCTTGTAAAGTTTTCCTCGTGGTCAACCCTCCAGCGAGTCATCGCCTACAGTTTACGATTCACATACAACCTATCAAATCAAACGAAAGAATCAGGATTTTTAAAAGTTGAAGAGCTTGATAAAGCAACAGTAACTATTTGAAAGTTGATTCAACAATCAGTCTTCTCCAAAAATATTTCTCGATTGAAAAAGGGCAAATCTTGTTCTTGATAATTGGCGTCACTCTCTCCCTTCTTAGACGAGAGTGGATTGATTCGTGTGGGAGGCCGCATTAGGCACTCTCAAGCGTCTTACGCTGCAAAATACCCAATTATTTTGCCTAAGTCGCACCATATAACAAATATGATCATATATTAGGCTATTATCATGTTAAACACTTACATGCAGGGCTACACTATCTCCAAGGAATTATTTCTCAAAAGTTTTTGATTCTCTCCGCTCGAACTGCAATCAGAAAAAGAGTGTTTAAATGTATTTGCTGCTTTCGATGTCATGGAATTCGTTCACGGAACCGTTTGTGACACTCATAAACTTGACTTTTCTTCATTGCCTTTTCTACAGAAGCTTTAATTAACAACTCAAGAGTCTCACTATGTGATTTTTAAGTAAAATAACAGAACTTAATGTTCGCCGCGCTAGTCATGAAATGCCATTTCTCAAAAATCGACAATGTAGGCTTGTAGGAACACGAAAAGGGCTTTCCAGTGCTGCACTATGGAAAGTTAGTCATACCCCCAGTACCGATATGCCCTCCCCAGGAGTTGTACCAACTACTGCAAGAAAAATTTCCTGCTGGCGATCGCACTATATGTCTACAAAAATTCATTCCAGGAACTTTTTGACTGTACCTCGTATATTGTTACTTCCTTAGTACACAATGTATACACAGGGTGTCTATAAAAGAACACCGGGGTTTTGTGGCAAAATATTTTAATGAAGTAAAAAACTTATATAAATTCTAATACATTATAGAAAGGTTGCATTTTCAAGTTTTTTTAGCAACTTAACAAAGTTCAATTTCAGCTCCGTTATTGGCACGGTACACGTCGTAATCAAGAATCAATCAAGAAATTTATTTCCAGAAAATATACATTATTTACAGAAAAAAACTTAAAGTATGCAAATGGAAGTTATTCCCCACAAGACTACACGTCTGTGTGTGGGGAAGAGTCTCTCAGTCACTTTTTGTTAATACTAAGGAAAAAACTTAAACTATATAGAAATTATACAATTTAAAATCAAAAACAACTATTGGCTAAAAGAAAAGAGCAGTGAAACAAATTTATAACAATCATTTAGGGCAATTTGGTTCATAATATAATTTTCAATGTAAAATAATATCACCATTACTTTTTTTTTTTTTTTTTTTTTTTGGGTAGGAGGTGGAATGCGTTTACGCACACTGAGGGGCTCGTTGTCCCCTCAGTAGTGTCGGACTCCCACGAGCTCGATGTCCCGTGAACTACCGACTAAACCACCTCCCTCGGCACCGAGGACACTAGCCTGGAACTGTTTCACACATTACTTCGGGCTAGGCCTTTTATATTACGCCGCTATGGCAACCTCCGTGGGGAAATGCTGAGGATTAAGGCCGATCGAGGTCGACCTTTTTCGCCCGAAGAATGGCCTGGACGTAGTGCTGGACACAGTTCCAGTTGCCCTCTCCCTGGAGCATAGCTCTGACGATGTTGTTTGGGCTGACGATCACGCCGATCTCAGATGAAAGTGAGGCTCGGCGGACGTGCCAACGGTCACACTGAAAGAAGGTGTTCTCGGACGTATCTGGGATGCCGGGGCAATACAGACAGTCCGGGCTGGCGACTTTGCCCATCCGGTGCAGATAGGCTCGGAAGTACCCGTGTCCAGAAAGAAACTGGGTCACGTAGTAATCGACCTCGCCGTGCTGCCGCTCCAGCCATGGTCGGACGGAAGGTATGAGCTGGAAGGTCCAACGTCCCCTCGGCTCGGCTTCCCAGTCGCGCTGCCAGGAGTCGAAGCTGCAATCGCGCTCTTCCCTGGTGTCATATTGGACTGTAAAAAAAACAAAAAAAAACTGTTATGCGATTTAAAAAATAACATTAAAAAAGTAATTTAGGTGTATGGCGACCTTATTAAAATTTCTGCAGCTTCAGCGCCGACGCGGAGCAGGTAATGTTATTCCACCTCTTCCCAAGTCTTAGCCAGCATGTCTGGGGGGACGGTTGCCACACAATTGATTATTCGTTGCCTGAGATGGTTAGTATCATGAATTTTCAAAAGTTTCCTTGTACCGTAGCGACAAATTTGGTTTCTATTAGCTAAATAACGCACTGAGCCTTTAGTTGCGGTGTTGTCGTATCGCGGCAACCCAGGCAGCACTGGCAGCCATGCTATGTTGTTTCAAGGCAAACGCTCCGCAGCGCTGCAATCTCTTGACGAAAACTTTTCAAATTTGTTTGAGTAAAACTTGATGAGCTACTCATTTCAGAGAAATTAACTACATGAACTAGAGATATTAACTACTATGATATTGCAGGCGTGGCTACGGCAGAGCCCGCGGCCGACACGAGACCCACTGGCCATCAACCGACTGGTGGCTCTGCCCGAGGACTACTCGGAACTCATCAACACCGTGAGCCTCTTCACCTGCCCCAACAGCGACCGAGAGGACTCCCGCAACCCCACCATGTGTCTGGTCTGCGGCGAGATGCTGTGTTCCCAGAGCTACTGCTGCCAGACCGAGCTCAACAAGATACTGGTATGTGCCACACTTCGGTAACTGGTTGTAGTACATGGCAAATGACTTTATAAAAAGTTTCAAGAAAAAATATGACTGAAAGTACAATAGTAAGTTAGAATAAATACAATGAAAAAATAGCATGTGTTCGAAAAAACCTTTCCAATAGATTAAATCGTAGTGTCTGAATTCCAGCTACAGGATCAATAGTATATATTGTCGATTTTAAGTATAAATATTAACACTCTGTTAAAAATTAAAAGTAAAATTTTGGCTGCACTCACTTTTTTGCGGCAATTCATCAATTTTTTAAAGCTGCATTTGCCGTTCATCCGCAATCAGCAAATAGGTGCCTGCATTTGTTTTTTGCGGCAATCGCAAGTCCCTGCATTTGGTGTTATTCCGCAATCAGCAAATATGCACGATTGGTTATTGAGGCTGATAACGAGTCTCGCAATGCAGCATTCGATGTCCATCCAGTATCAGCAAATACACTCAATTGTTTTTCATGGTTCCGCAAAGCACCATCCCAAAAATTTTGGGTGATCGCTGAATTCAATTCAATTCAATTCAAAACATCCTTTATTTGTCTAGTACATTACATACATAAATAGTGTCAAACGTTATACCTAGTAAAAACAAACAATGGTGTGTTATATAATAATTCTAAAAGTTCTCAATCTTATAACAGCATTTTTCACATAAGTAATTGAACAATCCTTTTTTGAATGAATGTAATGACCTTAAACATTTCAAGGAGTTCGGCAGGCTGTTGTATAATTTGATTCCAGAATAAAAAGGAGTTTGTTCAAGAGTGGAAGTGGCATGTCGAGGGTATATAAAATCAGTTCTTTGTCTTGTATTATAATTGTGGTTGTCAGAATGGATTGGAAAACTTGACATGTTTTGCCTAATAAATATGATCAGATTATAAATGTAAATGCAGGGAAAAGTCAAAATTTTATTATTTTTAAAAATAGGCTAACATGAATCTCTGGTTTTAAGAGAATATATGATGCGAAGGATTTTCTTTTGAAATTTGAATACTTTTTGCCCTCTGTCTGAATTTCCCCAAAAAATCACCCCATAACTTAAGAGAGAATATACGTAACCATAGTATACCATCATCAGAGTAATAATGTCAGACGACCTTGATAAAATTAGAATTATAAAGTGAGCTTTACTTAATTTATTTATTACTTCGTTGATGTGGTTTTGCCAGGTCAATTTATGGTCAACTGTTATTCCTAAGAATTTAGTGGAGTCTACAAAATTGTATGGTATGTTGAGGTCAAATTTATAAGATGTGTTCTGGTTAAAGTAATTTTTCTGGAACTCTACAAAGAGTGATTTTTCTTTATTTAGCACCAAATTATTAACTGCGAACCATTTTTCTAGATGATCAAGATCTTGCTCTATTTGCTTCAAAATAGACTTCCCTGGATGAGTGAAAATGACAGACGTATCATCCGCAAACATAACTAATTTTGAATCAATTGTTTTTGGGAGGTCATTAATATAAAGCAAAAAGAACAAAGGTCCAAGGATTGACCCTTGAGGCACACCTTCTGTGACCAATACATATTCAGATTTCAGATTCAATGACCGGAGATGTACGCATTGTTTTCTGTCAGATAAAAATGAAACCACCCACTTCAATGCCATTCCAGAAAGTCCATAAAACTGTAATTTCTTGATTAATAGATCATGACTAACACAGTCAAATGCTCTTGACAAGTCACAGAAGAGACCAGCTACATCCTGGGACCTGTCAAGAACACCCGCCACCTCCGCTATGAAACCGTATATAGCGTCGACAGTGCTCTTCCCCTTCCTAAAACCAAATTGATTTGGATCTAAAATCTGAGATTTCTCAAGATGATCCCATAATCTACTGAAGACAACTTTTTTGAAAATTTTAGAAAATGAGGGTAACAATGAGATGGGTCTGTAATTAGAGATTTCTTTTGGATTTCCTTTTTTGAACACTGGAATTACATTAGATAGTTTCAAGAGATTGGGGAAAATTCCTGTATATAAAGACATATTAACTAGATGAGCGATGGGTCTTGAGATAAAAGATGAGCATGATTTTAAAATTGAGGTTGATATTTCATCCCATCCAGATGCACTGGAAGATTTTAGCTCCTTGATTATTTGTTCAACTTCTACAATGCTAACAGGGCGGAAAGATATAAGTTTGGACTCGGGTGATACTCCCTTATTTAGAAAGAAAAGAGCACTGTCCCAATCTAGATTAGTATTTAGATGTTTACAAGTTTCAGTAAAATATTTATTGATTCCATTAAGCTGAACGTTAAGGTCATTTGAACTAGATGATAAAAAGGGGTAGTCATTATCCTTATTGCTACCTACACTAATTTCTTTTTTATAATGTGCCAGGCTGTTTTTGTTCTATTTGTGGATTTTTTTACCTTATTTCTGTTATACAGTATTTTTGCTGATTTAATACATTTTCTCAAAACCTTTTTATATTTCCGTACATAATTTTTAAAATCGATACTAGGTGAATATTTGCTTAGCTCATGTAACTCTCGTTTCCTCCTACAAGAAATTCTAATCCCAGGTGTTAGCCAGCCTTTTTCATTTTTTTGTTTATAACATTTCTTTTTTACAAATGGAAAAGAAGAATTAAAATTCCACATGAAAATATTAAGAAAACTCTTATAAAGCATGTTTACATCATTTGATAACTCAGTTTGTTCGAAAAAATATAACCAGTCTTCATTTTGTAAAAGATTAAAAAAATTACAAAGATTTCTTTTACTAAAATCTCTTACAAATATTGATTGTTTTTTCCCCATTTGCGCCCCTTTAATTTTCATAAAAGACTCACAGTTCATAACAACATATTGTGAAAAATGGTCTGATAATCCATTTGCCATGACTGACGTTTGGCACAAATTAGAATTCAAACTTGTTATAATATTATCGATACATGTACGAGAAACATTAGTAACACGAGATGGAACATTAATATTTACAAAAAGGTTAAATGAAGTCAAAATTGAAAGGAATTCAGCTGTATAAGTGTCAGGATTTAAAATATTGATATTAAAATCACCTGTGATTTTAATGAGGGCCTTAGGATTTTTTAGAATACAATACTTAAGAAGAGAGTGTAAACAATCAAAAAAAGATTCATAAGCAATTTTAGTATATACAGTTTGCTTGTAGACCCATAGCACGACACATTCAACTGGGTGGGTAATTTGAACACCACAACATTCAAAACTAGATTCGATAGTAAATTTTTGAAAATCAGGTCTGCTTATAATCTTATATTTATTATTTACCAGAATACAAACTCCTCCGTGTTTTTGTTTTTCCCGGCAATATGATGCAGCCTTTTGGTAACCATCAAACTGATATAAAGGAATTTGGCATTTAGAGGGAACCCAATGTTCTGAAAAACAAACAATGTCCAGTTTTTTATGAAAAGTATCGAGATATAAATTTATTTTATCAATTTTAATGCCTTAAAACAATCCCACCCCAAAATTTTCCCAAAGTAAATACAAATTCCGCCAAAAAATTAAATTATATTTTTTTCCAAAAAGTTTTCCAAAATTTCATGACCCGTCCCTTTTCTACTTTATTGACACTATTCTTTCCACCAAGATGTATTAGGCCTACAATGAATTAAGAGATTGTTATGTGCTGTTGCCCAGAAAAATATTATTAGAACTCTTGTCTTTTGTTCGACAACGAACAAGTTGTAAGCCACTTTTTAGGAAGCTTTAGATGTTGACTGTTCCTTGCTTATTTTTGAATTAGTAAAATTTGTATTAAAAATTCCAGATATCTTTGAAAAATTTTAATTTCGTCATTCTTATGGGAATAGGGGTGCTAACAGCTTCTTTAGATACTCACCTCACCGCTTGGAAATGTATTCTCATAGCCCAGTCTATATGGCTTTGAAAATTTATAATAATTTATTCCCCCATATAAATCAATTGTCTTAACAATGAAATATTAAAAAAAGCTTCGCTTGCACCTTGTCAACGGAGCATAGTACAGTGAGAACGAATTCCTCACTGATAAAAAGATTAGTTTTAGTTAAAGAAAAGCTCTTGGCTAGGATTTGTTTGTTTTGAAAGGAGGAATACACAGCTAACTCACCTGAAGATCTGGTGTGAAGTAGCACAGAACACATAAAGGAAGACAAAACTCATAATATTTCGTCCCCCCCATATTATGAGTTTTGTCTTCCTTTATGTGTTCTGTGCTACTTCACACCAGATCTTCAGTTAGATTTGTATTTTATTTTATTTAGATTTGTATTTTATTTTATTTAGATTTGTATTTTATTTTATTGTAATATGTTGTGACCATGCACCAGTTTGTTGTAATTACTCATGTACAAATGTTGTGTGCAATAAAGAGATTGTGATGTGCTGTTGCAGGTGGGGGCGTGCACGTACCACGCGCACACGTGCGGCGCGGGCGCGTGCGTGTTCCTGCGCGTGCGGGAGTGCGAGGTGCTGCTCCTCGCCAGTCCCAACCGCGGCTGCTTCATGACGCCGCCCTACCTTGACGACTACGGCGAGACCGGTAATGCCCACAGACACCTCATTTCCTGTAGATATAGATCAGCTATACTGCTATTTTTTGGTGACTGTTATTACATTAAGGTTATTTTGGTCAAAGAAAAGCTCTTGGCAAGGATTTGTTTGTTTTGAAAGGAGGAATACACAGCTAACTCACCTGAAGATCTGGTGCGAAGTAGCACTGAACACATAAAGGAAGACAAAGGAAGGCTTCTTCTCTCCACCTCATCTGAAGAAGTACCTAGTAGGGACGAAATATTATGAGTTTTGTCTTCCTTTTTGTGTTCTGTGCTACTTCACACCAGATCTTCAGGTGAGTTAGCTGTTATTACATTAACTGTTTCTTAAAATAACCTTTTATTTAAACTTTAATTATGGAAATAGAAGGATAGACGGCTAGCTTACCTTTGAAAGAGTTCTAGCAAGCCATAGAACACATGAAGAAAAACACAATAATCACAATATTTCGCCCCAACTAGGGATTCTTCAGGCTGTAACGGGTCAAATTTGTAGGGGGGTATAAATTTACTGATTAATAGCTAGAGGAGGTGATTTGCTATGGCTAGTTGCTTAGGCCTAGCTATAAAAAGGGTAAAGTTACCTGGTGTAGGTTTAACTAGGTTGAACCCTAGCCTAGGCCTTTGTTTGTCATAAGCCTAGCCCATCCTTTGGTTGGTTGACGTAGTTGGGCAGCTCATGAATAATGGTTATTGCAGTGAAATATAACCTAAATCACACTAGGTGCACTGCTAACCTTTGCTGAAAGCCCATAAACCAAACACAGGGCTAACCTCTCTCGCCGGTGTCACAGCCCATAGTGTTGACATGAAGTTGATTTCATAAAACTTCATAGTTAAAACACTTGTGACACTTGTTGTTGTGAATAATTGCCCCCACACTTGTATGATTAAATATTAAAACCCCTTGACGGCCATAATAAACATCGTTGGTGTTGAGCAACATAACCTCAATTGGCTTTGTTGAGGTGACAGACGACAGACGATGTCAGATGGATTGACAGCTGACGATCAGCCAGTGGCAGTGGTCCTACGTCACACAATCACAGCCACTGGTGATCAGCTGTTTATCCCCTCCCTGCCCCTTCCTTGGAGGGGAAGTTTTGGAGGGATGAACCCGGAAGATTAGCGGGTGGTGGATTCGGTTCCTAGTTCTTGAACTGTACGGTCGTTTCTACTAGACCTCGTCCGGTGCGAATCCATCGCGACGAACCTAGTCAGTGTTAGCCGGCAGCTCAGAACTCTGTGATCGGCGTTTTACTCGTTTGAGTTTTATTTCGATTCGTAGCGTTTCCTACGAATCATCGGTGCCGTTTCGCACGTCGAATTTAATTAACCCCGTCGCGTTTGTCACGGGGTGATTCGACTCCTTTTGCCACTTAGACGCGGGTGGGGAACCTGCGTGTCAGAACAGGACCTATGTGTGCAGGTGACCTGTGGCGTTGGTTCCCGAGTAACCGTGGTTGGTAAAACTGTGGTGTAGGGGAGATCCGTGGTGTCCAGTAACGTGAGTACGTTGTTTGGTATAGATACCTAAGTTATTTGCTAAACCATTTTGTGCAAATTAAACTTGTCAGTTTCCAATTGGCTTTACCATCAGGTGTGAACGATGATGATGGTACAGTAGCGTTGCGTTTGCGGGCTCTGAGTTCACACCTGAATAATTTAAATAATTTCTTGTTTGGTAGAAATCTGTACCTTTTAAAAATTCATTCAAAGGACCCTGGAATAGACCCAGCTGCCAGACTTGAGCGATTCCGCTGGCATAGGTCTGAGGCGACTTCTCGTGTTGTTAGGAAAATTAATTTTATTCCTTTTGCGAGAAAGTCGTCACAGTAACATGGCGCCCGAACAGGGACTAAGTTTTTGTATTGTTTTAATTGGCATTAAACGATTGAATTTTTAAAACTCAGTTGTGACTTATCGCAATCTCGACTAACTAACCGTAAAGCGCCGTTTAGCGTAGGTGAGTTGGGAGTGTCGATAGGGTTAATTATTGGCTGTACAAAAATTATTGCAATAAACGACTGATTTAAAAAAAAATTCAGTTGTGTCAAATCGCAATCCTGACTATTTAACCGTAAAGCGCCGTTTAGCGTAGGTGAGTTGGGAGTGCCGATTGTTTTTAAAATTTATTTTCAAAATTTAATTAAAATCTTTTAAACCTGCTCTTTAACAAGAGGGGTGATTGGTTAAAAATGTTATTTTTATATTGTTATAGATTTTAACCGACCCTTGTGATAGGGTGGTGAATTAGACATTAGTTACCGTGTTTTGGATTGATTTTTTGTAAACCGACCTTTACTTAAAGGTGGTGACTGTAATCCAGGGTGAAATATTTTGCACAGTGATTACTGTAATTTGATTTAAACCGACCTTTGGGTGTAGTCGGTGACTTTGAAATTCCAGGGTGGATTTATTCTAACTTATTGGTGTCTTGGGATTATTTATTTTTATTTTGGTAAATAATCATGCCTAAGACCACTGAAGATTCAGTGACAGGTGCTCAGACCTTTGTCACTGGTCCTATAGTTGTGACCACGAGTGCAGCTGTGTTTACAGTTTCGACTCGTCAGACTAACCTCTCCCAGAGTCAGGCCTATACAACAACTGCGGATACAGTTGCGTTGTCAAGGGTCTTGACTGAAGGTGAGGTGACGGATACTTTGTCTCAAGGCGCGTCCCATGGTGGTAACCTCACTGATTTGATGCAACCCAGTAACATGGGTGATCGAGAGGTGATGCAACCGGACTTAGACAACGAGTTACTGGTTTTGCGGGAAATGCGCCAGATCTTAGGCCTATCACCCGATGCTGACATCCAGCTGGTTGAGCAGGCAATAGTCGAGATGGTGGAAACCTCCAGGCAGCAAAGAGAATCTGTGATGTACAGCGAGAGATGTCCAAAATCTTCAATTGGTGGATATTCTGAACCCCCGCCACCACTTCCCTGTGCGAACCCTACTACTGCAGGGTGGGGACTACGGGGTAGCAGTGGTGGTCTACCAACATCAGTGACCCTGCCTCTCGCTGAGTCTCACTCCTTGGGCCTTTGTAACCCACAACATGATGTGCGGGTGAGCCTGGGTAACAACCCGGTTTTGGGGAGTGATGCTGGATGTAGGCAACCCTCAGCCATGGTGACTTCACACGCGGCTAACGATCCTAGCTGGCAACTGGGTGGGATGTCTCTCAACCCAGGTTGTTCAACCGAAGCTAGTGAGCCCAGTCGTGTGAGGCCAAACCTAAACCCACTGGGGGAACGGGTGCCTAGCTCACGCTACCAAACGGCTGAAGGGTGGTACCCAGGGACTGCAAGGTCTGTTTGGGACCAAACGCAGGATCCTAGTCGGGTGATGACTAGAGTTCCAGGCCGCGACTTTGCATCGGTCTGCAATGCGGTGCGAAAGTGGAACCTGAGATTCGATGGGAGGAAGGATCCTGTCTCCTTCCTTGAGAGATTCTCGGAACTCATCGAGACATATTCTTTGTCTGATGAGGACGTATTGAGGGCCCTGCCCGAACTCCTTCAAGGTGAGGCCATTTCATGGTACAGAAACCTGAAAGGTTCGTGGCGGAACTTTGCGGACTTCCGGGTGGATTTCAAAACCCAGTTCTTTCCGGGTGGTTACAAGCGGAACCTGGACGAGGAAATAAGGAAGCGGACGCAAGGTGAACATGAACCTTTCCGCAGCTATTTAACCGCTGTCTCCACGCTCATAAGGAGAAGCGGTGAATTTTCCCCGCAAAAGACATTGGACCTCGTATATAAAAATATGAGGCCTGAATATAAACTTATGGTGCATCGTAGCAAGTTTACTACGATCCCTGAGTTGATAAGGCTGGCCGAAGAGTATGAGGTCTACCTGCAGGACCGCCAAAGCTTTCGGCCCCCGCCTCCTCCTGCTCAGGCACTAGTCCCTGAGACGGCTTACAATTGTAAGCAAAGGCAGGACCGAGGCTTTGACCTTGCGGCTGTTGAACCGTTCACTGGTAACGGTGATGTCGCAGCCGGTGTGGAACCGGCCACCTTGAGCTTGCCCATGCAGTCCCGTTTAGGACCAGGCATGGAAGAGCAGTCATCGAGGTGTGATAATACGCCTCCACAGCAGCCAAACAACCCTAGTTGGGGTGACTTGGTTTGCTGGAACTGCGATGAGTGTGGCCACCGTTATCGTCGTTGCCCTCAGCCCAAAAGGTTGCGGTGCTTCAACTGCAAGAGAGGGGGTGTGGCTACATCTCATTGTGAATGTCGTGCAGCGAGAAGTCGCGTTGGGACTCAGCATTCAGGAGACCGGCTGAGTATAGTGCCGCAGCACGACAAGAGACCTCTGGCTAATGGCTCTGATAGCTTGACCGGGTATTTTACCGGAGCTATATCAGGAACCCCAGGGGGTGATGTGAGACCCTTTGTTGAGGTGAACCTGGGTGGCAAAACTTTCAGGGCTCTTGCTGATTCTGGAGCTAGTGTTAACCTGTTGGGCTCCAAAGTTCAGAAACTCCTGACTGAGCAAGGTGTGGAACCTGAGCTAGTTAGGGTGGCAATGAGGATGGCAGATGGAACCAATAGCGAGTCTGGGTCCTTGTATCGACTTTCGGGTGAAGTGGGTGGTACAACTCACTCCTGGGAAGCATATTACATACCAAATCTGTCTTATGACATGATTCTGGGTATGCGTTGCTTGGAGGAGATGAACCTGGTCCGATTTGACCATTGGGTGATTTTACCTCCTGATTCCACCAGCATACCTGAACCCGAAGTGAATGCGATGGAGAACCTAACATTGGAGAAAAGGCCCCAGTTGTCCAAACTCTTGGGCGGAGGTCTTCTGTTGTTCCATGACCCGTGTTTTGTTACTGAGACTCCAGAACCTAGGTGTGAACCGTCTGGCTCTCGAGGTGCGAACCTCAATGAGGTTAAAGAGGTGAGGCATGCAAGCTGTGATTACAGCTTATGTCAGCAACCTCGAGCCTCATTGATGATGACTTGTCATTTATGAGGATTGACCGAGAGTGCCTGAAACCCCCTAAGGTGACTGAAACCTAGGATTAAGGTGCACAGGCGATTGGGGATTGAGACGTTTGTTCGGGGTGTGTTGTGAGTGGCGATTACCACTTGGTTTCACTTTGTTTGAACCCCGAAGCGTTCACTCTTTTTTATTTGTTTTTTTTGTTGGCCGAAGTAAGAAGGGGGTGTAACGGGTCAAATTTGTAGGGGGGTATAAATTTACTGATTAATAGCTAGAGGAGGTGATTTGCTATGGCTAGTTGCTTAGGCCTAGCTATAAAAAGGGTAAAGTTACCTGGTGTAGGTTTAACTAGGTTGAACCCTAGCCTAGGCCTTTGTTTGTCATAAGCCTAGCCCATCCTTTGGTTGGTTGACGTAGTTGGGCAGCTCATGAATAATGGTTATTGCAGTGAAATATAACCTAAATCACACTAGGTGCACTGCTAACCTTTGCTGAAAGCCCATAAACCAAACACAGGGCTAACCTCTCTCGCCGGTGTCACAGCCCATAGTGTTGACATGAAGTTGATTTCATAAAACTTCATAGTTAAAACACTTGTGACACTTGTTGTTGTGAATAATTGCCCCCACACTTGTATGATTAAATATTAAAACCCCTTGACGGCCATAATAAACATCGTTGGTGTTGAGCAACATAACCTCAATTGGCTTTGTTGAGGTGACAGACGACAGACGATGTCAGATGGATTGACAGCTGACGATCAGCCAGTGGCAGTGGTCCTACGTCACACAATCACAGCCACTGGTGATCAGCTGTTTATCCCCTCCCTGCCCCTTCCTTGGAGGGGAAGTTTTGGAGGGATGAACCCGGAAGATTAGCGGGTGGTGGATTCGGTTCCTAGTTCTTGAACTGTACGGTCGTTTCTACTAGACCTCGTCCGGTGCGAATCCATCGCGACGAACCTAGTCAGTGTTAGCCGGCAGCTCAGAACTCTGTGATCGGCGTTTTACTCGTTTGAGTTTTATTTCGATTCGTAGCGTTTCCTACGAATCATCGGTGCCGTTTCGCACGTCGAATTTAATTAACCCCGTCGCGTTTGTCACGGGGTGATTCGACTCCTTTTGCCACTTAGACGCGGGTGGGGAACCTGCGTGTCAGAACAGGACCTATGTGTGCAGGTGACCTGTGGCGTTGGTTCCCGAGTAACCGTGGTTGGTAAAACTGTGGTGTAGGGGAGATCCGTGGTGTCCAGTAACGTGAGTACGTTGTTTGGTATAGATACCTAAGTTATTTGCTAAACCATTTTGTGCAAATTAAACTTGTCAGTTTCCAATTGGCTTTACCATCAGGTGTGAACGATGATGATGGTACAGTAGCGTTGCGTTTGCGGGCTCTGAGTTCACACCTGAATAATTTAAATAATTTCTTGTTTGGTAGAAATCTGTACCTTTTAAAAATTCATTCAAAGAACCCTGGAATAGACCCAGCTGCCAGACTTGAGCGATTCCGCTGGCATAGGTCTGAGGCGACTTCTCGTGTTGTTAGGAAAATTAATTTTATTCCTTTTGCGAGAAAGTCGTCACAAGGCACAAGAGAAGAAAAGAAAGTTCTAAAATGGCTACATTATTAACTGGAAGAACATGGCAGAATGACAGTTAATGCAGCCATTTTAGAACTTTTTTTTCTTCTCTTGTGCCTGAAGAAGTGCCTAATTGGTACAAAATATTGTGATTATTGTAATTTTCTTCATGTGTTTGTAACCGTACATCTGACCACGCCCCCAAAACTATGGTTATGTTATTTGTTGTCAAGATACAAATCGATGTGACAGATCGTAGTCTCAAGACATCAGGAACAGCTGTTGACAAATTGGGAAATGCAAGTAAAAGAAGGCAAGGACATAGGGAAGGAACAATTGGATATAGATATAATATATGAACCCAAAATCATACTAAACAGCGGGCGTTATAATGAAGTGGGAATATATCAACCGTTAGTCTAAATTTTAGTCATATTTTCTTGATAGTATTATTTACTAAACAATTATTAGGCCTCTGTTAGCAAGTAAGCGATATGCGAGATGTCATATTTGGTATTCGCGATACATATATGTTTAGAAAGTAAATTTAATTTCAAATTTAGTATTATTATGTTGGGGAGCAATCAGAATACTAGTTATCGCGAAATTGCTTAAGAATACTCAATATGATCGTTATATGATATAATATAAATCTGTGATGCCCAAAAAACCTGTGCCCAGAAATTAATCAATAAGTGCAAGTGACAGTGAAGCCAGCTGCAAATAAATGGTTGCTACGGAACAATATTTACTTTCGAGTCAACAGTTTAGAAGTGAAGACGTAACTAAATTTACTCGACAAAATTAATAAAAGAAAAGAAGATAAAGTTTAGCGGAAAACCCAATCAGACCACCAATTGGACCGAAGGACGATCTGGGAGGATGCCAAAACTACGGTAACCAAAATCCACTAATATCGTTTCAGGAAATTCTTTATCGACACGAGGAGATGGGACTTGTGAACGAGCGAGGTGCCGATGGACCTATTGGACTAACAAATTAAAAACAAAGTATATCTTAAGCACGTTTAAAGGGGGAATAATTCCGAATCCCGTTTTTTGTAATATATATATTCGTAACTTTGATTTTGTTTAAAAATTTGTATCTGAATAAATGAAGTATACCGTCTGGGAATAAGAACATATCAAGTGAACCGAGGGCAAAGAACTACGACCCAGAGTCTCAAACAATTATCGACTGCCTAACAGGGAAATAATCGGGCAATTAATTTATTTCTGGAAAGTAACTCACAAAATAGAAGAATTCGAATTATCAAAGATTTATAATTGAGCTAGATTTAAAAAGATCATTAAACTTGTATTTGTCAACCTCAGTTAGTATTTATTTCTGTCAATTAACTTAGAATATCGTAGGTTATATAAGAGGGTGATAATAAAAAATGGCGCCAACGCGGGGCACTTGATTGTAAAGTTCTTGACCCACGGTTCAATTGATAACCAATAAGACATCTCACATATCTTAGGATAAGTCTTTATTGAATTGTCATAGTTTTAAGTTAGAGAATCTAATTAATTATTTAAAGAGTAACCAATATGAGTAATAATTATGACTTAAGACAAAACCCAAGGCGAACGAAGAAGGGAGACGCGTTAGGAAATTGTAAGAGGTCGAACCCAGTGACAACCGAAATGGCAACGGCGCGGAATCGAGATATTGATACGGATGATAGGGTAGAGATAAGTGATAGGGATGTTAGGGACAACCCGGAAATCGGAAACGAAGAAGCGCGCGTGAATGAATCGGACGACGAACACTCGCAGACTGACCAGCGCGGATACGAGGATGACGATCTAGGAAACCCGCATGACGAGGAAATTTTGCTTGCGCAGGGAGATTCTGAAATTAATCCTAATAAACAACAACCGGAGGAACCTAAACAACCTAGCGAGACGCAAACCGATCTGAAGTTAATAATGGTAATGCTCAGTCAGTTGCAAACACAATCGGTCCAAATGCAAAACGAAACTAAACTAATACAAACCCAAATACAAGACCAAACGGTTCGAATGCAAAACCAAATACAAAACGAAACCCAACAAATAACCCAACAAATACAAAGTAAAATCGAATCTTGTAAGGAAGAACACCGTAGGGAACTAAACGAGATCCGGACCGAGATTACGAGCTTACGGATAGGCATCGAAGAAGACATTGAAAAAAAAATTAGGGAAAATAATCTCAAATTAAATGAATCTTTCGACCTAAAACTAAACGAGCACGGTGCTAAATTCATGGAAAACATGACAAACTTAAACCAAGACACTATAAATAAGACTGAAGACCGGTATAAAGAAATTAAACAATATCTAAATTCCGAAACGATTCAAATTAAACGAATCACCCAAACTAATCAGGAACGAATTGACAAAATTGAAAACCAAACTCAAAACCAATTTAAGGAGATGAACCAGTCGATAGTCCAAAATAATGACATGGTAAATAAGGTTCAGGAAGATATAATAGGAATACAGAACAAAATGGGAAATCTCGAAAACCGTGTGGGAAATTCAACGTCGGGTAACCTAGGCGAAATCATCATCAACTATGTAAATCCTGACCTCAACGAGAAAAAACCTAAATTCACTGGGAGAGAAAAGGATCCACTACACTTCTTGGCTCAACTAAAACGGTACTGGGAGAAATCAAATACGCGGAGAGGGCTAAGTTCACACATACCTAACTTGGAGGACGTGCTAGAATCGTGTCTAGAAGAAAGTGCGATTAAATGGTGGCGAATAGTAAAACAGGACGTTAAAGATTTGAGTGAATTTGAAATCGTGTTTCTCGAAAAATACTGGAATCTAGATATTCAACGCGGTATAAAGAGAAGAATCGAAATAGAGCGATACCGAACTGGAGGAAAACTTAGTAGATCGGAATATTTCATTGAAAGAGCGATCATATTGCGGAATATGACACCTACACTCGAAGAAGCAGAGATCGTGATGTTGCTGAGCGAACAATTCGAGGAGCGAGTTAGGGATGCACGTCGAGTCCAAAACATTACCACGATAAGGCAATTCGAACAGCTATTAGGTAGAGAAGATTTAGAGGAACAGAACCATCGGATCAAAAGTCGCCCGTATGAAAACCGACAATCGGGACAGTCTAACTACGGACACGAGAATGATAGGAATTTCCGGAATATTAACCATGAACCAAGGTACCCGAATCCCAATCGCGATCGACACGTAGCCAACGACACACAGCGAACCTACTCTAACGAGCGACCCTTTAATCAAAGAAGTAACTTTAGAACCAACGACAGGCCCAATTTCCACAACCGAAGCGGTTATGAACCGAGATCGACCTTCGTAACTGAGAATAACCCTAACCAAAACAAAGCGACTGCCGCAGGTTCGGGAAACTAAATAGCGTCAAAGTTTCTCGGGTATTGCACGCATTCAAGACTAAAACAGATCAAAATTATGAAACTTTGACGCGAGTTAAACATATCGGACATGTCAATACCCATAATCCAAATAAATCCCCAATCAAATCAAACCTTAACCTAAATAATGTCGTATCCAATATATATTGCGATAACAAATGGCTACTCGAGGAGGACGGAGTTGAACCACCCGTAATTAAAAGTATCGATTGTCCCGAAATAGACATCAAATTAAACCAAACCAAAATTAAAGCTCTTATTGATACCGGCTGTAACATAAATTGCTTGCAAGAACAATGGTATGAGCAAAACCAACAGGTCATAGGCAAACATGAAACCTTTCCAGTAACTAACCTCAATATTACCACTGCTACTGGACAAAAGTCCAAGAGAATAAGAAAAATAATATTAATACATACTGAAATTAACAACCATAGCTTCGACGCACAGTACTTAATTATCCCATCATTAGTTCGTGAGGTCATCATAGGACAAGAAACGTTAGAATCATTAGGAGTTGTATTAAACTTTAAGGATAATACTTTAACGATCAACAACGAGGTGATTCCATTAAATACTAACCAAGAAAAAACCGGAGAAAGTACTCAGGAAACAATAAACAACCATATAAACGTAAATAAAAAAGGAATAAAATGTCAGGTAATATCACAAGGAGACGAAAGTTCAGTATATTCACGGCCGATAGCCCAAGAAATGGTAAATAACAAATTAACCGATAACAGGGAGATAGTAAATAACAAGTTAGCTGAAATCACGATTTTAAGTGAGGAAGAAAAGGAAAAATTACGGGCGTTGTTATTAAAATATGATTCCGTTTTTTCTAACGAACCTGGACTATGCAATAAATTCCAATATAAAATCAAATTGAAAAATCATGAACCGTTCAAGAGTTTTACGTATCCTATCCCTGTGTGTCACCGAGAAGCGGTAAACAAAGAAATCAATGACATGCTGAGCAAAAACATTATAGAAAGAAGCGATAGCACGTTCATTAATTCTATGCTAGTAGTCCCAAAGAAGACGGGAGAAATTTGTTTATGTTTAGATGCCCGAGCTATAAATGAGCGGATAGTTAACGACTATGATTGCAACTTAGGAATCAATGAGTTACTCACTAAATGCAAAAACACCCGTTTCATAAGCACATTCGACCTTACAGCTTCTTATTGGCAAGTAGAACTCGAACCCGAATCCCGGAAATATACAGCTTTCCAACATAACGGAAAAACTTATCAGTTCGTGCGGGTACCTTTTGGGCTATCTATATCTCAAGCAGCACTGGTACGAGCTTTAGACGCCACCATCGGGAATGACCTTGACGAATTCTGTATGTTTTATGTGGACGACGCTTGCGTTACGTCAGACAGTTTAGAATCACACCTCAAACATCTAGAACTCTTATTCGCTAAACTTAAAGATGCTAATATGACAATTAAGCTACCAAAATCGGCACTATGCCAAGAGAAGGTAAAATATTTGGGTTTTATTATCACTAGGAACAGGATTAAACCAGACAACTCCAAAATTGAAGTAATAAATAATTTCCCTGAACCAAAAAATCGTAGACAACTAAAAGGGTTTTTAGGGATGATCAACTATTATAACAGATTCGTGGACAAATTTGCAGAGCATGTGCAACCACTACTCTACCTAACTTCTAAGAAAACCACCTTTCGTTGGACGGAGATCGAACGACAACACTTTCTAAAAATAAAATCATTGTTTTTGGATACTCATTTTTTGAACTATCCGGACTTCTCAAAGGATTTTTACCTTCAGTGCGATGCGAGTGGCCACAGCATAGGCGGGCACATATATCAGATATTAGACGACCAGCAGAAAGCAGCAATCATGTTCATTTCCCGTACTTTAAAGGGACCAGAGTTAAATTACTATACTTCCGAGCTAGAATGTTTAGCGATTGTGTATTGTTTACAAAAGGCCAGATCACTATTGATAGGTCGACGCATACATATCGTTACCGATCACAAAGCTTTAACTTTTATGAAAACTTGTCGATTACTAAGTCCGCGGTTAACCAGATGGGCATTAGCACTACAGGAGTACGATTTTACTATCGATCATTGCCCCGGCAAAGATAATATAGTGGCTGACACTTTGAGTCGAATCAAATACTCAGACGGGGAAATCTCAAACCCAACTCAACCATCCATAGTAATCAACTTCCTTGAAACAGAAATCGAACCGTATCTTAGTCAACAGTTACAAAACATAAAACAACTACAACTAAATGACCCCAACTTAAACGAAATCATAACCAAAATATGTGAAAATCAACCTACCCCAGAAGATAACCCGAATTCCAATCAATTCTTAATATATCAAAATGTATTGTATAAGAAAACCGGTCTAGGATGGAAAATCCTTGTCCCTAAAACCATGATTGAAAACCTAATCCTAGCCTGTCATTTCCACTACATCCATTGCGGGGCGGACAAATGTTTGAAACTGCTACAAGAGCACTTTGTATTTAAGAACATGGGCAGAATAATTCGTAAAATAATAGCTTGTTGCGACTCGTGCCAAAAATGTAAACCCAACACTCATCCAAACCACGGATTAGCCAAAGGAATAACTTGCACGGATAAGAACGTACAAATAGCATGTGATTGGATTGGCCCTTTACCTACAAGCAGCTTCGGGGCTAAATATATTTTTGTCGTAATTGACATCTTCACAAAATTCATTCAGCTATACCCGGCTAAGAGGGCGAATACTACCACGGTGATCGATAAGATTTTCAACCGATACATACCAGAATTTGGAAAACCTAGATTCATCCAATCCGACAATGGAAAGTCATTCAGGAGCGCGCGTTATCTACGCAAACTATCTGACAATAACATAACACCCATATTTAATCCTGTAAGGTATCCTCAAGCGAACTTAACCGAAAGGTACATCCAAAACGTGAAGCGGGCGCTTCGAACCATGTGTCACAACGACCAAAAGAACTGGTTCAACTGCATACCACACATCAACCGGTGTCTAAACGAAATCTACAACACCACCACAGGTTGCACTCCCAACGAGCTACAACTCGGGACCAAAAATACGAGGTTTTGGGAAGAATTTCTGGAGTTACTCCCTCAAGAAGACCGACCATTAGCCCTTAGGTTGGAACAAGCACGACAGCGGATGAGTACGCGACAGAGGAAAAACGCCGAAAAGCTTAACAAGATGCATAAACCAACCGAGTTCAACGTAGGGGATTTGGTATTAGTCGCCCAGAAAATGCCATCCAAACTAATCGACGGTACAACTGCTAAATTATTTGAATTATATACAGGACCTTACATTATTTGCGAGAAATTAGGGAAGACAGTGTACTCCGTATCCAACACAGACGGGACAAGTAAGCGGGGACCGTACCACATAAGTGCTCTTAAAAGGTATAAAACCACGTATGAACTATAACGCGAATGCGAGTCACCATATAGTGCTAATATCGGTGATGTGAACATTCTAATATGAGTGATAAGACCGAACTGGTAAACTCAATGTGACTAAAGGTGGGGACTTAATTTGTGTTCGCAGCACCACGAACTATGAATAATATATTCGTGTTTAATCCAATTAAATGTTTAATACTGTTAATTAATGTCAAAACATGTTACAAACCTTAATTTCAATTAGTTATCAATTTATATGTTTCTTCAATAATCCACTGCCAGACCATAAGGTCCGAGATATAATTTGATTCATGCAATGCCTCATGTATTTTAACTTGTCCTTTCATGTTGATGTTAAGTTTGTTTATGTTATAATTTGTTATATGAATAATACTTGTCTTTAATATATTCAATATGTGTATGCAAAAACCCCGAAAACGTTACAATACTATGCTTTTCGACTTTCGTAATTTCAATCCATATTTCATATTCCTTGAAATTAGAGAGGGCTATTGTAACCGTACATCTGACCACGCCCCCAAAACTATGGTTATGTTATTTGTTGTCAAGATACAAATCGATGTGACAGATCGTAGTCTCAAGACATCAGGAACAGCTGTTGACAAATTGGGAAATGCAAGTAAAAGAAGGCAAGGACATAGGGAAGGAACAATTGGATATAGATATAATATATGAACCCAAAATCATACTAAACAGCGGGCGTTATAATGAAGTGGGAATATATCAACCGTTAGTCTAAATTTTAGTCATATTTTCTCGATAGTATTATTTACCAAACAATTATTAGGCCTCTGTTAGCAAGTAAGCGATATGCGAGATGTCATATTTGGTATTCGTGATACATATATGTTTAGAAAGTAAATTTAATTTCAAATTTAGTATTATTATGTTGGGGAGCAATCGGAATACTAGTTATCGCGAAATTGCTTAAGAATACTCAATATGATCGTTATATGATATAATATAAATCTGTGATGCCCAAAAAACCTGTGCCCAGAAATTAATCAATAAGTGCAAGTGACAGTGAAGCCAGCTGCAAATAAATGGTTGCTACGGAACAATATTTACTTTCGAGTCAACAGTTTAGAAGTGAAGACGTAACTAAATTTACTCGACAAAATTAATAAAAGAAAAGAAGATAAAGTTTAGCGGAAAACCCAATCAGACCACCAATTGGACCGAAGGACGATCTGGGAGGATGCCAAAACTACGGTAACCAAAATCCACTAATATCGTTTCAGGAAATTCTTTATCGACACGAGGAGATGGGACTTGTGAACGAGCGAGGTGCCGATGGACCTATTGGACTAACAAATTAAAAACGAAGTATATCTTAAGCACGTTTAAAGGGGGAATAATTCCGACTCCCGTTTTTTGTAATATATATATTCGTAACTTTGATTTTGTTTAAAAATTTGCATCTGAATAAATGAAGTATACCGTCTGGGAATAAGAACATATCAAGTGAACCGAGGGCAAAGAACTACGACCCAGAGTCTCAAACAATTATCGACTGCCTACCAGGGAAATAATCGGGCAATTAATTTATTTCTGGAAAGTAACTCACAAAATAGAAGAATTCGAATTATCAAAGATTTATAATTGAGCTAGATTTAAAAAGATCATTAAACTTGTATTTGTCAACCTCAGTTAGTATTTATTTCTGTCAATTAACTTAGAATATCGTAGGTTATATAAGAGGGTGATAATATGTTCTATGGCTTGCCTGAACTCTTTCAAAGGTAAGCTAGCCGTCTATCCTTCTATTCCCATAATTAAAAACCTGGCCCAGAGCCTTTCCTAAAAAACTAACTTATATTTAAACTGTTAGAGGTAGTGAGGGACAAGATGAAGCTTGAATTTGAAGTTTCGGTAGAGGAGGGGAGGAAATCAACCATGACGTGGAAGTAAACAAAGCCTTGTGATTGCGTTGCTAGCTAAAAAATACTAAACCGAAACAAAATTAGGGTTGATATTAGAAACAATGTTTTGCTTTTTGAATAACAATCAATAAATATGTGTCATGTTTTTGGTTTAGCGTCCAACACATGACTGACACAAGAAATTCGTAGTTGAATCAATTGATCATCTGTTATTATTTATTTCCCCTCCTTGAAAAATCCAAATTCATCTGGGTTTGTATGTAAACACCCAAGCTTCATTTTGTACCTCGCTACCTCTATTAATTAACAGTTATAATTACTGTAAACAATTATTTTAATTGCTCATTAGTCCAGTTAAAGGATGACTAATATTGCCTAAAAATTAATTTTTAATAATAAATTTCACTAGAAAATAAGGATTAAAAAATTTACATTAAAGCAATAAAAGATCTTATATAGTCAAAACCAATAATCAGCATAGTTATTTCCTTCTCTTCCAAGTAATTTGCAGCACTAGTGTGCATGTCAAGTAGAAGAAGCACTGTGAAGTACTAATTTGGGTTTCATTAAAACTTGTTTTAACTTATCTAAGCTGTTATTTCACAACAGTCATTGTTAGGCTTCATTTGGTTGGTGAGCAGGCTGTTGGTCTTGTTAATTTTTTGTTACTCACAAAACACATAAATTGACCAGACGGTTCACTCTTCAATCCGACGTTTCGTTGCACCAGAATCAGAGTTAGAAGGTTATCCCCAGCAGAACACTAGCAAATGCAGTTCAAACGCCTAACCAAAACTGACCGGTCAGGTTTGGTTAGGCATTCAGACTTCATCCGCAACTGGTCAGTTTTGGTTTGGCGTTCAAATCACATTGACGACTGGTCAGTTTTGGTAGGCATTCCTCAAAATTTCAACAGCATGTCTTAATTTACTAAGGATCATTTGTACAACTAGTCTACTAGACAGTGTAGAAAAATGGCCTTGTCGATCGTATCACATGAAAAGAATGTTTTGTGCAAATAAAGTATGTCTATTGCCCTGTATGTGACTGTTGTCTCGTGTTACAGACCAGGGCCTGCGCCGGGGCAACCCGCTGCGGCTGTGTCGCGAGCGGTATCGCAAGCTACAGTTGCTGTGGCTCGGCCACGGAGTTCACGAGGAGATCGCGCGCGCCATCGAGAGCAGCAACAGCCTCGTCGCGACCCAGTGGCAGCACCTCTAACACACGACTCCTGTCTCACACGTTCCCGCCATCCTTGTTAATGCCGTTTTATTATTATAAATCGATAGTTTATTTTTTTATTTGTTGATAAAAATTTATATCTTTAGTTTGCAGATCTGTGTAATCTCCTAGTGTTTTTATGGGCTGATGTTTTTATTGTTGACATGTCCGTTGTAGAGTTTTTAATGACTTGATGATTTCCCCTCCGGTTTTAAGCCATAAGGTAAAAGTTGAAAAAATGTTATCCGTTGATGAATTAGTTCTATGTGATGATAAGGGGAAAACATAAACTTACTGATGTATTAGATTTTTTCTTAAATGAAGTTGAGAAGGTGAAGTTATGGTTCATAGATTTAGCTTTATTCATGTCAATATTATCATTTAAAACTCAATCTCTGATAACTGTTTAGAATTGGAGGCCGATTGTTGATTATTCATGCCTTATAAAAGAATGTGGATAGTTGTTGATGGCTTTTTTATTTACATTTTAATTCCTGGTCAATTCCTGCCTTTTTTGTGTTGAAACAAGAACAGGTTTCAAAACTGATTTTAAAAATAGGACATTTTGTTCTTGTTTATGATTTTTAGTAAAGGTTTTTCTCTGTCACCAGCAGAATTTTCCAACTCAAAAGTTTTCAATTCTCTAATTTTACCCATTACAAATTTACATATGAATAAATTTAGAAACATAATATTTGAATGCTTTTTAAAAGTATGTAACTTTGTCCTGGTATTTTTTATTCCAAAATTTGTTCGCCAGCTACATTTTTTATTCTTTCTTGTATGGTTGTATATATCTTATTTAATGTTAAATATTCGGTATGAAAATGTTTGTCCAAAGGGAAATATGTGATTCGACTTTTCGTGTTAACTAATCTTTACATCACAGTTAGGTGAGGTGCAGTCACGGCTAGTCCGGGGACCCGGGGGTGGTATTGGGGGCTCGGTCTGGGGGCTTGGGGGCCTCCGGTGATCGCTGTGGTCAAAACTGCCCCTGCCTGCATTGTTGGTTGTGCTCTCTCTAACTACTCAGTCAAGAGTTTATTTTACAATGTTGTGATGATGACCCTTTCCACACCAGTAAATAAATAAATAGCCAAGTTATGTGATAGTGTTTTTCATATATTAGTATTTTAAAGAATAAATCCAAAGAGTAATTTAAAATTATGTTTAGGGAAGTAATTTGATACAATCACAACAATTTTAAAGCGTTTCAGTATACTAGGATCTCATGAATAAAGGAATTGCAGAAAAAGAAGAGGGTATTCATTTTTGGAACAGAAATAAATGTTCAAGGGTAATCTATACAGATTACTCTCGAACGTTTATTTTCTCTTGAACCAAGAAATATTTCTTGGTTTCAACTACAACAATTATTTGGATTTTCTTTTGATTTTATATAATGTGCATTAAAAACCTATCTTTTCAATCTTACATCCAAAGTTATTGAAATATATTTTTCCAATTGAGTTGCTTAAGATTTAAAGAGTAGTAATTACATCAAAGATTAAAAATCATACCCTTATCGTCTTGTTTTAACTGCTGTGTGATTTAATTCCAGCGGCTTAGATGAAAATAATAAACTATCCGTTTTTAATTGCCTGGTAAATTTGCTTACAATAAAGTAAATACTACTTTTGAGCGCCTTGTTAATCTATAATAGTGAAATCACAAGCCAAAGTAGTTCTTGATGAATCTGTCAATTTTGGTTTGATTTGCACAACTAATGTCCTCGACTGCGGTAACTTGTAGACACAACATAGCTTTCTTGGAAAAACTTGAAAAGCTGATTTCTTAGTGTTATATATATTTTTTTTTTTCGATGTGTGATATTTTAGTTTAACTATATATAATTTAGGTTCTTCTTTGTTTATGTTGTTGTTTGTAATTACCAGATGCAGAAATAAAAATTATTTGCACAGATTCATGTGTGTTCATTGAAGTACATCCACTGGTCAAGCGAAAGGATTTGAATGATTTTTAGTTCCCAAAAAGAACAGAATGTTTGTAAGTGATCGCAAGACATTTGGTTTGAGGCGCTCAACAACTATTTTATAAGTTTAAAATCTGTTTTAAAGATCATTTGATTTTATTTATGATTCAAAAATATTTATCTCATGTATTAAATAACCAGAACTTAGGTAATGCAAGAGGCCAGCTAATGATGATCAAAACCAAGTCAATTATTTTTGTAAATTGTATAAATTATGTTCTAAGTTGAAGTGTTTACATAAGTAACATTTAATTTAATAGTATTTTTAAGGTTTTTACGTTAGGAGTAACTATTCTATAAACAAATAAAAAATCGTATAGAAATATTATTTTAGTTTGAAAAATACATACCACTTGCCAATTGTTAGAATAATTCAATATGTTTAATGGTTTTTTAAATTTTTGTTTCTTTAAATTATAAATGCTGCTAAGGATTGAATTCTTGCAGTTTTTTATTTAAAGTTTTTTTTTAGAATAAATCTTTCAAGTAAACATCTTTTCATAATAGTTTGAAACTGCAAATCCGAAATGAATGAAAAAGCGAAACTGGGAGCATCAAATTAGCCAGGTGAGTGAAATTATTTGTTTGAGTGTTTGTGATCAATCTATGATCATGTATGAAAAAGTTAAAACAGGTTTACAGTAAAACAAAGTGATAAACACAAATTAAGATTTGACTTTCAACATTTTATTTACTCTTTTTAGCTGAATTTTTAGCAGACAACTTGGTAAGCTTACGGTTTCTGCCTGATTTTGTGCTCCTGATATTGATATTAGGTATAGTATTATTCTACATTAGATTATCACAAAAGATGCCGACCACCAGTCAGGGGCGGATCTAGGAAGTTGTTCAGGGGGGGGCGCATTCCGGGGGGTCTGGGGGGTATGGAATATCCCCCAGACAAAAGGGGGGTCCGGGAAAATTTTAAAATTTAGACTTAAATGATATGGGTTTTTAAGCATTTAAGGCACTAAATTTAGAGTTTAGTTAATCATAATATAGTACGTTATTTTCTTCAGCTTACAGTATTAGAAACGTTTTAGTTCATCGCGATCGCGGGGGTTAGTGAGGTTCATTGTATGTGATGCGGAAAGTGAAAAGGGACATCAAGTCGAAATTTTCCGGTTTTGAGTTATTAACATCCTGAAATTCAGCATTAAATTACAAACAATTTGACATATAATTTATAGTGCTATAATTTTTCGCCTTTGAGTTGTTGGCATTTTAATTTTAACTAGTTAAAACGGGTATTTTAAGTAATAAGAGCCCGGAACTTCAAACGTTCACAGAATACTTATTTTTAGTCTAGTATTTAAGAAATGAATTAGGTATCAAAATAAAGCTGAAAACTAGATCTTTAAAACTGAACAAAAAGAGACGTGATACATTTACAATTTCATTGTTTAAAAATCAAAAAAGTGAGAAGTTAGAAAAGGGGACCTCAATTAACTCGGAAGGCAGAATACCGAGGAATAAAAGAGAAATACACTATCAAGACGGTGATGTTCGGACTTAGACAATATTCTTTTACAACGAAAAACTTGAAGTAGTTCACTTATCCGCCGATAGATGTCAGGAGAGACTAGTTTTGTAATGCCCCTGACGACTCTGTCAGTGCGGGCTTGTACATTTGGGAAATGGAGCCTGAAGCCGCCCGCCATGTTATTTTCCATTTAAGCGACTTGAGGTTCCTTTTCGTATGCTAAATAGTCATAGACTGCTAAATCGATTATTTTTAATATTTCTCGGTTTCTTATTGCTAAAATAACAGAACCGAACCGAACCGTACACAAAACAACTGCGTTGTGTTTCGTCAAATTGCCGATTAAAGGTAGAGCACGATGCCAGAACGAAATTACCCCTCCGCGCACTACCACGTTTAGCTCCACAATTTAGTAGGAATGCAGACAGTTATTTAGTTAAAATATATAACCTCAATTAGACAATGTTGAAATGGGATGGTTGGATTGTATATTAAGAAATAACTCTAATACATTAATCTGAATAAGTGCAAGCCCTATGCATTTTTGTGTAAGTGAATCCCATTTCAGGCCCCAACTATTAAAACGTAAAACAAACTCTGGACCTGAGGGGGGGGGCGATCGCCCCCCCTCTGGATCCGCCACTGCCACCAGTAAGGGGAGTGGCGAGTGTAGTGGTGGAACGCGGGCTTTGGCTACCAGGATCCTGGGTTTGAATCCCGCCAAACTCCAAAAGGCAATTTGCTATGAGATAATGATGTAACCTTAAAGGTGCTCAATAAGCTAAATAAAGCTTTAGTGCATGTCCATGGCAGCCTATGAGCCTGACCCTCTTCTAGAAAAAAAGGGGTATTTAATTTCCAGGGCCATAGACAGACTGGTTTTCTCGGGTCATTTGCCTGGGGCCCGGGCCCATAAATTGTTTACAGGGGCCCGGAAAACGAAAGTAAGTTTTATCTTTTAGCTACAAAGAAAATAATAGCTTGAAGAATTGTACTAAGTGACCGTTTATGCGTGTATTTTACGGCTCGATAAATTGACTGATAAATGATACATGGAATATTTTAGTTAAATTACTATGGCCAAAACTTGCGTTTTTAAACATTGAAATTTCAATATTTTCCTCCAATATTTTCCCTCTTCCAGGGGGGTACTCCATACCCCCCTGACCCCTCGGTATAAGGGGCCCGGTCAGGTGATTTTGCCCAAGGCCCGTTAAACCTGTCTACGGCCCTGTTAATTTCAGAGGTTGAATTGAGTGAAAGAATGTAGAATAGAATATGAAGTCAACACTATTTAAGGCCTAAATCAAGCATGTTGTGTTCTCTGGGAATTGGTTGTTGGCTCGTTAATAATGATCAGGCTCAGGCAGTCAAGATTAGCAAGTTATAGATGCGATAAAAAAAGTTCAAATACACCTCTTCACACGGTTGCATTCACATGTCCACCAGCTAATCATTGTTGGGCATCCACCGATAGATTTCTGCGATTGAATTAGTTAGAAACCGAAACGGAATTAACAATCGTTGATTATCAAGCTATGGTGAATTTGGCTTATAAATAAAACTAAACGCATCCGGGTACATTTCGCAGGTCCATATGTCATTGACGTAAATGTCTAGAAATACTCTTCTAGTCCGTGTGTACCGCTAAAGTATAGTATCAGGAGTTGCTGGTACGTTAGTACATTTCGCAGGCCTGTATGTCATTGATGTAAATGTCTAGAAATACTCCCCCAGTTCGTGTAAGACGCTCTTCGGCATTTGTGAAAACAACGCCCAAATCGTGACATGAGCTAAAGACTGCCGTCAGGTTTTGGATATTATGGTTTTGCTCAGAAGCCAAAGAAATCTATTACTTTGGATATTGAGCAAATAAATTTACCCACACCATACTTTACTTTGGGCATTCTGCAATGACCGAATAAAATGCTCAGCCAGCACATGATGTCAAATCTTCAAGATTTCGTAGCCTGTAACACCACAACCTGTGGTGGGTTGCTCCTTAGGCCTGCCACACACTGCAGCAGTCAAGGTGAAACCAGGCGACGTAAGACAAGTCGCTTAACTTGCCTTGTCGAAAAGCGGACGCACACAGCGAAGTCGAGGCATCCCAAGTTTTGGTGCGGTTTCACAGCCCATTTGCGAGTGTGCTTTCGCAGCACAGGTGATTGACTTAAGTAGTTTCACAATGGAGAGGAGGAGGAGACCGTTCTTGCACTAAGCTTTGTATACTTAAGTTTTACAGAATGTATACAGTATACAAGGAAATGTGTAAATGCCAACCTGATAAAAAAGTAAATTATTTTAAATACCTAGGAGTGTTTTTGGACTTCAAAATGCATGGAATGAACATATGTCTGGTTTACAATCTCACCCCCCACCCCCCGCCGGCCTCCCCCTGCCAAACCCCTTCAGCCTTCAAAGGCCTATTTCACATTCGCTGCGGGTGTCTCGATATCGGGACATGCGCGGTGATTCCCGGATGCGTGTGTCCCGATCTCGGGCACAATGTCGGCTGACACAAAAGTAGCTGCGTGGCGGCTAGTGAACAACTTGGAGCGCTGCTATTGGCTGTACCCCCTCTACAGTAACCCCGCCCACTTGTCGCACCGTCCGTTTCACGGTCCGGGCGCGCCTTATTTTTTAGCAGGTTTTTAATTTTGCGCTTGTGTTTCCATCTTATTTTGAGGCAGATTTCCAGAGTTGTTAATGGCGTGCAGTATTGAATCGTACTTTCTGTGATTGTTTTTATTTTAATATAGCAGGTTCGTTGATAAATACATAAAATTATGAAGTACTGGAATTACTAAATTATTTGAGTGTCAGTGACCCTAATTACCGTCCACCTGACAAAATCCCTGACAGCGAAGAAACTACAGCCGAGGAGTACACCGTGGCACTAGTTTCGCGTTTTCGCGAGAGTAAGGCACTTTCACAACAATAACATGAGTTGTGAAAGTGACAATAGTGATAAAAAGCGCCAAAAACCACATCACATCATTCCCGGGAGCTAATGTCCCGATCTCGGGCCACGAACTTATTCAAATTCAAATTTTCAAATTCAAATTTTTGTTTATTTCCAGAAAGTACATCAATTAATACAAATATAATATAAAATGACAAAATATACACTTTTTTCTTACAACTAAAACAAAAAATCATGGAAATAAGCCTACATGGGCAGATTGCCTGTGCGTAGGCTTAGTCGCTATAAGAAAGCCTATGATTAACTTTTAAGTGCTTTGTTATGTGCTGTTATTGAATATATAATGGTAATATATTTTTTTGGAGGAAAAAAAGGGTTTGGGCATGCGCAGAATGGAAGACAAATAGCAAATTTGTATCGCGGAGAAGGACGATTTAAGCATTTCCTATCAGTTGGTGGGGGGGGGGGGGGGAATTATTACGTCACAGATGACGTCATAGGCCAAGGAGATTTTTTTGGACACCGTTTTGTGGCTAAACTACTTCATAGGTAAATGATTCCTAAAAAAAAATTTCAGCATGGCTGAAAGTTTAACAATTTTTTCCCACAGCGATGTTGTTAAAGGTTGATATTTTTAAGTTGCAACTTTATTTAAAAACTAAAATAAATGTTTGTATTCGGTTTGCTCTAAATGACTATTGCCAAAATGGGAAATATGTTTCACATGGGAAGATCTTTTATATACCTCCTCTTCTTATCCCCACCCCTCTTTTGAAAACTTTAAATAGCAAGGCACCCTTTGGTATACATAAAAATAAAGAATATAAAAATAAGAAAAAGTATGGTGGAGGAATAATTAAAATCGCATCATGCGTTTACTACAAATTAACTGCATTATTTTGAACGCCATAGAAAATCTGTTTTAATCATCCCGCATGTGCAGAACATTCCAACAGTCAGCAACTGTCCATGCGACGAAATTTTTGACTGCTTGCTTTTTAACTAAAGGCGCCTTTTCACCTCGCCTCGACTGTTGCAGTGTGTGGCCGGCCTTACATTTTTATTCCCTTAATATCCTACCTAAACAAGTTTAAAGAGAGGATTCCTTTTGATTTGTGAGAAAGAAAAACATAAATGCAGAGTGTAAAAACTTTATCAAATTATACTTCAACAACTATTATACATATAACACAATACTAATCGCTAATCTTCATCTGAACTCGAAGATGAAGATGAAGACGAAGACTTGTAGGTAGGCTGGGCACTGAAGGAGTTGTTTTTCTCCTCAAATTGTTCAGGCCAGCAATTCTGATTCTTGTAGAACCTAATGTGGTCTTTGGTTAGAACGGTAACAATCTCAGCTTTGACCTGGAACAGAAAATTGCTCTATTGACTAAACGAAATTTAATTTAAATATTCGCAATGTGAAAGTGTTACTGTAGGAAATAATGTCATATTAAATTGAAAATTACATTAACCAGTCGATTTTTACATATGGATTGCTACGATAACAAATAGGTACTGCATGTTTAAAGTGATGAGTTTCTTAGTTTATTGTTGTAACAAAATTTCACTTTGTGTTCAAACAATATTGAACTAATATTGTACAATACTGTTGAAAATATAAATATTCTAAAGGGTTATGACAATTTATGTTTGAATGTAGGATCAGGCATGGCCCATCGATGTAAATAAATACAACTGGATAGTGCGCTCCCCGTAAGGCTTGTGTTGTGATTTCCGAGCCAACACAGCTGTGCGTTGGGGTTGCAGCCGGGCCGAATTGAAGGGGCGTTGGGGGGAAAAGCGAAAAACTGTATTGTTAACCGTATTGAAACCCCACGGATTTGGAAGCAGTTTTATGGGTAAAGCTTGCTGTAATAGATGTATTGCTATAACTATTAAGTAATTACAATTAATATTTAACTAGACGGTCAGTACAAGTTGGCCGGCAAAAGATCAGTTCCCCCATCGCCCCTGCAAAATCTTAAACGCAACCGCTGTCGGCGGCTCGCGTAGCGCGGCCTGAGTTACCAATCCAGTGTACTTATTTACATCGATGGCACGGCCCTAGGTACTTTGCCGCCCTGGGCAAGATCGTCGACCCCCCCCCTCCGCCCCCCCAATATCTCCCGTCTAATTGTTTACTCCCGGGCTCCACCCCTTCCTTGAGCGATCGCCAAACTACAGTGTCTTCACTGTGATGCGATCACACCACAGTGTCTCCATAAACTCTTAAATAATTATGTACTAGGGGTCCCAAGTGTAAATTGCACATTTTAAAGTTTTTTTTTCAATTCATAAGCTGGTTCATGTTTACAGTTGCAGAGATCTATTTTAATTTTTTTTATAATCTGACTTAAAAATTTACCCGAAGGTAATCAGCTTTTAAGTTACAATTGATATTTAAAACTCTTATGTAATTTGTTCAACATTTTAAAGCGCCCTCTAGAATCAGAGGCTAAGAGGGCGCCAAAAAATATCCTTGTAAATTACCTGTCCGCTGTGCGCTAGCTCATAAGCTTTAAAATGACACGTCAATCGTGAAAATCAGTTGAGTAGGTCGGGAGAAAAGGGACGTGACAGAGAAAACCCTTATGGAATTTGCAGATGTTAGATGTATATATGCTTAAATATTTAATTTAACATGATATTAAAAACGAGTTCATTTCTAATATTCCCTTGCTTGAAAAAGTTCGCAGTTTTAACAAAAAAACCTAAGTACCATTCTGATAGCACGACTAAACTTGCACAACAGCACAACCCTGGCTTTTTTAATATAGGCCTACACCTGACTATACCGAGATGTTTTAAGAGCCATTTTAGACAAATCTAAAAAATAAATTGTTTGTATTTACTTGTTGTTTGAAGCAATAAAAATCTACTATAGGCCAACTAGGCGACAGGCGTAATATACTCGTGAGCCTCGAAATCACTTGAACAGCCCTTTCCCTAAGTAAAGGTAAGTGATCTGCTGTTCAAAAAATTTAGAAACACACAGTTTTATGACGCCCCGAGTAGGCTATAGTGCATAATTTATTTCATGGTATAAATTCAAATAACTTTTGTTTTAGGTTTGAACTATTTAAAGGCTTTGACAAATGTAAATCTTCTGCGCAGCGTGGCGGCGACAGTTGTTCGATACAAGTCGAGTGCTTTGTTTTCATATTTGGACTTGAATTATAACTATAAATTGATGCTTGCATTGCCGTATATATTCTTAGGCTTGTTCTTTGGGTAAAATGTGATACAGAAAATTTTACTCTTCACATTCATATCATGAATTTATTATTTTATTCATATTTTAAAATTTGCCTTTTCTTAAAATTTGCCGTTCCTTAAAATTTGCCGCCCCAAAAAATCTACCGCCCTGGGCGGCCGCCTGGTCGCCCACCCCTGGGGCCAGCCCTGTGTAGGATACTGCTTGGGCGGGTTGTAGCATTTAAAATAAGTAAGGAGAGGAAAAGGAAATGACAACCAGTGATAAAGTAAACAATTAAATGAGATGATCTTTTCAGTTTGGAACATTAAGTTATGGAGAAACATTCACATGCAACACAGAGGAAATTGTTGATTTTGAAGAGGAAAACATTCAAGAATAAGAAGGATCTCGTTACAAGAAACATTATTGACAGGCGATGGGAATGTTATTGTTAAGTCCTAAAATCAGTAAAAAAAGCAATAGCAAAAGAAATTGTAACCTCTATAGAAATATATGCAAATTTATGCAGGGATAACCTCCCCCAAATATGGCTCCCCCTTAGTTACCAACGAAATACCTGATTTACCTGAATGTTGTTAGTAGTTTTTGACAATACTAAGACCTTTATATGTACTTATAAAACTTTCATTAACATAATCAGAGGGTGTAAATATATGTCGATAGGCAATATACATGCAAATTTACCAAGTCGTACGATGTCTACCAAGTTTTATAATGGGCAGCCAAATGTCTTCAAGCCAATTGGTTTAAAACTGTAGCTTTCTACATGTTGTTACATCAACAAATTTAATCTGCTTGACATTAATCAGCCCCAAACTGTTAGCCCCTTTGCCATTTAACTTAGTAAATATGTCAATTTTGATGAAATATATTTCTAAGCTATCAATCTTACTTACTTTTATAAGGCCTCGGGTACGATACGAGAGACAAGTGACAAGCAATAACTCACTGCTGGTCAAGATTAAAATCGGTTTAAATTTCCGTTTAAAAAAAAACGGTATTTTATTGCTGAATAATCCCTTTTGTTTTTCTAACCTTACAAAATGTAATACACTTTTTCATCAACAAAAGCATTGTTGCAGTATCTCCAGTATAGATTCTAACCTCAAACAATGCAACAATGAAGATGATGAGCCCCAACTAAATGGCTCCCCCATTTTCCCATCGCCCCACTGAATGGAATGCCACTCGCCGCTTGGGACAACTGTAGCCACTGCCTTAAATATTATCAGCTGACAAATAAATGCTACCCAAAAAGCAAACGTTGTCGCTTGACGTTCGTCGCTTGTTTCGTACCCGAGGCCTAACTCTGCCCAAGTGACCTCCAAAATTTTCAAAAGTTTTTTTGTTAATCAAGTGGACTTTTGTTAATTGTTCTGTTAATGGAAGAATTCACTTATGTTTGTTTTACTTCAGACCCATTGAAGCTGCGAGGACTTGGTTTTAAGTTATGAGTCCAACACTAACAAAATGTCCAAATATCTCAACTACTTGGACCCAAAGGAACTTGACCATGCTTTTGCATACCGCAATGTATTATTTTACTGGAAACTACAGAGAGCTCTTCTCTCTAGTCTAACCTTCAACTTCATAAATTTTGTTTCCTGCAAAACTTCATGCTGAGCTCTTCCTAACGACACGCCACCTTAACCATAAATTGGATCACGACTGTAAGAGGGGTTTTGGACTGTAAGAGGGGTTTTGGTCACAAAACGAAACCCTAGTGTATTGAATTATCATGGGTAAATTATTTTAGAATAATCATTGCTCATGGATGTAAGCCCCATATTTGGTTTTATGATATGTTTTTGTGCAAAAAGCATAGACATACATGTTAATTATGTTTGTAAATCCTTTTTATTGTATTTTTGTAATTTAATTTAATTATTACCACCTCATTTCAGTATATATAGATTACTAATAATGCCCTGACCCAGTAAATCAACTGGATCATGGTTGCAATAAACCCTGATGATCATGAGTGGTCCCTTAGGCTCATGCAGTTGATTTCATTTCTAAAGAAAAAGAAAAAAATACATAAATACTATATAAAGAGAGTTGCAATCTACAGATTTCTTTACACCTGGACCCGAGGATCAGGGTAGTGTTACCTTATCGCCCTCTGGGATGCGCTGCACCAGGACATAGTCTCCGCGCTTGACCCACACACTGCGACGGAACTTGCCGGGCATGCTGACGATGAACGAGTCTCCGGCGACAGTCTCCGCGTCGTGCAGGTAGTTGCCCCGGCCCCCCGTCACCCTGCGACAACGTACACATACAACCACACACTGCGGCGGAACTTGCCGGGCATGCTGACGATGAACGAGTCTCCGGCGACAGTCTCCGCGTCGTGCAGGTAGTTGCCCCGGCCCCCCGTCACCCTGCGACAACGTACACATACAACCACACACTGCGGCGGAACTTGCCAGGCATGCTGACGATGAACGAGTCTCCGGCGACAGTCTCCGCGTCGTGCAGGTAGTTGCCCCGACCCCTCGTCACCCTGCGACAACGTACACATACAACCACACACTGCGGCGGAACTTGCCGGGCATGCTGACGATGAACGAGTCTCCGGCGACAGTCTCTGCGTCATGCAGGTAGTTGCCCCGACCCCCCGTCACCCTGCGACAACGTACACATACAACCATACACTGCGGCGGAACTTGCCAGGCATGCTGACGATGAACGAGTCTCCGGCGACAGTCTCGGCGTCATGCAGGTAGTTGCCCCGACCCCCCGTCACCCTGCGACAACGTACACATACAACCACACACTGCGGTGGAACTTGCCGAGCATGCTGACGATGAACGAGTCTCCGGCGACAGTCTCTGCGTCATGCAGGTAGTTGCCCCGACCCCCCGTCACCCTGCGACAACGTACACATACAACCACACACTGCGGCGGAACTTGCCGGGCATGCTGACGATGAACGAGTCTCCAGCGACAGTCTCCGCATCGTGCAGGTAGTTGCCCCGACCCCCCGTCACCCTGCGACAACGTACACATACAACCACACACTGCGGCGGAACTTGCCGGGCATGCTGACGATGAACGAGTCTCCGGCGACAGTCTCCGCATCGTGCAGGTAGTTGCCCCGACCCCCCGTCACCCTGCGACAACGTACACATACAACCACACACTGCGGCGGAACTTGCCGGGCATGCTGACGATGAACGAGTCTCCGGCGACAGTCTCCGCATCGTGCAGGTAGTTGCCTCGACCCCCCGTCACCCTGCGACAACGTACACATACAACCACACACTGCGGCGGAACTTGCCAGGCATGCTGACGATGAACGAGTCTCCGGCGACAGTCTCCGCATCGTGCAGGTAGTTGCCCCGACCTCCCGTCACCCTGCGACAACGTACACATACAACCACACACTGCGGCGGAACTTGCCGGGCATGCTGACGATGAACGAGTCTCCGGCGACAGTCTCCGCATCGTGCAGGTAGTTGTCCCGACCCCTCGTCACCCTGCGACAACGTACACATACAACCACACACTGCAGCGGAACTTGCCGGGCATGCTGACGATGAACGAGTCTCCGGCGACAGTCTCCGCATCGTGCAGGTAGTTGTCCCGACCCCCCGTCACCCTGCGACAACGTACACATACAACCACACACTGCGGCGGAACTTGCCGGGCATGCTGACGATGAACGAGTCTCCGGCGACAGTCTCCGCATCGTGCAGGTAGTTGTCCCGACCCCCCGTCACCCTGCGACAACGTACACATACAACCACACACTGCGGCGGAACTTGCCGGGCATGCTGACGATGAACGAGTCTCCGGCGACAGTCTCCGCATCGTGCAGGTAGTTGCCCCGACCTCCCGTCACCCTGCGACAACGTACACATACAACCACACACTGCGGCGGAACTTGCCGGGCATGCTGACGATGAACGAGTCTCCGGCGACAGTCTCCGCATCGTGCAGGTAGTTGCCCCGACCTCCCGTCACCCTGGGACAACGTACACATACAACCACACACTGCGGCGGAACTTGCCGGGCATGCTGACGATGAACGAGTCTCCGGCGACAGTCTCCGCATCGTGCAGGTAGTTGCCTCGACCCCTCGTCACCCTGCGACAACGTACACATACAACCACACACTGCGGCGGAACTTGCCGGGCATGCTGACGATGAACGAGTCTCCGGCGACAGTCTCCGCATCGTGCAGGTAGTTGCCTCGACCCCTCGTCACCCTGCGACAACGTACACATACAACCACACACTGCGGCGGAACTTGCCGGGCATGCTGACGATGAACGAGTCTCCGGCGACAGTCTCCGCATCGTGCAGGTAGTTGTCCCGACCCCCCGTCACCCTGCGACAACGTACACATACAACCACACACTGCGGCGGAACTTGCCGGGCATGCTGACGATGAACGAGTCTCCAGCGACAGTCTCCGCATCGTGCAGGTAGTTGTCCCGACCCCCCGTCACCCTGCGACAGCGTACACATACAACCACACACTGCGGCGGAACTTGCCGGGCATGCTGACGATGAACGAGTCTCCGGCGACAGTCTCCGCATCGTGCAGGTAGTTGCCTCGACCCCCCGTCACCCTGCGACAACGTACACATACAACCACACACTGCGGCGGAACTTGCCGGGCATGCTGACGATGAACGAGTCTCCGGCGACAGTCTCCGCATCGTGCAGGTAGTTGTCCCGACCCCCCGTCACCCTGCGACAACGTACACATACAACCACACACTGCGGCGGAACTTGCCGGGCATGCTGACGATGAACGAGTCTCCGGCGACAGTCTCCGCATCGTGCAGGTAGTTGCCCCGACCCCCCGTCACCCTGCGACAACGTACACATACAACCACACACTGCGGCGGAACTTGCCGGGCATGCTGACGATGAACGAGTCTCCAGCGACAGTCTCCGCATCGTGCAGGTAGTTGCCTCGACCCCCCGTCACCCTGCGACAACGTACACATACAACCACACACTGCGGCGGAACTTGCCGGGCATGCTGACGATGAACGAGTCTCCGGCGACAGTCTCCGCATCGTGCAGGTAGTTGCCCCGACCCCCCGTCACCCTGCGACAACGTACACATACAACCACACACTGCGGCGGAACTTGCCGGGCATGCTGACGATGAACGAGTCTCCAGCGACAGTCTCCGCATCGTGCAGGTAGTTGCCCCGACCCCCCGTCACCCTGCGACAACGTACACATACAACCACACACTGCGGCGGAACTTGCCGGGCATGCTGACGATGAACGAGTCTCCGGCGACAGTCTCCGCATCGTGCAGGTAGTTGCCCCGACCCCCAGTCACCCTGCGACAACGTACACATACAACCACACACTGCAGCGGAACTTGCCGGGCATGCTGACGATGAACGAGTCTCCGGCGACAGTCTCCGCATCGTGCAGGTAGTTGCCCCGACCTCCCGTCACCCTGCGACAACGTACACATTCAACCACACACTGCGGCGGAACTTGCCGGGCATGCTGACGATGAACGAGTCTCCGGCGACAGTCTCCGCATCGTGCAGGTAGTTGTCCCGACCCCCCGTCACCCTGCGACAACGTACACATACAACCACACACTGCGGCGGAACTTGCCGGGCATGCTGACGATGAACGAGTCTCCGGCGACAGTCTCTGCATCGTGCAGGTAGTTGCCCCGACCCCCCGTCACCCTGCGACAACGTACACATACAACCACACACTGCGGCGGAACTTGCCGGGCATGCTGACGATGAACGAGTCTCCGGCGACAGTCTCCGCATCGTGCAGGTAGTTGCCCCGACCCCCCGTCACCCTGCGACAACGTACACATACAACCACACACTGCAGCGGAACTTGCCGGGCATGCTGACGATGAACGAGTCTCCGGCGACAGTCTCCGCATCGTGCAGGTAGTTGTCCCGACCCCCCGTCACCCTGCGACAACGTACACATACAACCACACACTGCGGCGGAACTTGCCGGGCATGCTGACGATGAACGAGTCTCCGGCGACAGTCTCCGCATCGTGCAGGTAGTTGCCCCGACCTCCCGTCACCCTGGGACAACGTACACATACAACCACACACTGCGGCGGAACTTGCCGGGCATGCTGACGATGAACGAGTCTCCGGCAACAGTCTCCGCATCGTGCAGGTAGTTGCCCCGACCCCCCGTCACCCTGCGACAACGTACACATACAACCACACACTTCGGCGGAACTTGCCGGGCATGCTGACGATGAACGAGTCTCCGGCGACAGTCTCCGCATCGTGCAGGTAGTTGCCCCGACCCCCCGTCACCCTGCGACAACGTACACATACAACCACACACTGCGGCGGAACTTGCCGGGCATGCTGACGATGAACGAGTCTCCGGCGACAGTCTCCGCATCGTGCAGGTAGTTGTCCCGACCCCCCGTCACCCTGCGACAACGTACACATACAACCACACACTGCGGCGGAACTTGCCGGGCATGCTGACGATGAACGAGTCTCCAGCGACAGTCTCCGCATCGTGCAGGTAGTTGCCCCGACCCCCCGTCACCCTGCGACAACGTACACATACAACCACACACTGCAGCGGAACTTGCCGGGCATGCTGACGATGAACGAGTCTCCGGCGACAGTCTCCGCATTGTGCAGGTAGTTGCCTCGACCCCTCGTCACCCTGCGACAACGTACACATACAACCACACACTGCGGCGGAACTTGCCGGGCATGCTGACGATGAACGAGTCTCCAGCGACAGTCTCCGCATCGTGCAGGTAGTTGCCTCGACCCCCCGTCACCCTGCGACAACGTACACATACAACCACACACTGCGGCGGAACTTGCCGGGCATGCTGACGATGAACGAGTCTCCGGCGACAGTCTCCGCATCGTGCAGGTAGTTGCCTCGACCCCTCGTCACCCTGCGACAACGTACACATACAACCACACACTGCGGCGGAACTTGCCGGGCATGCTGACGATGAACGAGTCTCCGGCGACAGTCTCCGCATCGTGCAGGTAGTTGCCTCGACCCCTCGTCACCCTGCGACAACGTACACATACAACCACACACTGCGGCGGAACTTGCCGGGCATGCTGACGATGAACGAGTCTCCAGCGACAGTCTCCGCATCGTGCAGGTAGTTGCCCCGACCCCCCGTCACCCTGCGACAACGTACACATACAACCACACACTGCGGCGGAACTTGCCGGGCATGCTGACGATGAACGAGTCTCCGGCGACAGTCTCCGCATCGTGCAGGTAGTTGCCCCGACCTCCCGTCACCCTGCGACAACGTACACATACAACCACACACTGCGGCGGAACTTGCCGGGCATGCTGATGATGAACGAGTCTCCGGCGACAGTCTCCGCATCGTGCAGGTAGTTGCCCCGACCTCCCGTCACCCTGGGACAACGTACACATACAACCACACACTGCGGCGGAACTTGCCGGGCATGCTGACGATGAACGAGTCTCCGGCGACAGTCTCCGCATCGTGCAGGTAGTTGCCCCGACCCCCCGTCACCCTGCGACAACGTACACATACAACCACACACTGCGGCGGAACTTGCCGGGCATGCTGACGATGAACGAGTCTCCGGCGACAGTCTCCGCATCGTGCAGGTAGTTGCCCCGACCCCCCGTCACCCTGCGACAACGTACACATACAACCACACACTGCGGCGGAACTTGCCGGGCATGCTGACGATGAACGAGTCTCCGGCGACAGTCTCCGCATCGTGCAGGTAGTTGTCCCGACCCCCCGTCACCCTGCGACAACGTACACATACAACCACACACTGCGGCGGAACTTGCCGGGCATGCTGACGATGAACGAGTCTCCAGCGACAGTCTCCGCATCGTGCAGGTAGTTGCCCCGACCCCCCGTCACCCTGCGACAACGTACACATACAACCACACACTGCGGCGGAACTTGCCGGGCATGCTGACGATGAACGAGTCTCCGGCGACAGTCTCCGCATCGTGCAGGTAGTTGCCTCGACCCCCCGTCACCCTGCGACAACGTACACATACAACCACACACTGCGGCGGAACTTGCCGGGCATGCTGACGATGAACGAGTCTCCGGCGACAGTCTCCGCATCGTGCAGGTAGTTGCCTCGACCCCTCGTCACCCTGCGACAACGTACACATACAACCACACACTGCGGCGGAACTTGCCGGGCATGCTGACGATGAACGAGTCTCCGGCGACAGTCTCCGCATCGTGCAGGTAGTTGCCCCGACCCCCCGTCACCCTGCGACAACGTACACATACAACCACACACTGCGGCGGAACTTGCCGGGCATGCTGACGATGAACGAGTCTCCAGCGACAGTCTCCGCATCGTGCAGGTAGTTGCCTCGACCCCCCGTCACCCTGCGACAACGTACACATACAACCACACACTGCGGCGGAACTTGTCGGGCATGCTGACGATGAACGAGTCTCCGGCGACAGTCTCCGCATCGTGCAGGTAGTTGTCCCGACCCCCCGTCACCCTGCGACAACGTACACATACAACCACACACTGCGGCGGAACTTGCCGGGCATGCTGACGATGAACGAGTCTCCGGCGACAGTCTCTGCATCGTGCAGGTAGTTGCCCGACCCCCCGTCACCCTGCGACAACGTACACATACAACCACACACCGTGGCGGAACTTGCCGGGCATGCTGACGATGAACGATTCTCCGGCGACAATGTACACATACCAGGGACCCATACACTGCATCTTTGGTAAGCTATCTTTTAACACTTTGAACCCTAAGCCCGAGAATAGCTCGGGGCATGGCGTATGTTGCCGTGTACGAAGCCCGAGTATAGGTCGGGCCTCGATTTTAAATTCCATAGCAACGTGTATTCGACGTATATTCGCTAATCGTTGCTACGGAACTCTTCCTTGATCATCTGGCATTGATTATAGTATCCAAAAGTCTGCAGCCGATGCTTTGCGCCACCGGCTGACGACGCTTTGTTGTTGTCTGCAGTAATGGTCGACTTTATTTACGTTTGTGTCGGTGTCCAATAAAGTGTGATTTTACTGTTATTTACAAATGTTTCAAGTGCGAGTTAGTTATAATATTCGTTATTACTTTATTACGTAATGTTTTTGTCATGTATAGTGTAAAATATGAGTGATATATTTGATAAAAACTCCTCGAATTATATTCGTGAACTCTTGTCAGAATCTGATCGCAGTGATGACGAAAACTATTCTATTAGTAACAATAATGGAAACTGTTCAGGTCGTAGCTCTATTACAATATCTCAGAATGAAAATTTGAACGATCCTATTTATGATTCTGGTTCTGAAGGTGAGTTTGTTGAAAGTGATTTCCATGCTTTTCAAAATGATGTTAGTGCAGTTACATTCATGGTTGATGACAATGATCCTGATGAGTTGGTTTTTTATGATTTACAACCAAGTGACAGTAAAACTGATGACAGTGAAACTGAGCCAGTTGTAGTAGAGACTGATAGCAAAACTAGGAAATTAGGCCTTCTTAGATGTAATCCTACTATTTATTCAGATGAAGAAAATTGTGATGACCCGGAATCAGGCGTAGGCCTATTTACTTCTACGCCCACTGATAAGACACAATTTAGGCCTATCCCTCTTGGAATTAGTCGTACAGAACCACCTAACGATAATCACCCTGATGAACACATAAACAAAAAAAGGAAATTAGTTAGGCCTAGGCCTATTCTTCCGATAGTTTTTTTCGGACGACGAACAAGTCGATGCTGATTTTGATAATGTAAACAAAGATCCTGATTTTCTGCCAAGCGATTCTGAAGCTAATATAGTGCAAGCTTCAACTAGTTCCTCCTCAAATTTAGTTAGGCCTAGAAAAAACGCTAAAGTAAAACGAGTGGTGAAACGTAGGCCTACTAATGGGACTAATTCAAAATCCATAAACCAAAAACATCAACGCTTATCGCCAAATGAAAACTTACCTCCTGATTGTTTACCTACTCCAAATGAAAACCTAGATCCTGAACCAGAGCAAGCTCAACCAGGGGCGAAAAAGAAAAAGAAAAGACCCACAGATGAAGAACTTGGGTGGAGGTTTGAGGACAACCCACCGCCACTACCAACGTTTGACGAGGTAGGCGCTGGTGTTACAGCTGCTGCTATTGATGAGACGTCAACTCCTTTTGATGTGTTTTCTATATTTTTCCCTGAGTTTTTTATTAGACTATTGAAGTCAGAGACTAATAAATACGCTAAATCTATCACAGATAAACTAAATAGATCAAATAACTTGAGAAAAAATAGCGTGTGGTCTAAATGGACAACTGTAAAGCTGTATGAAATTTATCATTTTTTCTCAATAGTACTGCATATGTGTGTTGTGAAAAAACCCAAACTAACTGATTATTGGTCTACAGACAATTTTATAAAATCTGTTTATGCACCATCAGTTATGTCCAGGGATAGGTTCTTAGCAATATTGGCTAATTTTCATATCAACGATAATAGGACTTACATCCCATACAACGTCGTAGGCCACGATCCACTACACAAACTACGGCCGTACATAGATCACTTGCTAACTTCTTTCCCATTGTGTTTTTCACCTTATGAAGATTTGACTATAGATGAGGGGACTTGTGGATTCAGGGGTAGAGTTCGGTTTAGAGTTTACAATAAAAGTAAACCGGACAAGTACGGTATGAAATTGTATATTTTGTGTGATGCGTCAACAGGCTATGTTCTGAAATTTGAAGCTTACACTGGTAAGTCTGATTCAAACAATACAGTTATAGCTCTTTATGAGAGATTGTTAGCTGATTAACTCAACAAGGGCCATACTATTTATAATGATAGATTTTATTCATCGCCAAAACTTTTTGATTTCTTATGGGAGAAAAAGACTAAAGCAGTCGGAACCTGCATGAGCAACAGGAAGGAGTTGCCTAAGACTGTAACTAAAAAGAAACTTGAAAAAGATGAAACTGTTTTTATGAGAAGAAAACATCTGCTCTGTATAAAGTGGAAAGACACCAGAGATGTACTGGCTTTATCAACTGTCCATAAAATGACTACCACAGAAGTCATGGTGCGAACAAAAAAAGGAATGTTGCCAAAAACCAAACCAGATCTCATATTAGATTGTAATAATAAAAAGACAGGTGTGGATAGGAATGATCAGTTTATTTCCTACTACCCTTTCAAGAGGAAACAAATGAAATGGTGGAAAAAAATGTTCTTTCACTTATTCATGATGTCAGTTGTAAATGCGTTCATATTGTATCGGAACACCAGGCCTGCACACTTGAGACCCCTCTGCCACCTCGAAAAATTTATCATAGCTATTGGAAAGTCATTGAGCAACAAAGTGGGAAGTTTATTACAAGAGGAGACTGCAACAGCTATAAAATCCAACAGACTTGCTGGACGTCATTTCCCGGATAAAATCCCCTCAACCGAAAAGAAGCAAAATCCCACCAGAGTTTGTAAAGTTTGCTCCGAAAAGACCAAAGCTTCTACAGGAAAATCAGGTAGAAAAGAGACTTCTTGGTGGTGTCCAGATTGCCAAATCCCATTGTGTGTGCCACAGTGTTTTAGGTCATACCACACTATATCAGACTATTTACAGTAACTTCCAAGTGCTCGAGAACTGAAACGAACTTACATTTTCTTGAAGTATAAAATATAAGGTAAGCAGTGCAGATGTAAACATATATATATTTTCTAAAAGTACATGTTCTCCCCTTCAATCTTTCATATAATAACTGCCATAATTTTAGCAAAGTAAATATTAAACTATTTTCTAAAAATGTGTGTGACCACCGTCGCAATTTTTTATTTCTTCATTTTTTCTGTCCGTTTTATGTGGAATTCTAAAATTGTTGTTTTTTGTAACTGTAATAAAATTTATATCATTTGAAAGCCTGTAATTTTCTCTTTATTTTGATATATAATTTATATGGGTAAAATATATATATATTGAGCTACGAATTTTTATTTGAACCCCAAAATTGGCCAGTAACGCAGGGAAAAAAGATATTTAGGCGCCCAGGGTTCAAAGTGTTAAAACCAAGGAGCTTTGTGTTTGAATACCACGTTCTACTGAGAAAATTACACATCCCCTCATATATCACATGCCTTCAGCCTAATGATAGCCTCTGGAACCTTTTGTGCACAATGGTGGTTACGATTTGATCTTTTTTGGCTTTGCTCATAGAACCAAGGTTTTTGGCCCATATCATGGTTTTTTTAATACACTGAACTACGCACGCAACCATGCTTGCATTTAGATCCACATTTTAGGTATAAATTACACTTAAGTAGTTTTTGCTGACAGTACTGTATCTAACATATCACTATGTCTACCAACAGCAATAGAATTCTTTCAAATTTATTCATGAATTTCCATAAAAACATCAAACTTTGCAAAATGAGTATAAACTAATGAAGAATGAGTGCTAATAACGTACCTCACGATCTCCTGGCCGGGCTCGGGCACTCGGAGCTCGGACTGGAGCAGCTCGGAGCGGACGAGCTTGCGCTTGGTGGCGGCGGACATGGCTGAGGCCGCCTGCACACACGACACACAGCGTAGGTGAGTTCTCAGGTGACCAATAAGTGGTTAATGAAGTGTATTTGTCAGAATCAGAATCAAAAGCAGAATCAGAATATTTATTTTGAAAAAAACATACAATCTTCGAGCCCCAACAAACCACATTATTTGTCGTTGTGTGCTCATAATTACATAGAGATACAGAAATGTAAAACTAAAAATATGGGGGTGTGCGAGTATTTGACCGGTCGAGCTTTTCAGTATTCGGCTTGGCTCGACTTTTTTCGAAAAAGCTCGACACTCAGAGCCGAGCTTTTGATAAGAGAGTTCTTATCGGAAGGATAATTATTGCGATCTATTTTAGGACACGTTAAACCGGAAAAGCATTTTTCCCTCCCACAAAAAACAAGCAAAAAACATTCCCTAGTGATAAGGAAAGGACACTGACAGGTAACAAGAAATATTATCTCCATTTAGACGGAAATCGGAGCTATATTTAGTTGACCTTGGGGAATACGAAATACAGCATTCAAGTCTATTGTTTTATCAAGGCTTATCTCTTAAACGGTATATCGTACAAGTTTCATTTTGGTCTCATTTGATTTATAAAAATAAAACAAAAAATATGAGCCGTCATTTATAGTTGTATGACAAGTAGTTTGTATTTTTGCATTATGTAGTGAGGATTCCTTATCTCCTAATTAACTCACGCTCTCGCTCTGAGTCATACAATAGCAAAAAACAGGGAAGGGGCTTGGAGTAAACAATCTCCACCCCCCCCCCCTCATTGGCCACTGATAAGGAGAGTGAGAGAGGTAGCTGTTTCTTTCTTTCTCTCTATTCAGTCCTTATTTATTTATGATCTTTCTTCTTCTAAATTGTACATTATTTTCTTCACAAAAGTTTAGAAACGCAACTAATTTTAGGATTACAATAAATTATGTTGTTATTAAATATTATTTCATTCATATATTATATTCTAAAATAATAAGTTTAGCCATGAATATTATGGCACAACTGGGACTGCTATTTAATGTTGTATCATCTTTACTTAGTGATCATAAAAAAATCAATTTTGTGTTTGACTAAGTGTTAATGGGAGCCCACCAATTGACCGAATTGATATTTGCTCGCCGTGACACTTGCCCACTTTTTAAAAATTAAATTAAATAAATAAATAAAAGCTTGAATCCACTTGGTCGAATTAATAATTGGTCGTTGTGCCATTTCCCCAACTTTTTAAATATTAATATTAATAATTAAATAAAATACTGAAACCACTTGTTCGAATTGATCCTTGTTCGCTGTGACAGTTGTCCAACTTTATAAAAATATTAAGTATTAAATAATTGACGATTGACCGAAATGATAGCTGCTCGCCGTGTCTCTTACCCACTTTTTAAAATTAAATTTAAATAAATAAATAACGGCCTGAATCTACGTGGTCGAATTGATAGTTGGTCGATGTGAAAGTTGCCCGACTTTATTAAATTAACTAATAATAATTTAAAATGTGTGACAGTTGACCGAATTGATACTTGCTCGCAGTGACAGTTGGCAGAAGAGTGGAGGGGGCAGCAAGGAGAGGGAGTGGGCCGGGCGCCCAGCTCCTATTCGCCCAGTGGGAACATGCCCACATGGGCCGTCAAATAGCAGAGAATAGGGGCATTACGCCCGCCCTCTCCCTCTCCGCGCTGCCCCCTCCTCTCTTCTAACAACTGTCACTGCGAGCAAGTATCAGTTCGGTCAAATGACACAAATTCTAAATTATTATTATTTAATTTCAAAAAGTCGGGCAACTGTCACATCGACCAACTATCAATTCGACCAAGTGGATTCAGGCCTTTATTTATTTATTTTAATTTAATTTTAAAAAGTGGGCAAGAGACACGGCGAGCAGCTATCAATTCGGTCAATCGCCAATTATTTAATACATAATATTTTTATAAAGTCGGACAACTGTCACAGCGAACAAGTATCAATTTGAACAAGTGGTTTCAGTATTTTATTTAATTATTAATATTAATATTTAAAAAGTTGGGGAAATGTCACAATGACCAATTATCAATTCGACCAAGTGGATTCAGGCTTTTATTTATTTATTTTATTTCATTTTTAAAAAGTGGTCAAGTGTCGCGGCGAACAACTATCAATTCGGTCAAATGACAGCCAACCAGTTTAAATGTGTGATTTTTTTACTTGATATAACTATTTTAAAACCTTTCAACTACTCCTTTCTACTCTTGAAATTAAATTTTGTAGTACCTATGTGTAACTAGTCTAATTATGTAATCTAAATCTATAAAAGAGGAAGTGTGTGTGTGTGTGTGTGTGTGTGTGTGTGTGTGTGTGTGTGTGTGTGTGTGTGTGTGTGTGTGTGTGTGTGTGTGTGTGTGTGTGTGTGTGTGTGTGTGTGTGTGTGTGTGTGTGTGTGTGTGTGTGTGTGTGTGTGTGTGTGTGTGTGTGTGTGTGTGTGTGTGTGTGTGTGTGTGTGTGTGTGTGTGTGTGTGTGTGTGTGTGTGTGTGTGTGTGTGTGTGTGTGTGTGTGTGTGTGTGTGTGTGTGTGTGTGTGTGTGTGTGTGTGTGTGTGTGTGTGTGTGTGTGTGTGTGTGTGTGTGTGTGTGTGTGTGTGTGTGTGTGTGTGTGTGTGTGTGTGTGTGTGTGTGTGTGTGTGTGTGTGTGTGTGTGTGTGTGTGTGTGTGTGTGTGTGTGTGTGTGTGTGTGTGTGTGTGTGTGTGTGTGTGTGTGTGTGTGTGTGTGTGTGTGTGTGTGTGTGTGTGTGTGTGTGTGTGTGTGTGTGTGTGTGTGTGTGTGTGTGTGTGTGTGTGTGTGTGTGTGTGTGTGTGTGTGTGTGTGTGTGTGTGTGTGTGTGTGTGTGTGTGTGTGTGTGTGTGTGTGTGTGTGTGTGTGTGTGTGTGTGTGTGTGTGTGTGTGTGTGTGTGTGTGTGTGTGTGTGTGTGTGTGTGTGTGTGTGTGTGTGTGTGTGTGTGTGTGTGTGTGTGTGTGTGTGTGTGTGTGTGTGTGTGTGTGTGTGTGTGTGTGTGTGTGTGTGTGTGTGTGTGTGTGTGTGTGTGTGTGTGTGTGTGTGTGTGTGTGTGTGTGTGTGTGTGTGTGTGTGTGTGTGTGTGTGTGTGTGTGTGTGTGTGTGTGTGTGTGTGTGTGTGTGTGTGTGTGTGTGTGTGTGTGTGTGTGTGTGTGTGTGTGTGTGTGTGTGTGTGTGTGTGTGTGTGTGTGTGTGTGTGTGTGTGTGTGTGTGTGTGTGTGTGTGTGTGTGTGTGTGTGTGTGTGTGTGTGTGTGTGTGTGTGTGTGTGTGTGTGTGTGTGTGTGTGTGTGTGTGTGTGTGTGTGTGTGTGTGTGTGTGTGTGTGTGTGTGTGTGTGTGTGTGTGTGTGTGTGTGTGTGTGTGTGTGTGTGTGTGTGTGTGTGTGTGTGTGTGTGTGTGTGTGTGTGTGTGTGTGTGTGTGTGTGTGTGTGTGTGTGTGTGTGTGTGTGTGTGTGTGTGTGTGTGTGTGTGTGTGTGTGTGTGTGTGTGTGTGTGTGTGTGTGTGTGTGTGTGTGTGTGTGTGTGTGTGTGTGTGTGTGTGTGTGTGTGTGTGTGTGTGTGTGTGTGTGTGTGTGTGTGTGTGTGTGTGTGTGTGTGTGTGTGTGTGTGTGTGTGTGTGTGTGTGTGTGTGTGTGTGTGTGTGTGTGTGTGTGTGTGTGTGTGTGTGTGTGTGTGTGTGTGTGTGTGTGTGTGTGTGTGTGTGTGTGTGTGTGTGTGTGTGTGTGTGTGTGTGTGTGTGTGTGTGTGTGTGTGTGTGTGTGTGTGTGTGTGTGTGTGTGTGTGTGTGTGTGTGTGTGTGTGTGTGTGTGTGTGTGTGTGTGTGTGTGTGTGTGTGTGTGTGTGTGTGTGTGTGTGTGTGTGTGTGTGTGTGTGTGTGTGTGTGTGTGTGTGTGTGTGTGTGTGTGTGTGTGTGTGTGTGTGTGTGTGTGTGTGTGTGTGTGTGTGTGTGTGTGTGTGTGTGTGTGTGTGTGTGTGTGTGTGTGTGTGTGTGTGTGTGTGTGTGTGTGTGTGTGTGTGTGTGTGTGTGTGTGTGTGTGTGTGTGTGTGTGTGTGTGTGTGTGTGTGTGTGTGTGTGTGTGTGTGTGTGTGTGTGTGTGTGTGTGTGTGTGTGTGTGTGTGTGTGTGTGTGTGTGTGTGTGGTTATGGTCCCTATAGACGCCCAAACCGCCCAACGGATTTTTATGAAATTTGCAGGGATTGTTTACCATGTTCCCAGGATGGTTTTTGTCAAGTTTGGTGTAAATCCATCCACAGGGATCTGTCCCACGGGCTCCTAAAGATACCATGTTATTCAAATGAGCTTTTGGTTTGTTTACAAAAAAACATATGATTATGATATTTTTTATTTCATGGGCGCAGCAACGCGTGCCGGGTAACGCTAGTTTTAACTATTTATTTTAAAGTGTAGTATTGTGGGATTGGTTTTTACTTAAATATAATGTAGATAAATATAGATTTTAAATTTGGTATTTTTCTTCATATATTATTTTTTGAGCCAGTTTGATTAATTTTATGTAACATAATATGTAACATAATACAAAATACTGATGAACCTATCAGATAATTAACTTGTTTTGGGGATAAGCTTTCTATTTTTGAGCTGGCGGTCACTTAAGGTATGCAAACATTAGTCTATTGACCTTTTAAAATTAAAATCAAGCTTCATAATTTCTTTTGATAATTTGGTGATTGTTAAAAAGCTCGGCTCGAAAAAGCTCGAGCTCGAAAACTTTTGAAAAAGCTCGGCTTGGCTCGGCTCGAGTTCAAAAATCACTATTCGCACTCCCCTAAAATATACAAAAATTAACAAAGCGCTCGGTTGGCGGTGCACAAACAAACTAAAATATTTCTACCTACTGGTTAACCCTCCTGTACACACGCGTGGACTGTCAGTCCACATTTTACATTTTGGTGAATTTAAACTGTAAAATTATCATTTAGGTATTAATTAACTTAAAAACACATAACTAACCAATAATAAATTTATTTATATAAAAATAAAATACTTTCATGATGAAGTAATCAGTAATGTGTGTTGAGAAAGTAACGCGTAAGGAGTTCTAGTCCGCTCTTCACAGAACACGAACGAACGCCTGCGGAGTGGGACTCCGCACTTCATGGGACATGAAGGAACACCTGTGGGGTGTGAGTCCGCGCCTAACTTTACGCCCTCGTAGCTCAGGGCCAACTGATGCTAAGACGGTCAAACCCACGTCATCGACCTTGGAAAGGTAGTGGGGGAAGGTAGATGGCGGGTCACTTCATTCGCTCGCGGATTTACGTATTTCGGCGCGCTTTTTCAAATGTGCAGACTCTGAGTCCACGGCGCGTGTACTGCAGGGTTAAACTCAAACATTGCAACGTATTGAAACTAAGAAGCGATTATCTTAAGGAGAACCAATAATTGAGATCAATACAGGGTGTCTGTAAAGTCCGTCACCAAACTCCATAACTTGGTTTATTGGGTCAAAATAAGCAAAAAAGTTCCTGTGAAGGTATGTCCTAAAATGCATATTTACCTAGATATCCGCCATTTTGTATTTTTCACAAAATATTTTTTATCTCCGAAGTTTGTGAATCGATTTTTTTGAAACTTAGTATGTACCTATAACTAGTCAAGGTTAGTTAATGAAAAAATAATCAGCATGATCTAATGGTAAATTTCAAAATGGCGGCCGTTCAAAATCTTTAATTTGAAATACCGGAAAAAGGTTACGTAGTACAAAAAAATATGAAGAATAAAAAGTTTTAGAAAATTTAATTTCCAGTCTAATGACACCAGAATTACGAAAATCGATTTAATAACTGAGTTATGGTTGAATTTATCCAACGAGGCAGCATAAATTGGAAGGAGAATGGCCCATTGTTGCATTGAGTCATGCGCTGACATAGGTCAATTACGCTGCCTCAGTAGATAAATTTGACCATAACTCAGTTATTCATTAACTGATTTTCATAATTCTGGTGTCATTAGACTGGAAATTAAATTTTCTAAAAATTTTTATTCTTCATATTTTTTGTACTACGTAACCTTTTTCCGGTATTTCAAATTAAAGATTTTGAACGGCCGCCATTTGGAAATTTACCATTCGATCATGCTGATTATTTTTTCATTAACTAACCTTGACTAGTTATAGGTACATACTAAGTTTCAAAAAAATCGATTCACAAACTTCGGAGATAAAAAATATTTTGTGAAAAATACAAAATGGCGGATATCTGGGTAAATATGCATTTTAGGACATACCTTCACAGGAACTTTTTTGCTTATTTTGACCCAATAAACCAAGTTATGGAGTTTGGTGACGGACTTTACAGACACCCTGTATATGGTATATGATATTAAAAACAAATGAAAATATATAATCATGAACTCAGCATAAGTTTATGTAAAAGGTCGTATGATGCACTAAGTTTGACAATAAAAAGAACACAAAAGAAACCATACACAGCTACCCACAAATACACATTACTACTTAATAATTAAGAGGACAAGATTAAAATCAACGCTGAACAGTTTACTAACTTAACAATGGCAATCACTCACACATTCACTCACTAACACACACATTCTTTTCCTTTTTAATTATTATATTGTGTAATTTTGGCTTTTGTTTAGTAACCATTAAATCAAATCTAATTTTATAATATCAAAACATTTTGCATTTTCTACATTAAAAGGCAGTTCATTAGGAACCACGTGACTGAGCGAGTTTTTACCATAGGTGTTGCAATATCTCGGTAATTTGTATTTTTCTAAACTTCTCTGTCAGATAAGCCTTGTATCATTGGCAGTATGTCTTTAATAGACTGCTAGAACGGATGCAATGGCCAAGAACGGATGCAAAAGAGTCATGTAGTACTGAGAGTCGTCAATAAATAGCACCACCAGTTAACACATAAATCATGTAAGGTGTGGTTAAAATAATATGTTTCACAATTACTGAGAACCTAAATTCTAACTTCATCACACTGTAGTTTTTACCACAGTTTTGGAAAATAAACCATGTCTTGTACAGGTGGAAATAGTATTCATTTGTCAAAAACACATTATTTTTTTGGGTAATGGTGTAGCTATTTCTGCCTAATTCAACCGTCTAAATACAGATACCCAAAACAATTGATTACCTAACTACGCAGATACAGTAAGTGATGGCTGAATCAGGCAGAAACAGCTACACATTGTCCCAAAAATGACACAAGCCAATTATTCCTAGCGGTTAGTTTATTTTCCAAAACTGCGGTAAAAACTACAGTATGACAAAGTTAATTGAAGGGGTCCCCCGTAAAACGTTCTAAACGACAAAAACCTAGTTTCGAGTAATCAAGCGTTGAAAATTGTATTCTGAAATTTACGGTTTTTTCAAGGTTAGAACTTACAATCATGTATAATTGTTTAATACCCAATTTGTAACATCATAATGTAGCCTTATACTAAATTTTTACTTGCCTTTAAGCTTTTTTAAACATTTTTCGTGTTTTTTTTGGGGGTTATCACGTTCTAAATGACTGGCGTTTGAAACGTTTTCTGACGGACTGCCCCTTCTGCTTTGATAGAAAACATCAGGGAGTGTAGGAATACGAACATAAACAAAAATAAAACTGAATATAAAACAATTTTATTGGTCTAAAAGTTCAAAAACGTAACGTTGTTACATAACGTTATACGTCATTTTACTAAAAGTTACCCAAAGGAGGCACCTAAAACGTTATTCTACTTCACCTCTTTTGTACTAATTTTCCAGGCCTTGGCTGCTTAGTTTTTGAAATATAGGGTAATCCAGCTTTTCTTTATTCCTTCCTGGTTTTATCCTTCCACTTTCTAATATTTACTTCACCTGTTTTATTTTTATTTACACGATTTTGTTCGCTTGGCGACAATGCAAGCGGTGGGGAGTTTATCTTTCGGCGAATAGAACGTTTTTCCCCAGAAAGTCCGTGCAGTCCCGCGAAGCACGCCAACTTTGACAGACGAAATCAGGGCTGCAAACTCAAATATCTTCAAAACAAAATATACCACGGTGTAGCTCGTGTCCTAGAGAACCTTTTTCACTGAATATCCCCGATTTTGAAATTTTGTCGCTTAGAACGTTTTACGGGGGACTCCTTCAATTTTCAGGCTCTTAGTAACTATAAAACTAACGATTTTAACCACGCTCTACCTGATTAAGTGGTAACCGGTGGTGCTATCTATTGAGAACTGTCAATACTAATTGACGTTTTCGCATCCGCTTTTGTCCATTGGGCTAGCAGTCTACTACAGGTGAATTGGCAATACTTATAACTATGTGACAAACACTTAATTTTCTTTAAAAAATTAATATTTTATATATCTCATTGTTGGTCTCAAGAAAATCTGTCTTGTGGGTCTGTCTGTCTGTTCGATTATATTTCTTTCGTCCTTTCCCAGCTGACGTGAGCTAGATAAGGGCAGGGACTGCTTCTGAGAAGTAAATCAACAACCTTTAAAACACTCCCTATCGCAGGCAACAGCCAATGAGGAGGTATTTATCCGCTTGGCAGGAAGAAAAAGAGAAGGAGGAGGAGGGATGAATTGGACAAGAAGGAAGAAGAGTGCTGTGTGTGAAAAGTGAATTATAAGGTCTTGTGTGTTGTGGGAGTTGAATATTTTATAAGAAGGTACTGTAATTATTCAAAACATCAACTTATTTTACGAGAAAGTGTTGATTCAGTTCTTTAATTTGAAGTTATAAAGTCATTCCTTGATTGTGTAATTAATTTTATAGTAACTTTACAGAGTAAATAACAGTTCTTTAATTTGAAGTTATAAAGTCATTCCTTGATTGTGTAATTAATTTTATAGTAACTTTACAGAGTAAATAACAATGAATTTAAATTCAATCCTTTTAAATTTTCAAGTGTAAATTCGACAGGGCAACACTGTCAATTTAACTCTATTTTAATTTTGTTCTCATTTGTTTCTTTCTAAGCTTCATAAATTTTGGTCTAATTAGTTAAATTGGTTTGTTTAATAAATATTTTACTTAAGCAGTCTTGTGACCTACTCTTTTGCTACATCTCGCCATTGCCTGGTACGTTAATTGGATGCTGTAGGGTCAGGACAGCAGCCTATATACAAAATGTGACTCCAACCCACACAGTAACCCTGTACTGACCCCAACATCCCTAACTGACTCTGAATACTGGCATAAAGTAAAAACAGGAGACAGCAATACCATGGAAAGCCAAAAGCCAAAGTCTAACAGACTAGATTTTGTCACTAAATATGGGAGAGTCTATCGTTGAAATTAGAAATTTATTCTAGTAATAGACTTAAGTTTACCAAAATTACATAGTGAACTTTTAACATGACATCATTTACAAAATCATCTCCACACCTAGTGTTTTTTGTTTGTAAAAACCACCAAACTTTAAAAAGTTAGGTACCTTTTGTTTCTAAAGCTCGGCAGTCCAACGATCCCTCTTGCTTTTTTGATCGCCTCCTCTATACTCAAGCTCTCCCCGGGAGCGACGCCGTAGCCTTTCTCCAGGCCGAAGGGGTTGGACGGCGTCCTGCAGTCGAGGTCGGCCTCCTTGCGCAGCACGGTGTCGACTTCCACCGAGCTGAAGAACGCGACGGAGCGCGGCAGGTCCACAAGGCCGAGCCGACTCACGCAGAACGCGCGAGTGTAAAGGTTGGTGACGTGCAGCGCGAGGGCTGCTCGGTAGCGCTGGCTCTTCGGCACCAGGTAGCGCACCTCGTCGTGGAAACTTAGACAGAACCGAACATCGGGTCCCAGCAGCCACCGCATGCAGACGAGCATGAGGTGCAGGAAGTCGACGGCGCCGCTCTGGACGACCCAGTTCACTCGGGTCGGGACAAACTTGTCGTCGGCGTCCGCGCCGGGCTCGAGGGCTCTGCTCAGTCTTCCCTTGAGGAAAGGGGTCTTCGGCTGCGGATCGGAAGCGATTTCTTCGAGACGGTTAAACATCGCGGACTCGGTGCCCCCCACCCACTTGGGAACCTCGAATAACTCCTCTATACTCTTCCCATGTAGCGAGCAGACCTCCCTAGCTCCGTATTTGGTGTAAACGCGTCTGCGAATATCGGGCAGTACGGATTTCTTCAACACATACACCCGTTTGCCTTTAGTCATCGCGAACATCTTGGAAGCTTTCTGTTTGGCTTCGGAAGCGGACATGTCCGGATTGAACTGCTTCAGCAGGTGCTCGGCGAACGGTTGGCCCGCCCCGTATATCCTGGCGTAGTTGATGACTTTGGCGTGGTTGCGGGAGATGCCGACCGCGCGGGCCGTGACGCTGTGCATGTCGGTGCCGTCGGCCTTGTGTCCGCTGAGGGTCATCCAGCCGAGGGGCGTGCTGCCGTGGCCGAGGCGGGCGTCGCCGAGGACGGAGGCTATCCACAGCTCCTGGGAGTCCACGTCGGCTCCCACGAGGCAGTGCGAGGGCGGGGCCATGATCATCGCCCTCAACTCCGAGCCGATGCGGTCGCTCAGAGCATTTGACGCTGTCATCCACGTTGGCTCCACCGCACGCCGAGTCAGCGTCCCAGCCACTATCACCTGCGGCAGGATCGCTCCCAACTCTCCGTCACTTTTCATAAAAGTCGGTATGTCCTTCTTAAACAACCAAACCGCTATTTGATTTTCGACTCGTTCCTTGTTGTTTCTCCAATAGGACAACATCCTGCTGATTTCAATGAGCCTCTCCGTTTTTTCATCCCCACCGCCTAAACCGTCCTTGGAAAACTTGTGGATGTAATCTCTAGCTAAGGGGTTACCTACGTTTAAATGTTTGCCGTCTTTGTGAGGTAGTTTTATCAAACCACAACCGGATCCCATCTCGGATCTACAAAATACGGGACTTCCATTTTTTGACACATCGCTTTTCAGATTACCTTTATCACAATCAAATTCAAAAATACCTTCTTTCCCGGTTCTTTTACACCCGCAGAACAATTCACTCTGGCTGTTCTGACAGTGCAAGACGAGTTGCGCCACAGTCACGGGGTCGATGTTGTCTACGGGGATGTCAGTGGCGTAGGGGACCAGCATGCCCCAGCCGTGCCCCCTGAGGAAGTGTAGAGGCACCCCGAGCCAGGTGAGGGCCAGCAGCTTGGGAGCTATCTGCATGGCCGTGCTTAGCTGCGGCCCCCCGCTCCACTCCGCGGACGACACTCTCGGACACAGCTTGGTGTACCACGCCGGGTACCCGGGCAGGTGGGGCGGCTTCAGTGGCAGCGAGTGTCGGGTCTCAAGTAGCTTCTGAAACTTTTTAGACAATTCATCGAAATCGGGATCATCGTTCGTGGCGGAACAATCTTTATCCGCTTTGTCTTTTACACAACTGTCGTCGGGTTTAATATTTTTCTCATTTTTCACTGCACTTTTCTTAAGCGTTAGATTTTTAACAGACCAATCTTGGTCCCACAGCCAAAGATTTTTTTTGTACGCATCGTCGTGTAGAAGTTGGCAGGCGTTGTCAGCGAGCTGCGATAATATCTGTTTCGCCTCGTGATCCAAATCGTTATAGACCTCGTTACAATCTGCGATGTACTGATTCCAATTAGAATTAACAGGCAAATACGCTAGACCTAACTCGAGAAGACCCGCTAACGAGACGGGGTGTGGAAACCTGTCCAAGTACATAGGAAACACTTTACAAAGGACCTCGTGTGTGGCGACAACGTCACCAGCACAGTACGACATGAGTGTTTGGAAATTGTCAGACACATCCGCGAGTGTGCCTTTAACGAAGATGTCACGTTCTTCTTTGGATAATTCGGAACCGCAATACAACTGGTGAACTTTACTGAGGTTGTTCAGAGAGCTCAACTTGCTCCACTGGTCTTCCTGCCCTAAGCCGGCCTTGAGCAAGTTCCTCTGGTAACTCGTGACTCCGCTGACAGACACGTGGAGGGACAATGTGTCTAGGAACCTAAGCCCAGTCTTTTCGACCCAGTATTGTTCTTTCACCCTCGCTCGATCGTAACTTACATTATGGCCGATTACTATCCTGGGTCTCTTCATTCGTTCGGGCAAATTATAACCTTTATCCTCATCGGTGCTTTCGAGCGGTATAAGTCGATCCACAGTGTAGCGTTCCTTCTCGGTTCTCTTTCCTCCGTCGACCAGAGCCGGGCTCACCCAAGCGTACCACGCTCTGCTGCCGACTGCCGTAGCCAACGTCGGCATTTGCCCCTCGGAACAGCAGACCTCAACATCAAACACCAGCGAATCCTCGTCTGGATAGCTCACGCTAAAAGCACCTTCTTCGGTGTACTTCGTCCAACCCTCCTTTAGTTCCCAATGAGTGGGCATTTTTGGTAATTCTGTCAAGAAATTCAAAACCAGCTTCCGATACGGAGCACTCTGTTCTTCTCCTATATTAAAAAAGTGATCGTCGATCGTTTTCCCTTCCAGTTTAGGCAAACTAAATTTTACATCGGGTTTACCTTCGACACCGGACATTAATCCGTGTTTCTTTAACTCTTCAATAGCCTTGTTCAGCTCTTGCATGTTACGATTGACGCTTTTAGTATCTTTTCCAAACAAATGGTCAGACATCGATTTAGGTATCATCTGGATATTGAAATCATTAAATCTCGGACTGTTTTCATCATAAACTTTAAACGAACTTTTGAAATGCTTCGGTGATTGACTAGAAGGTGTTTTTTTCTCCTCGCGCACATTTTCAGGCGGAGTGCTGGTTTTGGGCTCTATGATGTTCTCAAACTCTGTCGGCACACGGTTCAGGTTGCTGAGACATCTGAGGTGGAGGGTACAACTCATCGGAGCTCTGGTCCGATTGCAGCCTGACAGTCGCAACATGGCTCTGTCTGCACTTCACTCTCCACCATCCCTCCACTCGTCTGCAATGGAATACAAATTTCCATTAGCCTACTCGAGTTAATATGAGATTCAGTTATTTTTTGGGTTTTTTAAATAACAATATCAACACAGATCAAGCCACTGATGAAAAAAATTCAATGTAGGCCTAGTTAAGAATAACCTATTTAACACGCTTTCAGGGCTTTACTTAGAGGCCTAGGTCATAAGTTTACCGAGGTACGATAGATCCTGGTTAATTCAAACTTCTATAATTCAAAATCTTCTTTATTTCTAATATTTCTTTCGGTCCAGAGCATTTTAGATATTAAATATGCTCTTAGAACATTGAGATGGAAAAAAACACGGATGATTAGAATTTTCACATCAAAATTTAGAAATATTGGCAGTTGTCGGACTAGTAATTCCTGAAAAAGACGTTAAATTTGTGATCTAAATTCCATTTTGAACACAAAAACAAGTATACCAGCCGATTCTGCACCCGCTCTACCGTGTCCCACGAATATAATCTGTGAAGTTCCCGCAGCTGACCACCTTGTGTGTACTCTTCTTCCATAGGCATCGCTCCTGACACTTTCCACCCAAAATTCCAGTATATTCCCTTGGCACACAAGTCAAATACTGTGTTTCTGCCAAGTATTTTTCAGTCCATTTTTGTCTTCAGTTTTTGAAATTTATTTATGCAAAAAGAAAACAATTGTATTTATATACAGCCTTTGAAAACCAAAGAAACTTTTTGTGTCGAGGCTTTGTGGTTTGGTCATTTTGTATCGAGTATTGTTTAAAATCATGTGCGTTTTGGTTTTGCTTTCATCCTGATAATTTACTACACTAGTTTTCTTAAAATAAATATAAAGTAATATAGGCCTATATTCAAACACAATTGTCATCTTAATGAAGTTCTTAGGTTGAAGATTAAAAGCCATCAAAAAATAAAGCCATAAAAATTAATTCTATAACTTGACAACTCACTCTCACACACGGGATACTCCCTTGTGAGATTAATTTTGTATAAGTTATTAGTTAAACTTAGCGGTTATAAGTTATTTGGTTATGTAAATGATTTTGTAAGCTGCATGTAACTTTTTTTTTGAGAAATAAAGGTTTTTTTTGATTTGGTTTGATTTGAAAGTTATGTTTTTACTTGTTTCAACACTTTCACTGCAGTAGAATTATACCCTGATCTTTATTCCAGTGACAAGTAACGGTTTCTTCGTGCCTAGTTATAACCTGTGCAACACGAGTAACCGTTACCCACAGCAAACATTTTACGTGTGATATATCAGCTGGGGGTAAAGCTAGAGCACTCTAGTTGTCATCACACATATTGCAGTTTAGGATTCGTTTCTGATGTCAACTCACGAAGAAAAAATAAAAAAAACTAACAACCATATTTGTTTGTACAGCATATAAAAACTAAAGAATTTAATATTGATTGAAACGAGAAATGCTAATAACATATTTCTAAGACCAAAGTATCTAAGAAATGTGTACAATTCGTTTTAAGGAGTAGTAACAATTATTATTTATAGAGTTAACAATTATTGTACCCACTGGAAAATTATGAATTCAGGGATATAACATTTTAGCGATTGTATTAGCCTACAAATAACCGAGATACACAAAACACACCCAGAGAATGATTGTCTATTTCATCCGCCACACTCTAGGCAATGAGCGGAAAGTGGTAGGAGGTGGAGATTATGTAGAAGGTTTTACGTAAGTGTTAACAAAATGCTCTTAAAAGGGGTGATGTCATCCCAAAAAAAAATACTCACCAAAAACTTTCTCAGCAAAAGATTTGCTTGATATTTTTTCTCATTAGTTTTACTTCTATAAGATCTCTTCTCAAAAAATCGTAATCTGCATTTGTTTTCAGTTAACCAATTTATTTAACCTGCAACAAAAAACCCAAAATAGAAAGGAAAATAAAACTTGGTTTATTTTTCCAAAATAAACCAATTTTTCACTAAAAAAAGTACATCTTACATTATTTGGATTAATCTGGCTTTATTTTTCTCTCCAATCCATATGACGAAAAAACTGGATGATTTGAGGTCACTATAATATCGGGCGATATTATAGTGACCTCATAGCGCCTCACTATAGGCACCCAAATATTACAATGGAACCTGCTTAATTGGAAATCTTATTTAATTCAAATATTTCTTCTGGTCCCTAGCATTTCATATTAGTCACAATCAATGCCAAACAATCGTGGTTAATTCTAATTATATTTTGGTTAATTTGAAGTTTTTACGTGAAAAAGGACAATCGAAAGTCAAACCGTCGGGCAAGCTTCGCGAAAAACAACGTTGTATCATTGGCATGCGGTCAAAATCCCCTGCCAGCCGCTTAGCGCGGGCCACATTGAAGGTCGTCGGACCCACTCGCACCCCTGTCCGACTCCACAGTTTGGCCGACATGACTCACGCCTATGGCCCGCGCTTCTTTCAATGTCATTGCCCAACCATCCTATTGTTTTGCAACACTCAGATTAATCCCTTACACCATCTGGTAAAAACATTAGATCTACGGTATTGCTTAACATAACAGTCTAGTAGCAACCTTGCCATGTCTTTTTATCAGCTCTGATGTTTACCAATTATGTACTGTATGTCCATTGAACGTATTCCAGTTTTATGTAGTACAGTACTGTATTTTATACAACATAACATTTCTACAGTAACATTTGTATTACAGTACTCATTTACTGTAGGCTTACTTGATGGAATGTGCTGTAAAACGTAAATTCGGTATTAACCGTATTTACCTGAGGTACCACTTATCAGCCACTAAATATTAAAATCTACGAGTAAACCTGAATAGTGAGAAACATCATCACATAAAGTACACCTCGGATTATCCGGACCCCACATTATCCGGATTCCGGATTATCCGAACCGGTCCATCCAAGAGATTAAAAAATTAAAACCACAGCAAAAACATGATTTTAGTAGGCTACATTTACGGGTGAAATGCACCTTCTAAAAGTAAAATGCAATGCAATTCATTACTGTACGCATTTGGAATCACAATTGGAGGAATCGCATTGCCTAAAAAGTGGGGCCTACATTACAGCATTTTCGTGAACGTAGTTTTCTAGGTTACTACATGGGGCGCTAGCTGGAGTAATCAACAAAGGCGTAGCCTAAGGCAATTTTGAATTTTGCGAGTTTGTTTATTGCTGTTATTTGATTTGATTCGTCACGTTATTTCTTACTGTAATAAGTTTTAATCTCTTAAAGTTTAAGTTTTTTAATCTCACAGGGCCGGATTTAAGCATAGGCGCCATAGGCGCGCTTAGGGGCCCGCGCCACAAGAGGGCCCGCGCCACAGAAAAATAAATAATAATAATAATAATATTTCTTTATTGCGTGAACAATGGTTGTACATTACATTGCATGCGTCAATATATATATTACTAAAGCTAAGGTTTATCATTCATACCTGCATACATACATATACATCAAGTTGCCATACATTCATCACATTCATACCTAACAACGATGACAAAGTTTATTTAATTTTGAACTATCCCAGCAGCCCCCATAAACTCGTCAACAGAGTAGAATGCCCTAGACGCCAGGTGGCGTTTTAAATTCGATTTGAATTGTCTTTCGTTTGCTGACTGTTTGATGGCATCAGGGAGTTCGTTGATTAGCTTAACACCGATCTGAGCTGGCAGACTTTCAAATTTTGAAGTTCTGTGTTGAGCAATTCTGAAATTGTCTCTGCCTCTTGTTTGGTACTCATGGATGTCCCTGTCTCGGACCAGAGTGGTCTTGGTCCTGCAGTATACGGACACCTCCAAGATGTACATAGAGGCCAGTGTCAGCAAGTTGAGCTCCCGAAAGGAATTTCTACACGACTCTCGATAGTCTAATTTTGCAATTATTCTCACGGCTTTCTTTTGTAACCTGAAAACCCTCTCAAATCTCTGATTTGAGCAGCCACCCCAGAGCCGTATGCCGTAGGCTAGGTGTGGGTATATCAGGCCAAAATACGCCATTTTAAGTACCTCTTGCGAGCAGAAATTTGCAAGGTTACGAAGGACATAAATGCCTGAAGTAACCTTTGAGCAGAGGCTTTCAATGTGCTCGTCCCAAGTCAGTCCTCGATCTAGGATCATCCCTAGGAACTTTGTGGATTCAGCTTCCTCTAAGAGGGCATCATCTATTAG